>CM053150.1:43027500-43627500 GCA_028571685.1 Heterohyrax brucei
TGATATCCTATAGATGTACAGAACCATAAAGTGCATCCAGTATATGGTCACTCTGCATTGCCAAGTCCAATCCATTCCTGTCCAAAGAGTGGACCTTTGTTATAATTTATGGGCCAGAAACTTTCTTTTACTAGTTTTAGCTTTTTCTTCCTTCTTGGCTTCTATGGTATGGTATGCTTCTAGTTCTTACCTATCTAGGTGTTCTCTCTCTGCCTCTTCCTCTTGTCACTCCCAGCTGTAGGTCTGGTTATGGATAAGGCCTTAGCTGTCTGCATTTAAACATCTTCAAGATTTGTTTTTCACTGTACCAACTAATTGATTTTGGGTATAGTGTGAGATACAGAAGCATTTTTTTTTTTTTTTTGTGGCTAACCAATTGTTCAAGATCCAAATCTGGAATTAGCGCTACCAGCAGTGCCTCTAAAAGCAGTCTTGATTCAACATGTGTCAACCTTTTCTTTCTCTGGAATCTATACACTTAGGTTCCCTTTTTCTGGAATGTTCTTCCTCTCAGTCTCTGGTGGTGAACAAATTCTGTTCAGGCCTGCTGAAAGGTCAGCAGTTCGAACCCACCAAAGACGAAAGATGTAGCAATCTGTTTTCTGTAAAGACTGAAGACTAGGAAACCCCATAGGGCAGTTCTGTTATGTCATGTGGGAATCATTGTCAGTTGAAATCAACTTGATGGTACCTAACAACAGCAGAGGTTTTATCTTTTGTATTTAATATCTAGAATTGATTTTTAGGCATGATGTGAGGTAGGAATACAGATGATTTTCATATGACTAACAAGTTATTCTAGTTATCATTTTTATGCCTAAGATTTGTTTCTACTTTAGTCACAAAAGTAGATAATATAATAATATTTCCTTTTTGATTTTTTTTGTAGCATTTCTATTTTGTGGAGTTCTTCTGTATTTCTGAGTAAACTCCCAGGTGGACTATGAAGGATTATGATGAACTTCTCAAATACTATGAACTATATGAAACTATTGGGACAGGTAAAAAAATTTTTTTCCTTGGATGTAACATATGTCTGTTTGGACAGTCATGATCTTTTTTTTTTCTTATTGTGAATTAAGAACAATTTTACAGTCTGTATCATGTTGCCATAGAACACCCAGAACTTTCACGTCTATTATATTCTAGCTGCCCCTTTCTTGCTTACATGACAGCACCCTTCGACTTTTGTTTGGAACTTCCTATGAGCTTTTGATAAAGGTCTGGCTTTCCTCACCCATCAACTTGGCTCCAGCAGACTGTCCCTCAGACAAACCCATGTGCATTTTTAAATGTCTGTTTGCCTCCAGTATCACTGTATGTTTCGTATGGTCCAGGTCAGTCTTTGTCTAGGGAGCTGGCCCTTGTCCTAGATACAATTTACGGTTAGAGAGTCTGGGGGCCATGCTCCCAGGGGGCCCTCCATTCAGAAGGACCGTCAAGTGTGGTCTTTTGTTAGAGTTCTAGCTCAGCCCTCTACTCCATGACCTGCTATGTCTGGAGCTCTGTTCTGCGTATCCCGTCCAGGCTGTCATTGGTGGTGGCTGGGTACCATCTAGTTCTTCTGGTCCCATGCTGAAGTAGGCTATGCTTCCTATGGCCCTTTCCATCTAGTGGGCTCATATTTTTCTCCCATTTTTGATGTCCTCCCATTTGCCCCAGGTCCAGGTGGGTTGGAACTCATGACCTTTCTAGTCTAATCTGTGTAGTTTTATAGTTCTTCTACCTACTTGAGTAAGAAAAAGGGGAGCAAGAAAGAGGAAAGTGTTGGGAGAGGTCTTGTAGGTCATTATAGTAACTGACTTATGATAAGTAAGGTAGGAAATAATTGGAGGATTCTGAGTCAAAGGGTGACCTGATCTTTTGATCTTTTCACAGAGTCATTCCAGCTTCTTGGTTGTGAAAAGACTGGGTGGGAAGGAAGGACTGGGAGCAGGGAGGTCTTAAGAGGCTATGGCAGTAATTCAGGAGGATGATGCTGGAAATGGTGATAATTGGACCAGGGTGATAGCTGTGGAGGTGGTGAATGGGGTAGGATTCTGGATACATGCACACATACGTGTGTGTGTGTACATATGTGTTTTAAAAATTTATCAAGGTATAACGTATAGTAAAATACATGAAGTGCACTCATGTCAATGGAGTTTTACATATGTGCACACTCATTTATTTGCCCAGATCAAGACAGAACATTTCTTGAAGGTTCTTTTGTACCCTTTCCTGGTCAGTAACTGCCTCCTTCCACTTAAGGTAACCACTGATAAATTTTGAAGACAGAGCCAGTGGGATTTGTTAGTACCTTGGTCATGGAGTGCGAGAGAAAGGGAAAAGCTCAGGATCACTCAGATTTTTAGCCCTGTTAAGACTTGACAGCGCTTGGCTTGGCTTTAAGTGGGAAAATGGAATAGGCCTTTACTGAGAAGGGTTTGGGTACCCTGGTAGTATGGTGGTTAAAAGCTTGATTGCTAACCCAGAGGTTGGCAGTTTGAATCCACCAGCCACTCCTTGGAAATGCTATGGAGCATTTCTGCTCTGAGTCAGAACTGACTTGATAGCATGTGACAGCAACAACAACAACCAGTAGTTTCTGTTTGGAGTTCTCTGAAGTTGGAGATTTCTTTTAGATGCCTAAGTAGAGAACTTTATCTAGATTTTGATCTAGTTTTGAAAGTTAATTTCCAATTTTTACAGTGTTTAAATTGAATGAAAAGTTTTATATTATTTGTCTTCTGTCTCAAGAATTTTCTGTTACATTCCAGTAGGGTTAATTTTAAGGCATGTTTAATTGCATTGTTAACTCTGAAGTAGTGGTTTCCATGTTACAGATTTAGACATAGACTGTCATGGTTTAAAAAAAACAAAACAGACAAAACCCCAAAACTTCAACTAGGCATTTTACTAGAAGAGGTTACAGTCATACCTCATATTTGGGAGCAGGAAGAAAGAAGTACAGAATTCCAGGAAATACAGATCAATAGTCTTTTAAAAGTGTATGAGGAGGTATTTGTGCCTGAGAACTCAGTTCATTGTGATGGTGATATTTTGGTTAGTTTTGTTTCTCTCTTCATAGTGTGTTTTCCTGTGCTTAGGTGGCTTTGCAAAGGTCAAACTTGCCTGTCATATCCTCACTGGAGAAATGGTAGCTATAAAAATCATGGATAAAAGTGCACTTGGGGTAAGTTTGAAGTTATTTTTTTAGGAAAATATTCTATTTATGGATCAGTTTTGTTAATTAAAAAGTCCATGGGTGGTATAAATGGTTTATACTTAGCTGCTGACTGAAAGATTGGCTGTTAGCATTTGCCCAGTGACACTGTGAAAGAAGAGCCTGGTGGTCTAGCAGAAAATTCTGTGGAGCACAGTCCTATTGGCACTTGGGTTGCTATGAGTCAGAATTGATACACTAGTGGCAGTGGGTGTGGCTTTCTGACTTAAAACCTAAATTTGCCCGGATGCATTAGGTACTGCTAGAATAATATTGCTCTACCTTTTATTCCCTTACAGTTGTTTTATACTTAGATATGTGATTTAAAAAGTAATTTGGGAGAAGGGGTTACTTTATTCTTCAAATTTTAATGCGGGAAAACGGCACTAAAGAAGTCTGTAGGATCCATTTTTCTGCAGTCGCTTTTCAGTCTTCTAAGTGCTTACAGGTATTAGTATTCTCCCTTCTTTATCTTCTCGTGATAGCCTTACTAAATGTTAACCTATTTTATGGTATACCTAGATAAACAGAGTGATTGATCTCATGCCCTAGATTCTTGTTTGAAGTGGTTTTAGAAGTTATCTAATTAAATGCTTTTCCTAATCTGTTAATCTCTTTTACGTGGTTTGTTCAGCATCTTCTTCGTCTACTGAACGCTTCCAGGATCAGCAGTTCATTACCCCCAAAGCAGCCCATTTCAGTATATGATCTTGCCTATACTGTTCATCAGGCTATTTATTTATAATATTCTTTGGTTGCCTTTTGGGGCCTTCTGTACCCTTTCCAGGAAACCCTGGTGATGTAGTGCTATGTCTGCTAACCGAAAGGTTGGCAGTTCAAACCTGCCAGGTGCTTCTTGGAAACTATGGGACAGTTCTAGCCCGACCTCAAGGGTAGCTATGAGTCGGATCCAATTCGACAGCAGTAGGGTATACACTTTCCAGTGTTTGAAGTTACCCTGAGACTTCTTTTTTTCTGCTTCTTACTACTGTCCCCTCAGATGATTTGATTCCTAGGCTTTTCCTTGTTCTGGCCTTCTGCTGAGAGTTCATTGGTCTGTTACCATATGTCAGTGGCTGCTGCTTTTTTTTTGAAGGTAAATTTTGGAAATGTTAAAAAAAATCTAAAAGTGTTAAAATCCTATTTTTCTCCAGGATTGGGTTAACCTTAGAGTTATTTATTTTTTAAATCTTGGTAATTATAAAATATTAAAAAAAGAAAAAACAAAACCTACTGACTGAAAATGCATTTTTTTAATTAGATACATTGAACTTTTTTCATGTCACTCTTACTTGTCTCTGGCATGTGATAGAGTTTAACATCAGTTCTTTTATTTTTTAAGGATGTTGGTGTTGATGTTGTTGTTAGGTATTGTCCAGTTACTTCCACCTCATAGTGATTCCGTGTGACAGAGTAGCACTGCCTTGAAGAGTTTTCTATGGTTGCAGATCCCCAGATCTCATGCAGAGTGATGTGTTCCAAACACCATCTTTTGGTTAGGTGCCAAGCACTTAACCATTGTGCTACTAGAGCTCCTTTTAGTGCTGATAAACATACATAAATAAATCAAAGAAAATGTAAGGAGTGTCGTTACAGCAATGTGACTCAGTTCTTTGAACTCCTTCCAAATGAAATGCTAATACTGATCTGTGCAAGAGATTATTTTTAATAACCCATCAGCTGGCAGTTCAGGCTCTCCTGCAATTTTTTTTGCCAGTACTCAATAATAAATTTATTAAACTACAAAGCAAAACATTAGAAACTAATTTTCCTTCAGTATTTCAACACTGATTTTAAATTTAATTAATCTCTCTTAAGAAAGTTAAACTTCAGTATTATTATTCAGTTGAATGTTTCAACCATTCAAGTAGCAAACAAAATGTATATTTTTATTACAAAATGTAGTACCATATTGTTACTCAAAATTTATTCTAAAGCATTGTCTTGACATTCATTCATTCATTCATATTTCTCAACGTTTTACATTTTTTATTCCTATGTTTATTTAAATAATCCATTGCCGTTGAGTCATTTCTGACTCGTAACAACCATATAGGAGAGAGTAAAACTGTTCCATAGGGTTTTCAAGCCTGTGGCTTTTATTGAGCAGATTGTCCCATCTTTCCCCCACAGAGTACCTGGTAGATTCAAGTTGCTGACCTTTTTTGGTCCCCAGTGCCCCCTCTGGTCACATTAAAATAAAACAAAAAAACACCAAACTTGTTGCCATTGAGTTGATTCTGACTCATAGCAACCCTGTAGGACAGAATTGAAGCACCTTATAGAGTTTCCAAGGATTTGAAATGCTGACTTTGTGGTTAGCAGCTATAGCACTTAACCAGTATGCCACTAGGGCTTCCTCTGATCACATGGTCTTTGGCAATTGGCTTCTGGGTCACTAATCATTAGACTGAGTCTCTTTTTATAATAAAGTTTTGTTTGTTATGTCACAGGTTTCTAGATTGTTGTCTTTAATGTAGACTTAATTTTTTTTCCACTTGTTTCTCCTTCCCTCCAACCAACTTTTTATTTTGAAAATCTCAAGTTCATAGAAAAGCTGGAAGAATAAGAGAGGGAATACCTACATGCTGTTCTCCTGGATTCACCAGTTTTTAGCTCAGTATACTATTTTTCTTTAATTCGTAAAACGTTTATTGAGTCTGAATTTCTAAGGCACTTGTCTGAAAATCTCTGTGTGCTTCTTAAAGACTACTACTTGCAACTGAAAATGGTAGTCCAGGCCTGGTAACTGAGACAAGTGTCTCTCGTTTTCCTTGTTGGGAATGCTGATGGTGTTTGTACTTGCTTTAATTTTGGAGGCATTTATACTTCTATCTACATTGAGCCTGTTTTTCACTAACTTGAGTCCTTTCTCAAGAATATACAAATAAATTTTGTTGAGAGATTCTTCTGTATTTGTTTTGGGGCTTTTGGTAGCTTTTTGATACTTATGAATACAGCTATTGATATCAGTGCTTCAGGCACTTCACAAATGGGTTTATTGCTCATTTGGCTCAATGTTTTGTCACAGAATGATTTGCCGAGAATCAAAACGGAGATTGATGCCTTGAAGAACCTGAGACATCAGCATGTATGTCAGCTCTACCATGTGCTGGAGACAGCCAACAAAATATTCTTGGTTCTTGAGGTTAGTAGTTTGTTTCAGAGACCTAAAAACCTTTGATTCCTTTATCAGTACTTAAGAGGAAAGTATATGTCACCTGAAAGATTAGAATAACTGTTCAATGGCTTACCTGTTTGAGTGCTGTGTATAACAGTTTCCATGAAGGCAGAAATACTGAAAATTGGTAGATTCATTATAAATCTACACTTCCTAGTACACTCCTTGTAGGGTAGTGTGCTTTAGGATTGCGTGTGTTAGAAGTTGCACCTAGAAGGAAGGATTTGTTCCAGTTTGACAAAGTTAGTCCCTAGTACATACGTAATGTAGACTGAACGCTTTCAAGTCTTAACCTGCTTTCTTGGCTTGAAAAGTAAAGTCTTTAGAAGTTGCATCATCCATCCCCTATTCCATTTTCCTCAGTCTCAGCCAAGTGATTTGTAAGTGCACATAGTTTTCACAGTTTGGCATTGTTTCAGGGTAAATTTTGAAATTCATAATGTTACAAGTTTTGCATTTACTCCCATTTTCTCTTTCCTATACTACAGACCCACCCACATGGGTGGGTCTAAAAACATAGAAAATAGAAAATAATAAAATAATCATGAGCCTAGGAAATTTTTAAAAGGTACAAAAGGATGTGTATTAAAAAATACAATCCTTTCTTCTGTTCCTCTGAGTCAGTCACTGCTACGTTTCTTGTGTCTCCTGTAGATAGTCCACATGTTAGAAATAAATGCATGTATGGTGTAAAGCTTATTGACTTCTGTTGTGCATGGTCACATACGATGGTACTGTTCTGTACCTTATTTTTGTGCTCACTTAACAGTTTGACTTGACAGCCATCTATGGCATTCATGGAGATTTTAGATGTTTTTTGTTTCTATTTTATATTACTCTTTATTGAAAATATGCAGCATGCTGTTTTCTTGATATGAGTCTTATTTGGGTGGCATTTAAAAAAATGACTATTGAGATATACTTTACTTATAATAAATGCATTAGATCTACAGTTTGACATGTGTACACGCATATGTGTCCCACCCCAGTGAAGGAATTAGAACACCTGTATTACTGCAGAAAGTTTTCTCCTGCCTTTTTAAAATTAGTGCCTTTAACCTCACCTGCCCACTGTCCTTCCAAGTAACCACCAATCTGATTTCTGGCATCATAGGTTTCTGTTACCTGTTCTAGTACTTGATATAAATAGGGTCATATAGTCTGTACCCTTGTGTGTCCAGCTTCTTTTGCTCATAATGCTTTTGTGATTTCTCTGTTGGTATGTATGCTTTTATACTTTTTTTTTTTTTTACTTAATACTGGAGGTTGTTCCATACGGTTCATAAAGAATTTTCTCTCTCTCTTTTTTTTTCATTGTTAATGGCTGCATAGAATTCTGTTTTATAGATGTGCCATAGTTTATATAGTTTGAATGTTTGGGTTGCTTCTAGTCTTCTGCCGTAATAAACAGTGCAGCAGTGAATGATTGTCAGCACACATAGTTTATCATGTGAGAGAATATATCTATAGGGATAATTTCTAAACATGAACCTAACAAGTCTAAGACTTGGTACATTTTATAATTTTAATACAAAATGAAATGAAATCTTAAATGAAAACCTAGTTTCCAGAAAAGTGAGCTACCCTGGAGAAAAAGGGATGGAAAACCTAGGGTTCTGTTCCCTGGTACCTACTCTCTGCCTGTAGTCCCTGAGGTATCTCTGTAGAACTGGGCTTCTGGTGTTGACTGAGACAGCTGGTCTGTGGAACATAGAACTAATCATTGTTGCTGGGTTTTTATTTCTGGTAACCACACTAAAATTTAAATGTGTTAAGATTAGAGTGGATTTTAGTATTTTGTTAAGAAAATTATAAAACTCCAAGTGAACTTAAAAATCAAAGCTGTCTCTTAGTTCTATTTTTACTTACTAGTAATAAAACTGCTAGTGACTAAGAACTATTGTTCTCATTCCTGGAGTAATTGTTGACTTTTTTTCATCCAGAGTGTATTTTGTAAAAAAAAAATTTAAGAATTTTTATTATGCAAACAAACATACACAGAAATGAGTAATGATACAATAACTGTTTATGCGTTCATTTCCCAAATTCAAGAATTATCAGACTTTTGAGCTTGTTTTCTCAATGTCTATTTCACTTTTTTAAAGGTATATTTTAAAGACATTTTAATATGCTGAAGGCATTTGCCATGTTTAAACACCTATAGAGCAACACTTTTAATGGTGACTTGAGATTATGTATCATGTGTCACAAATATGCAACCAAATGCTTACTTACCCATTCATCTCAAATACTAGCGCAAACCTTTACATACCAGGCCTTTGCTAGGACATTTAGGCTGAATGTATTATCTTAGTATTACTTTACTAACACAGTTATAAAAGATGGCATCCCTGGGAGGTGAAGATGGTTGACTTTTGGCTGCTAACTGGGAGGTTAGAGGTTTAGTACACCCAGAAAAGCACCTTGGAAGAGAGGCCTGGCAAATTATGTTTAAAAAATCAGCCACTGAAACTCTATGGAGAAAGTAGACAAAGTGTCAACTTTGGTGACGGGAAAGACAGCACACAATAGAGGGGAAGTCAGTACAGTGTGTCTGAGACAAAGTCATAGGGTGCTTCCCAGACACATCCAAACGTCTTGAGGGACCAAGTTGCTGTGGCTGAAGACTGGAGACTATAATCTCAGGGGATATTTAGGTCACTTGACATAACATACCAGCTTGGCAAATGCTGCCCAGAAGCAAGATGAGAAGGCAGGAGGGGGCAGGATAACAGGACAAATGGACATAGGGAAGCCAGGATGGAAAGGGGAGAGTGCTGTCCTGTTACAGGGTTTGTACAAATTTTTGAATGAGAACCTGGCTTGTGCTATCAACTTCCACCTAAAGCACAGTAAAATTATGAATAATAACAATGTTTGCTGGGAAAAAAATAAAAGGAAAACCACCATGGAGCTTACTTAGTTCTACTCTGAGACACATGGAGTCACCATGCGTCAAAGCTGACAACTGATATGTAACGAATGATGCCGAGAGTAGTTTTGGAATGTGCCTCACTCAATCCTTTGCCTGTAAAGTTGAACTAATAACATCTCTGAGTAGAATATACTTTTTTTAATTGTAAATTCCTCTGAAGCGATTTTTGTAAGTAGTAACAGTATCTGCATGACTCTCTTCTATTGAAGTACTGCCCTGGAGGAGAGCTGTTTGATTACATAATATCCCAGGATCGCCTGTCTGAGAAGGAGACTCGAGTAGTCTTCCGTCAGATAGTATCTGCGGTTGCTTACGTGCACAGCCAAGGCTATGCTCACAGGGACCTCAAGCCGGTGAGTGGGTCACAGATGCTTACTTGAGAGTTTAGCATTATTCCTCTGTTATTTTTAAGCTTTCAGATATTCTTTCTATTTAGTAATTTATCTTTGTTTTTCTTTTTTCTTTGTTCCACTCACATTTCTTTTTTCTTCCTTTACTTTTGGTAAACTTGGTGGGTGAGCTTATTGTTAGCATTCAGTTTATCTGCCCATAGCATGTGACAGAGTAAAGCCAAGCCAAGTGCCATCGTAATCAGCTGTGAGATAGAAACCTCAGAATTTTGCCTCGAGGAAGGAAGAATGTTGAGTGATTGCTTAAGAGTAGTGAGTCATTGAACATTTTCCTTTCAGTACTCTTAACCTTATCTTCCTTTAATTTTAATTCCGTTATTCCTCAGAAAGGACCAGATCAATGGAATGGGTAGACTCTACTTCTGAAGGACAGAGTAAAAACATGCGTACTCTTAAGTCTGCAGGTTCTGACTAATGTACATCATGGCGTATGTGGATTTAAACGTTACTGGGTACCAAGGTTGGGAACCTGGAATTGGCCTGACAAGATGCGGCAGTGTTACTGTTTTCCCTCTGTCTGTGCTCAGCCTTTTCATTCTGAGCTGGCTCCTTTGGTTTAAATTTACTCTTGGCACCAATTGTATTTGCTTTTTTTGTAGCTGAACCTCAATACACCAAGCAAAAAAATGGCTTATGCTAATGTGTTTTGAGGAGAAGCTGAGTAGTAGTTATTATTTCTCCTCTCTTCTTTTCTATACTTCTTATCATTCATTCTTATTTTAATGATTTTCACTCTGTTCTGACTGGCCTTTTTAGTACCTTAAATAATTTTTAGAAATTGCTAGAGGTGGGAATATAATGTAAAGAAGTCAGCATATGGTTATCAAAATATCTTTATTTTCACATTCCTGAAGCCAACTCTTCAGACAGTGATTAGGTTGGACTGTAAGACAAAATGATACTCGTGAAGAATGTACTTCTCAGTTCAAGTAGTTACATGAAATTCAGTGGGCAGGTCCTGTCCAGAGGTAGGGTGAGAAGGCAGAAAGGGACAGGAGCTGGCTGAATGGAAATGGAAAATGCAAAGTGGAAAGGGGATGAGAGGTGTGTACTGTCAAGTTATAGGGAAATAGAGAATAGCAACTAGGGTTTCATAACAATGTGTATATGTATGAATTTTTGTATGAGAGACTAACTTGAGCACAGACTTTCACCTACAACACAGTAAAGAAAAAACTTTGTTTTCTCAGGAGAATTTGTTGTTTGATGAATACCATAACTTAAAGCTGATTGACTTTGGTCTCTGTGCAAAACCCAAGGTAAGTGCAGAAATTAAAATGGATTTATTTCCTTTATAAATGTACTTCTTAATGTGTTCTCTTGCACTGACTTCTACTTAGTCTTGGTTGAGTCTGGGTGCCTCCATCGAGAGGGGCCTGGTAGTCTAGGAGTTAAGTGCACAGCTGGTAGTCAGAAGGTCGGTGGTGTCAACCCACCAGCTGCTCTTTGGGACAAAGCTGTAGCTGTGTGATTCCCTAGCAATTTACAGCCTGGGAAACCTTATGGAGCAGTTTGACTCTGTCCTCAAGGGTCACTGTTAGTTGGAATCACCTTAACAGTGGGTTTGGATTTTTGTTTTATTTTTTTGTAATAGGGTTGCTGTGGGTTGGAATTGACTTGATGACAATGAATTTGGCTTTTGGTTTGACCACCACTGAGAAGGGTGTTATACTTCATCTCTGGTGTCAGTAATTGTTTTATACTTTCTCTAGGTGATTCTTTTTTTTTTTTCGGTTTTAACAAAGGAAAGTTTATTCTTATACTGTCAGGTAGGCTACAAGTCCAAATTCAGGATGTCTGTACCGGGAGAAGGCTTTCTCCCTTGTTGGCTCTGGAGGAAGGTCCAGTATTTCATCAGTCTTTGTCCAGGGAGCATTTTGGCGTAGGAACCTGAGGTCTAAAGGATGTGCTCTTCTCCTGGTGCTGCTTGCTTGATGGTGTGAGGTTCCCAATTCTCTGCTTGCTTCCCTTTCCTTTTATCTCTGGCAGGATGAAAGGATTAAGGGTGGTGCAAGCTATACTCTAGGGAAACTCCCTTTACAGTGGAGCATGGAGGGGATCTTTTGAAGGGATTTACAGTCCCACCTTAATCCTTTAACATACAGCTCAGTAAAATCACAAAATGGAGGACAAGAATACAGAGAATCATGTCCTAGCCACATGGCTACACATGTTTTTGGGGGTACACAGTTCAATCCATGACATCCCACCCTTTGGCACCCCAAAACTCACATCACTGAAACATGTAACGCATTCATCCCATATGACAAAAGTCTGAAATTAGTTCCAAGTCTAAAATACAAAAACTCTTCTACATCTGTGAAACCTAGAAGGTAAGCTATCAGCTTCCAAAGGTATAATGGCAAAACAGGCACAAGTTAGACACTCCATTACAAATGGAGGAAATTGCAGGGAAAGAAGGCATTAACAGGCAACAGGCAAGTCAGCAGAACTCATTACGTTAGTCCTCAAAGCTTTGAAAATACTCTTACATTCTCTGAGACATTCTACACAATGGCCCTGCCCTCTAGACTCTAGGTATTGGCCACACTCTCTGGGTCCTGATCCCAGCCGTGTCCTACAACTTTGCCTTCAAGGCCCACTTGGACAGAAACTCTGCCCCTTTGGCTTTAGGTACACCCTAAGCCCAACCAAGTGATAATTCCACTCTTAAAAACACGGGACACCATGGTTCCACCCTTTTAAGCCCCTGAGATTATGGCAATACCTTTTGAGACTGAGGCAGTTCAGCTTCTCATGTTTGTCTCTTTAGCTTCTGCTTCCTGTGGCCGCACACCTGGGCCTCAGGCCCACATCTGCCCTGCCGGGGCAAGCGTTCCAAAGCTTTGTAGCTGCACTGATTCAAGTGCCTGGAGGCACCCCACTGTTGCTGGAAAGTGTCCTGTACAAAGGCACTCAGCTGTCTTGCTCTGTGGGTCAGCAAGGCTAGCTACACCAATTCAAGTGCCTGGAGGCACCCCATTTCTCAAGGAAAACTGTGCACAGGCACTTAGCTCTCTTGCTGCAAGAGTTGGCTCCAGCACTGCCTCTGGTTTTGTTGCTTCTGCTGCTGCTGCCACCAGTCCTTTGTTGTTTCTCACCAGTTGCGCCTTCTGAATCTTCTGTTTTTCAGAATGGCTCCCACATTGTGGGTATTTGCTAGAGCAGCACTGCACTCCCGATACCAAATTGTGTTTCAGTCAGCTAGTGCTGCTATAACAGAAATACCACAGAGTGGATGGCTTTAACAAAGGAAAGTTTATTTTCACACAGTCCAGTAGGCTACAAGTCCAAATTCAGGATGTCCACTCCAGGGGAAGGCTTTCCCCCTTGTCGGCTCTGGAGGAAAGTCTGCATCAGTCCTTGTCCAGGGAGCATCTTGGTGCAGGAACCTCAGGTCTACAGGACGTGCCCTTCTCCTGGTGCTGCTTGCTTGATGGTATGAGGTTCCCCTCTAGGTGATTCTTGTAGGCACTTGATTAAGAACCACTGCTCTGGGTTCAAGGCTGGGTACCACACCCATGGGTATTTTGTGAGAGGAATTTGCAAAGCTGAGGTGACCGGTGGGCACAGCAGGAATGTTGAATTGACATGTACTTGCAGTTTGAATATGTTGCCACTAGATGATGCTTTTGTTCATTTAAATATGAGTTTTGAGAATTAAATACTAGTTTATTCTTGTTATCCAAATGGTTATATGACTGCCAGTTACTGTTACATTTTGAGAGACAATTGCCTTTTCTTATAAAAGAATTGAAGGAAAAAGTCCATATGTCCTTTTAAACACACACAGTTTCCTTCATTTGCTCTTCATAGTTAAATACTGCTGTTCTCCGGCGCAACTTCTCTTTCAGGTGACTTTGAACTTCCTAGCTCTGCTGTCATGGCAGAGCCCCTGTGTGGCTGCCTGTTGGAGGCTTCCTCCTGAGTTCTCTAATGATGGCATTCACAGCCTCTAAAATGAGCTGTCTACACTCATTAACAATGTTGAAATTGCAGACTTGTCTCAGTCCTTCACAGTCCCATGATAATTTCCTGCCCCAATCACAATTAGCTAGGTGCAAAGGGAAGTAGACTTTACCCTTTTAGCTGAATATCTGATTCTTCTTTCCTCTCTTGGCTGTTCAGAGATTATCAGTGGAGACTCAGTCTGGAAGTCAAAAGCTAGAAGGCAGTTTTTTGATCGGCAGACATACACAGATAAAACACACTTTGGGCAGATAAACTGGTTTAAGTCGTGTTCTCCACAGGAGGCAGTGCAGAATGATTGTCACAGACTCCATTAGCCTTTATGTATGGCTGTCACAGATTTTGACTACATAGACATCATCCCAAAAAGTGGGAGCTGGCTGAAAAAGGATCAGCTGCAGCTGTCTGCTGAGGAGCTCACTTCTAGGCATGTTGTTTCAGTTGTAAACACAAGTCTCACAATTTCGCAAGTACTTTGCAAGCTGTAGAACTCTATACAGGTATTGGGTAGCATAATGTTTCCATTACATCTTCTGTGGGAGGGCAGAGGAGAATGAACAGACTCCTCATTTTAATAAATCAGGAAATCAAGGCAGTGGTTTGTCTTAAAGCCGAGTCTAGAAAACAGACTTCCAGGGCACTGTTCTGTGTACTGTAGTTACCTTCCTTCTTCTCTAAAGAAAAAGAAACTCTTCTGTATTTGTGATGATTTGGATATTGGAGATGTTGTGTACCACTTAGTCAGTTCCAACTTATATTGTAGGACAGGGTAAAACTGCCCCATGGGGTTTCTTGGGCTGAAATCTTTATGAAAACAGATTGCCAGGTTTTTTCTCTTGTGGAGCAGCTGGTGGGTTTGAACCACCGACCTTTTGGTTAGCAGCTGAGAGCTTAATCATTGTGCCACCAGGGCTGCTTAGATATTGGAGATAGGGTCTTGTAAAGAAATAATTCATTTTTCTTTGAACATATGAGGATGGGAAGACATTAGTGCTTGGATGTATGCTAAGCAGATTGCTATGCCAGTAGATTCCTAGTGAAATATGAGCCTGGCTTGACTGAGCTCAGGGGAAAAGATTTTGTAGGTGCCAGACTGTAGTGGTGTCAGCAGCCCAGAGGAGACCACATGTGTGTGCATGCGCATATGCATGCAGTATTGAATTGGCTGCAGAAGTCACTTACTACTTGGGGTAGTTCTTCATCTAGCTTCTCACTCCTTGTGCTCAAAGAATGTTTATCAAAATTTAATTATCTTAAGGGCTATAATTAATGTGTTTCATTTGTATCTTATTTGCAGGGTAACAAGGATTACCACCTACAGACATGCTGTGGGAGTCTTGCGTATGCAGCACCTGAATTAATACAAGGCAAATCATATCTTGGATCAGAGGTAATTATTCACTATTACTGTGCATTGAGGATTTGATGATGAAACAAGAACTAGCCTGGTTGAAAGAATTTGGTCTGTTCAGAGAGTGAAATGTGTAAACTAGTAAGTGGAATGAATAACTTATAATGAATATAGAGCTCATATTATCCTTCTGAAGTTTGAATGTATTTCTGGTATGTTTGCTTTTGTATTAGAGAACAGTGCCATAGTTTGGACTGGTTAGTCCAGCTGGGTAGAATGCAAGGCCAGGGTTGTAGACTTAGTTTTCTGAGATGCTGGTTAGCACAGAGAAAGCTTGTCCTTTGCTGGTAGCCAAGTCTGCAGTCAGCAGTCCTGGTCTGGAGGCCCAGGCTCAGAAGTCCAGGACTTTGCTGTTCTGCTTGCTACTTCAAGCTGGTCAGCCCCATGCATTCTCTGGAGTACTAGTTTTTTGAATATTAGTATTATAAGATAAGATTTAGTAGTCAGATGCTTGGGAAATGCTGGAATGAACAGATTTCTTTATTTCAGGACATCTCCAAGTTTTTATTTAGAAGAGAAACAACACACATAAGGCAGCTAGTCTGCTTTTCATGTGGAGCATCTCTTGGAACTAGTGTTATGTGGAAGAAACTTTGGGAAATACCAGGTTACTTAATTTGTAACATGAAAAGATGAGAATTGTTTTCGGTGACTCTTTTGATATAATTTCACACTTAGAGAAAAGGTACAGAAATAGAATGAGGAATTGGTGTGTCTTACTCAGACTCCCGGTTATTTGCATTTTGTCCTGTTTGCTTTATCATTCTCTCTGTTCATATATAGACAGTTTGTGAACCATTTGAGAGTAGGTTGGAGACATCATATCCCATTAGCAGCATAAGTCATCACAGTAGATATGATGCAGTAGACAGGACAATGGGTTAGATTTCGACTACTGAACCCTGGTGGTGCAGTGGTTAAGAACTCAGCTGCTCACTAAAATGTTGCTGGTTCAAATCCGCCAGCTGCTCCTTAGAAACTCTGTGAGGCCATTCTACTCTCCTTTAGGGTCTCTAGGGTCTCTCTGAGTTGGAATCAACTTGGCAGCAATAGTATATATAGATACTATGTAAGTGTGTAATGTTCGAGTTACTTTATCTGTTTCCGTTTTTATTTTTTCAACATTGACCTTCTTACCTCTTAGGATTTTCCTAAGACTCGGAAAGGGGCAGGAGCTGTGTCTTTTCCTCAGCTTATGGTAGTGTCAGTATTGACTAAGGCCAAATACTGCTTGAATAAACAGTTACTGCTTAGGACTCATGGGACACCTGGATATTCTGTATAAAGGTTAAGCTCCTTTCTGGGATTTTGAGATCTGTAAGGTTATTTGTACTGGCAGGCTAATTTCTGGTCCCTATATTTGAAAAGTCAATCATTGAACTTTATTAAGGTTTCTCTACATAGAGGGGATTCTGCAGTGCAGCTTAATCATATTTACAGATTGTCAGTGGTAAACATTAAGACTTATTTTGACATTCTCATGCCTGTTTCCATAATCCTTATATGAAACCTAAACCCTCAGTAGTACTGTAAAATTGTCTTGCAGAATCAGAGACCTGGCCTCATGTCCTTATCACCCAATCTAACCTGGCCCACTGGAAATTACTTTATTTCCTCTTAAGCAGCACAGAGTTAGGGAAGAGTACAGTAAGCTAGGAGTCAAGAGACCTACCTGGGCAGCCCTGCCACTGACTAAGTGACTTGGACTACAAGCCTTCCTTTCTGAGCTTCAGCCTTTCTGTCTATCCTGAGTGAGTTGCACTGGATCATCTCTGAGTTCTTTTCCAGCTCTATTGGGAGTCTCTGATTCTAGTAAGTATCCTGCTGTTCTGAAATACATTATAATGATTTTCTGAATGATTTCTTTTCCCCTCTTATCTCAGGCAGATGTTTGGAGCATGGGCATACTCTTATATGTACTTATGTGTGGATTTCTACCGTTTGATGATGATAATGTCATGGCTCTGTATAAGAAGATTATGGTAAGTATTACAAGGCATAGAATTTGAATGTAAAAGTTTTCTATATATCATATGTCATGCTTCCTTTTATGAAAGTATAAAGACATGCAGAAGTAATTTATGCTGTTGTGTTACAAGTAAGGTAGTGGTTTCCTTTTGTGGGGAAGGTAGTGATTGAAGGTGAACGGTGTTATGGGCTTTTGTTTCTTGATCAAGGGCTGGACACATATATTTGGTTTTTAAAACTTAATCAGCCTGTACCTTCATGATGTGTATACTTTTCTGTATGTATATTATACTTTGGAAAGCCTCATTACATAGTAGTTAAGTGCTACGACTGCTAACTGAAAGGCTGGCAGTTCAAGTCTATCAGGTGCTCATTGAAAACCCTGTGGGACAGTTCTACTGTGTCCTATGGGGTTGCTTATGAGTTGGAATCAACTCAATGGCAGAGGTTTTGAGTTGTTTTTCTTTTTTTCTAATACTGTTCTTCCTTCAGTGGGAAGCGTAGCAAAGCAGAAACAAATATATAAGGTATATGTAAAAAAGTGCTCCTTGAATACTCTGGGGGTCAGTTCTACTCTGGCTCCTATGGTCGCCATGAGTCGGATCCGACTTGATGGCACTTGGCTATGTAAAAAAGTATGCTTTAGGTTGCCTGAAAATTGAGGAAAGTAAATTATAAGATGATTTCCTGATAAGAGTTTTTGTTTTGTAAATTGAAATACCTTAGCGGGCCTCTGTTTTGAAGTCACATTTTCCTATTAAGTCGTAGTAAAATAATAAAAATCTTATTAGTTTTGAGGGAAAAATTGGCTTTAAGGTGTATTTAAATCACAGTAAAGAGGTCCATAAGCTTTTTGAAACCATGTGTGTTCGAGACAGAAAGTAGAGAAGTGGTGCCAGGAACTGAGGAAAGGAAGAAACAGGAGTGACAGCTGGTGAATATAGGGTTTCTTTTTGGTGATGAGGAACGTGTTCTGGAATTAGATAGTGGCGAGTGTTGTACAACTATGTGAGTATACCAAAACCCAGGATTGTGTACTTAGAAAGGGTGAATTTTATGGTATGTGAATTACAGAAATTAAAATAACTGTGTATATCAAGAAAGAGTACATTCTTTTAAACAGTTAATATTCAAGCTAACAAAAGAAAGTATGTAAAGAGAAAGAGCAGCACATCATGCCCAGTAGCAGTGCAGAGTTAGACCAGCAGGGCAGCTTCTCCAAATGGTTCCTGAATTCAATACTATTGGACAAATATTTTCTAAACATCAGCTAAGTGTGAGGTAGTGAAAGGCATAGAGAGATCTGTGAAACTTGCTCATTGTCCACTGTGGCCAGATTTCTTGTTGGTAAGAACTACTGAGAAACCAAACCCGCTTTGGGTTGATTCCAACTCATACTGACCCTATAGAAGAGAACAGAACTGCCTCATAAGGTTTTCAAGGCTGTAAATCTTCTTTTCAACTGTACTTTAGTTGAAGGTGTATAAAACAAACTAGTTTCTGATTAAACAGTTAATATGTATATTGTCTTATGACATTGGTTAACAACCCCACAACTTGTCAACACTCTCTCTTTTCACCCTTGGGTTCCCTATTACCAGCTTTCCTGTCCGCTCCTGCTTTCTAGTCCTGGCCTCTGGGCTGGTGTGTCTCTTTGGTCTTGCTTTGTTTTATAAGTCTGTCTGATATATGGACTCAGTCTGGTGGAGGCCATGGTAGTTATAGTCCGGTAGTCCTTTGGACTAACCTTTCCCTGTCTCTTTAGTTTTCTTCATTCTCCAGTGTGCTTCCAAAGAGGTGAGACCGCCAGAGTATCTTAGGTGGCTGCTTACAGGCTTTTAAGACCCTAGATGCTACTCACCAAAGTAGAGTATAGAACATTTTCTCTATCAAGTGTGTTAGACCAATTTAGGTAGATGTTCCCCGAGACCATGGTCCCAATAGCCCTCAGCCCAGCAGTTTGGTCCCTGAGGGAGTTTGAATGTGTCTTTGGAGCTTCCACCACTGTGACAAGGCTGTAAATGTTTAGAGAAACAGACTGCCACATCTTTGTCCTGTAGAGCAGCTGGTGGATTTGAATTTCTATAACCTTTCAGTTAACAGCCCAGCACTTAAACACTATACCACTAGGCTCTTTGGAAATGGGTCCAAGGCTACCTAAAAAGAGCAAAGGGTGAGGAAGGCTGTATTATAACAGAGGACTAAATGAAGGTGATACAGGAGAGTGGCAGTCATGCAAGGTCTGACAATTCAGTTTGAGAGCTCATCCTAGAAAAAGTACTACGTACCTCATTGCTGAATATCACTATAGCCACCTTGGAAGTACTCCCCTTCAGAAGCTATGCACCAATGCCAGTGCCTTGTCCACCTTCAAAGCTTTTGCAACTTTTTCTGGAAGTGTTGTCAGAGCTGTTGTTTTACCCTTGATGTCCTGAGTGTTATCAAACTGTCTTCCTTTTGATATTTCCTTTATCTTTGGGTAAAGAGAAAAGTCACTGGGGGTCAGATCAAGTGAGTAGGGAGGGTGTTACAATACAGTTATTTGTTTGCTGGCTAAAAACTCTCACAGAGAACCAGACAATTAAGTTCATGAACTTGCCACCTTTCCACACCGTGCACAATGGCCATTCCAGAAAGAGTTCCAAAATTACTTTAAAGGGTGGACTAGGCACTGGTGTCGGTGCCCAGCTTCCCAAGGGGTGTACTTCGAAGGTGACCTTAGTGATCTCAGTAATGAGGACTTAATTATCAGACCTCGTATTACTTCTTTGTTTGAACCTCTAGTGGTTTCCTTTCCATCTCATTCAGGTACAAGCCAGAGTTCACTTTGTGGGCTCTAGGCCTATCCTGTGTGGTCTGGTCTTCATTATTTCTCTGCTCTCACCATTTACTGCTCCCCGTCCTTACTGCACTCACACTGTTCTTGTTTCTTGAACATACCCAGCATGCACCTGCCTTCAGGTATCTGTACTTGCTCTTCCTCCTTCCTCCTTTCTTTCGTGCAGGTGCTTGATTTCTCCCTTCCATCAAGTCACTTATCAGATAGTCCCTTATCAAAAAGACAATCATTTGTCCATTCATTTATTTGCAAAGAGTGCTTCTTAGTTTCCTTCATTCTCCTTTACGTGGGAACAGATGACTAGTTGTATCTTAGATGGCTGTTCACAAGCTTTTAAGACGCCAGACATGACTCATTAAAGTAGGATATAGAGCATCATTTTTATACACTTCTATCTTTTTTGATTATTTCTATGTCATTTAATATTTTGTCCATAGTTTCTTTCAGTAATGCAACTTGAGGCTTGAATTTTTCTTCAGTTCTTTCAGCTTGACGGATGTTGACTACATTCTCTCCTTTTGATTTTGTAACTCCAGTTTTTTGCACATTTCATGTTTCTCCAGGTGCCTTTTGTAATCTTCTATTCAACTCTTACCTTATCGTTTCTTCCTTTGCTTTAGTTACTCTGTGTTCAGCAGCAAGCTTCAGAGCCTCTTCTGACATCCATTTTGGTCTTTTCTTTCTTTTCTGTCTTTTTAATGACCTCTTGTTTTTTTCGTGGATGATGGTTTTTTTCAGTGATGATGTCCTTGATATCATTATCCGACTTATCAGGCTTTCTTTGGTCATTAGTGTTCTATGTGTCTCATTTTTGAGATGGTATGTAAACTCATGTGGGATATACTTAAGGTCTTACTTTTGCTCTCATGTACTTGTTCTATTTTTTTCTTCAGTTTCAACTTCAACTTGCATATGAGTAATTGATGGTTTATCCCCTAATTGACGCTTGGCCTTGTTCTGACTGATGGTATCGAGCATCTCCATACTCTTCCCATGGATATACTTTTTTACTTTCATCTGCAAGCTCCACATGTAGTCACTGTTGAGAAATGTATTTGCAATGAATTAATTTTTGTTTTTTGTCTTGTAAAATTCCATCATGTGATCTCTAACATCCTTTCTGTAACAAAGGCCTTGTTTTCCAACTACTGGTCCTTCTTCTGTGTTTCCAGCTTTTGTGCTCACCAGTAATTATCACTGGTAAATATCACCAGCAATTATCAGTGTATCTTGATTGCATGTTTGATCAGTTTCAT
The DNA here is from genome assembly GCA_028571685.1 of Heterohyrax brucei. Classification (NCBI taxonomy): domain Eukaryota; kingdom Metazoa; phylum Chordata; class Mammalia; order Hyracoidea; family Procaviidae; genus Heterohyrax; species Heterohyrax brucei. Next base: position 43,048,675 of record CM053150.1, read on the forward strand.
CCTTCAGAAGCTGATAAAATCTTGACTTTCATCTTAGGCATTAATGGTGCATACATTTGAATAATACTTATATAGGAATATAAATATGTTGTCACAGCATTGTATTTCAGCATGGATCTTGAAATGTTCTTTTTGACAATGAATGTGCTGCTGTTCCTCTTTAAGCTGTCATCATTCCTGACATAAAAGACCATGTGCTTGTCCAATTCAAAATGGCCAATGCAAGTCCATCTCAGCTCACTATGCCTAGGATATTGATCTTCAAGTATTCCATTTCATTTTTTGACAACTTCCAATTTTCCTTGGTTTGTAATTTGTATGTTGTATGCTTCAGTTATTAATGGATGTTTGCAGCTGTTTCTTCTCATTTAGAGTCATGCCATATCAGCAAATGAAAATTCCTTAACTTTTACTCCATTCATGTCATTAAAATTCACTCTACTTGAGGAAGCGGCTCTTCCACAGTTGTATTTTGAGTGCCTTCATATCTGAGGTGCTTATCTTCCACCAGTATGTCAGACAATGTTCTGTTGGCTAGCCATAAAGTTTTTACTGGCCTATTTTTTAGAAGTAGATTGCCAGGGCCATTTTCCCAGTATATCTTAATCTAGAGGGCTCTGCTGAAACTTGTCTGCCATGGATGACCCTCCTGGTATTTCATATAATAGTGGCATAGCTTCTAGCATCACAGCAACATGCAAGCGACCACTGCACAACAAATTAACAGACAAGTGGTGGATGCATCTATAAGGAACAATACATATATACTTTATTTCACTGTACGACTCCCTCAGGTTTTTTTGTTTGTTTGTTTGTTTTAAAAACATAGATGGATGATGTATGCCATCAAGTTATTTCTGACTCATAGTAACCCTGTAGGACAGTAGAATGGCTCCTCAGGGTTTACAGGCTATGAATCTTTATGGAAGCAGACTACCACACCTTTGTCCTGCAAAGGAGGTGGTGATTTGAACCCTTAGTTTTTCAATTAATATCTGAATACTTAAACATGGTGTCATTAGGTCTCGTTACACAGTTGGTAGCCTACCATAAGTGCTGTTGTACATCTTCTTGTCTTCCCAGAGTGTGTCTTAGAAATCATACATATCACCTCATGTGTTTCCCAGAGCCTTGTCATTCTTTTAAATGGGTGCGTGGAATTCCAGTATGTAGATGTACCATAGTTTATTTAACCAATCCCCTCTTAGTAGATACATAAATATTTTCTGAGTGGTTAATTTACACATTGTTAATCCATAAGAAAATACTTAGAAGAACATTTACTGGATTAAAGGGTATGTGAATTTGTAAATTTGATAGATATTGCCAAATTGCTTTCCAGGGAAATTCCATCAGTTCTGTAAGTTTATGTAACTTCTAGCAGTAGCATGAAAATACCTGTTTCTTTATACTCCCATCAGTCAACACAGAGTATCACCCTTTTTGATCATTATATTGTTATTTATTTATTTATTTTCTGTATGACTGTAAAATTTTTATTTAGTCAAGTTTATGAATCTTTTTTTTTCTATTTTATTTTTTTTTATTTAATATGACTGAGTGAAAGTGTACATTCCCGTATAAATTTACATGCCCAACTATATGCAGCTTCCACTGCTCTCCCTGCCCGGTGACAGCACGCTATTCCTCTCTGCTCCATACATGTCTTATCCTCCCAACAGTCTCCTTTCCCCTCCTTTCTACCCACACTCCTTCCTCCAGCCAGAGGTTAGCAGGATGATATCCTATAGATGCATAGAACCATAAAGTGCATCCAATATATGGTCACTCTGCATCGCCAAGTCCAGTCCATTCGTGTCTGAAGAGTGGAACTTCGTTATGATTTATGGGCAAGGGCAGCATCAGGGCCAGGGGCCATGCTCCCAGGGGAACCCCGAAACCGCTGGACCATCAGTTGAAGACTTTTAGTGGAGATCTCAGGATGCACCCCTTTTTATTCTTGTGTTGCCAGTGAGACTCAACTTAGTGAGCTCCATCGTGGCTATCACTGGTGATGGCCGGCACCATCTGGTTCTTCTGGTCCCAGGTCGATGTAGGCACCCACTGATGTGGGTCACTGTCTTCTGGGTTGTCTTCACCGCATGTCATTTTGGTCCTTGGTGAGCATCCGTTCCTGCTGAGTTGGGACCATTTGCTGTGTCCTCGGATGGCAGCTTGGCAGCTTTTAAGACCCCAGATGCCACTCACCAGTGTGGGGTGCAGAGAGTCCTCTTAGCAAAACACTAGTTGTACGAATTGGCCTCAATTTCGCCTAAGAGCATGGTCCCTGCCCCCTAACCCAGCTACTCTATCCTTGCAATATTGGGTTAAGATGGAAGGAGTACTCAAGTTATGCTGAAGTCCACTTAATATTGTACTTGTTTCTAATGTGTGCTATCACCGATTTCACCCAACCAGATTTCTAGCAACTATCTAATCTAAACCCTCCCCCCTCGCCCTCCCACCTTCCCTCCCCTTGCAGCTGTCAAAGAGTCTTTTCTTCTATACACAAGTCTGTTTTTGAGATCGTATTGTACAGGTCTCATACAATAGTTGTCCTTTTGTCACTGACTACTTTCACTCAGCATAATGTCTTCTGGTTGAAACCAGGTTAGGAGATGTTTCCTGGAATCATCGTTATTCTTTATCATTGTGTAGTGCTCCGTTGAGAATATATACCATAGTTTACCTATCCGTTCTTCTGTTGTTGGACATCTGGGTTGATTCCATCTTTTTGCTATCGTGGACTGTGCTATGATAAGCATTCTTGTGCATGTGTCCGTTGGTGTGAAAGGCCTTGATTCTGTAGGATATATTCCAAGTAGTGGAATTACTGAGTCAAATGGTATATCTATATCCATTTTTTTAAGGAAGTGCCAGATGGCTTTCCAAAGAGGCTGCACCATTTTGCAACTCCACCAACAGTGTAGGAGAGTTCCGCTTTCTCCACAGCCTCTCCAAGATTTGTTGTTTTGTGTTTTTTGGATCATGGCCAACCTTGTTGGGGTGAGATGGTATCTCATTGTTGTTGTGACTGGAATTTCTTTAGTATCTAAAGATTGTGAACATGTCCACATGTGTTTTTTGGCTGCCTGGATCTCCTCTTTACAGAAATGTCTGTCCATGTCCTTTGCCCATGGCTTAATTGGATAATTTATCTTCTTTTCATTGATAGTTTGTAGTATCTTATAGATTATGGAGTTCAGATGTCGATCTGACATAGAGTTGCCCAATATTTTTTCCCATTCTGTAGGTGGCCTTTTAATTCTATTAATAAAGTCTTTCGATGAGCAAAAGTGTTTGATTCTTAATAGTTCCCATTTATCTATTTCCTCTTTTGTTGATTGTGGTTTGTTTGACAGATTTTGGAGTCTGTCCTCATTGTGTATGAAAACTTCCATTGTTGTTCTTACCTTTTCTTGGATGAGCTTTATCGTTTTAGGTTTCATATTTAGGTCTTTTATCCAGTTGGAGTTAGTTTTTGTATAAGGTGTAAGATATGGATATTGTTTCAGTTTCTTGCAGATGGATATCCAATTTTGCCAGCACCATTTGTTGAAGATACTGTTTTTACCCCAGTTTAATGTCTTAGGGCCTTTGTCGAATATCAACTGTTCATAGACAGACGGTGTCATCTCTGGGGTCTCGATTCTGTTCCGTTGATCCATCTGTCTGTTCTTGTACCAGTACCAGGCTGTTTAGACCACTGTAGCAGTGTAGTGTGTTCTAAGGTCTAGTAATGAGAGGCCTCCCAGTGTGTTCTTCTTTAGTAGTATTTTACTTATCCGGGGCTTCTTCCCTTTCCAAACAAAATTGGTGATTTGTTTCTCCATCTCATTAAAAAATGGCACTGGAACTTGTATTGGGATTGCATTGTATAAGTAGATTGCTTTGGGTAAAATAGACATTTTCACAATTTTAAGTCTTCCTATCCATGAGCAGGGTAGGTTTTTCCATTTATCTAAGTCTCTCTTAGTTTCTTGTAGTAGCCAAGCCAAGGCCAAGTGCCGTCTTTGTAAAAGTCTGTTATTTCTCTGGTTAGATTAATTCCTAGGCACTTTATATTCTTAGGGGCTATAGTAAATGGTATTGATTTGATGATTTCTTTGTTAACAGTCTCGTTGGTATAAAGGAATTCTCCTAATTTACTTATGTTTATCTTGTATCCTGAGAGACTTTGCTGAACTCTTCTGTCAGTTTCAGTAGTTTACTTAGATTCTTTGGGATTCTCTGCATATACAATCATATCATCTGCAAATGGGGAGATTTTGACTTCCTCTTTGCTGATGCAGATGCCTTTTATTTCTTGGTCTTGTCTAATTGCTCTGGCTAGAACTTCTAGCACAATGTTGAATAGGAGAGGTGAGAGTGGGCATCCTTGTCTTGTTCCTGTTCTCAAGGGAAAATCTTTCAGTCTCTCTCCATTCAGAATGACTTGGGCAATTGGCTTTGTATAAATGGCCCTTACTGCATTGAGGAATTTTCCATCTATGCCTATTTTGCTAAGAGTTTTTAGCATGAATGGGTGTTGGACTTTATTAAATGCCTTTTCTGCATCAATGGATAAAATCAGGTGATTCTTGTCTTTTGTGTTATTTATGTGGTTAATCATATTAATTGTTTTTCTGATGTTGAACCAGCCTTGCATCCCTGGTATGAATCTAACTTGGTCAGGATGGATTATTTTTTTGATATGTTGTATTCTATTGGCAAGAATTTTGTTGAAGATTTTTGCATTTAGATTCGTTAGTGATACCGGTCTGTAGTTCTCCTTCTTTATTGGGTCTTCCCCTGGCTTTGGTATCAGGGTTATGCTGGCTTCATAGAATGAGTTTGGGAGTACTCCATCCCTTTCTATACTGTGAAATAGTCTCCGTAGTATTGGAGATAACTCTTCCCTAAAAGCTTGGTAGAATTCTGCAGTGAAGCCATCTGGGCCCGGACTTTTTTTGGTTGGCAGTGTTTTGATGACCTTTTCAATCTCTTCCTTTGTGAAGGGTTTATTAAGTTGTTCTGCTTCACGTTGTGATAATTTGGGTAGATGGTATGAGTCAAGGAATTTGTCCATTTCCCCTAGGTTTTCAAATTTGTTAGAGTACAGTCTTTCATAGTATTCTGTTAGGATATTATTTATTTCTGTTGAATCTGTGGTGACAACCCCCTGTCATTTCTAATTTGGGTTATTTGTTTCCTTTCCTGCTTTTCTTTAGTAAGTTTAGCCAGTGGTTTGGTGATTTTGTTGATCTTTTCAAAAAACCAGCTTTTGTTCTTTTTAATTTTTTCAATTGGTTTTCTATTCTCTAATTCATTTAGCTCTGCTCTAATCTTTATGATCTGGTTTCTTGTGGTGCCCGAGGGGTTCTTCTGTTGTTCTCTTTCTATTTGTTTGAGCTGTAGGGTTAATTCCTTGATTTGGTTTCTTTTTTCCTTCCAGATGTGTGCATTTATGGAGATAAACAGACCTCTGAGCACTGCTTTGGCTGTATCCCATAGTTTCTGGTAGGAAGTGTTTTCATTCTCATTGGAATCCATGAACTTTTTTATTTCATCCTTGATTTCTTCTATAACCCATCATTTTTTGAACAAGGTGTTGTTCAGTTTCCAAGAGTTCCACTTTCTATCTTTGTTTTTTCTCCTATTGATTTTGACATTTATGACTTTGTGATCTGAGAAGATGCTTTGCAGTAATTCAGTGGTATGGATTTTGTTGAGAATTGCATTATGTCCTAACATATGGTCAATTCTGGAGAATGTTCCATGTGCACTGGAGAAGAAAGTGTAATTGTCTGCTGATGGGTGGAAAGCTCTGTATATATCATTGAGGTTTAGTTGGTTAATTGTGGCAATGAGGTCTTCTATATCTTTACTGAGCTTTTTTCTAGACGATCTGTCCAGTATTGAGAGTGGAGTGTTGAAGTCTCCCACTATTATTGTGGAATGATCTAACTCTGTTTTGAGTGTAGTCAGTGTTTCTTCAATGTATTTAGGTGCTCTGATATTAGGTGTATAAATATATAATATAGTTTAAGTCTTGCTTGTGTACTGAACCTTTAGCAATAAATAGTGTCCATCTTTGTCCACGATGGTGGATTTTACGTTGAAATTGATTTTGTCTGAGATTAGAATTGCCACCCCTGCTCTTCTTTGTTCATTGTTAGGTTGATATATATTCTTCCATCCTTTAATTTTCAGTTTGTTCCTATCTTTAGGTCTCCAGTGAGTTTCTTGTAGACAACATATGGATGGGTCATGTCTTTTGATCCAAGATGTCACTTTATGTCTCTTTACTGGAGCATTCAGTCCATTCACATTCAATGTAATTATTGATAGGTATGTGTTCAGTGCTGCCATGATATGTTTATTTTTGTGTTGTTGTTTTCTGTTGTTCTTCTTAGTCTGTTCTGGGACATTCTTTTTTGTGAGTTGATTTTTCACCTTTTGAGAGCTGGTTTTGTAGTTGTTGAGACTCGTGTGTTACATTTCTTGAAATGGTATGATACATCTTTGTTGTGCTTTACAGCTTCCCCTATGATCCCCCTTAATAAACTATATATAAACCCAATTTTAATTACTACCAGTCTTGTCATCTTCCTTTTCATCTGGAAGGACTGTAACAACTGTACTACATCCCTCTTTTTAATATGATGGTATCCTAGTTTTCATGATGATCATTGGATTGCTTCTTTCTGTATTAAAGCTGTGATTGACTTTGGAGCCTTCCCTAACTGAGTAGAGTTTTGAGTAGTGTGTCATTCTAAAATATAAAGTTAGTGGTTTTGTTCTTCTAAGCCAAAGCCAAGAACTTCTTTCAGTATTTCTTGTAGTTTGGGTTTGGTTTTTACAAAGTCTCTGAGTTTCTGTTTATCTGGAAATGTCTTCATTTCATTTTCATACTTGAAAGATAGTTTTGCCTGATATATAATTCTTGGTTGGAAGTTCTTCTCCTTCAAGGCTTTGAATGTGTCATGCCACTATCTATGCCAGTATGGTTTCTGCTGAGAAATCTGAGGAAAGCCTACAGGGTTTCCCTCTGAATGTTAGCTTTGGTTTGAGTCTTGCTGCCTTTAAGAGTTGCTGCTTATGTTTCATTTTGTTAAGCTTGAGTATATGTCTTGGAGTCTTTCTTTTGAGGTCTATATTGTGTGGTATGTGATATGCATCTGTGATGTCTATATTCTCTTCCTTCATGATTTCTGGGAAGTTTTCTGTCAGTAGCTGGGCAACGATACTCTCTGTGTTCTCAGATGTCTCACCCTGTTCAGGGACTCCAATTAATCAAAGGTTTGTCCTCGCCATGAGTCGGATCCGACTCGACGGCACTTGGCTTGGCTTTGTCCTCTTAATAGAGTCCCACATGCTTCTTAATGCTTCTTCATTTTTCTTGTTTCTTTTTTCTGATTTCTACTCGTAGGTGCTTGCGTCCGTAGCTCTGTCTTCCAAGTCAGAAATTCTTTTTTCCATTTGTTCCATTCTGTTTTCTTGGCTTTGCATTGAAGTTTCAATGTCTTTGGTTTTGTTCTTGATGTGTTGGATTTCAGAATACTGGTGTTCCATCAGATCGAACAGCTTGTTTAATTTTTCCTTTTGTTCAGCTGCATTTTGTATAAGGTCTAGAAGGGCTCTGTATATAATCATTTTTTATTCACTTTCTGATGCTTTCATAAAAGTTTCTTCATCTGGAAAACTCCTTGGTTGTTTTGTTTGGGAGCCTTCTGAAGCCATGGGTGATTTCTTGTTTGCTCCAAGTGTCTGTTGCTTTTTGGGTCTCATGGGAGCAAGTAGAGGCTGGAAGAGACACTGTGAGGATGGACTGCAGATGTTTCTCTAGGCTGTCTTAAAATGTAAAGTAAACGGTATCTGACCAGTTCCCAAGTCAGTCAGGTTTTCAGGTGTAGCGGTCCCTCCTCCCAACTGGCAAAATAAGCACCACTATATCCAACCCAAGATGATACAAACTAGTTCAGAATACAGCAATGCTACTGCCCTGTTGGCTTCTGCTGACACGGCCTAGCCTTGGGCAACACTGTGTAGAGTACTGCTTTTCTGGTAGAAGAGTGCTCTCCTGTGGGCAGGCTCTGGCTCCCAAGCTAAGAATGAGGTCCAGCTGCGGCCACTGTATCCAAGATGGTGCCCTCCACACAGGCAGCAGATAGAGGGGCTAAAGGTGCTGAGAGGTAGTGATTCCTCTGCTTCTGTTGCTGGGCCCCCACCATAGGTGACAATGTGTAAATTACTGTTTTTCTGTCGGAGAAGCACTGTCCTGTTTGCAGGTGCTGGCTCCTAGGCTAAGAATTAGATCCTGCTAAAGTCTCCGTATCCCATATGCCATCCCGCACACAGTCACTGTGGTTCTGTACAAACCCCACTGTGGCAGTGATAAAAAGACAGGCCCAAAGTGGCTAGATGAACAGAGTCCTAAGCCTGGCTCTCAAAATATGGAAATTTTGCCTGCCTATCCCCCCAGCAGTGCGTCTGAGTCTAGCCGCTAGGCAAGACTCAGCTGTGACCGCTGGCCAAGAGAGAGGAAAAAAAAGTCAAAATGGTGCATTTACCTTCAGTCCGTGAGAGCCAGGGCTAACCAGGAGCGGGAGTTAGCGAAAGAGAGGAGGTTTTTCGTTCAGTGGTATGATGTCCAAATTAACAACCCTGTGCCGTGTCCTGAGGCTGATTATGTGATCAGAAGGCTCTGTTTGATTATCATTTCAGGTCTTGTTTTCCAGAGGGATATAGGGAGACGTGTGCTTAGTCTGCCATCTTCACTCTGCCTCAGATTTATGAATCTTTTGTTGTTGTGTTTAAAAAGACTTGCCTACCATCGTACTATGTTTAAAACTTTCCATATTTCCTCCTAGTATTTTTACGATGTCATTTTTTTAAAGTTTAAATATTTGATTCAGTAGGATTTTGCTTTGGTATAGCTTCTTGACTTTAAACACTGATAAAAAATTAAAGATTTATTTTCATATTTCAGATTCAGTGTCTTCAAGATCTAATTGTGGTAGTGTTGTGTCATATAGACTTAGATTTGAAGTTTATTATAGCAATAGCATATGTTAGTTTTTCTTTTCAGATAGTATTCTTGATAATTTCAAGTTTTATGGGTAGATCGTTAGATCCAACTTGATTTTTTTTTGGACCTTGTGTTTTGGTTGATGGCCTTACACTAAAACTAGAGATGTCAGTTTTGTTATTGTTGATTGCTTGTACTTGTGTTAATAGCCTTATCTTTAATCTATGATTTCTTTGTAAGAATCTTTTTCAACCTATTGGCTATTTTGAGAGGATTTAGTTCAGTTAAAATAGACAATATAATTTATAAATCCATTTAACTGAGCTCAGGTAAAGCATACTACTTTACGATACACAGAGAGATGTGAAAGGTGGTACCATTGTTGACTTCTGTGCTTTGTAGTGCCTCCATTCTTGCTTAAGGTTTACCTCAAACTGTAGGTTATATAGGAAGGAGTAAGGGTGCCAGTGCCAGTTCGCAAACTAAGTATTGATAAAGCTTAATTAAGTGATAGAAAACTGTCCTTAGAAGACATCTAAGTATTTCATGATTTCCTTGATCTCTCAGGGCAGGTAGTTTGAGCCACAAAGGTTCTTTGCTAGTTTGGGCCTTATAACTTCCTTATGCATCTAGGTTAACAGAACTCTGAGACTGCCCTCCAAAACAAACAGTGTTTCCCTAGGGGACTGTTCTCATTCATAGCATTTTGATCTAATGTAGATTTTCTTTTTTAAAAAAATTATTGTACTTTAGATGAAGGTTTACAGCACAATCTTCCTACTCCTTAAACAGTTAGAAGACATATATTGTTTTGTAACATTGGTTACCAACCCCGTGACATGTCAATACTCTCTCTCTTCTGGACCTTCGGTCTCCTGTTACCAGCTTTCCTGTCCACTCTTGCCTTCTAGTTCTTGCCTCTGGGCTCGTGTGTTCCTTGAGTCTTGTTGCAGAGTTTTTTTTTAAATTGCTGTCATTTTAACACTGTTGCCTGTATTATGTGTTCAGCAGGATTCATACAGACATGAAACAAACTTGATCAGACAGTAAGTTGCAGTTTTTCATTGAATAGTATGAAGGAAAAAAATGATAATTCTTAAATTTTGTGCAAGTTAACTGGGATATAAGAAACATTTTGAAGTGTTAATTTTTTCCTACGTAGTCTTACTAGAGATTTTATCTGTATTATTAGGTGCCTTAGCAGCATTTCTGGCCCCAGAATGCTTTCAACTAAATTGTTGGTTTGAGGTGATGATTCAAAAGAATTATCCATTATGCTAAATAGTGCCCAAAGATGGGCCTCTGTTGACCCATGCCTCTTGGTATTAACAATGTTGTGTGGTCCCTGCCTACACTGGATTTGGACAGAATGTGAAGCAGTTCAGTCCTGTCATGGATTGAATTGTGTCCCCCTCCAAATGTATGTATTGATTTGACTTCGCTAGGAGTCCCAACATGGTGCAGTTCGTCCTAGGTGTTGTGAATCCTACCTCTGTGATGTTGATAATGGAGAATGGGCAGCAGTTGTGCTGGTGAGCCAGGACTCCAGTTACCATCTGTGGGATACAAGGGAGAGAAGTGAGCACAGAGTTGGGAACCTCATCCCACCAAGAAAGCAGTACCGAGAGCAGAGCACGTCCTTTGGACCGAGATTCTTGTGCCAAGATAACTCTCGGTGCATTTGGACTCAGCCTACCAGACTGTGATAAAGTCTCTTACTGAAGGAATTTACAATCTGTTAATGGATTTGTGGCTTACCGGACTGTGACAATAAAATTTCTCTTCATGAAGCCTTCCACTCGTGGTATTTTCTGTTAGAGCAGTACCAGTGACTCAGATAAGTCCTAAGCTTCAGTAAGGGTTAGCAGCTTTCAGGTTTGGCTTGGTGTTCTTTGGAACCCTAAGCTATAAAGTCTAGCTCTCTGGTTGAAGAGACTATTAGGAGAGGCCCTGAGACTACTTGGAGGAGAGATCAGCTGTCTGAGTGTCCCAGTGGAACCTCCAAATGACTCTAGCCTCAGCCATCATTTGGCTTCTAGTGTATGAGAAACTCCAAGTAAGACTAGCAGAAGCAGTACCAGCTGAGCCCAGTCAGTCCACAGAACTGTGAGAGATAATAAAGTGGTGGTGAGGGGCATATATAGGCTTATTTCTATGTTATCCTTATACTGAGAGCATAGGTTCCCCAGTTTTGTAGTGTGGATTACCTGGTAGACTCTTCACTGGGCATGGATTGTGGGATCTTGGAGACAAGTGAGGCTGTGAAGACCAAACCTTAGATTTGGCAGGTTTAACAAGTGCCTTAAAAACCAAAGCCAGCTTAAGTGCTTTACTAACCTTTATTTAGTTTTGGATTTAATGCTTCTTGCTTTTTTTTTGAGTTCATGAATGTATTTTTAAAGATTAAAAAAAAAGATTTGTACAACATTTTTAGCAAGAGAGAGCTGTTCAGGTTTCTAGTTGACCATACTGTCAGAAATGGAAGTCCTGAAACGATTTTAGATGAGGATACAGTTGCCTTTTGGTTAGCAGAGCTCCTTCTGGTGTTGAACTGTTGACTCAGATTAGAAATAACTGACTATAGGAATGATATTGTATGGAGAAGACTTTTTTTTTTGCCATTTAGACATAAAGAGGGAGGAAAAAAAGGGAAATATTCATGTTTTACAGATTGAAAACAGTGCATAAAAATGATCCCTTAAGTATAATGTTTCATATTTATGTGTAGGAAATAAAGCTTTTTGTTTTTAATGAAACATCAATAAATCAGTATCTGACTATTATGTAATACAGAGATAAGCATTGTAAACATTTATAGTTTTTGTTTCAGTTTTATCTTTTTGTGTTTATACATGGTAGGCATACCCTGTAAGCCCTCTCTTGCCAACTTCGATTGATAATTGGTCAACTAATTGAAAAACTTGATTATAGTTTTGCATTGCTTTTTATGCTATTTCATAGAAACAACTTATTTTAATCTGAAACACATCAATGTACATTCAGATGCCATCTTTTAGTATAAAAAACCTGTTGCCATTGAGTTGAGTCTGACTCATTTCTCTATACCCAACTGGACAGCAGTATTTTTGAACAGTGGTAAAATAATATATAACATAAAATTTGCCATTTTAACCTTTTTTAAGTATATAATTCAGTGACATTGATTTTATTTACATTGTTATGTAACTGTCACCAATATTAGTTTCCAAAACTTTTTCATCACCCCAAATAGAAGCCCGGTCCATTAAGTAATTCCCTATTGCTCCCTCCCTCAAGCCCTTGGTGACCACTGATTTGCTTTCTGGACAGCAGTATTTTTAACGACTTACTTTTATTAAATGTTTCTAAAATGTTTGGCTCAGTGTTTCTGGTAAATAGCTCTTTCTTTACTCAGACCCAAAACTCAAACCCACTGCTGCTGAGACAATTCTCACTCATAGCGACCTTGTAGGACAGACTGGAACTGCCTCAGAGTTTCCAAGGAGTGCCTGGTGGATTCGAAGTGCCAGCCTTTTGGTTAACAGACATAGCACCTAACTACTATGCCCCGAGGGTTTCTTTACAGTTATATATAATTAAATTTACACACTATATAATTAAACTTCATGATTACAACTATATGTATAGCTGACAACACCAACGTAGGAGCAGAAGTAGGTTGGCATTCTGACGAGTAGTGTACATCTAGGTGTATGTTGTACCATAGGCAATTGATGTTATATTTAAGAGCAAATGGAAAATGTCAGTTTAATGAGCTGGGTTTCTTAAGAAAGCATCTCTGTGAGTGTGTGTATCTGTTTGGAACCATATGTAGTTTTATATTCTGGCTTAAAAATGTGAAAAGTTAAAACAGTTCTGTCTCAAAATGTACTGTTCAATATCCAAATAATATTCTATTGAGTGCATGTACCTCAGTTTATTCACTGTCCAACAGGAGGTAAACCAGACTAGTTACAAGTTTTGTTGATAGTCTTTGGGTTGTTTCTAAATACCTTTATTAAAACAATTTGGTAGTGAATATTTTTGTACAAATATCTTTGTGTGTTTATCTAAGTATTTTTGTGGGATAAATACCACAAATAAGAAATTTCTAGGCGAAGGATAGAAACATTGTTAAACCTGAGATGCTAATTATCACATTGCCTCCCGATCACCTTTTGTAAATACATGCTTTCACCAGTGATGTAAACCCCACCTCAGACTATTTTGCCCATTAACCTTGAGTGTCTGCAGACCTCCATTTGCCAGGATGACCAGTTAGCTCTCTTAATTTGTATTTAGTATTGTTGTACCTCAGTTTGATTTCCGTGGTTATTTCTGATAAGGCGTTCAGTGGTCTAAGCATTCCTGAACCAAAACTATAGCCTGTTACTTCACTAGTAAATCGCATAATCATGACTGTTGTCTGTGAGTTTTGTGTGGCTACTGCAATGAATTATTATTGAACCCAGCAAAGAGTGCCGTGGGAGAGACTGTTGGTACTAGAACTGGTAAAAAGATTGCGGAGTAGAGGCAGGTCTGACCTCTGCCTCTTGGGCTGTTGATCTTGATTCTCCTTCCTCCTTGTGGGAGCAGCGGAGGTCAGGCTCCCCCGCTGGGCCATTTTTACACCAGGCTTCAGTGTAGCTCTTAGTAGCTGTAAGCACTTTGACTTTTATTTATTCACATTCAGTTTTCCTTGCTTGTTTCAGTGTAGCATTTTACTCTATGAAATTTTAGATCTTGATTCTGCCCTCTTGTAATATTGGCTGTTCCTGCCAGCAGCTTACCACTTGCACATTTCTTAGATACCTTATCATCTAAGTTATTCATTTAAAAAGCTGAATAGCACAGGACCATTCCCAAGTGTTCTGAGCGTTGGTTTTTAGTCTGTATACCTAACCAAGATATTGTAGTCTTATCCACAAAGATAAAATAAATGATTGTTAATTCTCCACTGATACGTCCTATCTGTGATATTCTCATTTGACTGACTTAACTCTAAACTTTGCTTTATTTATTTGTTTATACGAACCTGTTTGAGTCTTAAGCCTCTGGTATTTTTTTGTCTTCGTTTTTTGTTCCTGCAAGTTCACATTCATATGGCAGCTGTAGAATTAATGCTATTAGTTATTAAGGTATTGTTTCATCAATACAAGGTGAATTACCCACATGCTAACTTCAGTGGTCTCTGTTTACTTAAGTGCACTAGTGGGTCCTGGATTAATCTTGGGAAGAGAGGAGGTTACCTTAATAATACATAAAAATGTTACACTCTGGTAGTAGATGTTAGATTTAAATTGTGATATTTGTGGCAAATCATGTGTTTTTGCAGTAGTAGAATGAATGTAGAAGATGTCTAATTCTTGTTCAGTAGTGATTTAGCCTCCCTAATTAATATTATTTACCAACACTGCATATTCTTTGTTTCTACTACTCTGAATTTCATTTTTTAGTTTTTCATGTATTTGCAAGTTGAAAATTGATTCAAATTAGGACTTTTATGCATTATTGTGGAATTTAATTTCACACATTATAGATTTTGAAATTTATTATAATCTTGGCTCAGAACTATTGTTCCGAGTCGTAGTGTAATACTGTCTGCTGGTTGAATCTAATTAAGGTGTCGTATCACTTGCATGCACTAAGTATCTGCCTAGAATGCTCTGAAATTCCTCACTTGGGAGTAGTACTTCGCTCTATTCTTCCTGGTTTGATTGGGAAGCTGAGCAGTACCTGATGCACGGTGTGTAGCCCTTATTTAAGAGGCAAACCTCATTTATCTTTTGCATTTGTTGACTGTTTTAACCAAAATGCTCAACTGCAGTTTCCTGTGATTACTAATAGACTGAACATTACTCTCATTTGCCATCATGACATTTAGGGACAAGCATGACCGCACTCCATTTCTGGGTGCAAAATGTTAGGGAAGTATAAATAATTTACTAAAAGAAAGTTGAGTAACTTTAAGGTAAAATTACGTTCTAACAATTGTAATTTATAATCTTAAAAAAATGAGCCAGTTGTCTGTTTATGAGATTACATTTAACAGTTACAAAGTTGACTACAGTACTGTGATTGTATGTTGAGAGGCTGTCTGCGTTTTGTAGGACCGTGTCAAAAATGAACAATGTCCTGCCCTTCAGAATTCCTGACATTATTTTGCTTAGTCCACAGATCCACCCCTGCCAACTTCAGTTTCTCTCTCTCTGCATTACTTGCTCTGACTTGTAAGGCAATTGTCCCTTAAGTAAACAAACAAAAATCCTCCAAAGCTCAAGGTTTGGAACAAGAGTTAAAGTTGTGGTGTTAATGACTAGGGAGCTACTACGAGCCTAGCAATGACAATAAAGAAACAAGGGTTAAGGGGTACAGTCTGGCTGACAAAGGCTGTTTTGTGGAGCTCTTTTTCTCTAGAAGTATTCCCCTTCTCAAGATCTTTTCTTTCTAGTCTTTGGGTATGTCAGGGATTGAATTGTGCTCCCCCCACCCCCAATGTGTGTAGAAATCTGGCTAGGTCATGATTCTTGGTATTGCATGAAGTTCCTATATGCCGAAAACCTGGTGTCTGTGATGTTAATGAGGGAGGATGGGCAGCAGTTGTGGTAGTGAGGCAGGACTCAGGGGTGTAAGATTGCATTGAGGCAGTCTTCTGAGATATAAAAGACAGAAGCTAGCAGAGAGATTTGGGGCCTCATGCCATAGTTCTGGGAGCAGAGCATGTCTTTTGGAAAGGACCTGGGGTCCCTGTCCCACAGAAGCTCCCAGTCTGGAGGAATATTGATGATAAGGACCTTCTGCAGAGCCCAGAGAAAGTCTTGCTGTGGAGCTTACACCCTGAATTTGGATAGCCTACTGGACTGTGCCACAATAAAATTTCTTTGTTAAAGCCATCGACTTGTGATATTTCTGTTATGGCAGCACTAGATGACTAAGACAGGGTATATAATTTTAATTTAAGTAAGGGACCTTTTGTCATATCTACTTTTAGACTTCCTGAATCTTCTAGCTCCATCTGTCAGGGGAAGTACTGGCTCTTCTAGTTTTTTTTTTTATGTCTACCCCCTTTTCGCTCCATAACATGGTTTCTTAGCCTCAGCACTGTTGAAGTTTTGAACCTGAGAATTCTTTGTTGTGGAGGATGTCCTGTGTGTTGTAGGATGTTTAACATCCCTGGCCTTTACCTGCTAAATGCCCCATAACAAAACCCATTTTGTCGGTTTGACTCACAGCAGCCCTATAGAACAAGAGTAGAATTGCCTCATAGGGTTTCCAAGGAGCACCTGGTGGATTTGAGCTGCCAAGCCCTTAACCACTATACCAGCATAGCTCTGGTACCTTGTAATCATGATGATAAAAAAATGTCTTCAGAAATTTTCAAATGTTCCCGGGGTGGGCAGAATCCCCTGGGATTGAGAACCAGTGCCTTGTATGTTGAGCAAGTAACTTAATCTCCCAAAGATTCAGTTTTCTTCTCTGTGTAATATTAGTCCTGCCTACTGCAAGGATAAAATACATGTACAAGTGTTTTGTACACTTGCAAGTACAGTGTACAAATAAGAGGTTGGAGTAAGCCTGGCTGTTGTTAGGTGCTGTTGCGTTGGTTCTGACTCATAGCAGCTCAGTGCACAACAGAATGAGACACTGCCTGGTCCTGTGCCACGTGTGCAGTCATTTCTGTGCTTAACCCCATCATTGCAGCCACTGTGTCAGTCCGTCTTACTGCGGGTCTTCTTTTCCGCTGACCTTCCAGTCTATCAAGCATGATGCCCTTCTCCAGGGAATGATCCCTCCTGACAACATGTCCAAAGTATGTAGGACGCAGTGTTGCCGTCTTTGCTTCCAAGGAGCATTCTGGTTGCACTTCTTCCAGGACAGATCTGTATGTTATTTTGGCAGTCCATGGAACGTTCAATATTCTTCTCCAGCACCACAGTTCAAAGGCATCAGTAGTTCTGTCTGCTTTATTCATTGTCCAGCTTTTGCATGCGAAACTGGACAATGAATAAGCCTGGTGGGGCCTTGATTTCTGCTAGTATTTTTGTGCAAAAGATGGAGCTGAGAAAGTTAAGGGGTAGCGATCATTCACAGATCTCATAACTTGTTTGTGAATGGTGTTCTATAGAGGTGTCTGTGTAAACAGGGCGAGAGGGTAGGCACATTTCAGGAGGAGATATGAGAGGTGAATCTCCCTTGGGAGGACATAAGGCATTCCTCAGAATGGCTTTATTCTTTCTTAGTGTACTGAGTGTGTAGCACTTGGCAGATGTGCCTCTTGGTCAACATTTCTGTCTCTAGTCCACTACTTTCAGTATCTCTATCTCACTCTCCTATTTATTTCAGGTTCAATGTACAGTTATTGAGTGCTTCTTATGTACAAGGCATAGTAGTAAGTAGTTTCACATACTTTTTGTTTTGTTTTATAACCCTATGAACCCATTGATGTTGTTGATTTTGACTCATAGCAACCTGATAGGACAGAGTAGTGTTTCTAAGGAGCAGCTGGTGGATTCAAACTGACAACATTTTGGTTAGCAGCCAAACTTTTAACTATGATGCCACCAGAGCTCCTATAACACTATAAACCCTAGAAACCATACCCGTTGCTGTCAAGTCAATTCTGACTCATAGTGACCCTATAGGACATAGTAGAACTGTCCCATAGAGTTTCCAAGGAGCACCTGGTAGATTTGAACTGCATACCTTTCGGTTAGCAGCTGTAACTCTTAACCATTATGCCATCAGGGTTTCTTTTAATCCCATAGGTGGCATTAATTGATGGACAAACTTAGATAAGCTATTTAACCTCTCAGTGCCTCAGTTTTCTCATCTGTAAAAACAAGCATAGTAGCGTGGTAGTACCTACTCCATAGGATTGTTGTGAGGTTTCAATGACTTAATACATATAAAGCATTTAGCACAAGTCCAGACACACAGAATCCAATAACTGTTAGCTACTACTACTACAAATATTGTTACTACTTATAAAAAAATTAATGCTACCTAAAATCCTATAGAAAACAGGTCAGAGAGATTAAGTAGCTTGTACGGTTCATAGAGCTATGAAGGGGTCAGCCAGCCAAGTGCCGTTGAGTGAGAACTGGGATTTAAGCATAGTGTCTGAATTTAGATCCATGACTGTTCTCAAGGTGCCTAACACCTCATTGCTCATTCACTTGTTTTCTCTGCTTGTTTTGAGACAGGATTATTTCTGTAGTGCTAGCCTATAGCACAGAGGGCATGTTGAAATATATTTCATTAATTCAAAATGGGATGATAAAAAGTGACCAAGAAATCTGGAAATGGCCTGGTGGATGCCTCGTTTAGTCCTTTGGTCTGAACGTTTACATCTGATTTCTGTTGAAATGGCCTTTTAGTTAGGGACACTTGTTTTAGAAGGTAGTGTCTGTATTTGAATGTGTACTAGTTCTTCCTTTTCTTTTTTTCCCAAATATTTATGTGCTTCATGCAGTTTCTGCCATTTTTTATTTAATAACTTATTATGCTTTAGGTGAAAGTTTATGTTGTGAATTGCGTAGTGAATGATTCTTACACAGATGGTTTTGTGACATTGGTTGCAATCCCTGTAGTGTGTTAGTACTCTCCCCATTTCCACTTTGGCTTCCCCATTTCCAGTCATCTGGTATCCTTGTCACTCCTGTTTTCTCATCTTTGGTTTTTAGGAAATGTTGCCCTTTTGGTCTCATGTAGTCACTTGTTCTAAGGAACACATTCTTCATGAGTGTTATTGTTGTTTTAATAGCCTTGTCTATTATTTGGCAGAAAAATGACCTCCAGGAAAGTCTGTACTTCCAAGTTAGAAAGTTGTTTTAGGGCAGTGGTCTTGGGGGTGCTTGTCCAGCCTCTTTAAAATCAGTAAGTCTGATCTTTTTTTTTTTTTTTTCAGTTGTGTTCTCCATTTGCCACCCATTCTGCTGGAATCTTTTATTGTGATCCCATTAAGATTGGTTGGTTGTGGTAGCTGGGCACCACCTCGTTCTTCAGTTCTCAAAGTAGAGGAGGCCATGGTTCATGTAGGCTGTTAGTCCTCTGGAATGATTATGAAGGTCTACTACTTTTGAAAGATCTGGTTATGGACCTGTCATCTGCATGTTGGAGTAGACTTCAGAACCAGACTTATACTTGAGGCAGGGCAGGTGCTGCAAGGAAGACATAATGTGAAGAAGTTAAGTCTTACGGGTTGTATCTCGAGTAAGGAGCACGTAAGTCTGCAAACAGTGAGCATTGGGCAAGACCCACCAAAGTACATGGAGATCCTGACTAGTGGGTTAAGCCATGTCAGAGGACACTCAAGGAGCATGTTGTCATTGCAGATTCAGGCAGGTCATGACCTTAATCAGTGTTAGCAAGGGGGGGTTCTTGTTCTCAGATTGGTCATTCACTTTTGGCAAGAGCATACCAAAATATTTGAGAGACTAGGCAAATGGGCAGTTTGCCAAGAAAGGAAACAAATGAGTCACCCAGGATTTGATTCATGAGAGATTTTGGTCTAAGTGATAAGGAGAAACTCAGATATAAGAGTGGAGGTCACTGGGTCGATCAGGGCCAGTCACGCAGCAACTGTGACTTAGTGCTAAATCCCAGATAGTTGACCAAAGCAGCTAAAAATCACTACAGATTCTAAAGCCCTAGACCATGTGTGTTTTGCACTCTTATATTTGCTGTGTTCCAGTCCATCTTTGATATGTGGATACATTGCAGGTGATGATAACATTTAATCTATTGTGTTTTGTTCTTTAAAGCAGGAAATGAATTTTTGTAATATTAATCATGTTTACCAAATTTTATAGTTGGGTGAAGTCTTCAAACCTGGTAGTGAACTCCCAGCATGTTGTTAACCTTTGAAATGTCTGCCAAGACTGATTGAACCTAAGTCTCTTAAATATTTTTTTTTTCTTTTGTAGAAAGGCAAATACGAGATTCCTAAGTGGCTCTCTCCCAGTAGTATCTTACTTCTCCAACAGATGCTGCAGGTATAATTTATTATTTATTTAAAAAGAAAAAAGAAATCTATTGTGGTTATTTGATCCACCTTTTAAGATGTCTGTGATTCCACTACACTTTAGAAGCCAGCAACATAATCTCTTAGCTTAAATTCCATTAATCATATCTGCTTTGCAAATACCCTCTACCTAATCTCTAATCTTTTCTTAATTATTTTGCACACCCAATTTGTTTTTAGTCCTCTACCATGTTTTTTCTGACATTATTTTTCTATTGTTTTTCCTTGAGTCTTGTCTGTTTTCTCTCAAACACCTATTGCCACATTCTCTTCCATGTTCTCATGTCTCCCTTTGCACATTAGAGGTATAGTAGATAATGAATACAAACTTCAAACAGCTGACATACAACTGAGTAAGTCCCACGATCTAGTAGAATGGTTCTTAGACTTGACTGTTTTAGAATTACCAGATGGGCTTGTTAAAACATTGCTGGCCCTCTCCGCATGTCTAATTTAGTAGGTCTGGGTAGAACCAAGTATTTGTATTTCTAGTGAGCTCTACCCAAAACCAAACCAAACTCACTGCCATAGAGTCGATTCTGACTCCTAATGACCCTATAGGTCAGAGTAGAATTGCTCCATAGAGTTTCCAAGCAGCGCTTGGTGGATTTGAACTGCTGACCTTTTGGTTAGCAAATGTAGCACTTAACCACTGCACTACAGTGGTTAAGTTACAGTGATAATGCTGCTGGTCATGGCATCACGTGTAATGAACCTCTGGAGAGTGAAAGTATAGCTGGAGCCCAGGTATCTACCCTGCCGTTGATCAAACCACCTAACCTCTTGTGATCTGTAAAATGGGGCTTCTGATACTGGCTTCACTACCAATTGGTGTTCTAAGGATAAAACGAGATTGATAGAGAACATTTTGAAAATAGGAGTACCTTATTAGTTGCGTATTTTTTTCCCCATTATTATGTATTTAAAATGTCGTCCAGCTTTTCCAGTATTAAGCCATCTCTGCCTTTTATTCATGACTTACCTCAGGCTCACCCACCTTGATTAAGTAGGGCCAGGCCACCATATCTCCATAATGGGATTGAAAATGCTGTACCTTTGTGGTAGACTCCAAAAAACTTAATCTTTGTTGATTAATTTTTCTCTCCTCACACTTGAGAATTACAAATGGAGAAGAAAGGTGTGCTTTTCAACTTGTTCTGTGTGATTGTAAGCTCATCGGAGGTAGAGATTGCATATTCAGTGTGAATGCCCTGCATTGTGGCTGCTTGAATATTAAATTGGTGACTATCTCCTATGAATAGGTTTTCCAGCAAAAGACTATTACATCATACAATAGATTGACAGAACTTCATGAATAATGCCCATACCAATGAAGTTCATGTTTGTTAAACATTTATCTTCCAAGCCTGTGTTGGTTGCTATAGTTGTCTTGCCTCTATTGGTTTTTTAAAAGAATTTATTTCAAGGCCATTTTAAGGTCTTTGACAGCATTTTTGTGATGATAAAGTTTACATCTGTTTTGGTGAATTTTGAATTTTCAGGAGCAAAGTTGTGCTTGTGTTCTTTATTTGAAGCATTTATCTCTGGCTACCTCTCAATGGCCACTAGGTGGACCCAAAGAAACGAATTTCTGTGAAAAATCTGTTGAGCCATCCGTGGGTCATCCAAGATTACAGCTGTCCTGTTGAGTGGCAAAGCAAGAATCCTGTAAGTAAAATGAAATCTAGTAGAATTTCTTAACTTTGTGTGAGATTTATGTAAATTCAAGTCTTACAGTTATGTGTTTGAAACATAAAAGCAAATGTATTTTGGAGACTTCATCATATTGGTATTTGAGAGACTAGAAACTTTACAGTATAAAAGCCATCAAGGCGATTCTGACTACTAGCGACCTTACAGGACCGACTAGGACTGCCCCTTAGAATTTCCAAGGAGCGTCTGCAGATTCGAACTGCTGACCTTTTGGTTAGCAGATGTAGTGCCTAACCACTACACCACCAGGGTTTCCACTTTACTAGGTTTGCCTGTTAATACCTGAGACAGTGGTTCTCAACCCTAGCTACGAATGAGAATCACTTGGAAAATTAAAAAAAGAAGTGGGGAGGGAATTTGGTCCTCAGAATGGTTAGTGTGTGTTTTTAAAAGCTCTCAGGTGTTTTTCTTTGCTGTCAGAGTTGTGAACACTGTCCTGGGGATCTTTAGCAGGTCACTTAATTTTGCCTAACCTATTTATTTGTTTGTAAAAAGTAGCTCAGCCCAGTTCTGTGTACTTCCCAGAGTAGGTAGGAGGTTGCAGTGGTTCTCAAAACTTTTTAGTGTCAGGGACTCTCTATATTCTTAATATTATTTGTTAATTCATTTAAAAGTAACAGC
Source organism: Heterohyrax brucei (assembly GCA_028571685.1). Lineage (NCBI taxonomy): Eukaryota > Metazoa > Chordata > Mammalia > Hyracoidea > Procaviidae > Heterohyrax > Heterohyrax brucei. The sequence continues at coordinate 43,071,021 of CM053150.1, forward strand.
AATTGACCTGTTATGTATTAGCAGATAAAATATTTTTATGAAACGTAATTTTAAATTTTAGAAGTGATATTATTTGGCATCTTTGGATATCTCTTTAATGTTTAGCGTAATGTAGAACATCTGGATACTCATTTGCTTCTGTATTGAGTTTGTTTTGACATGTTTGGTTGAAGTTTATGAGGAGATTGTAGCTTCAAGTAGAAAATGTAGTTTGAGAAAGGTGAAATATTTTAATAGTATTTTCAGATGAGTGAGTATATTCTCTGAAAGTCAATTAAAACTTGACAAGTGGTAGTTTCTTAAGACGAGTTGTGTGGGGAATCCATCCAAACCGTAGAAGTGAACATTTTGTACTCTGTCTTTAAAATCTGCTGGTTGGCCTTCTACTTTGAATTAATCCTTTTTTTTCTCATGCCTGATTCTACAACATGATGCTTTATGTAAATCTTGCAAATATTGGCACATTTCATTGTATGTTATCTAAAAAATTACATTCCTTGATATCACTACTAATCTCAGAAAAGGCTTTAAGTGTTGGAAAACTGTCAGGCTCATAGTGGCAGATAGAAGTTTTCTAAAATTCTAATTTTTGTTTGAAAGTCCAAATTATGTCATTGGTGATAAACACCATCAGTTGTTTTTCTTGTAGTGGAAAGTTTACTGTTCATTTTTCAGAAAATACCTTCCACATAGCCAATCCCAAATAACCATAGTTTGTTAGTACTCTTTGAAGTAGAAATGGTATATTTTGGACAAACAACAGCTAATTCGGCTGATAACTCAGTTGTACAAGTGCTTTTCCTTCAGAAAGCCATTGTATTTCAGTATACAGCAAAAGTACTTTATGCATACTTCCCATTTTATCTCAGAATATTAAAAAGACATGTACTCAAAGGCTGATAATGTAATAAAATTAATACTTTTTATTGCTTCACCAAAGATATACTTAATTGGAAGTAGCGTTTTTTTTTTACTGTGAGTGATGGCTAAGAATGCAATTTCTTCACCACTGTTTGGTGCATCTGCATCGGTTTGTACTAAGGCACCAGTGGTTTTATGCATTACTGCTTTTGATTCATCAGTACAAATGTCAACATGTTAGTATTATAATAAAGATAGTTTTCCCTTAGAAGCCCTTAGGGTTCAGCAGAGCACCTTGAGAACTGCTCTAATAGTAATAGCAGTGAAGAACTTTAAAAACACAAAATGCTGTATGAGTTTAAGTAATTATTTTAATAACGGCACTTGGCTGGCATTCCTACATTAGTGTTTCAAAATTTTTTTATTGACAGATGACAACTTGAATTCGATAAAAATGTGAATGTCGTCAAAGGATACATATAATTTGAATATCAGTTAAATATTGCTGCATGAGAAACCACCCAAAAATTCATTGGCTTAAAACAATAATAATTAGCTTACAATTTTGTGTGCTAGTGGTTGTGACGAGGCTCAGGTCAGCTGTTCTTGGGCTGGCCTTGTCTGGGGTCACTCATGGCTGTAGTCATCTGTTGACTGTACTGGGGCTGAGTGGTCTAAACTGCAGTCAAGACTGAAGTTTGTGCTGACTGGCTGGGCCACATGTCTGTTCACATGGTAGTTAGATTCCAAGAGAAGCAAGAGAGCAAGCCCTAATGTGTAAGCATTTTAAAAATCAATTGTTAGATTATTTTGTTTGTTGTTGTTGAAAATATACCCAGCAGAGGATACACCATTTCAACAAATTCTGCATATATACTTCAGCAGGATTGTTTACAATCTTCAAGTTGTGTAACTACCCTTGCTTGCTATTCTTTTCAAAATTACTACCATTAGCATAAATTCACTGCCCCTAAGCTTCTGATGCTGTTGTCATTTTGATCCTACACAGAAAAATCTTGGAAAGAGCACAATGCTCAAGACAGATGTAGTGTACTAATTAAGCTAAATGTTGTTTGCTTCAAAGCAGAATTCCAAGGAGTGTTTTGTTTTAAGGTATAAACATTATCTTAGTTTTGGGTATTCATCTAACCTCAGTGGTTCCAGAAGGTCTGGATTCCATTGACAATTTGAAAGTCTGTTCCAGTTTTTCCTCTTTTTGATCAGGATTTTTCTATAGAACATTTACATCAAAATGTTTCTTAATGGTAGCTAGGCTCCATCCAGTTCTTCTAATATCATGACACAGGAAGCAGAGTGCAGGCGGTTTTCTAAGTATCTGCTTCCCTCATGCTTAGTAATGTTCTGTTGACCAAAGTAAGTCACATAGCAAAGTCCAGAGCCACTATGGAAGTTGTAACCTTCAAGGTTAGTTTAACCATTATCCCCTATAGAGTCACCGTGAGTCAGAATCGACTCCACACGGTGGGTTTGGCTTTGTTTATAGGATCTCTGGAAACCGTGGTGGCACAGTTGTTAAGAGCTACAGCTGCTAACCAAAAGGTCGGCAGTTTCAGTCCACCAGGTGCTCCATGGAAACTGTGGGGCAGTTACAGTCTGTCCTCCGTGGTTGCAGTGAGTCAGAATCGAGTTAATGGTAACATGTTTGATTTTGGGGTATAGGCTCTCTGTGAGTTGGTATCAACTTTAGGAACACAACAATATTTATAGATAGGGAAACTGAGGTACAAACAGATTAAGTAATACAGAGAGGTCATGCAGTCATTAAGTGGTAGAATTAGGATTTGGAATCAGGTCTGTTTCTGAACCTATGCACTATTCTCCAGTAGAGAGCAGAGGAACTTGTACGTAGTGATGAGAGACAAGGAGGGAGACTGCAGACAGGCATTCTACTTCAGTTTCCCTTGATTCTGCAATGGACTAGGACATATGCGTGGGTTCACAGAATAGCTTAGAGGTGTGTCTCAGACCTGCCACAGTACAGACTCATTACAGCTGTGAGGTATTTGCTTTCTGGAATAATCAGTCATAAACTTCTACTTCCCAATAGTTAACTGGTAGAGGATCTTGGAAAGAAAGTATGCTTGCTTCTAGCCCCTTCTCACAATTTTGCCCACTATGGTAGCTGTGCAACCTGAGCTAAAATCCTTCCTGCTGCTGCCATGGCTATCATTGCCTGTAACTTCTCTTATCCATGTTCCCTGTGGCCCTCATGACATCTTTAATATGCATGGCACAGATTCAGTTAGGATTGCAACTGAAGTCTAACAGCTGTCAACACTAGTGAGCTAAGAGCAGCAGAGTGTGCTGATATCTGAGCAGTGGAGCAGCAGGGCCAGGGTGGCTGTCGTGTGCCCTTGTGAGGTGGAGAGAGCGGGTGGCACAAATGCCTGCATTCAGCCATTGGGGGTCCTCGTTCCTCCACGTGTGGGAGGGCTTTGTGTGTCTTAGCCACACAGACTGATAGGATACACAACTGTGTGCAGTAAACAGATGCCAGCGTGAAGAAAGTCTGATTTCACTAAAACCGAAACATTTTTTTAATTGGGGCACAGTGTAACATAAAATTTTGGGTGTTCCAAAATGGTATGTAATTTTCATTACATCTTATTGTAATTGCTAATATTTACTGAGTACTTACAATAATGGAATAATACACTATTGTAGTAAGGCACTCTGTATTGTCTGTAGTATAGTGTCAATAGAATCCTTAGATTAATGCCTTTAATAGTCAGGTTTATTGTTTTTTTTTTTAAATGATTATCAACTCATTTAATTCTCACACCACTGAAGTAGGTACTCTGAAGATGGTACTGTTGTTGCCGTTTTGCAGATGAAGGAACCGAGACACAGAGTCATTAAGTAACTTGCCCCACTAGGAGGTGTAGAACCAAGATCTGAACCTGACGGAAGGGATATAGAAGGGAGTGGATCTTAGAGGTCAACTAACTGAGCCTCAGAGCCTGTGTCTTATGTTATCTACAGTCTGTGTGACAGCAGTGCTTGTCTAGTCTCTGTTGGAACCACAACTGACTCAGAGTCCTGGGCAGTAGTATTGTGTAATTGGAAGCACACGTGGCTAGGAATGGAAAATGTTGATTTTGGCAGATTACATTAACTTCCTGAGTTTTCATTTTCTCTGCTCTAATGTAGGAATTGTAATGGCCATCTCGTGCACGTGTGGATCATGTTTTGCCATTTTTAGAGTGCTTTTACATGTTATTTTACATGTCATTCATCTGCCTTTCCTGCTTCACAGAGCTGTTGCAAGGATCAAATGAGTTATGTGCAGAAAAGCTATAAGGGATTATTTTTGCCTGTTGAAGTATTTGCTTTTCTCCCTCAACATTGTGTTTCATGAAGAGTGGACTACAAAAAATAATTCAGATTTACTTGGATATTTACGGTGTAGCTGCTGTTCTGTAACTTTATGCATGATCTCCTTCTCCCGTTTTCACTCACAGGTCTTGTACCCAAGTATTGTATCAAATAGAAGTTATAGTCAGTTCCATTTTCTGCCCTAGTGAACAGGAAATGTAGTAGGCACGGATAATCCAAAATAATTGGCTAGCTTTTGGTGTGCATTTTTGTACTTAATTTAACTTGAGTATGTGTGGCTGCGAATTCCGAGCACTTCTCACAAGTATTGAGCATCTGTGGAAAACCAGCTTGAAACAAGCAGTATTTTTCAGACTTTGATGTTCTGCTCACCCCACCTTTACATGCTCTCAGTGTAAAACTGTAGCCATCAAGTCAATTTTGACATATAGTGACCCTGTTGTGACACTCTAGGAGAGAGTAGAATTGCCCCATAGAGTTTCCTGGGCTCTAATCTTCAGTGGAGTCAATTTCTACATCTTTCTGTTTTGGAACAGCTGGTGGAGTCATACCACCAACTTTCAGGTAGCAGCCAAGTGCTTTAACTCTGCATCACCATGGCTTCTGGCTGTCACCATAAACCAAAAAACCCATTGCTATTTATTTGACTATAAGTCCTAACAACTCTATAGGCAGAGAAGAACTGCCCCACAGGGCTTTCAAGGGATGGCTGGCGGATTCAAACTGATGACCTTTGGTGAGCAGCTGAGCTCTTAACCCCTGTGCTCCTCTGTCAGCATACAACCTTGGTGCTCATGATCTTTTGTCTTTACTCTTGTGTCTGATATTCCTTCCTATTCTTCCTTCCTTACCCACACTTTTTTTTTTGTCTATAGCACTTTATTTTTTTGTGGTTGTTGAGACCGACACACATCCTGTGGCAAAGGTGCAGGACAGAAGCCTATGGGGAAGGGAGCAGGATTCTTTTTTTAGAGAGAGTGTAACTTAAGATCATGGAGGCAACCATAAGAGTCCTCCCTTTCTCACCAAGAGTGATCGTGTCAACAAGAAGGTATCCAACGGGGAAGAATCTACAGCTCTGGGAGCTGCCGAAGTCAAAGGAACACAATGAAAATTCATTGTTGGCACTCAGCAGTGCCACTAGTATAAACTCTGTAGATCTTTGCATTCTCTGTAACCCACGAGGTTGTACTCACACCAGCCGATCTTGGAGGTCTATTTTCAGGATGGCAACATGACTTTCTTGGAACCCCTTGTTACAAGTATGGTGTCTAGACTAAGGAAAGATCATGATACTGCTCTGCGTTGTGCTGGCAGACCTCTGCTGGTGTCTTAGGTTCTTAGAATCTCACCTTGAGGTTGATTGACAGCCTGGAGTATATGATATAAAGAAAGGATGAGAATGGTTAAGAGAGTCCTAAAGCAGTGGCTGAAGGAACAGAAAAAGAAAAAAAACTTGGAGAGGAAATCTTTATAATAGGAATATTTAAATTTATGAAAGACTCTCCTATTAAAGAAGGAATAGTCTTATATTCCGTGACTGTGGCGGGCAGACTCACAGCGCTTTTGTGAGGATCTGCTGTTTAGATGTTACGCTAATGGATGATGAGACTGAGAGGCTGGAGAGGTGTAGTAACAGGCTTAGGGTCACATAGTTATTAAGGAATGTCACAATTAAAACCAAGGTCTGTCCGATTCCCGAGCCTATTAGCTCTCAGGCTGTACCAGCTTCCAGTGAGTGGTGATCATGGGAGGCAGACCACAGGCAGCAGGAGGAAGGTGTTAACTATCCCAGCTGTTCAGAGTTCCATGAATAAGAGGGCTTTAAGCAGAAGATGAAGTTTCTTTATTGAGACTGTTGTGAAACAAATTCTTATACTGGAAAGACGTACTTTAAAATTACCTTCCTGCTGATTCTCTTCCCTTGTGCTCTTCTGAACTCCTTTTACCAGGTCCAGGCCAGGCCTTTCCTGGGGGAGGTTCCATCATGCAAGGATCAGAATACTTAGATAATTATGCGCTTAAAGCAAAACTGAAAGTTTGTGTCAAAACTGTCCTTCTCATCCTTTTCCTCCTCCTTTTTAAATTGTGCTTTGCTAGTGACTTGCAGCATTTGATGGGTATGGTGTACAGCATCTCTGGCACCATGATGAAGGCTCCTTGGATTGTACCAAGGCTGCATGCTGCAAGCCTGAGCCACCTTTTACCAGCTGATTGTACAGCCCCTGATTTTAGATGCCTAGACGCTGTTCTTTGATAAAAATGACAGCATATTTTTAGAGTAGGGAAGGACTATATACTCCCTTATTTACGTAACAGTTTTCACAGTCACTCAGATGATGTTGAGACGGTGAGAGGCTGAGGAAGAGCTTGTCTTTTTGATACACTTATTATTATCTGCTTATATTTTAAAATGTACAGCGCATATTGATTGTTACCCAAGAGTTCCGCAAACTCATGTTGTTTTTACATACTAGTGTTCGATTCGATGAGTAATTTGCTGGCTTTTAAATGTCAAAACACTAAATACGTTTGTACTTTTTCATTAATCTTGTTTTGTAGTTTATTCATCTTGATGAAGATTGTGTAACAGAACTTTCTGTACATCACAGAAATAACAGAAAAGCAATGGAGGATTTAATTTCAATGGTAAGAGATATGCCTGAATTTGAGAGTAATATATTTTTGTTTCATTACTCTATTTTATCAGTACATTAAAAATATTATAATATTTTCAGACCTATGATTATAATGTGTATACATACGTAGATACTGTGTTTACTTTATACTCATATGTGATTTCCAGTCAGCTCTTTTCTGTTTTGAAATAAATACCTGTTTCTAACAAGAGTCTCTGTAAATTGTGACTTTCGTGTGTTGTTGGGGTGATGGTTAGGTGCCACTGAATTGGTTAGAACATGGAGTAGAACTACTTCCACAGGATTTTCTAGGCTGTAATCTTTACAGGAACAGATTGCCAGCTCTTTCTCCTTTGGAGTCGCTGGATGGGTTTTAACTGCCGGTCTTTTGGCTAGCAGTCAAGTGGCTTAACCACTGTGCTACCCAGACTCCTTCCGGTTGTTTACTGATGCCTGCTGGATATCCTCTTGGAAAAATGTACACTCTACACTTAAGACACTGATTAAATAGAATTGTAGTAGAAAAAGAGTTAAGAAATAAAACTAACTAGTCTGCAGAGAATTGGGAGTCAAGCACAGTGGTTAAATGCTTGACTGCTAACTGCAGGGTTGGCGACTTGAGCCCACCTGCCTTTCTGCAGGAGGAGTATGTGGTGGTCTGCTTCTAGCAGGATTACAGCCTTGGGAACCTTGGTTTGGTGGTTTTGGTGTTGGCTTTACCTCTGGAGCTTTTTAGATAGGACACAGTGAGAGACCAGTGTGATCCATGCCAGTGCAGTGCTGCTGATCTTTATGCTTGGGCAAACAGAGAAGCAATGTTTTTGTTTTATGAAGGTTTACAGAACAAACTAGCTTCTCATTAAATAGTATTAGTTATACATGTTGCTTTGTGACGTTGGTTAGCAACCCCATGACATGTCAGCACTCTCCCTTCTCACCCATGGGTTCCCTGTTACCAACTTTCCTGTCTGTCAAGTCCTTCCTGCTGTGCCCATTTAGTCTTGTTTTATTTTGTGGGCCTGTCTAATCTTGGGCTGAAGGGTGACCCTCAGGAGTGACTTCATTACTGAGCTAAAAGAGTGTCCTACTCTCGTGGTTCTCCAGTCTCTATCAGGCCAATAAGTGTGGTCTTTTCTTGTAATTTTTCTACAGTTTTCTGCAGTTCTCTTTAGGAGCTTCTTTTGTGATTCCAGTCAGAGTGTTCAGTGGTAGTGGCTGGGCACCACCCGATTGTACTGGACTCAGTCTTGTGGAGCCTGTGGTAGTTGTGGTCTAAGTCCTTTGGACTTATCTTTTCTTGTATCTTTAGTTTTCTTTCTCCCTTGGTCTTGAAGGAGTGAGGTCAGTGGAGTACCTGAGATGGCCACTTTACAAGCTTGTAAGACCCAATACTACTCACCGAAGTAGAATGCAGAACATTTTCTTTACAAACTGTGTTATGTCAGTTGAGCTAGATGTTCCCTGAGACCATTGTCCCCACAGCCCTCAGCCCAATATTTTAGCGTTTCAGGGAGTTTACATGTGCCTATGGAGCTTACATGATCTTGTCTTCTACAAGTTATGTGCTGGGTTCCCCAGGGTTGTATACTGTTTTACCCTTCACCAATTACTACTTATCTATTGTCTAGTTAGATTTTTTCCCATCCCCATCCTTCCCTTCCCTCAAACCATCAAACATTGTTCCTGATAGAGAAGCAGTATTATTTTCCAAACATTCAACTTATTTAGAACTACATTTACAATGTATATATAAGCACTCTTATATTGCTATTTATATGTAGAAGTCGGTTTGTCATATGTTTCATATGATTTTCAGCTATCTTACTGAAGTCCTCTTGGGATACCCAGCTGTGGTGTTGGAGGCCTATAACTTGCTCACTTACCTGGCCTGCAGAGTTCTCCCAGTGCTTCTTTCCCAATATAATTTTTCTTTGGGGTCATTACTTTCTTAATTTTCTTCCTATTCTTCCAGCTGTGAGTGGCTGTGGATTGTGGGAGCAGACAGGCATCTGTGAGGGAAACTTCACTGGAGGGTTGCTTGCATACAGGGACCCATTTAGACCAAGACAGATCCCTTTCCTTACCCAGCCCTGTCATACAAGTACCCATGTGTTCTCTTGGCAGAACTTTTAACAACCGAGGACCTCAACAGCAGGGCCAGGGGAAAGGTAATGGGCTACTGTTCAGTTTCCCTAGCTCTCTGTACTAGTGGCAACCTCGGTTCTATCCAGATACCTGAGAAGTTCTTTAACGTTTGCCTAAACTATTAGTGGGGATTTAAACATGTTTTACTTCCTAGAAATGGAAACTTCTTTTCTGTTAACATTTTTTTTCTTATCCTGATTAAGTGAAAGTACACAATCCTAATCAATTTTGCATGCCCGCCTAACTGCAACTGCATTTGCTCTCCTTGTGCTGTGGCAGCACACTCCTCTTTTTCACTCTTTTAGTACCCCCTTAACAAAAACACCTGTCCCCTCCTCTCTGTCCTCTCCTCTCCCATCTAGAAAGGAACCAGTAGGACAGCCTCCTATAAATGTATAAAACCATAAAGTACACACACCAGATTCTCACACTGTGTTCCCAAGTCTAGTTCGTTCTTATCTGAGGAGTTGACCTCAGTACTGGTTTCAGGTCTAGACCAGCAGCAAGTCTAGGTGTAGGGGCCATGTTCCCAGGAGACCTTCCAGGCTGTCAGGTGACCAATTCTTGTCTTTTAGTAGATTTCTTGAACTGCACACATCTTTTGGGGGGGCTACATCAGGGACTCTACGTTGTGTACACCACCATGACCTCCTTTGGTGGTGGCCAGGAACCGTCTGGTACTTCTGGCCAGAACCTTCTTTATAGCAGGTAAACCTATTGCTTTACTTTCAGATGTCTGACTTTCAAAAGAGGGAATTGCCATAAAGATAAGGAGACACAGACCTGAAGGCATAACTAATGTGTTGATTTATCTGTTACAGAACACAGAACTTGCCTATGCATCTTAATGCAATGAGAAGTTTGCGATGGCATGACAAAAAAATTGTAAAATGGATGCTTTTCACTTAGGGGAAAAGAATGTTTAGAGGATAATTGTAACACTTAGATATACTTAGAAAACTCAGTCTAAATCTCTTAGTACTCTTGAAGAATTGTTTACGGTGCCTAGGTTATGCCATGTTTTTTTGATAAAAAAGCAGCAATCTTTCTCATCAGTTCTGTCTAATCAGTTTATACTGGGCTGCTTCAGGTAACTCTCTTCTCCTGTGGCTGTCATACATAGGACCAGAGGTATGGGAGCCGGAAAGAAGTCTTGAATGTAGTTTTTGGAGAGTAGAGAAAGTGAGGGATTATAACTATATAGTTTTTACCTGACTCCCAGGTGCTGTTTCCAAGAAGCCCTTTTTGGCTGCACCTTTCCCTGTCCTGTCTAGATAAAGGTCACATTGTATGACAGTCTGTCATAGTATATTTTACATTTCCCTCACTAGATGGAAAGGGGCATTATACCAGTTTTTAAGCATATACTCTGATTGTAACCATCTCAAATATTAATTGATAAAATTTATTAATGAAAACAAAGTTAGTTGTAGACCTCTTTGGGCCATGTACTTTGTGGGAGAATGCATAGAATTAAATATTCTTTGGTGTCATTAAAATTTAACACTTTTTCTAGGGCGAAGAGTTTTCATAGCTTTGTGAGTACTTTACTCAGAAAATTTCAGTTAAACATGGTGGATTTAATAGATGTTTACATTCAGCATTTCTTAAAACCTCACTAAAATAACAGTAAAGGGAAGAAACAGCAAAAAATTCACAAGGACAAAGAGAATAAGAGAAGAGAAGAGACAAAAGGAAAGCCAATAAAATTTTGGAAGCTATGAAGTAGAGAGCTGACATAGCATTTCAGAGAAAAGTGAACGTGAAGTGTCTGCAGTGAGAAAGACAGCAGACAAGACAGGCAGGGAAGCAAGCAGTCTTGGAAATCTATGTTAAAAGCAGTTAGACCCCCCTTGGTCCCTTTCTTTACCCTGTGCTAAAAGACAGCCACCCCTTCCTACCCCAGCAGAAGATTGGAGGTGTTGAACAGAGGCGTTCTTGTAGCAGGCACAGCCCAGGTGGTGACAAGGGTGCACAGGTTGGAAAGGGCGCAGATGTATAAACAACATCCTCATGCTGGACCTCCTCTTCTGACTCACTACTCAATTCTGAGGTTGCTGGAACCAAGATTTTATCCTATTTGTAGTGGGGATGGGGAAAAAGATTGGATGAATTTATTTCTGGGGAAAAGCCAAGAGAACAGATTTTGTATGGTGATGTTTGTGAGTTTAGGCTCTTGTCTCATCACCTTAGGAAAAAGCCCTCAAGGTGAGAAGCAGAGCAGCCTCATGCTATTCATAGAACATCTAAGTTGCTGTGTAGTTGTAATTCTTCATTTTTATATAGAAACAGCTAGCCAGAGATTACCACACATTTCACCAAAACCTCTAATATAAAAATCAGAGATCAGAACAAACAGTAGGGGCAGGGGAGAGAAAATATAAGATTACTCAGAAAACACAGACAATGCAGGGAGCAGAAGAAAAGGGCTAAAAAATATTGCCAGAGATAAGAGAAGCTATTTCATTCTTGAAACAGGAATAAGATGACTAAAAAGAAATAGTACAAAAACCTCTTAAATTTAAATGTAACTACAAAAATGAAAAGCTTAAATGAAGTTGATATGAAATCTTTCAGAAATGGACTCTAAGTACAAAGAAATGAGAAAACAGAAGAAAAAATTAAAGGACTGGTTTTAAAGGTCTAATACATGAATAATACAAGCTTCAGAAAAATAGAACCAAAAAGACAGAAGGGAAGAAATCATCAAAGAAATACTTCAAGAAGATATATCCCAGAAGTGAAAAAGATGAGTTTCTAAGAATAAAGAGCTTAACCAGGTTTTCACACAATGGATAAAAATAGGTTGACTTTATTGAAGTGGCTTGAGGGCAGTGTCTGACCTCCTGTAACTTCACAGTGGCAGAGGAGAATTGAGATCATCAGCCCAAGACTGATTCCTGTGAGGTGGAGGTCAGAGGTACCTTCTCTCTCTGCCATCTTTACCAGTCTTCCCATGGCACTCTCTACTTCTCTGCTGGGTTCAGTAACTCATTATAGTGGCCAAACAGAACTCACAGACCATGCTAACTTAAGGAGGCAACAGGTTTCAATTCAGTCTCAAGAACATTCTAGAATACAGTTCTATCAGCCTTTTCCAAGCCCCGCTCACACATATGCCTCTTCCTGACCCTCAGTCTCTGCCTAGAAGTGCCCAGCCTTCTTGCTCCATGGGCCAAGGAGCCTGTTGCATCATCTTCTTTGGGTCTCTCCTTTCTTGGTGATTGTGGGATTTTTCTCTTCTCTGCCTTAGGGTGGCTAATTTCAAGTCCAGCAAGGTGGCAAAAGCAAGCAATCCTCTTGGTAGGCTATCATTACCATATCTGCGCAGCCCCTGCCCATTCACTTGAGTAGAAGTTAGTTGACAAGGCCATGGACAGAAAGACCACACAAAAGCAACCCATGGCACCACACACTCTAAGGCCTATTCTAGTGAAATTTCAGAAAAGTGTGGAAACAAAAGATCCAAAAGGTTTTCAGAGACAAAAACATAAGGTTACATGCAAAGGCTTGGAAATTAGAAAGAATTCAGAGTTTTCAGTAGCTATTAAAAAACCAGAGTGGCTGTGGTGAAGTCGGTAAGAACTTGGCTACTAACTGAAAGATCAGCAGTTTGAGTCTACCAGCCACTCCTTGGAAATATTACGCAGCTCTACCCCTTCCTATAGGGTTGCTATGACTTGATAGTAACAGATTTGGTTTTGTTTGGCGTACTGAAAACCGTGAGAAGATCATGGATCACTACTTTCAAAAATGTGAAATTATTATCAGTCTAAAATTCTGTACTTCACAAAACCAGAATCAAATGTGACAGTAGAATGCAGCCCTTTTTCAGATGCATCATCTCAGAAAACTTAACTCCCACACACCAACTCTTAGGAAGTTACTGGAACATGTGCTCCACAAAAGCAAGAGTATAAACCAAGGAAAAGGAATACCTCAGATCTAGGAAACTGGGGAGACACTGCAGGCCGGAAGAGAAGCGTTTCCTAGACTGACGGTTGACTAGCAGGCTGGGGAAGAAGGCAGCCCACAGATGGCAAGACATGCAGACTTCCAGGTGGAACCTCTCCAAGAAAGGGGGAAAGCAGGTTAGCTGATGTGATGAGCATATAGAGAGGAGGCGGAGAGGACTGGAGTGTGTGAAACTGAATTAGTAAGAAGTCTGATTGTTTTTTCTTAAACCTTAGGAAAAACAAAGAAGGAAATGTAAGGATAGCACCCTGTGTAGTTTAGCTGCAGGGCTGATATTCAGCCAGTAAACCCTGGTAGTGGTTAAGTGCTACCTCTGATAACCAAAAGTTCGGCAGTTTGGATCCCCCAGGTGCTTCTTGGAAACTATGGGGCAGTTCTACTCTGACCTACAGGGTCATTGTGTGTTGGAATTGACTTGACAGCAGTGGGTTTGTTTTGGTTATGGCTATACTGGTTAAAATACTAGAATTTCATGTACTGATTGGTAAACAGCTGCTACCTAAAATCATCTCCTTATTGTCATGTTACCTTCCTTAGCAATTAAAGGGTTAAAAATGAGCATGACTGGGGTCACTAAGAACCCTGCTCACCTGTTGGCCTCTGTGCTGATTGCTTGGTGCAGGGTATCTAGGTATTTTTAATATTACCTGTATGTAGTTGTGGGTGCTATTTGTATAATCATAAAATGTGAATACTGAATATTTAACTAAAAATTGTGATAAAATTATAGTAGCAGAATGCAGTGAGGAAACCTGTGTAGGGAAGGGAAGGCATTATACTAGCACTGAATTCTTACTTTCCATACTGAGAATCTAGAGTTAATGTCTGAAACTGGAAAATGAAAGTGAAGCTGAAGAAGCGAGTAATTTAACCAAACCCACTGCCGTTGAGTCAGTTGTGACTCACAGCAGCCCTCTAGCATGAGGTGGAATGCCTCATAGCATTTCCCAGGACTGCCTGGTGGATTCAAACTGCCAGCCTTTTTGGTTAGAAGCTGTAGCATTTAACCACTATGCTGCGAGTAATTTAGAAATATTCAGTAAATAACAAAGAAATGGCTACAGTAGTTGAAGCCTTGTAAAGCTATTTGACTTCAAAATTCTGAATGTCTACTGTTCAGAAAAGTAAAAATGTATTTCAAAAAGAACATTATTTTAAAAAGCAACTTATATCTTCTAAACAGCTTGCTTTTCTTTTCCTCCAGTGGCAGTATGATCACCTGACAGCTACCTATCTTCTGCTTCTAGCCAAGAAGGCTCGGGGAAGACCAGTTCGTCTAAGGCCTCCATTTTCCTGTGGACAAGCCAGTGCTACTCCATTCAGAGACTTCAAGGTAAATGTTACAACTCTTTGCGCCTTTCCTTTTCCTGAGTGGATACACTGCTTGGAAAATTGACTTGGCTGGTGTCAAGGAACCAGAGGCAAGACATTTTATGTTTAAACATTCTTGGTGAGGAAAAGGGGGAGTAGTATGAATGTCAGTATTGTTGTTAGGTGCCCTCGAGTTGCTTCTGACTCACAGGTACCCTGTGTACGACAGAATGAAGCCCTGTCCAGTCCTCTGCTTTCCTCACCATAGTTGGTATGCTTGAAGTCATTACTGCAGCCAGTGTGTCAGTCCATCTTGTTGAGGGTCTTCCTCTTTCATCTTTTTCACTCACTTTCTACTTTCTTAAGTCTAATGTCCTTCTCCAGGGACTGGTCACTTCTGATAACATGTCCAAAGTACATGAGGTGTAATCTTGAAATACAGCACTGGCTGTATTTCTTCCAAGACAGATTTATTCGATTTCTGGCACCCTATGGTATGTTCAGTATGTTTTTGCTATTACTATGATTCAGAGACATCAATTCCTCTTCAGTCTTCCTTGTTCATTGTCCAGCATTTGGATGGATACAAGACAACGGAAAATACTGTGGTTTGGGTTAGATCCACCTTATTCCTACAAGTGATGTCTCTTCAGCACTTTGAAGATGTCTTTTGCAGCAGTTTCTGCCTTTTTTCCCCCAAAGTAATTCTTGATTTTTGTAGAAATTTTAAGCCACAGGTAAACTAAAAGGAAAATAGATTTTACCTATAACCCTACTACCTATAGATAACATCATTAATATTTTATAGTATATCTTTCCAGTCTTTTAATGTGCTTATTTATACAATTTATGTTACTTGCAAGTGCTTTAAAAGGACACAGTATTGTCCTTATAGACAACAGTTTTTAAAATTGTTGGGAATAATACCTGTGACTAAAAGGTATATCTATACTTTACATATGTGAAGTATTTTAATAGCCATTTATGTTAAGAGTTTAGGTGTTTTGTTTTGAACAGTAGCTATAACTCTTGCAATTCTGATTCCTTACATGATAGTTGTAACCAAATTATTCTTTTCTATTTTGTCTTCTTTGTCTCTTTTTTTTTTGTCTTAGGTGTTTGGAATGGTGGGGAAGCTTTCTATATTTGGAAGTACCCTGTCATCCCTAAATGCTTGCATTATATTCTGTCTTCTGTGTAATTCTTTGTGTCTCCTTTGGCTTAAAATGCAGCTTTTCAAATGCTTGCCATGTGATCATGGAATTTTGTAATATAATTTTAGCATCTATGGTGGGGCCCTCGTAGTGAAATGATTAAGCATTTGGCTGCCAACCAAAAGGTCAGCAGTTCAAATCTATTGGCTGCTCCTCAGAAACCCTGTGGAGCAGTTCTGCTCCGTGCTATATGGTTGCTATGAGTGAGAATTATTTTTGTTTTGTTTTAATCTTCTCTCAGATTAATTCAGGTCACAATTTAAATGATCTTAGCATTTTTGTCATCAGAGAGAGTTAGTTGGTCCTTGTTTTGCAATGCAGAACAGCACAAATGATTGTCTAATTGAGATTTTTTTTTAAAATTTTATTTTTAGATCTTAACTATCTAAAATGTTAGAAAGATAAACTTCATGATCTTTAAAAAAATTGTTTTTTTGTTGTACTTTAGATGAAGGTTTACAGAGCAAACAAGTTTCTCATTGAACAGTTAATCCACATATTTTGTGACATTGGTTGCCAACCCCACTGTATGTCAACACCCCCCTTCTCGACCTTAGGTTCCACATTACCAGCTTTCTTGTCCTCTTCTGTCTTCTCGTCCTTGCCCCTATGTTGGTGTGCCCATTTCGTCTCGTTTTATAGGCCTGTCTAATCTTTGCTGAAGGGTGCTCTTCAGGAGTGACTTTATCACTGAGCTAATAGAGTGTCTGGGAGCCGTACTCTTGGTGTTTCTACATTCTTTGTCATACCGGTAAGTCTGGCCTTAGAACTTTGTTCTATGTATTTCTCCAGCTCTGTCTGGGACCTGTGTTGTGATCCCTGTCAGAGCAGTCAGTGGTGATAGCCAGGCACCATCTAGTTGTGCTAGACTCAGTCTGGTGGAGGCCCTGTGGTAGTTGTGGTCCATTAATCCTTTGGACTAACCTTTCCCTTTTGTCTTTGGTTTTCTTTCTCCCTTGCTCCGGATGGCATGAGACCATTGGAGTACCTTAGATGGTGCTGACAAGCTTTTACTTTTTCTGTGATCTGTTTTGAATTCCACTCTCCCTCCGTGTTACCCTGAATGCCTTAAACACTGGACTGAGATCTCTCTTTGGAATACATTAATCACATACTGCAGGTATAGTGAATCTCTTGTCCCTGCCAGACCTACCCTGCCTCTTGGGCCCTTCCTTCCTATGTAGTTGGACTTTTGACTAAACTAAGAACTAAAAATGTTAGTGGAAGTGGCTACTGTGTAAAGAAATGGCCAAAGTGAGATAATCTTTTTCTTGGGATAATTTTCTGGTTTATTCTTAGAGAGTGTTATTGAGCTGGTTACTACTTCATTCCCAGGCAGGTTTCCTGCCTGTGGGCTCTGTGAATCAGCCCACATCACCAAGCCCTTTAAACTCTCAGACTCAAGTAACACCTTTGGGCCCGGGAGGACACAAAAGCCTGAATTATGCCTCTGACTAACATAATTGCGGAAAGGTATTAAACATCTTTATTCTTAACATAACCACTTCAGCTAAGTGTTTAATTTATAAAACATCAGAGACGGAGCCTTCTGAGACATTTTCCTGAGCCATTGCGTTTTTTATATCTAGATTGAGCCTGGCCTCAAATGCTCTGCTTACATGATTCGTAAAGTATTCAAGAGCAAAGACTTGGAAAGATATTTATTCTTAATGTTCCACCCACTGTACGAATGAATATTTACCAAATAATTTATTTGGGTATTCATATTATTGAGTGAAGTTTTGTATCAGACATGTTTTAATGATAAGAAACAAAGTACACATCAAATTTGAGGTTCTCTTCTGATGGTTAAGTAGTCGTTGATCAACAGTGAAATAAACCACATAGTCTCTTTGTACTGTTCTCTCCTGCAATAGAATCACCCTTTTTCTGTGGAGTGTTGTTTATGAGGAGGTAAGTAATCCATAATTGTTAATCAATAGATGCTGTTTTCAGTGAAACAGTAATACGATTTGATTCTCGAATCACAGACCACATCCCTAACATCATTATCATTTTCAAGCCCCACACCAGGCTCTTGGGAAACAAATCTGAATAAGGTATGGTGCCTGCTCTCTAACAACCAAACTGAGGCACGACATCCATTTGGATAACTCACTGTCCTAATAGATGATGGGTGCTGGGTGAGTGGGAGAGATGTGCTATAGGAGATTTACGGGGTGGGAGTGATTGCCATGGGTGATTCAAACTTACCCTTACAGTTGAGTTCAGAAAAGTGGAAAAGATGGAGCACAGCATTTAGGGTGAGATAAACGAACTTAGTAGAAGCTCAAGGACCTCAGTGTACTCGGCATATTCTGTTGGCAGCTGCTGGACTTGTTTGGTTGAAATGAACAGTTCATATAGGGAAAAAGGGAGAGAAGGGAAGTGAGTTGGAAAGGCAGGTGAGAGCTGGATTATATCGTATTATAATGTTATTATATTATATGTATTATAAAGTGTTATGTTAGAAATTTGGACTTACTTTAGGCTACAGGTAATGGGGAACTATTGAAGATTTTGAACAAGGAAGAGAGAAGCATGACTAATTTTGAAAATTTTTCCAGTACTATATAGAAGTGTTTGGGGAGGATTGTACTACTTCCCACTGTAGTATCTGTGACAGCCATTGTTCATAGGTCATGGTACTTTTCTGTACTGAGTCTGAACTTAGCTTTAGGATGAGGTCTGACAGTTAAGTTCATGAACTCATCCTAGAAAAAAGGGCTACATACCTCATTGCTGAATATCACTGTGGTCACCGTTGAAGTACTCTCCTTGGAAAAGTATGCACCAATGCCAGCACCTAGTCCACCTTCAAAGCAATTTTGCAACTCTTTTTGTGGAATGACCATCAGAGCTGTCATTGTTGTACCCTTGATATCCTGAATGTCATCAAATGTCTTCCTTTAATGTTTTCTTTATCTTGGGATAAAGAAAAAAGTCACTGGGGGCCAGATCAGGTGAGTAGGGATGGTGTTCCAATACAGTTATTTGTTGGCTGGCTAAAAACTCCCTCGCAGACAAGTAAGTTCATGAATTTGCCACCATGTGCAATGGCCGTTCCAGAAAGAGTTCCAAAATTGCTTTAAAGGGTGGACTAGGCGCTGGCATCGGTGCTTAGCTTCCAAAGAGGAGTACTTCAGAGGTGACTGTAATGATGTTCAGCAATGAAGCGTGTAGTAGCACTTAAAACAATTAAGTTTGTGTACTTAATTGTTCAACCACATATCATTCTCAACTTAGCACTGGATGCAGCCGTTTTTTGTTGATAGGGAACTCTGTTGTCCGTGGTTGAGTGGGGAAAAGATCAGTGGCAGAGACCTGATTGCCAGGTATGAGAGAATTTGTCCTTGAACTAGGATAATAGTAATGGGACTGGAAAGAAAGGAACAATATATAAGAAATCCAAGTTCAAGTAAAATTGCCTGGATGGATTAACTAGGGAAGTGCAAAGAGGGGGAAGTAAAAATGCAATCAAACCTCAGAGTCTTAGAGTTTTGAGTATGTTTACCATGTACTTTTTTTTTTAAAGGGGAGAGGCATGAGGGAAAGTAAATCACTCTGATTGAAGTATTAGCGCAGGACCTCAAATCTGCCTGCAAGAGATCTTTCATAAGGCTAATTCATTTTTGTTAGAAATTATTATCTGCTCAGTATGGTCTTATAGCTAAGAAGTCTATATTTCAAAATTGTTTCTTTTCCACTTTCCTTGTGAGACCCTTTTATTTATGTTTGCAAAGGAGTTATTTATCTGATAATGATAAGCCAAGTAGAAGTAGCCTGCTATATGACGTAAAACTATTCCAAGACATGTTGTTTGAGAGTCAGAGATTCTCCTACCTAAAATTGGTATGAATTTTTTTGACTTCCTGTTGCTTAGATCAGAATGGTGAATCTTGAAGATACTATATTGTATTCATTTCTCCTTTCAGGGCCTTGCTGTGTTCCTAAAATACAATGTTTTAGAACTTGAAACATGGTGGTGTTGTCTCTAAATTCTTTTGTGTTTTAATTGAACAGTTGAAGAACCTGAGTCTGGATGATGTGACCACAAGTGATGAAAATTATATGGTTAGATTAAGAGACTATGAGTGTTGTGAAGATAATTCATCTACAGGTGTGACCACTCCCCAAACACCGCAGGTTAGTTATTTTGATTGCTCTTTAAAGCAGAATGTATGATTTCAAGTATTGAAACATCTAGAATTCTTACATGAAATTAAGTATGTGCTTGAAAATTAAATGAATTCCTAAAACATTGAAAATAGTATTGAGAGATTGTTGAAACATGAATGGAAAGGAAGTCACTTATTTCCAAGTTGAAGAAAGCTTAGATTTCATTTTGGAGCACTTTACTTCTTCCTACTCTTTAAAATAAGACACAATTAAATTCAGTTAAATTCACCCATACTTAGGATACTGTGTGTTTTTGTAAATGCATATAGCTGTGTAACTATAACCAAAATTAAGATATTGAGCAGTTTATCACCCCCTCCTTCCAGTTTCCTCAAGCATTTTTGTTAATCCCTTACCCGTCCCCAACTCTTGGCAACCACTGATCTGTTTTCCTCTTCTGTTGATAATCTTTTTCTTTTTTTCCTATGAGAGTTCATTGAGCACCTCAAATATGTAGATTAATGTTGCTCATCAAATTTGGGAAAATTTTGCCGTTTTTTTCAAATATTTCTATTCTTTACTCCCATTATGAGTATATTTGTATGCTTGATGGTGTTCCACAGTTCTCTCTCTTGTAATGTTGATCTAGTGCTGCTATAACAGAAATAGAACAAATGGATGTCTTTAATAAGCAGAAGTTTCTTTTCTCACAGTTTAAAAGGCCAGAAATCTGAATTCAGGACTCAGCTTCTGTTGTCATTGCATGCCATCGAAGCTCTATCAGAAGGTTTCTCTCTGTCACCTCTGGATGAAGCTCCTTGGCTCTGTTCGACTTCTGTTCCTCAGTTTTGTGGTGATGTTCCTGTGGCATTTATGTTTCCTCATCTGTACTGGCTTGCTTCTAGGCATAATCTGCTCTTTGATATCTCAAAAGTGATTGGGTTACAAGGATGAGATACCTAGTAGAAATAAAGCTAACTAGGGATGCTAAAGATTTATACAAGGAAAACTCTAAAACACTTTTGCAAAAAAACAAAAGAGACCTACATAAATAGAAAAAAACATTCCATGCTAAGGGATTGGAGACCTTAACGTCATGAAAATGTCAGTACCACCCAAAAGCAATCTGTAGATAACATGTACTTGGCTTATGAACAAGCTCTATTCCTAACTGTTCTTTAAGTTGCATTTGTAGGCAAGTTAGAACATGTACTTTTTTTTATTGTGATTAAGTGAAAGTATACAATCCAAATCAATATTGCATGACCACCTATCTGCAGCTCCATCTGCTCTCCTCACTCAGTGACAGCACATTCCTCCTTTTCACTCTTTACTTCTAGTAACCTCTTAAAAAGCACCTGTCCCTGCCTTTCCAGCCTCACCTCTCCCATCTAGAAAGAAACCAGTAGGACAGCCTCCTATGAGTGTATAAAACCATAAAGTACACACACCACATGCTCACCTTGTGTTGCCGAGACCAGTCTATTCTTATTTGAAGAGTTGACCTCAGTACTGGTTTCCGATCAGGACCAGCAGCAAGTCTAGGGGCAATGTTGCCAGGGACCCCTCCAGGCTGTGGGACCCTCCAGGCTGTCAAACATTCAATTCTGATCTTTTAGCAGAGTTCCTGAACTGCACACCTGTTTTTATTGTGTTGCCTCAGGAACTCTACATTGTGTCCCCCATCATGGCTGCCTTTGATGGTGGCTGGGCACCATCTGTAAACCCTGATGGTGTAGTGTGTTAAGTGCTATGTCTGCTACTCAAAAGGTCAGCAGTTCAAGTCCTCCAGGTACTTCTTGGAAACTCTGTGAGGCAGTTCTACTCTGACTTCTAGGGTCACTATGAGTCAGACCCAACTTAGTGGTAATGGGTTTGGTTTTTGGTTTGGGCACCATCTGGTTCTTCTGGCATTCTTTCTTGTTTAGTCAGTGACTTAAAAACTGCTGGTTGACCTCTAGAATCACTATGAGTCAGACCTGACTCCACGGCAGTGGGTGGGGTTTATGTAGCAAGTGAAGATGACTGTAATGAACAATTTGTTGTGGGTAGGGGTTGGTTCAGTTGTTTCAAAGTGAGAGCAAATTTATATAACATTAAAGGGCAAGTACAAGTCGTCCATAAGTTGAACATTCATAACCCAAAGACTGCCTATATAATACAGTTTTGGTTCAAATCGCAACAGCATTCTTTAATGAAATGAAAAACTAATGCCGTACGTTACATGGAAAGGAAAGAGGCCCCAAATAGCTAAAACAACATTGAAGAAGGAGAACCAAGTAGGAGGCCTCATGCTTCTTGGTCTTGAAATTTACTCTGTAGCCATGGTAATCAAAATAGCCTGGTACTGGTTCAATGACAGGCATAGACCAATGGAATAGAATTGAGAACCTAGAAGTTAATCCATCCATCTATGGGCAACTGAACTTCAAAGTCCAAGTCCATTCAGTGAAGAAGAAGTAACCTCTTTAACAAGTGGTGCTGGCAAAACTGGATATCAATTTGCATAAAAATGAAACAGGATCCATAACTCATACCATACACAAAAATTACCTCGAAAGAGATCAAAGCCCAAGTATTAAAGCTAAAACTGTAAAATTCCTGTAAGATAACATAGGGGCAAAATTTGGGGACCTAATTTTTGGCGTAAATAGTCTATCAAACACAACTAAAAATGTACAGACAATAGAAAAGAGATAACTGAGACCATCTAAAAAATAGAATCATCAAAAGACTACCAAAAAAATAAAAAGAGAGCTTACAGACTGATAAAAAAAATCTTTGGCAGTGACATACTTGAATAAGGTTCTGACTGTAAAATACATAGAAAACTTCAGCAACTCAACAACAAAAAGACAAAAAAAACAATAAAAGAAATGGGCAAAGGATATGAACAAACACTTCAAAGAGGACAATCAGATGGCTAACAAATGTGAAAAGGTGCTTGCAGTCATTAGCCAGCTAGAGAGATGCAAATCAAAATTACAATGAGATACCATCTCACCTCTGCAAAAATGGCACTGATCAAAAACCAGCAAGTTGTGACAAGACTGTAGAGGGGTTGGATCTTATATACTGCTAGTGGGATTGTAAAATGGTACAGTCATTGTGGAAAGTGATATGATGCTTCCCCCAAAAGCTAGAAATAGATATACTTTGGATCCAACTCGACGGCACTTGGCTTTTATGATCCAGTAATCCCACTCTAGATAAATATACCCTAGAGATATAAGAGCAGTGACATGAATAGACTTAATTACATCTGTGTTCATTGCAGCATTATTCACAATAGCAAAAAATGTATATAATCTAATTGCTGATCAGTAGATACACAGATAAAGAAATTGTGGTACATACATGCAATGGAGTACTATTCAACTATAAAGAATAGTGAGGATTTGGCAAAATTCCTGAAACAACTGACTTTGAGGGCATTTTGCTGAGTAAAATAAGTCAATCATAAAGGGACAATACTGTATGATCTCACTTTATTAAAAGTTAAGAATAGATACACACATAGAAAGCAATGTTCCTTAATTGTTGCTGGGGATGGGGGGGGAGGGAAGGAGAATTCTTTTATAGATTTGTTATTTTTGTTATTTTTGGTTGTATTAGAGACAATACCCAGTATAGGCCAAGTCTGCACAGCTTGATCAGGGCAAATGAAGAAACAAAGAAGTAAGATTTCACACAGCGCTGGAGACAAATGTAGAACAAAATTCTAGATTCACAAAGACCAGACTTAACTGGCCTGACAAAGACTGGGGAAATCCTGAAGAGTGTGATCCGGACACCCTTTTAGCTCGGTGAAGAAGTCACTTCTGAGGTTCACCCTTCAGCCAAAGATTAGACAGGTTTATAAAACAAAATGAGACTAAAGGGGTGGATTAGTACAGAAGCAAAGATGAGAAGCCCAGAGGAGATGGGAAAGCAGGCAATAGGGAATGCGAGGTGAGAAGGAAAAAGTGTTGCCATGTTGTGGGGTTGGTAAGCAGTGTCACAAAACAGTTGATGTACTGTTTAATGAAAAACTAGCTTGTTCTGTAACATTCATCTAAAGTACAATTTAAAAAGAAAATAAGATGCCATTGAAATTGTGAGATATTGACTACAAAATGTAGTAAGAGTGTCTTTGAAGCCTAACTATGTAATTGAATTCAGGAGTACTTGCCAGATCTTCACACAGTATGAGTCTGGGAAACATAGGTAGTAAATGCCCTCAAAACCTGTCTGGATTTACTCTAATTACCAGTTAAACCAAACCACTTGCCGTGGAGTCAGATTTGACTCACAGCAACTTTCATGTGTATCTGAGTAGAACTGTGTGCCACAGGATTTTCAGTGGCTGATATTTCAGAACTAGATCACCCAGCTTTTTTCTTCTGAGGTGCCTCTTGATGCACTGGAACCTGCAACCTTCGGGTCAGCAGCCGAGTGGGTTAACTGTTTGCACCACTCAGGGATGCCAGATCAGTCACACAAGATTAGTCTCCCTTTACGTCGTGACTGGTATGCCAGAGGACTGCTTTAGAACAGGATGGCTGGCATTTAGTAAGATACTGGGCAGCAGTTTTTATGGTGTCCTTGTGGATAATATGGATAATAAAGAATAGTTCAGCTGATGTTCTGGCACATGTCAGGCAGTTCTGATAACTGGTGGCAGGATATGTTGAGTGAATCGATGTGAGGTGAACAGCCTGGGTTCATATTTTGACTTTGCCTCTGTGGGCCATTGAATAAGTTTCTTAAATTCTCAAATCCTCATATTCTTCATCTTTGCCATAGGGATGAATATGTGTAGGAACCACATCACAGAATTGTTGTTATAGTCTGAAAATGTATAATGTTTGCACTATATCAGGGGATACTTAACTGTTCAGCAGTTAAAAAGAACAAGGTACTGATATATGCTACAACATGAATGAGCCTCAGAAATGTCATGTTAAGTGAAAGAATCCAGATGCATTGTATGATTCCTTGTCTATGTCATTGCTAGAAAAGGCCTGTTTATAGAGGCAGAAAGTAAATCAGTGATTCCCTGGAGCTAGAGATGGGCAGGAGGATCAACTGCAGCAGAGTGCAAGGAATCTCTTTGGGGTGAGATAAATGTCATAAAAGGAAATGTTGTGCTGATGGTTATGTAGCTCTTTTAATTGACTAAGCCATTAAACTGTAAATTACACTTCAGTAAAATTGTTTTAAAAAATGCATTAAAATAAGGTAATTTTGGTAAGTGCTATGATATACAACTTTACAATAACAGTAATAACCAGAAAATATGTGTGCTGCTTTATAAGTATACATGTGTATAGGAGGGTATATGTGAGTACATGAGCATGCATCTATAGGTGTATCTGTACATGTTTGAGTGTGGTACATATATATTCATGTATATAATAAAACACAG
This sequence comes from Heterohyrax brucei, assembly GCA_028571685.1. Taxonomy (NCBI): domain Eukaryota; kingdom Metazoa; phylum Chordata; class Mammalia; order Hyracoidea; family Procaviidae; genus Heterohyrax; species Heterohyrax brucei. The sequence continues at coordinate 43,096,049 of CM053150.1, forward strand.
GGAGCAGCACAGTTATTGGAGATTGCCTAGATATATTCAAGCACCTTATGGAATTGATGTACTGGGTTAAAGGGCTTAAGACCATAGTACTGTGAGACAACTCAGTCAACTGGCATAACACAGCGCAACACCCATGGAAGCAGCAGTCAGGAAATCAGTGTATTGCATTGGACAGATCTTCTTCAAAAGACATCTTTAAGATATTGTAAATAAAGATGTCACTTTTAGTACTAAGGTTCCCTTGACCGAAGCCATGATATTTTGATAACATCATACACATGTGAGAGCTAGACAATGAATAAGGAAGATTTGTTTGAATTAATGGTGTTGGTGAAGAACATTGAATGTACCATGGACTGTCAGAAAAATGGACAAATCTATCTTGGAACAAGTACAGCCAGAGTGCTCCTTGGAATCAAGTATGGGAGACTTTGTCTTACACACTTTGGACATGTTATTGGGAGGTACCAGTCCCTGGAGAAGGACATGCTTGGTCCGGTACAGGGTCAGCAAAAAGGAGGAAAACTGTTACTGAGGTAGATTGATGCAGTGGCTGCAGCAGTCGGCTCAAACACAGCAACCATTGTGACAGTGCAGAACCAGGCAGTGTTTTGGTCTTTTGTACATAAGTTTGCTGTGAATTGGAACCAATTCGAAAACACCTCACAACAGCAGAATGAAAGCAGGTGTTCACCTTAAATTGCACTGTTGTACAGTTTGTGCAGTCTGGTACAGCAGGGTACATACAGTGCCTTAGCCATTCATACAGGTTTATCAGCAATGAGAACTTTTCCAAAAGCTGAGTTCCCACAGGCTAGCCAAGGGCCAGCCCTACAAGCAGGGACTTCTACAGATTAAACCTAGTATGTTAACTCTTTCTGCACAGCATGTTTCATGTTATGTATGTGCAAGAGTTTGCCAGGTTATATACTTTTGGGTGGAATGAATGTCTTCATCTTTACCAGATAATGTCAAAGTGTTTTCTGAGTAGTTGTATTGATTGTATTTCAACCAGCAGTATGAATTTCCATTGTTCTGCATATTTAAAAATACCTGGTATTTTTAACTATTTTTTCTAATCTGATGAGTGTAAGTACTATTTTACTGTGATTTGAATTTGTACTTTTCTGATTATTTGTATGTCATTTTATATGGTGATTGACCGCTAGTGTTTTCTAGGCTTAGAAATGGTTTTTCATGTTGTTTGCTGATCTTTATATTGGATTTTTTTATTGTATTGAGAAAGTTCTTAATATAATCTGGATTCTGATTTTTTGTTGATGATATATTATGATTATCTGAGTTTGTGGCTTGTCTTTTTACTTTAATGACAAGTCATTAATTTTGATGGTGTGTACTCTGTCTTGTAGGATCGCTGAGTTGGAATGGATTTGATGGCAGCGGGTCTGGTTTTTTGCTTTTAGATGTATTTATTAGTTTATCATATTTCTGCATCTTGTTTTGTGTTTCCATTTGTCCTGCTTTTTCTGTTTTTTCCCATATTTTTTGTTAATTTCCCATCATTCAAGTCATTTCCATTTTATTTCTATTTTTTTAATATTTACTCTAAACTTTTGTTGTGCTAGTTAGCTAGCTGTAGTTAATCAGTGTCTTTGTTTTTGTTATGTGCTGTCAATTCTGACTCATAGCGACCCAATGTACAACAGAACATTGCCCAACCGTGTCCCATTCTTAAAATCGTTGTTAAGCTTGAGTCCATTGCTGCAGCCACTTGTCGAACCATCTCATCAAAGGTTTTCCTTTTTTTTTTTTTTTGCTTACTCTCTACTTTACCAAGCATGATGTGCTTCTCCAAGGATAGGTCTCTCCTGATACCAAAGTATGTGAGAGGAAGTCTCGCCATTTTTCTAAAGAACATTCTGGCTGTACTTCGTCCAAGACAGATTTGTTCCTCTGGCAGTCCATGGTATACTGAATATTCTTCACCAGTGCTATAATTTGAAAACATCAATTCTTTTGATTTTCCTTACTTTTGATTTTCCAACTTTTATATGCATGTGAAGTGATTGAAAACACCACGCTTGGATCAATACACCTTAGTGCTTAAAGTGACATCTTTGCTTTTTAACACTTTAAAGAGATCTTTTGCAGCAAATCTGCCTAATGCAAACTTTTGACTACTGTTTCCATGGGTGTTAATTGTGGCTCCAAGTAAAACAAAGTCCTTGACAACTTTACTGTTTTCTCTGTTTATCATGATGTTGCTTATTGGTCCAAGTGTGAGAATTTTTGTTTAATCTGTATTTTTACTTTCCTTCTAAAATAATATGAAGTCCTTACAATACTTAATTTCTGATCACCTCTTCTGGATTATTTACTATTGATGTGCAGTATTTTAGCTTTCTATTTTAACTTTTATTTTTTTATTTTTAATAGATTTACAGAAAGTTGCAAAAGTAGTAAGGAGAACTCTCATACTTTTCATTCATTTTTCCCAGTGATTACATCTTATGTAAATACAGTACAGTTTTATTTGCTTTATACATCTTTAACTTCACAAATTGGTTATTAATTTTAGAATGTAATACTATCAATATTTATTTAGATGAACTTGTGTTTTTGTGAGGGCATTTGGTGGTAAACACTTTTTATTGCCGAAATGATCTGTCACCTTCATTTTTGGAATGTGTTTCCCCTGTGTCTACATTTCTAGTTTAGCAGTTATTTTTATTCTCAGAATTTTTTTTTATCAATAAATTTTACTTTTAGAGCAACTTTAGGTTTGTAGAAAAATTGTGTAGGACATACAGAGGATTTTGGAGATACTAGTCTACTTTCTTCGTGATACTGTTGTTGCTGTTGAGGAATCAGTGTCAGTCTAATTCTTCATTTCTCGTTAGTCTGTCTTTTTTTCTCTCTGGCTCCTTTTAGAATCTTTTCTTTGTTTTTGGTGTTCTGCAGCTTCATTGTCAGGGTCACAGCTTTGTACATCTCCAGGGAACATGTACTGTCTATGTGCATGGATAATGTCCTCCAGAGTTGTACAACCTTGTAAAACATAGGTGTGGATTTCTTTTTTCTTCTTTCCCTCAACATTTATATGTGTATGTGGTATATATGTATGCAATAAATTGTTTACATTTCCATGTAATTTGATGACATTAGTTATGTTTATCATGTTATTTAACCATTACTGCTATCCTTTTCTACATGTTGATGTGGACTTTTTTCTTATTCTGTTTGTAGTTCATTTGGCTTCCTATATATCAGGATTTATGTCTTCAATCAATTTTGCCACGTTCTTTGACTAATTGCCACTCTTCCATTCTCTCTAATACTTAGCCCTGGAACTTAGAACAGACATATTTTAGACCATCTCACTTAATTCTCTGCCTTAAACTCTTTCATATAGCCTGCATCTTGTTCCATCTGGGCTATATTCTGGATAATTTCTTCAGATTTATCTTCATATTCACAAATTCTCTCTTTGTTTGTATCTACTCTGCTATTTGACCAGTCCATTGACTTTTTCATTTTAATCATTAAATGTGTCATTCTAGAGCTGAAGAGTTGTTCTTTTTCAAATCTTTCTAAACATTTTTTGGTAGTTTTGTTCTTCGCTTGTATTTTCGACTTTTTTTTCCTGTCCTCTCCTCTCCACTCTCTTCTCTCCCATCTAGAAAAAGACCCGTAGGACAGCATCTGATAAATGCATAGAACTATAAAGTATACACACCCTATGTCACATTGTGTCTCCAAGTCCAGTCCATTTTTGTCTGAAGAGTTGACCCAGTAGTGTTTCTGGAAAGTGGCAGCAGCAGGTCTAGGGCCATGCTCCCAGGGGATCCTTAGGTCATTTGACCATCAGTTGTGGTCTTTTAGTAGAGTTCTTGAGCTGCACCAGTCTTTCTTGTGTTGCCACAGGGACTCGACATTGTGTGCTCCATCACAGCTATCCTTGGTGGTGGCTGGGTACTATCTAGTTCTTTGGATCACATGTTGATACAGTCTCCTATCCACTGATATTTTAAATATGACATCTTAATGTGTTTGGTTATGTTTTTCGTTTATTTCTGCTTACCTTTGTATGATACTTCTGTCTTTTGGAATTTTTTCATAGGCTCATATTTCTTTTTTTTTTCCTTTAGTTTTTATTGTGAGTAAGTGAAAGTGCATAATCCAAATTGGTTTTGTATGCTCACCCATCTGCAGCTCTTTCTGCTCTCTCCACCTGGTGACAGCATTTTCCTGCTTTCCATTCCATATTTCTAGTGTCCCCCCAACAAGCATCTGTTCCCCTCCTCTCTACCCTCTTCTCTCCCATCTAGAAGGACACCAGTAGGACCGCCTCCTATAAATGCATAGAACAATAAAGTACACACACCACATGGTCACACTGTGTCCCTGAGGCCAGTCCATTTGAAGAGTTGACCTTATTCGTTTCTGGTCAGAGACAGAAGCAGATCTAGAGACTATGTTCCCAGGGGAGCTTCCACACTGTCAGACCATCATTTCAGATATTTTAAAGAGTTCTTGGGCTGTACCCCTGTTTTTCTCATGTTGGCTTAGGGACTCTACATTGTGTCCCCTCTCATGGCTATGTCTGGTGGTGGGCACCCACCATCTGGTTCTGGTCTTGCATTCATATGGGTCCTTCGGTCTCCTGGGCTCTTTTTACCTCATGTCTTTGATGTTCTTGGCGATAATCTGTTCCAGATGAGTTGGGACCGTTTGGTATGCCTCCAATGGCAGCTTGCTAGTTTTTAAGACTCCAGACACCACTCACCAGTATGAGATACAGAAGACTCTCTTAGCAATGGAATAGTTGTGCCAGTTGGCCTCAGTGTCCCCTGAATACATGGTCCCCAGACCCTTGTCCCTGCTACTCTGTCCTTTGAAATAGTAGGTTGAGTTTAGAAAACCTTTCAACTTAGGTGAAGTCCAGCTAAGCTGTTCTACTCTCTGCTTCTGTCTACTGTGTGCTGTCATGGCTTTCACCTAACAAAATTTCTGTCAACTATCTAATCTATGACCCTCCTTCCCTAATCTTGTAGCCATAAAAGTGTCTTTTGTTTGGTGTATAAATCTATTTTTAAGTCCCTGTAGTAGATCTCGTACAATATTTGTCCTTTTGCAACTGATTTCACTGAGCATAATGTCTTCCAATTGAAACCAGGTCATGAAATGTTTCTTAAAATCATCATCATTCTTTATTATTGCCTAGTGTTCCACTGAGTATATGTACCATAGTTTATTTATTCGTTCATCTGTTGATGGGCATCTGGATTGATTCTGTCTTTTTGCTGTTTGTGGGCTGTGCTGCAATAAACATTCGTGTGCATGTATCTGTTTGTGTGACAGCCTTTATTTCTATAGGATATATTCTGAGCAGCAGGATTACTAGATCAAATGATATTTCTATTTCTAGCTTTTTAAGGAATCATCAAATTGCTTTTCAAAGAGGTTGTACCGTTTTGTAATCCCACCAGCAGTGTAGGAGAGTTCCAATCTTTCCACAGCCTCTCCAGCATTTGTTTTGTGTTTTTTGGATTATAGCTAACCTTGTTGAGGTGAGATAGTATCTCATTGTAGTTTTGATTTGGATTTCTCTGATAGCTAATGATTGTGAGTGTTCCCTCATGTGTCTTTTGGCTGGTGTGCTCATGTTTCTTGAAACTTATGTATGATTTCTTTGAAACTTGGCTTAAAGATTGAGGGCTTAGGTTGGGTTGGATTGAAGCTTTTTTTTCAGCCAGTATTTTGTTTGCTTTTATCAGACTCCTTGGGCACATCTAATTTAGGACTACTTTAAATTAAATTCTAGATTTGAGGTTTCTGGAACCATATACGTAGTATGAATTCAGACACCAAAACTATGAAGAATCTCATGTGGTTACTTACAAATTATTAAAGGAGGGTTTTTTTTTTTTTCCTTCTTCTACCCAAGAGCTGAGGCTAAGGCAGACAAGTTTTCTTGCTGGCTTTCTTCGTAAGGCAGATTTATATTTAATTCATCGTTTCATTTAATTTATAGTCTCTCCTTACATGGGAATTTTGAATCTAACTTACCACCTTGCTTCAGGCTTCTATGACTGGTGCAATCTATGCTGTAGGTTATTAGAGCTGGTATACAGATGTGCTTAGGGCAGTGGGCCTTTTAGCCTTGACTATGCCTCTGTATTTGTGCTACTGTTTTTAGTGTAGCCTCTGAGGAATTTCCTTACTTTGTTGCAAGTTCAGCCATAAATTTAAAAGGATTTAAAAAAATATATTTTTATCCAGCATTTTTTAAATTGTGATTAAGTGAAAGTATACAGTCCAAACCAATTTTGCATGCCCACCTATCTGCAGCTCCTTCTGCTGTCCTTTCTCTGTGACAGCACATTCCTCCTTTTCGTTCTGTACTTTTCGTATCCTCTTAACAATCTCTTGTCCCTTCTTCTCCACCTTCTTCTCTCCCATCTAGAAAGAGACCAGTAGAACAGCCTCCTATAAATACGTAGAACAGGGGCAGCAACAGGTCTAGGGGCCATCCTCTCTGGGGATCCCCTGGGCTGTCAGACCATCAGTTGTGGTCTTGTAATAGAGTTCTTGAGCTGCACCACTCTTTTTCTTGTGTTGCCACAGGACTCAACATTGTGTGCCCTATCACGGCTGTCTTTAGTGCTGACTGGGCACCATCTTGTTCTTCTGGTCACATATTAAGCAGATGGGTCTTTCTGTCTGCTGGGCTCTGTTTTCCTCGTATCTTTGTTGTTTGTGGTGATAATCTGTTCTGGATGAGTTGGGACCATTTGGTGTACCTTGGATGGCAGCTTGCTAGCTTTTAAGACCGCAGGCACCACTCACCAATATGGGGGTGAAGAAAATTCTTAGAAATAGGCTATTATGCTAATTGACCTTAAGGTCCCCTGAGAGCATGGTCCCCAGACCCCACCCCTGCTACTCTTATCTTTGCAATGTCGGGTTAAGATTAGAAGAGCTTTCAGTTTATGGTAAAGTCCAATTAAGTTTATCTGTTTTCTACTGTGTGCTGTCACTGCTTTCACCTAACAAAATTTCTATCAGCTAATCTACGACCAACCCTCTTCTTCCCTCCCCACCCTTATAGCCGTCAAAGAGTCTTTTCTTCTGTACATAAATCTATTTTTAAGTCCTTATAGCGGGAGTCTCATACAACATTTGTCTTTTTGCTGCTGACTGATTTCACTCAGCATAATGTCTTCCAATTGAAACTAGGTTATAAGATGCTTCCTAAAATCATTATTGTCCTTTATCATTGCGTAGTGTTCCACTGAGTATATGTACCGTAGTTTGTTTATCCATTCATCTGTTGATAGGCATCTAGGCTGATTCCATGCTTTTGCTTTTGTGGACTGTGCTGTAATAAACAGTCATGTGCATGTACCTGTTCATGTGACAGCCTTTATTTCTGCAGGATAAATTCTAAACAGTGGAATTGCTGGATCAAATGGCATATCTATTTCCAGCTTTTTAGGGAAGAGCCAGATTGCTTTCCAAAGAGATTGTACCATTTTGCAACCCCCCCCACTCTCGTAGTGTAGGAGATTTCCAGTCTGTCCATAGCCTCTCCAGCATTTGTTTTTTTGTGTTTTTTTTGATTATGGCCAACCTTGTTGGGGTGAGATTGTATCTCATTGTAATTTTGATTTGGATTTCTCTGATAGCTAATGATCATGAGTGTTTCCTCATGTGTCTTTTGGCTGCCTGGACATCCTCTTTGGTGAAGTGTCTGTCCATCTCCTTTGACCATCACTTAATTGGGTTATTTACCTTTTTCTTGTTGATATCTTGCAGTACCTTGTAGATTATGGAGATCAGACATCTGTCTGACATGTAGTTGCCAAATATTTTTTTCCCATTGTGTAGGCAGTCTTTTAATTCTTTTGATAAAGGCTTTGGATGAGCAAAAGTGTTCTTTTTGTAGCAGTTCCCATTTATCTATTTTCTCTTCTGTTGATTGTGATTTGTTTGTCAGATTTTGAAGTTTGTCTAAGCTATGTATTAGAACTTCCATTGTTGATCCTATTTTTTCTTGCATGATCTTTATCATTTTAGGTTTGATATTTAGGTCTTTGATTCATTTAGAGTTTTTGTGTAAGGTGTGAGATATGGTTCCTATTTCAGTTTTTTGCAGATGGATATCCAATTTTGCCAACACTATTTGTTAGAGAGACTGTTTTTACCCCAGTTTACATTCTTAGGGCCTTTGCCAAATATCAAGTGTTCACAAGAAGGTGGTGGCATCTTTGGTGTTTCAACTCTGTTCCATTGGTTTCTGTCACTTTTTGTACCAGTACCAGGCTGTTTTCAACTACTGTGGCAGTGTAATAGGTTTTAAGGTCAGGTAGTGTGAGGCCTCCCACTGTGTTTGTCTTCTTCAGTAGTACTTTACTTATCCAGGGCTTCTTCCCTTTCCCAACAAAGTTGATTTGTTTCTCCATCTCATTACAAAAAGACACTGGAATTTGTATTGCATTTGCATTGTATATGTAGATTGCTTTGGGTAAAACAGATATTTTCACAATGTTAAGTCTTCCTATCCATCAGCAGGGTAGGTTTCTCCATTTATGTAAGTCTCTTGGTTTCCTGCAGTAAGGTTTTGTAGTTTTCTCTGTGTAGGTCTCTTATTTCTCTAGTTAGATTTATTCCTAGGTATTTTATCTTCTTGGGGACTATAGTAAATGGTATTGATTTGGTGTTTATCCAGCATTTGTGTTAGAACATTTTAACATATTTTTTCCTCCCAAACTACTGACCGTGCTTTTATTTTTGGTACATAATTAGAGGCAAGTGATGGTAGTCTCGGTATGGGAAGTACTGGCAGTTCTCAGTATTGCCTAGGATGTGGGTATGTTTGGTTAAGCACTTGGCCTGAAGCATGTTAAAAATTGCCTTTCAATGGAACAGACTAATATAATTTAAGCATACAAAAGAGAACAAAATACGAATTTTCAAATTTCCTGATGTTGCCAATAATTTCTTTTTAAGTATTGCATTTTAAGAAAAATGGTTTGAAGTAATTTGTAAATGATTAAGACATGTTATAAAGAAATTGACTTTTCTTCTTCAGTGTGCTTTATGCGGTTGCTTTTTTTTTTGCAGTTTGTCAAGCATTGGACAGCATCAAATGATCTTGAATCTAAATCATTAACTCCAGTATTATGCACAGCTTCTGCAAATAAAGTAAAGAACAAGGAGAATGTACATACTCCTAAGTCTGCTGTAAAGAATGAAGAGTACTTTTTATTTCCTGAGCCAAAGACTCCAGTTAATAAGAACCAGCATAAAAGGGGAATACTCACTACACCAAATGGTTATACTACACCCTCAAAAGGTATTTTCTATGTATGTTAAGCATGCTTCTTACCATGCTGAATAAACAGAGCATGGCCTTCAAGAATTTCTAGGAGAAGCCAAGGTGCTTTTTAACATACATTGTTATATTGGTTGAAGTGAAAACATATTTATGAATTTCTATTTTTTCTCAAATGGTACCAACTTTTTCGTTTTCACATGTGTAAAACTGAATCACAACATCATAAGATATTAAAGCTGAGAGACATGTTAGAACACATCTGACCGGCCCCCCTTTTCACATGAGACTGAGAGGAGTAAAGTGATTTGCCAAGGTCATACACCTGGGTTTGGACCTTGCTTCTTCGTTTACTTGGACCTGTAGTGACTCAAGCTGAAGTCTCTGCCAAGCTGTTTATTTATCTGACTCTCCAGTTCTGAGCTGTGTTCGTGGTACTCCCTGCTGTGTACCTCAGTCATAGGATAAATCTGCACTGCCCTTTACAGATATCTGGGGGAAGACAACTCTTATTTCAGTTGCTTTCTGCTTTAGTTTAAGCATCAGGAATTATATAAACCACTTCCTTTATGAGACCTCAGTGTTTCGGTGGTTGGCCTCCTCTGGACACATTTTGTTTTGTCACCATGCATCTTAAAATATAGTGCCTAAGACTGAAGCCAGTTTCCTGGGACTGGACTCAGGGTAAGACAGTAAACATTATGAAGCAGTGTCATGAGACTGTCTGCCGTATTTACTGCAGCACAGTATAGTGCATAGTAGGTGCCCAAAGCCTCGTGTGGCATTTTAAAAAAGAACCTCAAGCCTGTTGCTAGCAAGTTGATTCTGACTCATAGCAACCCTACAGGACAGAGTATAACTTATAACTGCCTCCATGCATGGTAGGGGCCATATTTGTTGAATAAATTAGAGACCTCAAAGGAATTTTATTTACTGTGATCTGATCTGTCCTATTTTAAAATGGTACCTCAGCTTTATTAGCCTTTTTTTCCAGCAATTGTGACACACTCTTGTGTGCAGATCCTAATGAACACAGCTCTGAAACACTACAGGTGAGCTGTTCCTAAACCACACACTGCCACTGTGCTTCCAGGTTACTAATAGCATGACAGCTGGTTCAAGAGGCCAGTTTTTTATCTATAAGGATATTATGGGAGGCTTTGTCAAAGAATCTGCTGGGAGTCCCAATATTATGTTAGTAAGATGGTCTAATTTATAAATCTAATAACTGAAAAAATATGAGGCTGGTTAGGTGTGATGATGATGATGATTTGGTGGGCTGCTGTCTGAGGTTGTTGGGAGGATTCATATGATAACGCCTGCACATAGTAGGACCTCAATAGTAGCTGCTAATGCATCTTTTCCCAAAGAGGGGTCTCTTGTATTTTGTTATGTCTCTTAAAATAGCTAAAATATCCTTTGTGGATCATAAAGAGAGCTGAGGCAAACTTGAGCTTATTCTGTGTTGTTGGTTTTTTTTTTTTTAAGCCTTTGAAGCTATGGTCTCTTCCATTATTAATATTTTTTACTTTTTATATAATTCTGAAAGTTTTAAAATGTATATAGTTTGGCATTTATTTTATAGTCTTAAAGTGCCATCAGTTTACATATTTTGTCCCTGTGAGAAAGATTGACTTGGTCAAAAGCTATTACTGGCTGTTTTTTTTTTTTAAATATAAGAGCTGCCAGAGGGGAAAAGTGGCTGAATTCCCGATTGATGGCTTCCGTTAGTGCTTTGCATTTACTCTTGCTATTAGTTATTTTTGACATAAACATTAATATCATTTTCCTGGACCCTGTACAATCCAGTCAATGACGGTTTATTGAAGGGCAACTATGTAGAGTAGTAGATGCATGCAGTTTACAAAGATGAAAACTTTTCACAGATATTTTTGATTGACTTTATTTTTTCATTCTTGTGAAACCAGCAAGAATAGTATTCAATAATCATAAACAAACCAAAACAAAATCCCTAGTCTTTTTTTAAAAAATTGAATATTGTATCTTTGCTATTTTAAAATGAATATTGTTATTTGTCAAAACCCAAAAAATGAAACCCACTGCCACTGAGCTGATTTTGACTCAAGGGACCTCATAGACAGAGTAGAACTGCCCTGTAGAGTTTCCAAGGAACGCCAGGCAGATTTGAATGGCTGACCTGGTTAGCAGCTGTAGCACTTAACCATTATGCTTCCAGGGTTTCCACATGTGTCAAGGCTATATAATTTGTAGATAATGACCAGAGAGCCAACTAAACAGTGATGATCTCATTTGTTAATGCAAATTTGTCACGAACTGGGATGCAAGTACCCTACTTAGAATGAAAGACAAGATTCTGGAATAGGGAATGTAAGAAATAACCAAACCATGTACCACCTTTTTAATAACTTGTCAAGCATTCACAGAGAACTGATTTCTTTGCTTAACAAGAATTGACTAGGGCTATAACTTGAAGTAACTCCTTTCAGTACTGTATCAATTAAAGACATGAATTTTGTCCTTGCGTAAGTACAGATAGGCTTACTTTTTGTAGAAAGGAGAATCATTAATCATAAAATCTGTGTGTGTGTGTATATGTATATGTATATATATGGTGGAAACCTTGGTGGCGTGGTGGGTTGAGTGCTATACATGCTAACCAAAAGGTCGACAGTTCAAATCCACCAGGTGCTCCTTGGAAATTCTGTGGGGCAGTTCTACTCTGACCTCTAGGGTTGCTATGAGTCAGACCTGTTTGGTTTGGTTTTGTTATATATGGGATTATTTAGATTTATCATATATTATTAAAATTGTCAGCGTAACCTCAGTTTTGGTGTGAGCAAAAGAAGAGCTGTACATACAAAGCAAAATAATTTTTATTTTTATTATAAATCAAATGGAAACTTTTTTTAAAGAGAATTAGAACCTTTAACCTGACATTCAAAATGATTACAGTATTCATGAACACAGGGAATGAGATGATATATGTATTATTGATAAAAATTTCTAAAATGTAGTATGTTAGCTATATATGGTTTATGTTTGTTGTTTTTCTAATAGATAGAAACCAGTGCTTGAATGAAACCCCCATTACAACACCAGTAAATTCAGCAGGAACAAACAAGTTAATGACAGGTGTCATTAGCCCTGAGAGGCGGTAAGTGTTTAGGTTTTTTTACACTATTGATCGTTAGTATAGTAGCATGATTTCCTTTTATTCGTACACAATACACTTGATGAAATGAGCTGAAAGAGGTCCTCTTGGTGACTTTAGGACTGATTATGGAAATGGCTTGTGTTCAGTACTGGAGCGGTTCTCACTGCTGCCTTCATGGGGTAGAAATGTGAAACTGATCAGTGGTGGGATTGCCCTCGTCACTGAAAACACAGCAGGGTGGGCAGGAAGTGGCTCTAGCCTCAATCATGTGTTTCCTTCTCCGAGGCCCATCTTTGCTTACTCTTCTCTGCCCATAGAGTATGGATGTCTGTACTAACAGATCCAAAACTAAAAAACCCATTGCCAATCAGTTGATTCCAAGTCATAGCAACCATCTAGGACAGAGTAGAGCTGCCCCATAGGATTTTGGAGGCTACAGATGTCTTATAAAGCAAACTGCTCTATCTTGCTCCCGTGGGAGAGCTTGTGGCTTTGAATGTCTCACCTGTTAGTTAGCAGTTTAACCACTATGCCTGCAGGGCTTCTCTAACTTAAAAACCCAGTGCCATGTAGTCAATGTTGACTCTTAGAGACCCTAAAGGACAGTGAAGAAATGCCCCATTGGGCAGCTGGTGGGTTTGAACTGCTGATCATTTAGTTAACAGCTGGATGCTTAATCATTACACCATGAGTGCAATGGTAAAGAATTAACAATTATTGATCTGGGAGGATATATGGATGTTCACTGTACTATGTTCTCAACTTTTCTGTTTCTTTGAAATTTAAGAAAATAAATTTGGGGAAAACTGTTGTGTGGCAGTTGGCTAGAGGAGAAGGAAGACATTACTACCCCCCCAGTGAGAGGACCTCAGGCCTCCCTGAGGAGAGGGGAGATGCTCTGGCCCTGGCACTCCTTAATGGGGTATTCCTCAAAGGTAGGAGGTCCAGCCCTGCTTAGGCTCCAGTTTCTTTTAATTTGTTTTGCCGCTGCTGAGCATATACCAGTTGTCTGGTTTCTACACGTCCAATTTAGTGATCTTGGATTGCATTCTTCAGGTTGCGTCCTTGCTTACCTTCTTTTTCTGAGTCATTCCTCTCCCATTAACATAAACTCATTGCCACCTCAAGTTTCTACCTCATTTTTTGAATGACTGTTGTCAGTTTGATCACATATAGACAGTTCTTAAAAGAGATTTCTGTATTAGTTAAGTGAAATTACCATTTGGTTTTAAGAAGAGTTCAGGGACTGTTTTTGGTTGAAGGTTTAAAGATTATCTTAGGGCAGTTGTTTTGGGGATTCATCCAGCTTTCATGGCTCTGGAAAATCTAGAGTCCATGACAGTTTGAAATTGTTTTTCCATTTCCTCCTTTTGATCAGGATTCTTGTATAGAATGCTATTTTTTTTCTTTTTTATTTAACATGACTGAGTGAAAATGTACATTCCCGTATAAATTTACATGCCCACCTATATGCAGCTTCCACTGCTCTCCCTGCCCGGTGACAGCACACTGTTCCTCTCTGCTCCATACATGTCTCATCCTCCCAACAGCCTCCTTTCCCCTCCTCTCCACCCACTCTCCTTCCTCTAGCCAGAGGTCAGCAGGATGATATCCTATAGATGTATAGAACCATAAAGTGCAACCAATACATGGTCACTCTGCATTGCCAACTCCAATCCATTCCTGTTCAAAGAGTGGACCTTCGTTATAATTATAGGTAAGGGTAGCATCAGGGCCGGGGGCCATGTTCTCAGGGGAACCCCGAAAATGCTGGACCATCAATTGAGGTCTTTTAGTGGAGATCTCAGGATGCACCCCTTTTTATTCTTGTGTTGCCAGTGAGACTCCTCTCTGTGAGCTCCATTGTGGCTATCACTGGTGGTGGCCAGGCACCATCCGGTTCTTCCAGCCCCAAGTCGATGAAGGCACCCACTCTTGTGGGTCTCTCTGTCTTCTAGGTTGTCTTTACCGCGTGTCATTTTGGTCCTCGGTGAGCATCCATTCCTGCTGAGTTGGGACCATTTGCTGTGTCCTCGGATGGCAGCTTGGCAGCTTTTAAGACCCCAGACGCCACTCACCAATGTGGGGTGCAGAGAGCTCTCTTAGCAAAACGCTAGTTGTGCCGATTGGCCTCGATTTCGCTTAAGAGCATGGTCCCCTGCCCCCTGCCCCAGCTACTCTATCCTTGCAATATTGGGTTAAGATGGAAGGAGTACTCAAGTTATGCTGAAGTCCACTTAATGTTGTTGTTCTTTCCAATGTGTGCTATCACCGCTTTCTCCCAACCAGATCTCTAGCAACTATCTAAACTTAACCCTTCCCCCCTCACCCTCCTTCCCTCCCCTCCCTTGCAGCTGTCAAAGAGTCTTTTCTTCTATACACAAGTCTGTTTTTGAGGTCTTATCGTAGAGGACTCACACAGTATTTGTCCTTTTGTCACTGACTGCTTTCACTCAACATAATGTCTTCCAGTTGAAACCAGGTTAGGAGATGTTTCCTGGAATCATCGTTATTCTTTATCATTGCGTAATGCTCCATTGAGTATATGTACCATGGTTTGTTGGGCATCTGCGTTGATTCCATCTTTTTGCTATCGTGGACTGTGCTGCAATTCTTAGTAGTTCCCATTTATCTATTTTCTCTTCTGTTGATTGTGGTTTCTTTGACAGATTTTGGAGTCTGTCCTCATTGTGTATTAAAACTTCCATTGTTCCTACCTTTTCTTGGATGAGCTTTATTGTTTTAGGTTTGGTATTTAGGTCTTTTATCCAGTTGGAGTTGGTTTTTGTATAAGCTGTAAGATATGGATCTTGATTCACTTCATTGCAGATGGATAACCAATTTTGCCAGCACCATTTGTTGAAGAGACTGTTTTTACCCCAGTTTAATGTCTTAGGGCCTTTGTCGAATATCAGCTGTTCATAGGCAGATGGTATCATCTCTGGGGTCTCAATTCTGTTCCATTGATTGATCTGTCTGTTCTTGTACCAGTACCAGGCTGTTTTGACCACTGTGGCAGAGTAGTATGTTCCAAGGTCGGGTAATGAGAGGCCTCCCACCGTGTTCTTCTTCTTTAGTAGTACCTTACTTATCTGGGGCTTCTTCCCTTTCCAAACGAAATTGGTGATTTGTTTCTCCATCTCATTAAAAAATGATGCTGGAACTTGTATTGGGATTGCATTATATAAGTAGATTGCTTTGGGTAAAATAGACATTTTAACAAAGTTGTCTTCTTATCCATGAGCAGGGTAGGTTTCTCCATTTATTCAAGTCTCTTTTAGTTTCTTGTAGTAAGGGCTTGTAGTTCTCTTTGTAAAGGTCTGTTGTTTCTCTGGTTAGATTAATTCCTAGGTACCTTATCTTCTTAGGGGCTATCGTAAATGGTATTGATTTGATAATTTCTTCCTTAACAGTCTCATTGTTGGTATAAAGGAATCCTACTGATTTACTTATGTTTATCTTGTATCCTGAGACTTTGCTGAACTCTTCTATCAGTTTGAGAAGCTTACTTATAGATTCCTTGGGGTTCTCTGCATATTCAGTCATATCATCTGCAAACAGGGAGATTTTAACTTCCTCTTTGCCAGTGCAGATGCCCTTTATTTCTTGGTCTTGCCTAATTGCTCTGGCTAGAACTTCTAGCACAATGTTGAATAGGAGAAGTGACAGTGGGCATCCTTGTCTAGTTCCTGATCTCAAGGGAAAGTCTTTCCGTCTCTCCATTCAGGATGATGTGGGCAATTGGCTTTGTATAAATGACCCTTATTGTGTTGAGGAATTTGCCGTCTATGGCCATTTTGCTAAGAGTTTTTAGCATGAATGGGTGTTGGACTTTATCAAATGCCTTTTCTGCATCAATGGACAAAATCAGGTGATCCTTGTCTTTTATGTTATTTATGTGGTTAATCACATTAATTGTTTTTCTGATGTTGAACCAGCCTTGCATCCCTGGTATGAATCCTACTTGATCATGATGGATTATTTTCTTGACATGTTGTTGTATTCTATTGACAAGAATTTTGTTGAAGATTTTTGCATCTAGATTCGTGAGTGATATCGGTCTGTAGTTCTCTTTCTTTGCTGGGTCTTTCCCTGGCTTAGGTATCAGGGTTATGCTGGCTTCATAGAATGAGTTTGGGAGTACTCCATCCCTTTCTATACTGTGAAATAGTCTCCGTAGTATTGGAGATAACTCTTCTCTAAATGCTTTGTAGAATTCTGCAGTGAAGCCATCTGGGCCCGGACTTTTTTTGGTTGGCAGTGTTTTGATGACAGTTTCAATCTCTTCCTTTGTGATGGGTTTATTAAGTTGTTCTGCTTCACGTTGTGATAATTTGGGTAGGTGGTATTGGTCAAGGAATTTGTCCATTTCCCCTAGGTTTTCAAATTTGTTACAGTACAGGTTTTCATAGTATTCTGTTAAGATATTTTTGATTTCTGTTGCATCTGTGGTGACAACTCCCCTGTCATTTCTAATTTGGGTTATTTGTTTTCTTTCCTACTTTTCTTTAGTAAGTTTAGCCAGTGGTTTGTTAATTTTGTTGATCTTTTCAAAAAACCAGTTTTTGGTCTTTTCAATTTTTTCAGTTGTTTTGCTATTCTCTTATTCATTTAGCTCTGCTCTAATCTTTATGATCTGGTTTCTTCTGGTGCCCGAGGGGTTCCTCTGTTGTTCTCTTTCTACTTGTTCAAGCTGTAGAGTTAGTTCCTTGATTTGGTTTCTTTCTTCCTTCCAGGTGTGTGCATTTATGGAGATAAACAGACCTCTGAGCACTGCTTTGGCTGTATCCCATAGGTTCTGGTAGGAAGTGTTTTCGTTCTCATTGGAAGCCATGAATTTCTTTATTTCATCCTTGATTTCCTCTATAACCCATTTTTTATTTTTATTTTTATTTTTATTTAACATAACTGAGTGAAAGTGTACATTCACATGTAAATTTACATGCCCCCCTATATGCAACTTCCACTGCACTCCATGTCCGGTGACTGCACACTATTCCTCTCTGCTCCATACATGTCTCATCCTCCCAACAGTCTCCTTTCCCCTCCTCTCCGTCCACTCCCCTTCCTCCAGCCAGAGGAACCCATGTTTTTTTGAACAACATGTTGTTCAGTTTCCAAGAGTTCCACTTTCTATCTGTGTTTTTCTGCTATTGATTTCAACTTTGATGGCTTTATGATCTAAGAGGATGCCTTGCAGTAATGCGATGGTATGGTTTTGTTGAGCATTGCATTATGGCCTATCACATGGTCAATTCTGGAGAATGTTCCATGTGCACTGGAGAAGAAGGTGTAGTTGTCTGCTGATGGGTGGAAAGTTGTGTATATAGCAGTGAGGTTTAGTTGGTTAATTGTGGCAATGAGGTCTTCTGTATCTTTACTCAGCTTTTTTCTAGATGATCTGTCTAGTAATAAGAGTGGAGTGTTGAAGTCTCCCACTATTATTGTGGAGTCGTCTGACTCTCTTTTGAGCATAATCAGTGTTTCTTCGATGTATTTAGGTGCTCTGATATTAGGTGCATAAATATTTAATATAGTTAAGTGTTGCTTGTGTACTCAACGTTTAGCAATAAGTAGTGTCCATCTTTGTCCACGATGGTGGATTTGACATTAAAATTGATTTTGTCTGAGATTAGAATTGCCACCCGTGCTCTTCTGTGTTCATTGTTAGCTTGATATATATTCTTCCATGCTTTAATTTTCAGTTTGTTCCTGTCTTTAGGTCTCAAGTGAGTTTCTTGTAGACAACATATGGATGGGTCATGTCTTCTGATCCAAGATGACACTCGGTGTCTCTTTACTGGAGCATTCAGTCCATTCACATTCAATGTAATTATTGATAGGTGTGTGTTCACGGCTGCCATTGTAATATGTTTATTTTTATTTTGATGATTTCTCTGTTGTTCTTCTTAGTCTGTTCTGGGACATTCTTTTTTTGTGAGTTGATTTTTCACCTTTTCAGAGCTGGTTTTGTAGTTGTTGAGACTTGTGTGTTACATTTCTTGAAATGGTATGATACATCTTTGTTGTGCTTTATAGCTGCCCCTGTGATCCCCCGTAATAAACTATATATAAATCCAACTTTGACTACTACCGGTCTTGTCATCTTCCTTTCCAACTGGAAGGACTGTAAGAACTGTAGTACATCCCTCTTTTTATTATGATGATGCCATAGTTTTCATGATGATCACTGGATTGCTTCTTTCAGTATTGAAGCTGTGATTGACTTTGGAGCCTTCCCTAAAAGAGTAGATTATTGAGTAGTGTGTCATTCTAAAATATGAAGTTAGTGGTTTCATTCTTCTAAGCCAGAGCCAAGAACTTCTTTCAGTATTTCTTGTAGTTTGGGTTTAGTTTTTACAAAGTCTCTGAGTTTCTGTTTATCTAGGAATGTCTTAATTTCATTTTCGTATTTGAAAGATAGTTTTGCAGGATATATAATTCTTGGTTGAAAGTTCTTCTCCTTCAAGGCTTTGAATGTGTCATGCCACTGTCTCCGTGCCAGCATGGTTTCTGCTGAGAAATCTGAAGAGAGCCTGCAGAACTTTCCCTCTGAATGAGTCTTGCAGCCTTTAAGAGTTGCTGCTTATGTTTCATTTTGTTAAGCTTAATTATAATATGTCTTGGAGTCTTTCTTTTGAGATCTATATTGGGTGGTGTATGATATGCATCTGAGATGTCTATATTCTCATCTTTCAGCAGCTCAGCTACAATACTCTCTGTGTTCTCAGGTGTCTCACCCTGTTCAGGGACTCCAATTAATTGAAGGTTGTTCCTCTTAGTAGAGTCCCACATGCTTCTTAATGCTACTTCATTTTTCTTGTTTCTTTTTTCTGATTTCTGCTTATAGATGCTGGCCTCAGTAGCTCTGTCTTCCAAGTTAGAAATTCTTTTTTCTATTTGTTCCATTGTGTTTTCTTGGCTTTGCATGGAGATTTCTGTCTTTGATTTTGTTCTTTATCTGTTGGATTTCAGAGTACTGGTGTTCCATCAGATCGAACAACTTGCTTAATTTTTCATTTTGTTCTGCTGCACTTTCTGTAAGGTCTAGAAGGGCTGTGTATATAATCATTTTGTATTCACTTTCTGATGCTTTCATAAAAGTTTCTTCATCTGGAAAACTCCTTGGTTGCTTTGTTTGGGAGCCTTCTGAAGCCATGGGTGATTTCTCGTATGCCACAATTGTCTGTTGCTTTTTGGGTCCCATGTGAATATATAGAAGCTGGAAGAGGTACTGTGAGGATGGATTGCAAATGTTTCTCTAGGCTGTCTTCAAATGTAAAGCAAAAGGTATCTCACCACTTCACAAGTCAGTTAGGTTTTCAGGTGTAGAGGTCCCTCTCCTCAACTGGCAAAGTAAGCACCGCTATGTCCAACCCCAGATCATAACAAACTAGTTCAGAATACAGCAATGCCACTGCCCTGTTGGCCTTTGCTGACAGGGCCTAGCCTTATCCAACGCTGCATCGATTACTGCTTTTGTGATAGAAAAGCACTCTCTTGTGCACAGGCTCTGGCTCTCAAGCTAAGAATGAGGTCCACCTGCGGCCACCATATCCAAGATGGCGTCCTCCACACAGGCAGCAGACGGAGGGGCTAAAGGTGCTGAGAGGTAGTGATTCCTCTGCTTCTGTTGCAGGGCCTGCAGCGTAGGTGGCACTGGGAAAATTACTGCTTTTCTGTCAGAGAAACGCTGTCCTGTTTGCAGGCGCTGGCTCCCAGGCTAAGAATTAGGTCCCGCTAAAATCTTGCTACCAACATGGTGTCCCACACGCTGACTGCGGAATTCTGTTCAAACCCCGCTGACGCAGATATAAAACGAAAGGCTCAAAGTGGCTACGCCTGGCTCTCAAAATACGGGAATTTCGCCTGCCTATCCCCCCAGCAGCACATCTGAGTCTAGTCGCTAGGCAAGACCCAGCTCCGCCCACCTGCCAAGACAAAGAAAAAGAAGTCACAATGGTGCGTTTACCTTCCGTCGTGAGAGCCAGGGCTAGCCAGGAGCAGGAGTCAGTGAAAGAGAGGAGGTTTTTCGCTCAGTGGTATGAAGTCCCAATTAACAGCCCTGTGCGGTGTCCTGAGGCTGATTAGGTGATCAGAAGGCTCTGTTTGATCATCAGTTCAGATCTTGGTTTCCAGAGGGATATAAGGAGACGTGGGCTTAGTCCACCATCTTGACTTCGCCCCCTTATGGAATTCTTGATCAAAATATTCCGTAATGGTAGTCTGGCACCATCCAGCACTTCTGGTTTCATGAGACTGTTGTTTGCAGAGGCTGTTTTTTTTTTTTAAGGTGCCGCTCGGTGGAACTGGATCTTAACCAAGCACATGTAGAGGATACTCCAAAAAGAAAAGGAACAAAAGTGTTTGGAAGCCTTGAAAGGGGGTTGGATAAAGTTATAACTGTGCTTACCAGGAGTAAACGGAAGGGCTCTGCCAAAGATGGACCTAGAAGATTAAAGGTAAATAGGCTGGAATTCTTGACTTGGGCAGAAGCTCACTGCTAGCAGGACTGCTTATTGGCTTTTTGTAAAGAAAAACTCTCAGTGACTGAATTTATTAGTATTATTTATTTCATTTATTTACTGCATATTTTTTGAGCATCTAAAGTTTGGAGTATGTTATACAATGAGCTCTGAGAAGGCAGAGGTAAATTAGATGCAGGTACTTCCTGTAAGGAACAAATAGCTATATTTCAGATATTCAAGTTCAGGTATAGGGAATTACATGGAGCTAGGGAAACATGGAGTATATCTGGGGAACAACAATTATAGTGTTCCCACTTAGGAGAGTCCCCAACTTTTGGAGTGCTTCCAGGAATATTTGAATATTAGAAAAGTTAGTTTGAACTTTGCATGTTGTGTGTGTAAGGAAATAGAGGCATCCTGGGAAAGCAGGCTCGAAGAACTTGAAGACCTGCCTCAGGAGTCTGGACCTTACTTGACAGACCATTATGCTTTAAAGGTTTCATGTGTCAGTGATGGGGACAACATATTAGGTCGGAGAGGAAAGGAGAAACAAATTGTTAGTAAATATAAAATATATTCCTTACTTCCTTAGATTCTCTCTGAACATTTATTCAAACATCTAATAAATGATGTTTTTGTTTGGTGAAAGTGTGGGAAGCAAGAAGTAAAGATTAACAAGACACGACCTACGTCCTTGAGGAGCTTGGACTGGCAGGGATGTCATTATAGCACAGTGGTCTCATTGCTGTGGTAAAGACATAGTGCAGTAGGTCTGGGGCCTGAGGAGGGTGGGAAATATGACAGTGGTCCCATGGTTTGAGCACCGGGCCCAGGTTTAGTTCTTGCACAGGGGCTCTCCTGCCATTTCAGCTGTTTTTATATGTGCGGTTCAGTGATACCGATTATACTCTTCATGTTGTGAAATGCTTATCCCTGTCTTTTTCCTAATTATTTTAGCAAAATTAACATAAACTCTGCCCTGCAAGCAAAAGTCCCCCTTTCCCTCTTTCCTCTCACTCCTGGTAACCACTAATAAGCTTTCATTTCTATATATTTGCTTATTTCATATAGTATTTGACCTTTTGTGACCAACTTGTTTTGCTTAGCATAATGTTTACAAGGTTTGTCTTTCTTGTGACATGTATTAGAAATTCCTTTCTCTTTATGGCTAAGTAATATTTCATTGTGGATATGTGTGTGTGTATCGTATACTGTCTGTCGAGTATATCCCTAGGAATGCAACACCTTCAGAATCGACTCAGTGGCTATATATATACACATATATATGTATATGTGTGTGTGTATACATACATACATACCACATTTTGTTTATCCATTCATCTGTTGATGGACATTTAGGTTCTAGCCTTTGGCTGCTGTGAACAAGATTCCGTTTGCATTCCCACTTTCCCTTCTTTTGGGAAATACCTGGGACAAGGATTAGTGAGTTATGTGGTAGTCGCATGCTTGACCTTTTGAGAAACTGGCAAATGGGTTTCCACAGTGGCTGTATAATTTTGCATTACCACCAGCAATGGATGGGGGTTCCAGGTTCTCCACATCCTAAGTACCTCCTGTTCTCCATTTTTTTGATCATCACCATTCTCTTGGGGGTAAGGTGGTAGCTCATTGTGATTTGCATCTCACTTAATGGGTAATGGGAGACCTGATAACCCAGTAGTTAAGTGATATGGCTGCTATCAAACAAAGTCGGATGTTCAAATCTACTAGCGACTCCTTGAAAACCCTCTGGGAAAGTTCTGCTCTGTCATCTAGAGTCACTATAGGTCGGATGGATGCAGCGGGTTTAGTTTATTGGTTAATAGCTAATAAAGGAGCTCTGGTGGCAAAATGGTTAAGTGTTTGGCTTGGTTCAAACCCACTAGCCGCTGGCCACTCTTTGGAAACCCAGGTGGTATATTGGTTATGTGCTACAGCTGCTGACCAAAAGATCAGCAGTTCAAATCCACCAAATGCTCTTTGGAAACTCTGTGGTAGAGTTCACCTCTGTCCTGCAGGCTTTCTCTAAGTTGGAATTGACTCTGTGGCATATGACTGACTGAGCCACTCTTTTGGGAGAAAGATGTGGCAGTCTATTGCACCAAGATTGTAACTTTGGAAACCCTAAGGGAAAGTTTTACTCTGTCCTTTAGGGTTGCTACGAGTCAGAATTGACTCAGTGGCAATGAATTTAGTGGCTAGTGATCCCCCAACTTCTTATATTAAAAAATTGTAAGCATACAGATCAGTTGGAAGAAAAGCATAAAGAATACCTTGATTTAAAAAATAAGTTATGTATAACAAAACATTTGCCATTTTAAACTGTACAATTGAGTGACATTAGTTATGTTCTCTGTGTTGTGCAGCCATTACTACTCTCTATTTCCAAATGTTTTTTATTACCCTAAATAGAGACTCAGTACCTTTAAACAACAGCTTCTCGTTTCCCCCTCCCCTAAGCCTCTGGGAACAGCTAACACACATTTGTCTCTATACATATGCCTATTCTAGATATTTCATACTAGTGGGATCATATAGTGTTTGTTTTTTTGTATCCAACTTATTTCAGGCAGATAGTATTTTCAAGGTTCATCTGTGTTGTATGTGTTTGGATTTCATTTTCCTTGGCTGAATAATATTTCACTGTGTGTATATATGCCACATTTTATTACCTGGTTGATAGATACAGACTATTTCTGCCTTTTGGCTATTGTGAATAATGCTGAAGTGAATATGGGTTTATGAGTATCTCTTTGAGACCCTGTTTTCAAATATTTTGAGTATATACCTAGGAATGAAATACCTTTAATTTTTTTTAAATAGCAAGTTGTATGTAAATAAACTCTTTTAGGAAGCAGTGTATAAAAACATGAAAGTTAAATATAGACACAGCTTGTTTCATTGCACCTTGCTTTGTTGTGCTTTGCAGGTATTGTGTTGTTTTTACAAACTGAAGGTTTCGGGGGGCCCTGCATTTAGCAAGTCTCTTGGTACCATTTTTCCAACAGCATATGTTCACTTTTTGTCTTTGTGCTGAATTTTGGTAATTCTTACAATATTTTAAACTTTTTCATTACTGTTATATGTGTTGTGGTGATCTCTAATCAGTGATTCTTGATGTTACTATTGTAACTGTTTTAGAGTCCCACAACTCATGCACATATAAGACAGTGAACTTCATCAGTGAATGTTTTATGTGTTCTCACAGTCCCATCAACTGGCCATTCCCCATCTCTCTCCCTCTTGGTGGGTCTCCCTGTTCCCTGAGACATGACGGTATTGACATTAGGCCTGTTAGTAATACTATAATGGCCTCTAAGTGTTCAAGTGAAAGCAAGAGTGGTGTGTCTCTCATTTTAAACTGATAGCTAAATATGATTAAACTTAGTGAGGAAGACAGACTGAAAGCTAGGCCTTTTGCCCCGAATGGCCAAGCTGTGAAAAGTTCCTGAAGAGAATTAAAAGTACTTCTCCAGTGAACTCATGAGTGATACAAAAATGAAGATCTTATTTCTGATATGCAGGAAGTTTTAGTGGACTAGCTAGAAGAGTAAACCAGCCACATTTCCTTAAGTCAAGACTAGTCTAGAGCAACTCTCTTCCTTTTTGAAAGCCTGAGAGAGATGAAGAAGCTTCAGAAGAAATGTTGGAAGCTCAGAGAGGTTAGTTCATGAAATTTAAGGAAAGAAACCATCTCCATAACATAAAAGTGCAAGGTGAAGCAGCAAGTTATCCAGAAGATATAGCTAAAATAACTGATGAAGGTGGTTACACTAAACAACAAATTTTCGATGTTGAGCAAACAGCCTTAGAAGATGCCATCTAGGACTTTCATAGCTGGACAGGAGAAGGCATTGCCTGGCTTCAGTACTTCAAAAGACAAGCTGATTCTCTTGTGTTTTAGTCAGCTAGAGCTGCTCTAACAGAAATACCACAGAGTGGATGGCTTTAACAAAGAAAGGTTTATTCTTACATAGTCTGGTAGGCTGCAAGTCCATATTCAGGGTGTCCACTCCAGAGGAAGGCTTTCCCCTTGTCAGCTCTGGAGGAAAGTCCGGTATTGCATCAGTCTTTGTCCAGGGAGCATCTTGGCGCACGAACCTCAGGTCTGAAGGACGCGCTCTTCTCCCGGTGCTGCTTGCTTGATGGTACGAGGTTCCCAATTCTCTGCCTGCTTGTTTGTCCTTTTACCTCTTGTAGGATGAAAGGATTAAGGGTGGGGCAAGCCATACTCCAGGGAAACTTCCTTTGCAGTGGAGCAGAGAGGTAATCCTATGAAGGGATTTACAGCCCCACCCTAATCCTTTAACATACAGTTTAGGAAAACCACAAAATGGAGGACAGTCACAAGATACTGGGAATCATGGCCCAGCCACTGGCCACACTTATTTTTTGGGGGACGGAACTCAATCCATGACATCTTGTTAGGGGCTAATGGCAGCTGGTCACTTTTAATTGTAGCCAGTGTTCATTTACCATTTCAAAAATTCTAGGGTGCTTAAGAATTATGCTAAATCTACTCTACCTGTGTTCTGTAAATGGAACAACAGATCCTATGTGACAGTATGTCTCTTTACAGCATGGTTTATTGAATATTTTAAGTCCGCTCTTGATGCCTTCGAAAAAAGATTCCTTTCAAAATAATTACTGCTCATTGACAACACACATGGTCAGCCAAGAGTTCTGATGAAACTTAATGTACAAAGAGATTAATGTTGTTTTCCTCCTTGCTAACATAATATCCATTCTGCAGCACCTGGATCAAGGAGTAAGTTAGACTTCAAGTCATCTCATTTAAAAATACGTTTTATAAGGCTATAGCTAGCATAGATAGGGATTCCTCTGATAGATCTGGGCAGAGTAAATTGAAAGGCTTCTGAAAAGGATTCACCATTGTAGATGCCATTAAGAACATTTGTGATTCATGAGAGATGGTTAAAATGTCAATATTAACAGGAGTTTGGATGGAAAAAGTCGATTCCAAACCTTAAGGATGACTTTGAGAGGCCTAAGGCTTCAGTGAAGGAAGTAACTGCAGATGTGGTGGAAATAGCAAGGGAATGAGAGCTGGAAGTTGATGAAGAGCTAGGAGCCTGAACATGTGGCTGAGCTGCTGCAATCTCATGATAACACTTCACTGGAGGAGGCGTTGCTTCTTATGGGTGAGCAGAGAAGGTGATTTCTTGCGATAGAATCTACTGGTGAAGATGAATGGCAACAAAAGATTTAGAATACCACATCAACTTAGTTGATAAAGCAGTCGCAAACACGTGCACACACACATACTGCTTTGAGAAGATTGACTCCAATTTCGAAGGAAGTCCTGTGGGTAAAATACTGCAGACAGCATCACGTGCTAAAGAGAAGTTCTTTGTGAAAACAAAAACCAGTGTGACAGACTTTATTGTCTTATTTTAAAAAATTGCTACCCCAGCCTTCAGCAGCCATCTCCCTGATCAGTCAGCAGTGGTCGACTTCAAGGCAAAACCCTCTACCAGCAAAAAGAATATGACTTGTTGAAGACTGAAATGATAATTAGCCTTTTTTTTTTTAGCAATAAGGTGTCTTTAAGGTATGTTATGTTAAATTTTGGAAACCCTGGTGGCATGGTGGTTAAGTGCTACATCTGCTAACCAGAAGGTTGACAGTTCAAATCCACAAAGTGCTCCTTGGAAACTCTGTAGGACAGTTCTACTCTGACCTATAGGATTGCTATGAGTTGGAACTGACTCCATGGCAGTGGGTTTGGTCTTTTCCCATGTGAAGTTTTAGACATAATGGTGTTGCACACTTACTAGACTACAGTGGAGTGTAAGCATAAGTTTTATATACACTGGGATACCAAAAATTTTGTGATTTGCTTTATTGCAATCCTCATTTTATTGTGATGACCTGGAGCTGAATCTGTAGTATCTCCGAGGCATGCCTGTAGGGAAATTAGGGCTGATTTTTTCTTTCACAAAAGGGGTAATTTAACTAGTGACTTTAAAATGTTCAGTTTATTACCCCCTTGACAAGGCAGTTTAGTTTGGTGAAAAGAGCTTTGGACTGGGCGTTAGGGAACAGAGGCCCTGTCCTGGCAGTGCCATTTGTTCCTTTTATAGCTGCAGTTCCCCATGCTCCAGCTACTCACTTTTCATGACATTTGCCATCCTGGCATATCAGCTGCATGATTGTCCATTTCTTTATTAAATGCCAAAGCCAAGTGCCGTCGAAATAGCTTTATTAAAAATAGCTTTATAGAGGTATGGAAACCCTGGTGGCATAATGGTTAAGTGCTACAGCTGTTCAAATCTGCCAGGTGCTCATTAGAAACTGTGGGAGCAATTCTACTCTGTCCTATAGGGTCACTATGAGTTTGAATCGACTCGATGGCACTGGGCTTGGTTTTTGGTTATAGAGGTATAATTGGCATATAGTAACCAACATGTATTAAATATGTACAATTTAATATACTTTGAAATACAGACACAGACACAGACACAGACACAGACACATTCATGAAGCCAAGATTGCTAACGTCTTAACTTTGTTGTTAGGTGTTGCTGAGCCCGTTCTGACTCATACTGACCCTGTGTGTACAACAGAGCCAAAACACTGCCTGTTTTGTGCCATCGTTGTCATCATTGCTGTGTCTGGGCCCGTTATTGGCAACCACTGTATCAGTCTGTCTTGTTGAGGGTCTTCCACTTTTTGACTGACCCTGTAGTTTACCAAGCATGATGTTCATCTCTCTTTATAATATGTCTGGAGTACGTAAGAAAGTCTTGCCATCCTTGCGTCTAAGGAGCATTCTGGCTGTACTTTATCCAAGATAGATTTGTGTGTTCTTCTGGCATGCTATGGTATACTCAATATTCTTTGCAAAAATTCAAGGGCATTAATTCTTCTTTGATTGTAACAACATTAAAACATGTTCATATATGCCACCCAGTATATCTCTTCAGTGGTAGTGTACGTTGAACTTTGGGAAACTCTACCTTCAAAAGCTTTTACCTGTTCTTTGGGATACATGTTCTTAATTTCAAAAGTGAAGTAGTTGGGTCTTTTCTAAATTCAGCATATTGATATTTTAAAAACTCTTGACACATGAAAGACAGACACTAATATTTTATTTGATAGGGAAAATACTACGATGGCGTGTTTGTTTACTAATGTTTCTTCTGTTAGAACAGTGCTTGATACTTAATGAGCATTCCATAAATATTTGTCGAATGAATGAGAGCAATCATGAACGAAAATAAACATCTGAGAATTATGCTAAGTCAATGAAAAAATATAATTTGGTACACTTTTTTTTTTTTTTTATTTAACATAACTGAGTGAAAATGTACATTCCCGTATAAATTTACATGCCCACCTATATGCAGCTTCCACTGCTCTCCCTGTCCGGTGACTGCACACCATTCCTTTCTGCTCCATACATGTCTTATCCTCCCAACAACCTCCTTTCGCCTCCTCTCCGTCCACTCCCCTTCCTCCAGCCAGAGGTCAGCAAGATGATATCCTGTAGATGTTTAGAACCACAAAGTGCTTCCAATATGTGGTCCCTCTGCATTGCCAAGTCCAATCCATTCCTGTCCAAAGAGTGGACCTTTGTTATAATTTATGGGAAAGGGCAACATCAGGGCAAGGAACCATGCTCTCAGAGGAACCCCCAAACTGCTGGACCATCAATTGAGGTCTTTTAGTGGAGATCTCATGATGCACCCCTTTTTATTCTTGTGTTGCCAGTGAGACTCTTCTCTGTGAGCTCCATCGTGGCTATCACTGGTGGTGGCCGGGCACCATCCAGTTCTTCCGGTCCCAAGTCAATGTAGGCACCCACTCTTGTGGGTCTCTCTGTCTTCTCGGTTGTCTTTACCTCATGTAATTTTGGTCCTCAGTGAGCATCTGTTCCTGCTGAGTTGGGACCATTTGCTGTGTCCTTGGATGGCAGCTTGGCAGCTTTTAAGACCCCAGACGCCACTCACCAATGTGGGGTGCAGAGAGCCCTCTTAGCAAAACTCTAGTTGTGCCAATTGGCCTGGAATTCGCCTAAGAGTATGGTCCCCCCGCCCCCTGCCCCAGCTACTCTATCCTTGCAGTATTGAGTCAAGGTGGAAGGAGTACTCAAGTTATGCTAAAGTCCACTTAATGTTGTTCTTGTTTCTAATGTGTGCTATCACCGCTTTCTCCCAACTAGATTTCTAGTCACTATCTAAACTAAACCCTCCACCCCTCCCCTTCCTCCCTCCCTCCCCTCCCTCGCAGCTGTCAAAGAGTCTTTTCTTCTATACACAAGTCTGTTTTTGAGGTCTTATCGTAGAGGTCTCATACAGTATTTGTCCTTTTGTCGCTGACTACTTTCACTCAACATAATGTCTTCCAGTTGAAACCAGGTTAGGAGATGTTTCCTGGAATCATCGTTATTCTTTATCATTGCGTAGTGCTCCATTGAGTATATGTACCATGGTTTACCTATCCATTCTTCTATTGTTGGGCATCTGGGTTGATTCCATCTTTTTGCTATCGTGGACTGTGCTGCGGTAAACATTCTGGTGCATGTGTCCGTTGGTGTGAAAGGCCTTGAGTCTGTAGGATATATTCCAAGTAGTGGAGTTACTGGGTCAAATGGTATATCGATATCCATTTTTTTAAGGAAGCGCCAGATTGCCTTCCAAAGAGGCTGGACCATTTTGCAACCCCACCAACAGTGTAGGAGGGTTCCACTTTCTCCACAGCCTCTCCAGCATGTGTTGTTTTGTGTTTTCTGGATCATGGCCAATCTTGTTGGGGTGAGATGGTATCTCATTGTTGTCTTGATTTGAATTTCTTTAATAACTAAAGATCGTGAACATGTTTGCATATGTTTTTTGGCTGCCTGGATCTCCTGTTTAGTGAAGTGTCTGTCCATCTCCTTTGCCCATCGCTTAATTGGATGGTTTATCTTCCTCTTATTGATATTTTGTAGTATCTTATAGATTATGGAGATCAGGCGTCGATCTGACATAGAGTTGCCAAATATTTTTTCCCACTCTGTGGGTGTTCTTTTAATTCTATTAATAAAGTCTTTGGATGAGCAAAAGTGTTTGATTCTTAATAGTTCCCATTTATCTATTTTCTCTTCTGTTGATTGAGGTTTCTTTGACAGATTTTGGAGTCTGTCCTCATTGTGTGTTAAAACTTCCATTGTTGTTCCTACCTGTTCTTGGATGAGCTTTATCGTTTTAGGTTTGATATTTAGGTCTTTTATCCAGTTGGAGTTGGTTTTTGTATAAGGTGTAAGATATGGATCTTGATTCAGTTTATTGCAGATGGATAACCAATTTTGCCAGCACCATTTGTTGAAGAGACTGTTTTTACCCCAGTTTAATGTCTTAGGGCCTTTGTCAAATATCAACTGTTCATAGGCAGATGGTGTCATCTCTGGGGCCTCAATTCTGTTTCATTGATTGATCTGTATGTGCTTGTACCAGTACCAGGCTGTTTTGACCACTGTGGCAGTGTAGTATGTTCTAAGGTCGGGTAATGAGAGGCCTCCCAGTGTGTTGTTCTTCTTTAGTAGTACCTTACTTATCCGGGGCTTCTTCCCTTTCCAAACAAAATTGGTGATTTGTTTCTCCATCTCATTAAAAAATGATGCTGGAACTTGTATTGGGATTGCATTATATAAATAAATTGCTTTGGGTAAAATAGACATTTTCACAATGTTAAGTCTTCCTATCCATGAGCAGGGTAGGTTTTTCCATTTATCTAAGTCTCTTTTAGTTTCTTGTAGTAAGGGCTTGTAGTTCTCTTTGTAAAGGTCTGTTGTTTCTCTGGTTAGATTAATTCCTAGGTACTTTATCTTCTTAGGGGCTATCGTAAATGGTATTGATTTAATAATTTCCTCCTTAACAGTCTCGTTGTTGGTATAAAGGAATCCTACTGATTTACTTATGTTTATCTTGTATCCTGAGACTTTGCTGTACTCTTCTATCAGCTTGAGTAGCTTACTTATAGATTCCTTGGGGTTCTCTGCATATACAATCATATCATCTGCGAACAGGGAGATTTTAACTTCCTATTTGCCGATGCAGATGCCCTTTATTTCTTGGTCTTGTCTAATTCCTCTGGCTAGAACTTCTAGCACAATGTTGAATAGGAGAGGTGAGAGTGGGCATCCTTGTCTAGTTCCTGATCTCAGGGGAAAGTCTTTCAGTCTCTCTCCATTCAGGATGATGTGGGCAACTGGCTTTGTATAAATGACCCTTATTGTGCTGAGGAATTTGCCATCTATGCCCATTTTGCTGAGAGTTTTTAGCATGAAATGGGTGTTGGACTTTATCAAATGCCTTTTCTGCATCAATGGACAAAATAGGTGATCCTTGTCTTTTGTGTTATTTATGTGGTTTATCACATTAATTGTTTTCCTGATGTTGAACCAGCCTTGCATCCCTGGTATGAATCCCACTTGGTCATGATGGATTATTTTCTTGATATGTTGTTGTATTCTGTTGGCAAGAATTTTGTTGAAGATTTTTGCATCTAGATTCATGAGTGATATCGGTCTGTAGTTCTCTGTCTTTGTTGGATCTTGCCCTGGCTTAGGTATCAGGGTTATGCTGGCTTCATAGAATGAGTTTGGGAGTACTCCATCCCTTTCTATACTGTGAAATAGTCTCGGTAGTATTGGGGATAACTCTTCTCTAAATGCTTGGTAGAATTCTGCCATGAAGCCATCTGGGCCTGGACTTTTTTTTTGGTTGGCAGTGTTTTGATGACCTTTTCAATCTCTTCCTTTGTGATGGGTTTGTTAAGTTGTTCTGCTTCATGGTGTGATATTTTGGGTAGGTGATATGAGTCAAAGAATTTGTCCATTTCCCCTAGGTTTTCAAATTTGTTAGAGTACAGTCTTTCATAGTATTCTGTTATGATATTTTTGATTTCTGTTGCATCTGTGGTGACAACTCCCCTGTCATTTCTAATTTGGGTTATTTGTTTCCTTTCCTGCTTTTCTTTAGTAAGTTTAGCCAGTGGTTTATCAATTTTGTTGATCTTTTCAAAAACCAGCTTTTGGTCTTTTCAATTTTTTCAATTGTTTTTCTTAATTTGGTACACTTTCTCATCGCTTATCCACATAGTAGGTTTCAAGGACCAAGTTGTTATGCAAAAATGACATCATATTACAAAAAGGAAGTACATCATTACATGACAGCCACATTACATGAATAAGTAGTAACTGCCAGATTACATTCTTACATAACTGCCAAATTCCATCATTACATAACCACTGCATAAACACCGAGTTACATCACTGTATAACTACTAATCCACTGAGAATCATGGCCCAACCAAGCTGACACATAACCATAACCATCAAAGCCAACATTGCTCTTGTCTCCTGTGTTGGTGTTTCTTACCACCCGATGCAAGTTGCTAATGTGCAGAATAGTTGAAGAGTGGAGTTTTTACTGTTGTCGTAAATGTGAAATGTCAGGTAACGGGACAGTCAATAGTGTGGAAAAGGTGTACTTTTTAAAATGAATAGCTGTATTGTTCATTGCCTCGTAGAACTGTCATAAAATTACCTCCTAGGATTAGTCATTCTCTGACATCAGGTGTCTCCTGAACACACTGTTTCTCCCTAACCCTAGCCATCCAGAGCCAGGGGGAATCTCACAGGTTAAAAAGACACTGTTTTTCGACCATCAGACACACATTGCTCACAGGTTTGGGAGTCCAGATGACAGCTGTGCTTTCATCTGCATGCTCTCTCTCCTTCTTTGGATTCTGTAATTCATTGGAATGACTGACAAAACTCACACTGTACTATATTCATGATTGTAGAGTTGTTGCAGGTAAAGGATACAAATCAGTGTTGTCATCAGGAAGATATACAGAGACAAGGTCTGGGAAGGTTTCCAGTGTGTAGAGCTTCTGTGTCCCAAACAGGGCATGTCATCCTCACTTTCCCAGCCGTGGAAGCCTCTGAGCCTTCACATTCCAGGCTTTTATTGGCTGCTCCTGCATAATAAACTAAATCATGCCTCCTGAAGCTAGTTGTTAAGGGGCCTCTCAGGGGAGTCTTTTCTGGCCTGGCCAGCTCCCATAGAACAATACACAAATACTCAGGAGTGACCTGGAAGCCCCAAGCCACAACACAGTAACTTCAAGGAAGTTTCTCAGGAACTAAAGACAGAGCCCGCGTGATGTTGCGTAAAGCTAAATTCTTTACCCCACAGTTATTAGGATAATCTTTGTGTCAGTGTAAAGACTTTTCTCTCACCTCTTCCTTCCTTCTTTCTTTTTTTTAAGCTCCATTATAATGTGACCACTACCGAATTAGTGAATCCAGATCAACTCTTGAATGAAATTATGTCTGTTCTTCCAGAGAAGCATGTCGACTTTGTACAAAAAGGGTAAGAAGCTTTTTATTACTTGATGTATTTTGGAATTTAAGAAAATAGGGGTTTATTTGTTGTTTATAAATACATTTCTCCCCCCTCATTCTATAAAGCTTTTATGTTAATGTAATTCTTTACGTTTTATTCTCTTGTTTTGTATAGGGTTATCACTTTCAGAGTTACACTTTTCACTTCAAAATAAGAAAATTTGAACTTCCTCAAGTTTTTGTTTAAATCTAGTTTTCCATTTTCTCATAATATTTATAAATTGTAATCTAAATTTATGAGACACCTCAAACAAATAAACGACTATATAGCATCCTTTTTTAAAAATTGAATGCTCGGTACTTTAGAAAGGTATTTTATCTTAACTCTTTCTTGCTGTTGAGCTGTCACCAAATGGCTCCTTGGTTATATCTCATGAACTGAATAGCCAGACCACTTCTGATTACCTAGTTCTGTTTTTTATAGCCACTAATCAATTTAACAAAAACATTTTAATAGGATAATCAGTATAGAGTCAACTTTTAAGAAGCAGTCTTGTGCACAAGTTGTTTCCTTTCCACTGTGCTGTATAAATGTTCACAAGCATCTCTCGCATGAACCTCGGTTTCTTCTTTAGCGTCCATTGGAGCATGGCTCTCTAACTCACTCTGATCTGGTGCTTGTCTTGGGCTTGACTGTGTTCTAGAACCTCTAACCTCTGCATCAAAAGCCTTTCAGTGATGTATCCTCCTTCGTGTGCGCTATCAGGAGATCACTAACTTGGTGTTAACCAGTCATTTGTCCTTTTAACTTCCTCATTAATCAGAAGGTTTCTGTCTTGACCCATATCTTTCTTTTTCACTTTCTGTTTTTACCTTCTTGGTGACAAGGCGGAAAGACAAGTGTTTCAGTGATGAATGTTACCAGTCTGAATTACATTACATTGTTGTCTTTTTTCAATCAGGAAGAACTGTTTTTTGTCTTCTTCCATATGAAGAACTTGTTTTATGCCTCATCTTCCCATTAGGAACCTCAACTACAGGGTACTCCTTTGGCATTTCTAATATTGACTGCTTATTTTTAAGATATCAAATCCTCTCCCCAGAATACTTAACTAAGAAAATGGATATTTTGTGAAATTTCACAGTATTATATAAGAGATACAAAGTAATTTTTCCACCCTTCTGTAGAACTTAAAATTGATCCTAGGCATTATTTTTGAAGATTAGTGAGAAGGCAATTAAATAAATCTCCCAAAATTAATGTGAACTAATTGGCACAAATTTGTTTTATGCACCTTTTCAGGAACATCCTAGTTTCTTAGAATAACTCTTAGGCTTTGTTTAGGCTAGATCTTTCCCTGTCAGAGTAGGCAGCCTGACATTCTAATTACAAATGCCAAACATTGCAACCAAGGGGATATGCTGCCTCCTTGGTTTTCTTTTACAACCCTGCCATAAAGTGTTATGATTATGACCTCTTAGTAGTAGTAGAAAAACCTTAAAAACATGTGCTCTTTTGACAGGTTAGTGGTTTCAGCTGTGTTTATATGAAAGAAGTTTCTGATGAGGTACATACACACAAAAAATATTCTTAATCTTCCGTGGATTTTCTTTTGTCATGGACATTGTGGAAATGGCTTAATGTTCACGGATTACATTACTGAAAGGGTTGCATAAAGCATGCCAGAAGATTTCTTGAGCATGAATGGCATGTAGAACTGTGAAAGAAGGTTTTTTCTTTGGAGCAAGGGAGAATTCTGGTAAACTCTTTTTGTCTTTATTCTTTCTTAGAATCAGCTTCTGGAAAAACACCAGTCATACTCCATCACTAAAGCATAGCTAGGTCATTTGGAAATTGCAAGTGGCAATACAGTCTTAATAGGAAATCATGGTTCATTTTCTCCACTGGCCTCCTAGAGGCATGGAAACCTCTTGTATTATACAGAATATTCATGGCTCTCCCACTAACTGGCTTCTTATCTTGTTTTTTCACAGCTATACTCTCAAGTGTCAAACACAGTCAGATTTTGGCAAAGTGACAATGCAGTTTGAACTAGAAGTCTGCCAGCTTCAAAAACCCAATGTGGTGGGTATCAGAAGGCAGCGGCTTAAGGGTGATGCCTGGGTTTACAAGAGATTAGTGGAAGACATCTTATCTAGCTGCAAGGTATAACTGATGGATGCTTTCCATCCAGCTGGATAAGTTTAGGTGTAATACTGCCTACAACAGAGACTGTATGATTGGTGTGATTTTCAAGTCCACTGAAACTATAAACTCATTTCCGAAGAGCCATCTTAAGGTCCAATATCTTTTTATTTTTAAACAGGAGATATTTTGTGGCTGCATCTGAGGCAGACCCCTGTCTCTGTTACTCTTTTTTAATCATGTGGCTTTATATTTTAATAACTGTTGGCGTTCCTAGATTCACTTCCATATGTGAATGAAAGCTCTTAACTATGTCTTCTTCTAATGTGTCATTTCTTTCTGAAGTAAATCCATTTGTGAATATAGCTGGCTTCTTCTTTTTATTTGATTGTAATCCAAATGAAACCTCAAATGGCTTCCTGACTTATTAAGTAGAGACTATTTGGAATATGTTTTAGGAACATTTTTTATCTGTTATCAAACATGCCTTGGGCAGAAAAGCAGATAAGAATTCATTTGCATAATTTTTTCCTAACTCTGATTTAAGTAGGATTTATTGAGATCGTTAAGTAAGTCACAGCTGTGGTTACCAGAGTTAAACAACACATTTAATATGTTGAATAAAAGAGTATTGACTTCAGTAAGTGTGGTTGGTCAACAGTGATAAGTATGTGAACTAAGAACCCCACGAAATGTTACTTTATGGTGATTTTTCCTAAATCTCAATGTTAGCCTCAAATTTGTACTTTTATTTCATTTTGTTGGTCTCTAAAGACCAAAACTCAAGTTATATTTGTGTGGATTTTACCAGTTAAACTAGTTGGAGAAAAAAAAAGCACTATTTCTAGTCAGTAGTGGGGGAGCATTTTGTCCTTCAATTATTCAGTAAACATTTACTAAGCTGAAGATGGTGCTGTCGAGGGAACTCATGGAGTTCAGAGTCTGTTAGTAGAGACAGGGTGCCTATAGCCTAGAGGGGGTGATCACTTTGGTCTGGAGGACTAAGAGGGTATTTCTTGGAGAAGACAGCATTTCAGATGGTCTTGAAGGAAGGAGTTATAGAAGTTCACCAGAAAAAGAAGAGGGAGAAAACATGCTCAATGGTGAAAATGGTATGTACAAAGACATGGAATTTTAAATAGCATGGAGTGTTTGGGATGGAGGCAGGAAGTGAGGCAAGGGGGGATGGGAAGAAGGAGATGTCAGGGTTGGCAGTTCAGCTGCAAGTCAGTCATGAAGGAACCTGAATGTCCTGTGGAGGGTTTTTGTCAAAGGAAAGCTGTCCAAGAGTTCTGTTTGATTTTTTAGTAATTTTATTGCTGAAGAAATTAGTTTGTCTTTCAAAATTTTATACACAAATTGTTTTGTGACATTGGTTACAAGCCTCATAATATGACAGTACTCGAAGCCTTTCTGTCCTGAGTTCCCTGTACAGTTGTACAGTTTTCCTATCCCTTCCAGCACTCTTGTCTTGCTTTTGGGCAGCCATTGTCCATTTGGTCTCATGTATTTTGTTAACTAAGAGAATGCTTCTCATTGTGTTATTGTTTATAGGCCTCTCTGATCTTTATCTAAAAGTGATTTTCAGTTCTGATTTAGCAGGGTGTCTGGAGCCATAGTTGTGGGGTTTCTGCCAATGTCTGTCAGACTAATGAGTCTAGTCTTTTTTTTGTGAGTTTGAATATTGTTCTTCGTTTTCCTCGTGCTGTGTTGGACTCTATTGTAATTCCTGTCAGAATGGTCAGTGTTGCTAACCAGGCACCAGTTAGTTGTTCCGGGGTTAGGCTGATGGAGGCTGTGGTATTTTACATTGTTGTTCATGTGGCCCATTAGTCCTTTGGACTAGTATTTTCAGACTTCTTGATTTTCTGTAACCATTTCATTGAGAGATATAATTCACATAAATAAAATTCATCCTTTAATGTATACAATTTGGGTTTTTTTCGTATATTAACAGAATTGTGCAACCATCGCCAGAGCTAATTTTAAAATATTTTCATCATCCTGCCAGTAAAACCCACTACCTATTGTGCCATCGTTCCCAATTTCTCGCTTCCTGTACCCCTTGCTTTCTGTCTGTGTATGGACTTGGCCTATTCTGGATATGTCAAAAAAAATGGAATCATACAATCTGTGGCCTTTTGTGCCTGGCTTCTTTCATTTAGTGTGGTGTTTTCAAAGTTCATCCATATTGTAGCATGTATCGATATTTCATTCCTCTTTATTACCAAATAACATTCCATTGTATAATACACAATATTTTGTTGTTTCCACCTTTTGGCTATCATGAATAATGCTGCCATAAATATTTGTATGTAAGTTTTTGGGTGGACACATTTTCAATTCTCTTGGCTATGGGAGAGGAATCACTGGGTCATTTAACGTTTTGAGGAACTGCCAAACAGTTTTCCAAAGTACAGCACTCTTTTACAATGTGAGCAGCAATGCATATGAGTTCTAATTTCTCCATGTCTTTCTAAGCATTTATTATTGTCTGCCTTTTTCATTTTAGCCATCCTAGCGGTGTGGTGCAAATGGTTAGTGTGCTTGGCTGCTAACAAAAGGTTAAAAGTCAGTCCACCCAGAGACTCCTCTGAAGAGAGGCCTGGCAATCGACTTCCCAAAATCAGCCACTGACAAACGTAGGAAGCACTCTTGTTCTCCTGCACACACAGGTTGTCATGACTCAGAAATGATTCAGTGG
Source organism: Heterohyrax brucei (assembly GCA_028571685.1). Classification (NCBI taxonomy): domain Eukaryota; kingdom Metazoa; phylum Chordata; class Mammalia; order Hyracoidea; family Procaviidae; genus Heterohyrax; species Heterohyrax brucei. The sequence goes on from CM053150.1 coordinate 43,134,156, forward strand.
CAACTGGTATTTTAGAGGCTGTAAAGTGACATCTCATTACTGTTCTAATTTGGATTTGTCTAGTGACTGATGATGTTGAGCATCTTTTCAGGGCCTATTGGCCTTTCATATGTTTTCTTTGGAGAAACATCTTTTCAGATTCTTTGTTCATTTTTTTATTTAATTTTATTTTTAAAAAATTTTTATTCATTTTTAAATTAGGTTAGCTGTCTTGTTATTGTTGAGTTGTAAGAGTTGTTGATATATTCTAGAAAAAAATCCTTACCAGATATGTGATTTGCAGTTATTTTCTCCCATTCTGTGGGTTGTACTTTACTTTTTTGATAGTCTCCTTTGAAGCACAAAGGTTTTACATTTTGATGAAGTACAAATGATCTATTTTTGTCAATGGATTTTAAACAAAAGAAAGATCACTCTTACATCCCTGTGTGAGATGACATGGCCTGGAACAGTGATTCTCAAAATTGTTTGACCTTGAACTTCTGTAAGCAGCACATTTTACTGTGAGACTCAGGAACATAAACATATATGAAGAATTGCTTAGCATTACTGTAAATTATACTATATTTCATTGCTGTTTTAAAAAATTTAGTCTGGCAATCATAATCTTTACATTGGAGTTTTTAATATATTTAGTTTAAAATTTTTCATTGCATCTTGTGAGGGTCAGGTTTATTGAGGTATAATTTATATACAGTAACATCTACCCATTCTAGGTATACAGTTTGATGAGTTTGACAAATGAAGCGTAGCCATATACCCACCACCAAGGTCAAGATTAGAACATTTTTGTCATGCCCCAAAAGTTCCATCTCTTTTATAGTCAAGCCTCCCCCACTGAAAGTGAACAGTTCACCAAATCATTGATCGGATTTTGCATCCGTGTAGTTTTGTTTTTCCACGAATGTTATTTACTTTTACTAAGTGGATCTCTCCATATCTGACTTCTTTCATTTAGCATGATGATTTTGAAATTTATCCGTATGGTTACCTGTATCAGTAGCTCATACTTTTTGTTGCTGATTATTCAATTAATTGATTAATCACTTGCTGCAACATTTTCATCGTCCCCACAACAAACTCAGTACCTATTATGGAGTAACTCCCAGTTTCTTCTTTCCCTCAACCTCTGCTTTCTGTTTATAAGGACTTGGCTATTCTCGACATGTCATAGAAGTGGAATCATTCAATCTGTGGTCTTTTATACCTGGCTTCTTTCATTTACTATGGTAGTTTCAAGGTTAATCCATTCGTTTTTCTATATACCAGTTGAAGGATTTTGGGTTTTCCTTTCAGGGCTTTTATGAATAAGACTGTTATAAATCACTCATGTACAGGTCGTGAAGTATGGATATATTTTCATCTATAACTAGGAATGGAATTACTGGGTCACGTGGTCAGTGTGTGTCTAACTGTGTAAGAAATTACCAGTTTTTTTCTGAATGACTATCATTTTGCCTCTCCAACGGCAATGTTTGAGAACTGTTGCTGTTCTACGTGGTTATCAGCATTTTGTGCTGTCTGTTATTCATAAAATTTACTTACTCTAGTAGGTATGTGGTAGTATCTCACCGTGATTTTAATATTCATGTTCCTGTAATGACTAGTGATGCTGAGCACCTTTTCATATGCTGATTTGCCATCCATAGTGCTTCTTTGGTGAACCATCCAAATCTGTTACCCCTTTGGTTGGGCTCTTTGTTTTCTATTGAATGTTTTTATTGCGCTTTAGATGGGTGACAGAGCAAGTTAGTTTATCATGAAACAATTAATACACATATTGCTTTGTGAGATTGGTTGCCAATCCCACATGTCAGCGCTCTCCCTGTTTCCCCACCTTGGGTTTTCCATTAACAGCTTTCTTGTCTCCTCCTGCCTTCTTATCTTTTCACCTGGGTTGGTGTGCCCGTATAGTCTTGTTTTGTTTTATGGGTCTGTCTAATCTTTGACTAAAGGGTGAACCTCAGGAGTGACTTCAGTTAAAAAGGTATCTGGACGGCACACTCTTGTGGTTTCTCCAGTCTCTGTCAGATCTATAAATCTAGTCTTTCCTGTAGGTGTGTGAGTTTAAATTGTGTTCCACATTTTTTTCCCACTCTGTCTGGGACCCTATATTGGGGTTCCTGTCAGAGCAGTTGGTAGTGGTAGCCAGGTACTGTCTGGTTCTGATGGACTTCATCTGGTAGATGGCTGTGGTATTAGTGGTCCATCAGTCCTTTAGATGAATCTTTCCTTTGTGTGTTTGCTTTTCTTCATTTTCCCTTGCTCCAGATGGGGTGAGACCAGTGAGCTATCTTAGGTGGCTGCTCATAAGCTTTTAAAGACCTCAGAGGTTACTCCCCAAAGTAGAATGTAAAACATTTCCTTTATAAGCTATGTCATGCCTATTGAGCTTGATGTCCCCCTAGACTGTGGTCCCCAGACCTCAGCCACACATGGGGATTTTTGGTGTTCTATTTTCCATATAATTCCTTCTCTAAGCCAACTTTCCAAGAGATACCTACTTCACACAGCGTATGAGGAGAGGGGCTTGAGAAATCATCCATTAACCTACTTGGAAGCTTCTTGTTTGCTATAAAGATGTCTCTAAAGCCAGCTGTGGCATTTTACATTGTTGTCCTTGGGAATGTGTAGTAAGAGGAGCACTGGATTCTGGGAGTCAGAGACTTGTACTCCAGCCCTGGTTCTGCTGCTAACTGCTTGGGTTGGACATTACCTACCTCCAGGTTTGTTTCTGTAAACATGGCACATATATGTGCAAACATAAAAAAACCTCTTGTAGGATACCTCCTAACTGACTTCACAAATGGTGCTGAGGTTTGATGTACATTATGGAATGCTAGATAAAAGTTTCAGCCAAGATGAGTAGCTCTAACAGGGTAGCTATATACAAATATCTCACCGTGTTCCATAAGTACACACTGTAATTACAGCACTCCTTCCAAGGGGCTCTAGGACTGGACAGCACACTTCCTCTGAATTTGGATGTCTATCCTGCTGACTTGCTTGGAATTCTGAATGCCCAGTCTGGTTTATACACAGTGGAAAGCCTCAGGCATTACCTTGATGGAGAGAACTATAGCTTGTGTAGAAACAGATTGTGGATTACTAAGCACACACTTATAGAATAGAAAGATGTAAATTTTATGGGAGAGTTTCAGTGAACTTTGGTGGTTAGTAGGAAATGTCTCATGTTTGTCTTAAGACAGATAAACTGCACAGAAGGCCAGGGTGTAGTTAGAGGTTGAGAATGCTGTACTTCAACATTTTAGTGTCAGATATGTAAAAAAAAAAGGTGTCTGGAGCAGGACGTATGTCAGGATTTAATATAATATTTATATACATATATTTTAACATTGTAACATCTTTCTAAATTGAAGTTTGATTCTCTTTGGGGCTAGATATCTCAATTAGGAGGCATTGATTTATGGATTTTCAGAGCCAAAAGGAGCCCTTGAAATAAAAGTCTACCTCCCTCCTCCCCTCTCCTGCCATGCCCCTGATGTGCCCTTAGCTGAGAGGAGGATCTTTTTCTAGAGAGTGAGATGGAAAGAAATCACAGGGGAAAAGTCCAGGGTGACAAGATCCACCATCCATCATGGCTCCTGACCACGAACAGTTGGAGCCTTTCTCTTTACTCTGTGAGGTTTTTTTTTTTTTAATTAACCTTTTTTCATTTTTCCTACTTTAGAATTTCACATTATAGTCCTTTGTTCATTCTCCTTTTTTCTCTGGATAATGAAAATGGATATAATATGAACTTATACTCACTTGCCCTGGGTCATTGCCAGTGCTTAATAAAAGTGTATTAGTATTTGTGGTAATGATAATAACCCACAGATAATGATGTCGCTAAAGACCAAAGGGTCCCCTTGCATGAAAAGCCCCCCTTACCAGTCACCTAGCTTTGCCAGATTTAGCGGAGACCTTGAGTGCTTCAGATAGTCATTGTCCCTTTTAAATTACCAAGGTTTCATGGAGACAAGCATTCTTCACTTAAGAGTTTTCCAGACCATCTAATGTGCTGGGCTGTGGATAACCTTGTTCTTATGTCATCATATGTCATGTTACCTCTTGGAAACTGTTCCCTGATGTTTGCAAAAAACTACTTAAAGGAAGACTAAAACAAATCTCTTTTGTTCACCATATACACACACAAACACATACACAGACACACACAGTAACACACAAATTACAGTTCACCATTGGAAAGGGCTACACTGAGATAGTGAGTTGAAGATGGGGAGATTTGAAACTGATTTGAGGAATGGAGAGAATGCAAGTGGGCAGGTTTAATGGGAATAAGATGAGGAGAAGCTATGACACATCTTACAAAATCTGAAGATGTACAGAAGATGAACTTCTGAGTGGACCAGTGGGGTAAAACAAAGCCCAAATGCATAGGTGGAGTAAGAAACCAGGTTTGGTTTCATGTGAGGTAGAATTTTCTTCCTAGTTATCTGAGAAGGAAAGAGCTTTGTCCCAGGAAGGGAGAAGTCCTTTGTCCCTACAGAGCTCCAACAGATACAGGAGAGGTGATTAAAGGGACTCGTGAGGACGGATTATAAGCATTAGGTGATGGTGAAATAAGCCACTTCAATTTCCTTTCTAATTTGTGAGGTGAGGTTCTTCACACGAGGATCAAAGAGTTGGGTTCTAGGTTATAGATGGAACCCCCTAGGGGTTTCTTGACAAAAAGCTCTAGTCTGGTCTCTGGTTTTAGAAAGGAGAAACTGGGTCTTTATAACGAACAAGGGGACACTGTGTGGTTTAAAGTCAGGAAAGGTGTGCGTCAGGGTTGGATCCTTTTCGCGATCTAGTCAATCTGTATGCTGAGCAAATAATCCGAGAACCTGGACTACATGAAAAAGAACAGAGCATCAGGATTGGAGGAAGACTCCTTAACCTGTGTCATACCAAGTACGCAGTCCTTGACAGTGAAGAGAACTGGAAACACTAATGAAGATTGAAGACCACAGCCTTCAGTATGGATTACACCTCAATATAAAGAAACCACAAGTGTTCACAACTGGACCAAAAAGCAACATTGTGATAAACAGAGAAAAAAGATTGAGAGTGTCAAGAATTGAATTTTACTTGGATCCACAATCAATACCCATGGAAGTAGCAGTCAAGAGATCAAAAGACATATTGCATTGGGTAAATCCGCTGCAAAATATCTCTTTAAAATGTTGAAAAGCAAAAATGTCACCTTGCAGATTAAGGTGCACCCCACGTTTTCAGTCACATCATATGCATGTGAAAACTAGACAATGAATAAGGAAGACAGAAAAATTGACGTCTTTGAATTGTGATGTTGGAGAAGAAGATTGAAGATACCATGGACTGCCAGATGAACAAACAGATCTGTCTTGAAAGACTTTCAACCAGAGTGCTCCCTGGAAGAAAAGATGGTGAGACTACATCTTAGATACTTTGGCTATATTGTCGGGAGGGATCAATCCCTGGAAAAGGCCATCATGTTTGGTATAGTAAAGGGTCAGCAAAAAAAAAAGAGGAACACCCTCAACAAGATGGATTGACAGAGTGGCTGCAGTGATGGAGTCAAGCATAAAAATGATTCTGAGCATGATGCGGGGCTGGGCAATGTTTTGTTCTATTGTGTGCAGGATCACTGTGAATTGTAATTGACTAGATGGTACCTAACAACAACAACAATGACCCGGCATCTTTTCTAATCCCAGGGTTGTCTAACTAGTTCTAAGCCCCAGGGTCCAGGCATTGTAAACTGTGACTAAAAAATAGCTAAAGGATTTGGAGGAGAGATGGGAGAGGAAGTGGTAAGTCAGTCCTCAGCGCTAAGAGAGGAGACCTTTGCAGAGTGGACAAGGAGGCTAAGGGATGAGGAGAGGGCATTGGGTCTGTCAGGGAGAAGCCAGGGATGGTTTGGAGAATTTGGGAGGGACAGGGTTTGGAGAGTTTGGGAGGGACAGAAGCTTGACCTCAGTAAGGTACGAAAGTGGGAGACAGAGGCAATCAGTTCAGGCTACAGGCTCAGGGATGTGGCTGCAGGAAGAATTAAGGCTTCTGAAGGCAGAAGGGAAAGAGAAAGAAGATGAGAAACTGCTGGTGTTCAAGGCAGAAAGGATGTGGGTAGAGAGTGAACTTCAGCATGGTCTTTGTAGTTTGCAAAGTACTTTTCAGGTTCTTGATGCAGTCTGATCTTCTAAATAGTACTCGGCAGCTACTGGCTCTCTTCACTTTCCAGATGCACAGACAGACTCCATGCAGGTAAGACTAGCTTTAAAGGGAAGGCAAGAACTGTTTGGTCTAAAGGAAGCATTGGAGTGTGGCTGTGTGGAAACTGCCCATTGGTAAAGGGGCTGTAAAGGTACCACTGATTTACTTGTTACAGAGTTCAGTGACTACCATCTCTTGATGGCCTCTGACACTGTTGATTGGGCCCTCCGTTTTAGAACTCTCTCTGCTTTTGATTTTATCCTATTTTGGTTTTCATACCTCTCGTACCACTCCTTCTTGGCCTCCTGTTCAGTCTTTGCCTTTGTCCACTCTTAAAATGTTAGTTCCAGGATTCTGCCTTTGGCCCTTTTCTCTTCCTACTCTTCACATTTTCCCAGATGGTCTTGTCTGTCTCATGGCTCTCGATGGCTCCCAGAGCTTTCTCTTCAGCTCCAAGACCCTCTGTCAACCTTTCTATTAAACAACTCCATCTGGATGTGCCGCAGGCACACTGGAAAGACGTTTCTAGACCCAAACTTACTATCCCCCTTCAACTATTTTCACCTGTTGTCCCCATATCATTTTTAGCAGTCCCTCCTTTCACTCTCAAAAGTGAGTGATACATTTTATGGTTACTGGGTCCACTTTGTACATCCCATCAAATATCTGTGCCAGAAACCTTGTGTCTGCACATATTCTACACTACACATGATTGTGTAACTTCCGTGGTCTGTATTGTGTGTCTCGCTCCAGCTGACTTGGAGCCCCTGGAAGGCAGGAGCAGTGTCTTACTAACCTTCATAGTCCCAGTGCCAAGTCTGTTGTAGAATGCTGAAGAATGTTAAATAGAGGACATGAAGATGGAACTAAGGAATAGAATTAGAAGCCATGGAATATTAGACCTGGAAGAGTGGACCCATTAGGACTAGTTTTCTAGTTCTGTAGATGAGGAAATGGACACTCAGTGAATTGCTGAACTTGACCAAGCTCCTATGGCTAGTGTGTGTGTGTGTGTGTCTGTCTGTCTGTCTGTCTGTCTGTCTCTGTGTGTGTCTGTGTGTGTGTGTGTGTCTGTGTGTGTACTGGTGCTGGTGAAGCACAGAAGGAGAAAGCAGACATTTGTACTTCCAACAAGGTGCAAGGTAAATGAGCATACCCTTGTTTGAGGTTTATTTGAGAGACATACTGCTTTTCGACTCGGAACAGTTTTACCTTTGTAACATTTCCAGTCAGGGTTAAAATCAAGTCTGACCTCACAACATCTCAAGTATTGATTTTTAAAACCAAATCAAACCCAGAGAATCAGATGCTGTGAAACACTCCTTAACAGGGTGAGTAATGAGAGGCTCTGACATAATTTATTGCTGAGTCTGGCACTTGTATTGGTGGGCATGGGGAATCTGGAAAATAGGCTGTCTAGCTGCCTTTAGTAGAATCCTTCTCCCTTCCCCCCACTTTTTTTTTAGTTTAGTTTTGATTCCCCCTTAGCCTTACCTTGGCTCGATCGCTAGCAAATCATTTGACCTGGAAACAGTCACTTTCCTTTTCCGTTCTGTGCCTCACTCATAAAATGATTAGATTAGATGCTCTCACAGCTGCTTCTAGCCCTAATTCCATCACTTAACGTTCTTCTGCCCATTGCAGTGGTGCTTGGAGTGGACGCAGCCATTCACATCTAATCTACGTATAATACACATGTGTATCTGAACCATCAAAACCACTGTATTTCTGCTTTGTTCTTGGCCAAACTGAATTTCTCTCCTTTTCTTACACTTGGCACTTAAACTCATCATTTCTTGAATGTCAAATCCTCTTTCTTTTCTAAACACTCTAACAGGCTTATTATTTCAGCCATTTATATGTAACATTAAAGTTTAATCGCGAGGTTGTTAACCATAGAAAATTATTAAATAAGTGAGTTTGGAATGAGCAGAGCAGCTGAAAAAAAAAATGAGTGAGTATTTCAGAATGAGCACTTTGGAAAAGGAATTTATGCATAAAAAACAATGGAGAATTACAATTAAGAGCTCTGGGGACCTCGAACTGATTTGTCCGGCTATTACATAGTCATTTCAATTTAAATTAAAATTGTAACTATTTTCTAGTCTACTCAAAATATGAGGTGTCACATTAAGAGTTTTAATGGTGTGTTCTCTGGCGAATGCAAAAAAGGCAAGATTGTAACATAAATAACTATAGTGAAGAGTGAATAAATTCTCTGCCAAAAATGAATATGATAAAAGCAGAAATGACAGTGGATTATTTTATTCCCTCTAGTGAAGCGCAGCTCACACATTAGAGCAAAGAAACAGTTCACAGGATGTCTAATTCTATATCACTTTGTCAGCCCTGATGAAAAGAACAGCACAAAAAATTTTTAACTGGTTGATGAACTCAGGCATAAATGTGATCATATATTTTGTTCTTGAAGTAAAAAATTTTTTTAGCCACAGAAAAATAGGTTGATATTAATATTTGATATTCCTGATTCATAGAAAATTAGATTAGTTGAGGTTTAACCACTGTGAACAATCAAATTTCTAGAGGAATTTAAAAAAAGATTAAGTCAAAAGCAGGCAGTGTTGCTTCCTGGGACATGCTAAACCTTGGTCTGTGTGTGCGTCTGTTCGTGTGTGATCACATACACTGGAGTGTTGGAGTGGGTGGAAGATTTGCTATAAGACCAGGAAGATTTGGAATTTTACTGTAAGACACATGAATTAAGAGAACAGAAAATCCTCTGGAGAAAGGAAAGGCTCATTAAGAACCAAGGACAAGAGAGTTCCTGTAACTAAGACGAGATGAGCTTCCTGGTAGCTAAGAGAAAAAGGAAACTAACGATCTCATAATTCTTGTTGTCATGAGATATTCATGTTTATGAGTTCTTGGAGGAATTTGTGGTGTAAAGCAGTGGTTCTCAAATATGAGCACAATTTAGAATTATCTAGAGAGCTTACAAAATACTGATGCATGAATTTCACCCCAAGAAAATCTTTTTAAAGTGTGTCTGGGTGGGGCTATTTTGTGTGTGTGGTTTTTTCCTACAGTTTTATTGGGATGTAATTCATATACTATACAATTCATTCATTTAAAGTTTACTAGTCAGTGATTTCTGTCTCATAGTGGCCCAGTTGTACAGAGCAGAACTATCCCCACAGGTTTACAAAGCTGTGAGTATTTACAGAAGCAAATTGCCAGGTCTCTCTTTGAATCACTGACTTTTCAGTTAGCAGTTGAGTACTTTTAACCACTGTGCCAAAGGTTTGTACTTTTTTTTTTTAATTCACTGGTTTTTAGTATATTCAAGATAAGTGCAACTAGTACCACAGTCAATTTCAAAACATTTTTGGCACATCAAAATAAACTCCATTTACTTTAGGTATTACCCACTTCGTTCTTCCCCAGCAACCACTGATTATTTTCTATCAGGTTTCCTTTCTGGGTTTCCATGAGGTCTTTTTGTATGACTGGCCTCTTCTTTTATTTAGCACAATGTTTGCAAAGTCCGTCTATGTTGTAGCATGTGTTAGTACTTCAATTTTTTTTTTTAAAGTGTGGTAAATAGGTTTGTAACTTTATTCCTTTTTATGGCTGAATAGTATTCCAGCGTCTGTTTTTTATTTGTTTAAAACTTCCCCAAATGGGTTTGATGCACAGCCATGCATGTAGCTCAGTGGAGTAGAACTTTCTGGAAAGCAAAACAAGTAATCTCCATTTTATACAAGGAGTTATCATACTAATTCTTGATATAAGAGAGATTGATTTGTAGTCCAGTGAAGGCATTTCTAAAAACAGTTTTCTGCCATGTGAGGTCATAGGCATCTGAAAAAATAATATGCATTTGTACTTTCAGTAATCCATTCCTAGAAAGTCAGGCAATTTTTACAAAAAATGCTAACTAAACCTACGGCCATCAACTTGAGTCTGATTCACAGTGACCCTAGAGGTCAGAGTAGAAACGCCCCATAGAGTTTCCTAGGGGTGCCTGGAGGACTTCAGCTGCCAACCTTTGGGATGGCAAATGTAGCACTTAACCCACTATGCACTAGAGTTTCCAAACTGCTGTCTAGGAGCTTATTGTTCATTTTAAATGAGAAAAAATATCCAATATCTTCAGTCATTTTTTTCCTGGCAGTAGAATGTGAAATGCTCAAACCTATTGCTCAGGGAAGTTGGGGAGAAGAGCGGCCAGTGGGAAGGCCAGGAGGATCCAGATTCCATCACAAAGAAGCTATGTTCTGGGACAGATCTCTTACCTTCCATCATTAATAGATATTTCTGACACAAGGCTTTTGCTTGCATTTGAGGATGTTACTTACAAAGTCGAGTTTTGACTGGAAAAGAAAATCTCCTAGAATATTCTCAGAGCACACTGCTGTATAAAGATATCTAACAATTTCTGCAGTAACAGAACAACTTAACTGTCCAATCCAGCATTTCTGAAACTCAGCTGACTACAGAACTTTTTTCTTTCTTTTTTAAAAACAGAAACTTGTTAATATGTGAATCCAGTGTTCTATGGAACTCATTAGGAAACGTTGCTGTGTTAATGTCTTTGGACCTCATCATCCTCATTCATACCGCTTTCTTTTCTTCCTTGTTTTTAACTGTGCTTTAGTAAAAGTTTACAGAGTCAATTAGTTTATCGTTAAAAAATGCACAAATTGTTTTGTGACATTGGTTGCCATCCCTCTTGATGTGTCAGCACTCACCATTTCTCCAGCCTGGGTTCCCTGTTTCCATTCATTCAGTTTTACAGTCCCTTTCTGCATTGACATCTTTGCTTTCGGGATAGTGTGCACATTTAGTCTGATACAAGGTCTGACAATTAAGCTTGCAAACTCATTCTAGGAAAAGCGCTGCATGCCTCATTGCTGAGTATCATTACGATCACCTTTGAAGTACTCCCACTGGGAAGCTATACACTGATGCCAGTACCTGGTCTACTCTTCAAAGCAATTTCAGAACTCTTTCTGGAATGCCTATTGTGCGTGGTGGCACAGTGGCAGGTTCACGAACTTAATTGTGTAGTTGTCTGTGAGGGAGTTTTTAGCCAGGAAACAAATAACTGTATTGGAACACCCTCCCTACTCACCTAATCTGGCCCCAAATGACTTTTTCTTTACCTGAAGATAAAGGAAGTATCGACAGGAAAACATTTTGATGACATTCAGGACATCAAGGATAATGTGACAATAGATCTGATGGCCAATCCAGAAAAACAGTTCCAAAATTTCTTTGAAGGGTGGACTAAGCACTGGCATTGGTGCATAGCTTCCCAAGGGGAGTACTTTGAAGGTGACCATAGTGATATTCAGCAATGAGGTATGTAGCACTTATTAGAACAATTAAATTCATGGACCTAATTGTCAGACTTAGTAAACATGATTGAACTATGAAGCAGATTTTTCATATGTATTATTGTTTGTTTTATACCACACCAAAAAACTCCCATTGCCTTCAAGTCGATTCTGATGCATAGCAACCTTGTAAGACAAAGTAGAACTGCCTTACAGGGTTTTCCAAGGAGCAGCTGGTAGATTTGAATTGCTGACTTTTTGGTTAGCAGCCAAGCTCATAACCACTACACCACCAGGGCTTGTTTTATAGACGTGTCTAATCTTTGGCTGAAAGGCAAACCTCAGGAGTGACTTTAATATGAGTTAAAAGAGTGTCTGGGTGCCATACTCTAGGAGTTTCTCCATCTGTGTCAGACCAGTAAGTCTGGTCTTTATGTGTTGTGTAAATTTAAATTTTGTTCTACTTTTTTTCTCCCACTCTGTCTGGGGTTATCTATTGTGATCCTGTCAAAGCAGTTGGTCATGGTAGCTGGGCACCATCTAGTTGTTCTGGGTTCCCTTTGGTGGAGGCTGTGGTAGTTGCGGTCCATTAGAGCTTTGGATTGATCTTTCCCTTGTTTTCTTTGGTTTTCTTCATTCACCTTTGCCCCAGTTGGGATGGGACCAGGAGATGTATCTTAGATGTCCTCTTGCAGACTTTGAAGACCTCATACAGTCCTCATCACAGTCAGATGCGGACCATTTTGTTTATACACTGTGTTATGCCAGTTGAGCTAGATGTTCCCCAAGACCACGGGCCCCAGCTCTCAGCTCAGTACCTTGGTCCTTCTGGGAGTTTGGATGTGTCTGTGAAGATTCTATGACTTTGCCTTAGTCAAGCTGTACTGATTTCGCCTGCACCTTGTACTATCTTACCCTTCACTGAAGTTACCACTTATTTGCTATCTAGTTAGTATTTTTCATAAAGGTTTCTTAAAGACAGAGTCTCTACTTTTAACTTTTCCAACTAACTGCTACTTATCCTTTAATCATAGCAGGAATCTCACTTCCTCAGTGTAGACGTTATTCCAGATTACGTCAGAAGATAGATACACATATTATAATATCTACATATGAAGCCCTGGTAGTGCAGTGATTAAGAGCTCAGCTGCTGTGGTAGTTTGAATCCACCAGTTCTTGGAAACTCTGTAGGGCAGTTCTGCTTTGTCCCACATGGTCACTATGATTGGGAATCAATTCAACTACAACAAGTTTTATTTTGTTTTGGTTATATCTATAGACAGATGACTCTATATACTCTGTTTCCTGTCCTCCTGCAAAACACCACAATTGTGATATATTTTGTGGTATGATTATAGTCTATCTTACCAGAAGCCTACCTGCTGTATGTGCAAGAGAAGTGTCTGCTTTGTCTCCAGTGCCTACCACAATAGCTAGCACATTGAAGCCAAACCAAACCCACTGCTGTAGAGTTGATTCCAACTCATAGTGACTCCATAGGACAGAGTAGAATTGCCCATAGGGTTCCCAGGGAGCTCCTGGTGGATTTGAACTGCTGAGCTTTTGGTTAGCAGCTGTAGCACTTAACCATTATACCCCCAAGGTTTCCAGGCTAGCACATAGTAGGTACTTAGTACATATTTTTGAATGGATAAATACCTCCCACATGGTAGAATATAGAAATATTTGTGTAACGAGCACCTTTTACTTTACTTCCAGCACTATGCCCATAACCATTTTCTAGGGTAACCCTCTCCTCCCGCTTCTATCCACGTGATGGTTCCCAATGGTGTTTGCCCAGCAGTGAGTGCTGGCACCAGTAAGCCTCTTCCTGTGGTTTTTAAACTTTGGGCTAGAAGGGCCAGATTTATTTCTTCCCAGTGGGTAAAAATATAAGAAACAAAGAGGCTCTTGGCCACTACCTTAGTTTTGAACCAGAGAACTGGAGACCAGAATGAAAGCGGGAAAGCAAGATAGACAGAGATAGGTAGATAGATAAGAACTTAGCCGCCACCCAGCCAGAAAGGGGAAGATAGAATGACCTGACAAATCTGAGCTCCCAGGCTTTTACCTGGCACCCACTCAGTTTCCTGCTCTAGGTTCCATCAGATTCTCTTTTATCCTTATAGTAATGTTCTCTTTTTTTCTTAAGCTCATTTGAATTGATCCTCTGCTACTTGTTAATCCAAAGTAATTAATTTATAGTGAATTAATTAATGAGATTGAGTCAAGGGGGCCAAAAGAAAAAAAAAAAGACATAGTGTTGATGATTGTATATCAAACAGTGAGCAGAGGGACTGAGTTGAATTCAAACTTGTTGATCTAGGGCACAAGCAGAGCATACTAGATTCGGGAGAAGGCAACTATTTATGTACAGATGGTTTTGAGGATGAAATGAGTTAAGAGGCATGAACATCCTTTAAAAGCTGAAACTGAAGGATCTACAATAAACCCAAAAAAGCATTCTGGAAAAAAACAGCCCCCCGCCACAAAAGCCAAACCACAGACATTACCAAGAACCTGATGACCCAAGTTTTGCAGCCGTCACTGTCCCCTTCAATGCCCAGACCTCTCGTACCTTCCCCACGATGAACACTCAGCCCCATGCTGCCAAACCACCTGGCTCATCTGCATCCTGCAGGTGTGTTCAAAGTCACCCAGTTTCTTGTTCCTCATCTGCCCTAGCTGGAGACAATCTCAGACTGTGTGAAGGACACCATCAGGGCCACTATAGGGTGACTCTTGTGACTGAATAATGCATGAAACCAGCAGTGGCCAAGAATGAGCCTCCCCAAGTAGATTTGGGGTTGAGGGCAGCGTCTGGCCTCCATCTGTGGAACGCAACTCCTCCATCCCTGGGACCTTTCAGATTGATGGCTCAGTCAACATTGATGAGGTGCCTTTATTATGTCTCCTTAAATGTTTCTTACCTGGGCTGGCAGGGGGTGTAGACTGACAAATTAGGTAGCAGCACTTACCAGTTTGCAAAGGAAGCTCACATCCCATTCACGTCATCTGGGCCCAAGAGGTAGAAGAGTCAAGGACTGTTACCTATAATCTATTGATAGACAAGGAAACTGAGACCCCAAGAAACATGACTTGCTTGAAATAAAAATCAGTCTTGGTTGTCCTTTTTTTCCCTCAATGCTCTTAGACTAACTGAATTAAAAACAAACAAACAAACAACTTCTTGTTCTTAAGACAGATATACAATATAAAAAGAATTCCTTTAGAGAAAGTATGGCATTTTTGTTCCCCCAAACCAGTCACTGATTTAGAATAAACTAGGAAGATGTTAAAAAACCAAAACAAACAAACAAAAAAACAGAATGTAGGGAGACGCTTCCAGAAATTCTGATGTAATTAGCCTGGGGCAGGAGCCACTGGTAGATTGAGGGAAAGGAATTGGGTGTGGGTTGGGTCCTTGCATTCTAATGCGGGCTTCTGGTGATTCTTTAGTGTCCTTGAACCTTACCTTCTTCTTCCATACAATAAAGCAATTGGTCAAGGATGAGTACCTCGAAGGGCTAGACTGGATCAAGTTCTAACTTCTGGAAACTCTAAAATAGAGGACCGTGATAAAGTGTTCAAGTAGATTTTGTTGGTTGTCTTCCTGATGTCGTTTTTCTCTTCCTCCTGTTTATAGCCGTGTGCTTGGGTGAAAACAAAGCCTTGTGGACTATATAAGCCAATCAGAATATTTTATTCCCGAGGGCTTGGTGGTTGGTCACGGACATGTGGCCATTTGTGGCCGATAAAACTTAAGGTTTGCCAGGAGCTTCTGGAAAAGGAGAGCCCTCCCTGTTCTTGGAGTGCTTTTGGAAGTGACTTTCTCTTTCCCAATGGTTGTGACCAGAGAAGCAGCCTTGCTTGTTTTTGTCACCTGGTACTACTCTAACAGAAAATACCATGAGTAGAAGGCTTTATGAAGAGAAGTTTTTATTGACACAGCCCGGTAAGCCACAAATCCGTTTACGAATTATAAGTCCATTCAGTAAGAGAATTTATCACAGCCCGGTAGGCTGAGTACAAATCTAGTGAGAGCATCTGAGCACAGGAACCTTGGGTCCAAAGGACTTGCTCTGCTCTCGGTGCTGCTTTTTTGGTGGTGTACATTTCCCAACTTCCTCTGCTCATTTCTCTCTCTTATGTCCTACAAGCTTGTAGCTTGAGTCCTGCCTCATTAATACAACTGTTGCCCATTGTCCATCATCAGTATCACAGAGGCAGGCTTCACAACATGTAGGAGGAATGGCACCATATTGAGACTCCTAGCCGAGTCAAATCAACACATAAGTTTTTGGAGGGGCACAGTTTGATACATGACATTTCTCTTGTCAGCCGTCTCACAGCCAACAGGGCTTCAGCCTTTGTATGAAGCTCATAGTGTTGACTACAGAGTAATATACAGAGTCATAGTAATTGTTCAGGTAATTATCATGAGCTGTTTAACAAACCCCCAAGTCTCAAAGAGTTGACACAATAAAGATTTTCTTTTAATCATGGTTAGTCTGATCAAGAGTTTGGAAGGCTTTTAATGTGGTAACCATGTGGACCTGGCTGGCAGATGAGGGAAGACACCAGAGGCAGTTGTACATGGGAGGTTTTTACGGGCCTGGCCTGGGAGCACTTCAGAATACTTCCATCCACATCTTGTTGGCTAGAACTTAGTCACGTGACCACGTCTAATTGCAAGGGAGGCTAAAAACACCCTCTTTATGTATATATGTATGTAAATAATTATACTTTAAGTGAAAATTTACAGCCCAAGTCAATTTGTCATATATAAACTTAGCATGTACATTGCTATGTAACTCTACCTGTTCTCCCCACACTGTGATAGCACACTCTTCCTTTCCGCCCTGTATTTCCTGTGTCCATTCAACTAGCTTCTATACCCATTCACCCTCTCGTCTTGGCTATGGACAGGAGCTTCCTACTTAGTCTCATGTAATCTATTTAAGCCAAGAAGCATACTTTTCACCAGTATCATTTTATGTCTTCTAGTCTAGCCCAATCTCTGTCTGAAGAGTTGGCTTAGGGAATGGTTTCAGCTCTGGGCTAACAGAGTCTGGGGCCATGTCTTCTAGGCACTCTACAGTCCGTTAGACCATTAAGTCGTTTTATTAGAGTTCAAGTTCTACATCCCGCTTTTCCCCAACTCCATGAGCGACTCTTTGTTGTGCTCCCTGTCAGGGCAGTTGGTGGTGGTGATCAGGCACCATCTAGTTCTTTGGGTCTTATTCAAATGTAGTCTCTGGACTATATGGCCTTTCTGTCTCTTGGGTTCATATATTCCTTATGTCTTTGATGTCATTCATTTTCCTCTGCTCCAGGTGGGTTGGGTTGAATTAATGCTTCACAGATGGCTGCTTGCTAGCTTTTAAGATCCAAATGTCATTCACCAAAGTGGGATGCAGAATATTTCCTTAAAAAAAAACTTTCTTATGCTGCTTGACCTAGGTGTCCCCTGAAATCATGGTCCCCAAACTCCTGTCCCTGTTACTCTGTCCTTTGAAGTGAAAAAACACTTGTGCTGTGTGCTCTAGAAAAAGAGAAAATAGTTTGGTGAGCATTCAGTCTACACTAAAGATAGTCAGGCTTTGGATATTTGATGGCAGAGTTGATCATCCAATTTGGCTGGTCTAGGAGTCTACCTTTTTTTAATCCAGTTATGTGAGTGAATAGATTTCTTTATTGTTTAGGCCAGCTTCAGCCTGTTCCTGTTCATTATAGCTGAAAGCATTCTATCTTCTAATCTTCTCTCTCCCCTTCCTTTCTGCTGACCATAGTTGGTTTCATGGCCACATTGTAGGACTGCGGATGAAGGGTGAGGGCAGGCCTTTCACATGGCATGAGAAGAGACCTTAGATGCCAGGTAAGCTGGTGGCCCTAGAGTTTTCAAACCTGATGGAGTTGCAGGACTGAATGTGGTTTCCTGTAAGATGATTCTTAAACCTGATGTTACAAAGCCAAGTGCATCAGAAATTCTTGACAATTTTAAAACCTGTTTTTTGTATCTGTATCTTTCTTTTCCAAAAATTCCAGTGCCAAACATATCATTCACCACCCATCTGTTAGTTTGTCGTATTGTGTAATGGCTTGTGTGTTGCTGTGATGCTGTAAGCTATGCCATCAGCATTTCAGATACCAAGTACCAGGAGGATCACCCATAGTGGACGAGTTTCAGCAGAACTTCCAGACAAAGACAAAATAGGAAGTCTGACAATCTATTTTTTAAAATTAGCCAGTGAAAACTTACAGGTTACAACAGAATGTTTTTCAATATAGTGCTGGAAGATGATTCCCTTATGTCAGAGGGCAGCCAACAGAATGTCTGAACATACCAATGATTGTGGAGATGGCCCAGGACCAGGCAATGTCCCTAGAGCTGCCACGAGTCAGAGCCAGTTTGATGACAACTGACAGCCACAAAAACATGCACATCATGGTCCATAAATACCTGTAGAGAGAATGTACAAATAAAGACATTCATTGCCTAGCTCCAGCCTCATCTTCCACCTCATCTCCTTTTACTTGCTTTCACATCCCTTTCACTCCAGCCAGATGGGTGCGTGTGTCCTGCTGACCAGCTTCTGTCTGTATTCTTTCTTCTGCCTCAGTACCTTTCCTCTATCCCTTTCCAGCCATGTCTGTCCTCTAAGCTGCTTTGCGTAAACAGTACCAGGGCTTCCCTATCTGGATCCCATTCCTAGCGTGCTTAAGGTGCCTTGCCCCCTTCTCACCACTTCCTAAATTTTGCTGGCTCTCGCAGTTCATTTTGTTTCCACTCCTAGAATGAAAGCTCCATGAGGGCAGGACGGCCCGATTCAGGTATGTCCCACAGTGCCTAGGACTGTGTTCAGTGCTAAGGAGGACTCAGTACCTGCTGCTTAAAAGAGACAGATGGCCTGGAAAACATCACCTTGCAGAAAATAACACAGTTCCAATGCTTGAATGCGGCATCTGTCATTTGAACAGATCCTGAATGTCCTGTCTACTCTCCCTTTCCTAATTTCAAGCTGGAATTCATCGTCTGCCACAGCTCTCCAGCATCCTCTATTCATCTCCACTCCCCAAGCATCAACTCTGTATACAAAGCGGATGTGCCTGTCCCACTTATTAGGAGGGGGAGAAAAGTTGCATTAATAGTTAAAAGTGTGGTATCATGGCTGGGTCTGGCAGTAGGTGATTGATGGTCTCCATTACACCCCATTAGATATTTTATTCTTGTTAAATGAAGAGCAGCCAACTTTGTCAAGAATTTTTAGTTCCCTCTGGTCTTATTGGTCCGATCTATTCTTCAGGATGGCCTGTAAATGGCCACATATGGCTGAGTGTCTGCAGGACGGATGGCCGTGCAGCTGGCATTTATTGGCCACCAATTTACCCCGGCCCCCTTCATTGTAAGTCTGACAGCACCAGGGAGCCTTGTAGATCTAACCAAATATATCTATTTTCTAATTGTCTATTTATCACCTTCTGGGGATTTGTGGGCCTCCTATCTGAAGGCAAAGAGGGGATGGCCTTGAACAATGATCCTTGTCAAGGCCCTCGCTCTCTCTAAATTAGGGCCTAGTTGCTAAATAACTAATTTAGTCCCGCTATCAAGCTGAAAAAGTGGGTATTCAGCACAAAGTGCCAGCTGGGGAATTGATTATGTCTTCTCTCAGCGAGTGTGATAAACCTGCCGCCGAGTCACTGCAGAAGGCCGGAGACAGCTCCCTGGGGATGGTGGGGTTTCATCACCGGGAACTGGCAGAGGTGCTTGATCCATGCATCGCATGGCAGCTGACACCTGGATGCCTGGCCCACCCCACCGTCACCCATGGCAAACCTACTCCTCGTGGATCTCCTCCTGGTCTGTGGCTGCTCCTTGGAGCTGGGGCGGGGGGGGCATTTGCATCTGTCAGCGATGGGGACTGAGGTGAGAATCCGGGAGGGGAGAAGAAGGTCATCCTGACAGCCCCAGTTTCCAATTACAGTGAGATTATTGAAGATGGTGAGGGCCTAGGGCGGGGCTGAGAGAACAAAACTGGGAATAGGAGGTACTTAGAAAGATGTGTTAATAATGACAATAACTATCCGTTTTTCAGCAGAGAGGAGTGAAGAGTTGAAAATAGAGTTAAGGTTTACTGCTGAAGAAACCTAACAAATGGCAAATGTCTTATTATCTGCATATTTGCTACACACACAAAACATCTGACCGTGTTTTCTCAGCCCTCCCCTGTGTAGCACCTTGCCAGTCATCTTCAGATACGTGATTTTCTTGAATCCTCTCAACATCTGGGCACATCAGCTTCCTACCCCTGTTTACACTTGAAGAAAAGAAATTTCAGAATCATTACCTAATCAACTTCTGTGAAGTTAAAATGCCCCTAAATGTCTCTGCCATTCAGAGCTTATAATGTTTTCATTATTTATTCATTCAACTAATGTTTACTGAGTGCTTTCCTGGACACTGGGGACCACAGTGGTAAATAGGTTGGACCCGGCCCTGCCCTCATGGAACTGACCCTCTAGTGGGAGAGTCAGGTGAAGCCAGTGGCTCTTTGGACCCAAGGAGCCCTTTATAACACATGCTTTTTGAACTGTCTCCTTCTTGGACTGAAATGAAATCCACAGATCCATTTATTTACATAATTAGAAATATCAATATAACATTTTAATTATAATGGAGGAATAATAGAAAAGTAATTTTAATGAAATACTAAGTCTTTTAATATTCAATTGTTTGCCCATAATGACATGCGAAAGTATAAGGGACCACTTCAGTGCTTACACGTATAATGAATGTTGGAATTTAAGAAAAAAGAGAGACTATCAAACTGAATATTGACCTTTTGAAATAAGGACTAAAACTTTACATCAGTAAATACATATACTTAGAATGGCCTTGACTGTGACAGCTATGGGTGCTGGCTGATGCAGGATAGCATCAGTGAGTCAGATAACACAAAGGGTGTTGCCACTGACAATGTCATTTTATGAAACGATGAAGTTCTCAATTGAAGAAAGTAAAATAATCTCTCAGTTTCCAAGTTGCATTCCTGGAAAAGGGAGTGTAAATGAAACCATGCTTACTACCATTTGTGTTTAAGATGGAGTTAGAGTCTAGACTGAGATCATTGTAAATGGCTTTAAAGCTACTTAGGTGTATGGGTGTTTAATCAGCTAGGGCTGCTCTAACTGAAATACCGCAGAGTGGATGGCTTTAACAAAGGAAGGTTTATTCTTACACAGTCTGGTAGGCTGCAAGTCCATATTCAGGGTGTCTGCTCCAGAGGAAGGCTTTCCCTTTGTCAGCTCTGGAGGAAAGTCCAGTATTGCATCAGTCTTTGTCCAGGGAGCACCTTGGCGCAGGAACCTCTGGTCGGAAGGACACGCTCTTCTCCTGGTGCTGCTTGCTTGATGGTACGAGGTTCCCAATTCTCAGCCTGCTTCCCTTTGCTTTTATCTCTTGTAGGATGAAAGGATTAAGGGTGGGACAGGGAAACTCCCTTTACAGTAGAGCAAGGAGGTGATCTTCTGAAGGGATTTACAGTCCCAACCCAATCCTCGTAGGAAAACCACCAAATGGAGGACAGTCACAAGATACTGGGAATCATGGCCCAGCCACATGGCTACACATATTTTGGGGGGGACAGAATTCAATCCATGACAATGAGTAAACATTCAAATGTTGTAAGGATATCACAGTCCCTGTGTTACAGGATGCCTATTATCCCCTCCTTCCTCTGTCTCCTGATTGTAGTGACAACAAAAAAACACCCTCTTGGGGGTTGGTTCTGCCCCACTGAGAAGCACTGTGCTATGTGAATGACAAGTAAATAAACAAGGAAATTGTAAGTATAGATAATGACAGTGATCCAGATGGGGCTGAATGATGCACTAAAGAGAGACTGAGGAAGTCTTTGGATTGGGTGGTAAGGGCTTTTATTCTGAAGACTCTTGGTGAGGAGAGTCATGAGAATCATTTAGAGAATGCATTTCTCTGGGCAGGAAGGGGGGAAGAAGGGGAAGAGGTGAAGAAGAAGTTAGCTGATAACAAAAAGACAACCTGATCATAAAATGGGTAAAAGACTTGAATAGACAGTTCACCAGAAAGGACACCCAAATAGCCATCAAACATGTGAAAAGTGGCTGAACTTAATGAGCTGGCAGAGAGATGCAAATCAAAACCACAATGAGACACCATTTCACTCCCACTAGGATGGCTAAAATTAAAATAATAGTACTAATAACCTACAAAATAACAAATGTTGACATGGATATAGGGGAATTGGAATCCTTACCCATTGTTCATGGAAATGCAAAATGGTACAACCATTGTAGAAGACAGTGTGGTAGTTCTTCAAAAAACTAAAAATGGAAGTACCACATGACCCAGCAATTCTACTGCTAGGTATATACTCAGAAAACTTGAAAGCAGAGGCTCAAACAGATACTCTTACACCAGTGTTCACTGCAGCACTATGTGTAATAGTCAAAAGGTGGAAAAGATCTAAAGGCCCATCAACAGATGAATGGATAAACAAAATGTGGTACATACCCATCATGGAATACTACACAGCCAATAAGAAAAATGAAAGCTTGATACATGCTACAGTATGGATAGACCTTGAAAACATTATACTGAGTGAAATAAATCAATCACAAAAGGACAAGTCTTCTATGATTTCAACTATACAAAAAGACAAGAAAAGCTAAATGTGTAGAGAACAAAGTTTATTCATGGTTACCAGGGGTGGGAGGTAGAGGCAAAAGGGTTAGAGGCAATGGAAAAAGTGGATTGATTAAGGGTTGAGTTGCACAGCTGATTCATGTAATTGCTGTAATAAGTTGTATAGCTGTGAAAAGTGAATTGGCTTAAGTTGTGTTGTTGATATATTTACAACAACAACAACAACGAGTTTCTTCTGAGGCTCCTTATGTACAACCAAACACCTTGTGGGATTTGGTTTCTCAGTTTGGAGGTTTAGTGTCGTGGTTTTATGGGACACTCCAGCTGATTGGCTTAATAAGGTGTTTAATGATTCTGGTCTACCTTCCAGTTTGTTGTGTGGTGTCTGGGATCTTAAAAGCCTGCAAGTGACTACCCATGGCACGACAATTGGTCTCTATTCACCTGGACCAACATAGAAAGGAGAGTCAGGAATGGGGGGAGCATATGAACTATGTGGCTAATGACCTCTGTGAATAACTACCTCCTTTGCCATTAGACCAGAAATGAATAGTGCCTGAGTACCATTACTGAACATTTTGATCAAAGAATTTTTTTTGTTACTATGATTAAGTGAAAGTATACAATCCAAGTCAATTTTGCATGCCCCTATCTGCAGCTCCATCTGCTCTCCTCACCCTGTGGAAAGCACATTCCTTTTCACTCTATATTCTAGCATCCTCTTAAGCACCTATCCCCTCCTCTCCACCCTCTTCTGTCCCATCTAGAAGGAAACAAGTAAGACACTCCATTGCACACACAATATTGACCAAAGATTTTATAGCAGAATTCTGATGCAAAGGGAGAAAAGTGTAGAACATAATTTCAAATTCTCATGGATTCTAGACTTTCTGGAGCAATTGAGGCTGGATGAAACTATTGAACTATTGCCCTGAGAAGTCTTGAAACCTTAAACCAAAAATACCCCCTAAAGTTTTCTTAAAACCCAACAGTTAATTTAGCTTAGCTAGTTGCTGGGAGCCAGCCTCAGCAGGGTCTGGGATTCACGAAGGGATGGGTGACGTCAGCGAAGGAGGAATGATGAGACTGAGGCAACCAGGAATCTGGAGATCAGCAGTCTGTCAGGGTCCGCCTTTATTTTTTATATAATCAGTGACATGTTTTCACTCTGGTCTTTGGCCATGTAAGCTGTTGGTTAGTAAGGAACTGATACTTCGTGGTCTCTTTTCATGTTAATCATTAGGGTTTTCTCTGTTGGATAGCAAAGAACCCATACATTGTGGTCTTTTTTTCATGTTAATCATTAGGGCCTTTTAGGTAATGGCCCAAAACAAATATATTGTGATTATAATCAACAGAGAAAATAAAGCTATACCTTGAGCTCAATCAGTTCTATCCTCGAGGTCAAAGGTGCAGGAAGGAGGGATAGACTCATCTTGAAAGTTAATCTGACTGTCTCTATTTGTTCCTTCTTTGCTCTTTCTTATCTCTTCCTGTGGGGACACTATGCGCCCACCATCCCCCACTCTAAGCCTCTCTTAAACTGTTCTAAGAAGGGTATTTCTTTAGTATTTGTCTGTTTGCCATACCAAATATAATAAATTTGGAAGCCTACCTGTCTTCCTGATGTAGGGAGTGGAAAGGCTGTGTGGGGGGTTGTTCCTGGGGAGCTTCCCAGGGCCTTCCTGCAATCTTGTGTTTCACATGTGGAGGGGGAAGTGCAGTTGGGGGAAGCCAGCGGAGCTGGGCTGGCCTTAGTATTCCTGGGCTGGACATGCTGTGTCGGAATTCATTAAGCCAAGGGGGTTGTAAAACCCTTCTTCTTTGATCCTTGTGCCGGGACATAAGAGAGTATTTTTGAGGAAGGTTTGATTAGATTGCAAAATACTATCAAGGAGAGTACGGCCAGAAATATGTCACGGGTGAGATGCCTCCGCCCGCCATCACATAGGCTTGTAACTTTGTTCACAGAGGCCTTTATGGGTGACGGGCCTCGGCAGCTAGTAAATAATGTTTGCCTTGAGCATGGTGCTCTTTTAAGATCTAGAAAAAGAAGATGAGAATGGCTGCACAACTCAAAGAATGTAATCAATGGAACTGAATTGCACATGTAGAAATTGTTAAATCAGTGTATATTCTCAACAACAACAACAATAAATCATTAAAAGAACTCTGAAACAGCATTTGGCTCAGTAAAGAATGGCAGCCTTCAACACTGTGCTCTTTTAAAGAACTGTATAGGATCAAAGGAAACCCTGGTGGCATAGTGGTTACATGGTACAGCTGCTAACCATAAGGTTGGCAGTTCAAATCTACCAGGTACTCCTTAGAAACTATGGGGCAATTCTCTGTAGGGTTGCTATGAGTCAGATTCGACTCGATGGCAGTGGATTTTATGGGATCCAAGTTGACAACAGCAACCCAAAAAGATAGGAAGTTTAGAGAACAGTGAGTTTATGTCAGTGGAGGAGAAACAATTCTGAAAAGAAGGGTGAAAATGCTTACACAACTTGAATAATGTAATCAGTATCCCTGAATCGTGCATGTAGAAGCTGTTGAATGGGTGTTTTGCTGTGTGTATTTTGAGCAACAATAAAAAAAAATGAAAATAGAACAAAAGAAAAAGAAAGAAATGGGCTGAGCTGGAGGCCAAGAAGACTTAGACTGGACATTGCTCTGTCAGTTACTGAGTGACCTTGGGCAAGTCACTTGTCTTTCATGAACCTCAGTTTTCTCATTTGCCTAATGGATAAAATTAATCAACACATTGCCCTCCTTCCAGGGTAGTGAGATCTTGTGCAGCAATGGCAGCACATACTTGACACACTGTGAAACTCTAAGAAGCACTGTTTGCAATAGAAAAAGTCAGAAACAACTCAAAGCCTCTGCCAAAGAGATTGATTTAAAAACGGTATGGAACAACCATTCAGCAGAGTATTGTGTAATCATTAATGTGATGTGCAATGAAAGTTAATGCTATTAACTATGTTCACAGTGTGTTAAGTCAGAAAAGCAGATTACAAAATCATATGGAGAGTAGAATTCTCTGTAATTAAAAGAGGAAAAGCAAGCAAGCAAACAAAAGACAAAACCAAAAATCAACACAAAGAAAGAACTGAAAGGATGTATACCAAAACTGTAACTGAAGTTATCCCTGGGAATTAGACTTGATTGTGTTTGCTTCTTGCTATGTATAATGAACTGTGTTATTTTTGTAATAAGAGAAACAAGCCACCAATTTTTTAGATACTTGTCATATGCCAAGATCACTGCTGGTGTCTCAATGGGTGGCTGGTTTATTTATTAAAGGCAGTCTCCTTTCTTGCTTTTCACATGAGCTTGCTGTCCGGGGAAAACTGTCCTCCCAGAAGTGTCTAATTCTCTTCTTATATTATGTCCTCTGCCCTCAGAGCTTGAGTCACCAGCTCCAGTTCTTCTTATACATGGTATTTACGATGTACCAGATTCGGGGTGAGGTACTCAGCACCCATTATTTTAATCCTTACCACAAGCCTCTGAGATAGGCATTATCACCCTGCATTATAGGTTATAAGAGTGAAGCCCAGAGAGATGAAGTGATTTGCAACTGGGTATATGACTACTGGAGTCCCTGGGTGGCGCAAACAGTTAATGTGTTCAGCTGCTAACCAAAAGGTTGGAGTTTCAAGTCCACCCAGAGATGACGTGGAAGAAACTTCTGGCAGTTTGCTTTTTTAAAAAATAGCCATTGAAAACCCTATGGAGCACAGTCATCATCAGACACACTTAAGATTTCCATGAGTCAGAAATGACTCAGCAGCAACTGGTACTGGAACATGTCTACAGAGTGGAAGGCCCACTGCTGTCCAACCATCTCAGACTCATGGTGATCCCATGTGTTACACAGAACTGCTCCATTGAGTTTTCTTGGCTGTGTTCTTTAAGGAAGCAGATCACCAGGCCTTTCTTCCATGGTGCCTGTGGGTGCATTCAAACAGTCAACCATTCAGTTAGTAGTTGAGCACAAACTGATTAAGTGGAAGAGCTAAAAATTTAAACTCACAATGTCTAACTCCAAAGCCAGTTTTGAATCATGGGGAGAACTTTGGGAGATTGTTGGCCAGATTCTCATGTCTTTATAAATACTGTTCAAGAATGGCTAGAGCTTCAGTTTCCTCACAGGTAAATGTTGGAAAATCCCCATCTTACAGGCTGTAACAGGGTGGCAGATGAGAAGGTTTGTATGGAGGAAGGTAAAGGAAGGAGCCAAGGTAAGTGTGGCTTCCTTTCCGGGGCCTGAGTCTAGGATGCGGTTACAGCTCTTACCCCTGGCCTCTCTCTGTTCCAGCTGGAACACACTCTGATGATAGGTCAGTGGATGAGGGTTTCCATTGAAGGACACTGTGGGACCCTACTTCAGAGGGAGAGTCTTGAATTTAGCCAAGCCTCCAACATCCAACAGTTCATCTACCAATCCACTCACCATTTGTCTCTCTGAAAAGGGATTTACCTTATATACAAGTTCTTACTAAGACTCTCAGGTTATAGGCCTTACTCCCAGTCACTTAACTTTGACCCCAAAGCACTATTGGGGATGACACATTTGTCCAAAATAACTCCAATCAATGCTGTGTTGTGAATGTTCACTTAACTGAGCAAGAATGGAGACAGAAATGCTCAACACAGATTTAGTCATTTTTCCTTATAATTGCAAGTGTTGGATGTTGTAAACAAGCCTTTTAAAGATCTCTTTAAAAAACAATACACTAAGTGGTTACTTTGCAGAGCTCATGAATAGAGAATGGGTACTTGGGGCTTGGAGTATAATTTCCAGTGACAGCATCATCTGCGAATGCAAAGCATCCCGTATCTGAAATGACTTAGATGGCAGTGAAGAGATGGGCTCTGGAAAGCCACATTCGATGACTCGAGAATTGGCTCTAGTGATGAGAAAGAAACGCATGTCAGAGATGTGTGTGAAGGGAACGAATAACATCATTTCATGAATTAAATGTGGACGTGGAGAAAAGCGTTTCTAAATACACTTCTAATTAGTGGAAGACTTTATAATTCATACATTAAGTTTTAATTCATATGTTACTACTACACTGGCATGGTATTACTACAGTCTGTGTAAAAACCAATTGCCGTACAGCTGATTCCTACTTATGGTAACCACATGTGTTACAGAGTAGAACTGCTCCATTGGGTTTTCTTGGCAGTAATCTTTACAGAAGCACATTGCCAGGACTTTCTTCTGTGTGCTGCTGAGGTTTGAACGGCCAAGTTTGGTCAATACGTGAGTGCAAACCATTCACACCATCCCCAAAACCACCAAACCCCCTAACACTGAGTCAATTCCAACTCATAGCAATGCTATAGGACTGAATAGAACTGCCCCCATGGAGTTTCCAGTGAGCACCTGGCAGATTCAAACTGCTGACCTTTTTGGTTAGCAGACCTAGCACCTAACCACCGCACCATGAGAGTTTTCTTACGCCCCCCTAGGGGCCTTATATTTTATAAAATGTCTTTAAACATATGCTTAACCACCTTCTTAAATTAATTAAATATTTTCCTTAGAACTTTGACTATCTCATCTCTACGAAGACTGCCAAGTTCATGAACTCATCCTAGAGAAAGTGCTATATTCCTCATTGCTGAATATCACTACGGTCACCTTCAAAGTACTCCCCTTAGGAAGCTGTGCACCGATGCCAGCACCTAGTCAACCCATCAAAGAAGTTTTGGAACTTTTTCTGGAATGGCCTTCAGAAGAGCTGTTGTATTACCTTAGATGTCCTGAATGTCATAAAAAATTTCCTTTCAATATTTTCTTCATCTTCTGGTAAGGAAAAAAAGTCATTGGGGCCCAGATCAGATGAGCAGGGAGGGTGTTCCAAACAGTTATTTGTTTCCTGGCTAGAAACTCCCTCACAGACAACCATACAATTAAGTTTGTGAAGTTGCCACTGTGCCATCGTGTACAATGGCCATTCCAGAAAGAGTACCCAAATTGCTTATTGCCTTGAAGGGTAGACTAAGTGCTGGCGTAGGTGCATAGCTTCCCAAGGAGAGTACTTTGAAGGTGACTGTAGTGATATTCAGCAACAAGGTATGTAGCACTTGGGACATTAAGTTCATGGATTTAATCCTTAGACCTTGTATTCCTAAAGAGCTTTACATGCATGTTGATTAAAAGCTTTGTTTTGGACCTTTCCACTGGGAAAGGAAGATCATACTGCATTTGGGGTTGTTATTCCATTGGGCATGTTCACTGTAGGTGTATCATGTACCAGTCATGGTGTCATGGACCCTTCGTGGAGAAGAAACCAGAGTCCCAAAACACCACTTGAATCCTCTAGGGTCTATGTAGAAAGACACTGGTTGAAATCCATCTGCTGGACAGGGCCATTGCTGGGGCCCAAAGTGAAGTGGGCACTAAGCCAAGGTCACCTAGAAGAAGTCCCAAGGCCTGTGGGCAGGAGAGGGGTGATAAGAGGCAAACCTGACTTAGTAACCAAAGATCATCCTTCCCGCATGGTGATATTCCCGCTCTTGAGCCTGAGCTTGGCCTAGAGAGCACCAAGGAGAAAATGCTCCCCCAAGGGGGGGGGTGTGCATTCCATTGGGGAGGGGGTGTGTCCACCTGCTGGGCAGGCTGGTGTGTCAGATGGGGTTGACAGCATCAGTGGGGCAAGCTTTCTTGCTCACCTCCGTAAAAGCATTGAAATCTAAGTCTTCAGCATTTTAAAGTTGAAATCTAGAATATTTTATAATTTGCATAACAAGAAAGGATGTAATATTTGGCATGTTAGAAATACAGACATGATAAAACTCTGTCCCTCTTTTAAATGTACCAATCCAACACAAATATAGCAAGTCGATACACACTGTCATCCTTTTAAAAAATGCACAGATGAGCTCTTAACAGCTGGAAATTGTATTTCTAATCCACTTGCCCCACAGAATTTTATCCTAATATAATGTACTTTTATGCTTGAAGGTTTTTTTATTGATTTTCCTATCACACTTATCTGCAACAAAAGGACGTATATATAAATTGAATCTTTTTATTTTCTGTGACTGTAAGCCTCTAAGTATTAAGGAAAAATTCTTCTGGATTGAGTTATAATGTCAACTATTACTAAACAAATTCTATGAAAATAACACAAATGTACTACAAATTTGGATAAATGATTATTAAACAAATAATTAAATTTAATTAGAAACATTTCTTTTAATGAGACGAATGGAGGCAGAGCTGCCTTGCACACCACACATACCTCACACACTTCTGCATTACACAACCCAGGAAGAGCCATTTAGACTTTGATGTAAATGGTGACCCATGGAGTTATACAGTAGACAACATGGTCAACTGTGTGTTGGTGTCCCTAAAACAAAACCCAGTGCTGTTGAGTTGATTCTGACTCATATCGACCCCAGCTATATGGGAGTGGTGGTAGCTGTGATTAAAGGAAACTTTGAAAACGTCATTTGTCGAATGTCCTTTTGTTGTTGTTGAAACCTTTGTTTTATATTCGAGAAGTTTTGACTGAGCAGAACAAGGTACCATCGTAGGATTCTGGGTGAATAAGATGTATGTACCTCTTTATAATACAGTGGAGGAATGGGGACTATGTAAGAGTTCAGTCCTCTTTACTATACGTCCCTAGGTATGAACTACCTTGAATTTCCCTAGGATGAATATTGTTAATTGGCTTCAAATTGGCTCTCAACTCATGGCAAACCCATACGCAAGGAACAAAACACTGTCTGGTCTTGCATCATCCCCATGATCAGCTGCACATCAAACCATTATAAATCTCCGGAGTTTCCATTGACTGATTTTTGGAAGTAGATTGCCAGGCCTTTCTCCCTAGTCTTAGTATGGAAAGCAAGGCTGAAACCTGTTCAGCATCATAGCAATATGCAAGCCTCTACTGACAGATGAGTGGTGACACCACGTGGAATGCATTAGCCAGGACTGAAGATCGGGTCTCCCATGTTGTTGTTAGGTGCCTGGAATCAGTCCTGTCTCAACAACCCTATGTTCAACAGAACAAAACACTGCTCAGCCCTGCACCATCCCTCAGTCATTGCTATATTTGAGCTCACTTTTGCAGCCACTGTGTCAGTTCCTCTTGTTGAGGGTCTTCCTCTTTTTTGATGACCCTCTACCAAGCATGATGTCTTCCTCTGGGGACTGCTCCCTACTGATAACATGTCCAGAGTAGTAGTATAGAGACACAGAAGGTGAGAATTCTACCACCGAGCAACCACTGTCCCCTAGGAGGAATAGAGCTAAAATCAGTTGTCACCAACTTGATTCTGACTTGGTTTCCATGTGTGTCCGAGTAGAACTGTACTCCATAGGCTTTTCTTCCAAAACAGACTCAAACAGCCAACTACTACCACTGGGTTAGCAGCTGAGCACATTATCTGTTTGCAATACCCAGAGATTCCTAGGAAACAATTGTTGTCAGACACTGTCCGATTGGTCCTGGCTCACACTGACCGTATGTACAAAAAAGAAAACATGTTCTGATTATGAACGGATGTTTGAAGTTGTTTCTTTTTATTTTAAGTCATACCTCATCAGTAAATGAAAGTCCCAAGAGCTTCACTCCACACGCTATCCGTGTCATTAAGGTTGACTTTATAAGGAGGAGGCAGCTCTCTACCGGTTGTATCTGAGTGCCTTCCAACCTGAGGGGTTCATCTTCCAGCACTATATCAGACAATATCCCACTGCTATTCATAAGGTTTTCACTGGTCAATGTTTTTAGAAGTGGATTGCCAGGTCCTTCTTGCTGGTTTGCCTTAGCCTAGAAGCTCCGCTGAAGCTTGTCCACTGTGGGCAGCCCTGCTGCTGTTTGAAATACCAGTGGCATGGCTTCTAGCATCACAGCACCATGCAAGCCCTTAGAGTATGACCAACTAAGAGACAAGGAAGAAGAAGCGTTATAAAAACAATAAACAATTGTTTGAAAAAATTGACCTTTCATTCTGTTTGGCCCATTCCCATATTTTCCATAATTATCCCATTTAATTAAATTCCAAAAATGCTTTTGAGCCTAACCATGTGCCAGGCAATCAATTATGTGATATTAAGGGAAATGGGGACAGAGAAAAAGTGCGTCCCTGACCTTGAGTGCTGGCGGTCACCATGCAGCCTTTTAAACTCTAAGTGGAGGATGACCAACATGGATCAGTAGGAAACAGGAGGGAGGGGTTTAATTCATCACAGGGAAGGGTTCATGAACCTGGCAAAATCCAAACTGGGCTGACATGGTTCACTTAATTCAGGCAAAACAGGCAGTTTAACTGGAAGGGTCTAGAGAACTGTGGCCATATGGTATGGTCTGCTCACTGGGCAAGTTCTTAGGTCATGGCTGTACGGTGGTTTTAGCTGAAAAGTTTATACAGCAATAAACTATTAGGCTATTCACAGTACTATTTTCATGAAAATAATTCTAGCTAAATACACTTTGGCCTCTAATTGGAATACAACAGCACTTAGTTATTAACGAGGTCATGCTTCTCATCTCTTAAAAATAGCCATTCTCTGTACTTGAGGGAAGGTTAGCATAACTGGACTAAATCAAAAGCTAAGAGGTTTCCTAAAAAGAACCCAACACTTTGAATGACAGAGTAGTAAGGGCAGGGGTCTGAGGACCAAGGTTTCAAGGGACACATCTAGGTCAATTGGCATAACAAAGTTTTTTTAAAAAAATGTTCTGCATCCTACTTTGCTGAGTGGCATCTGCGTCTTAAAAGCTAGCAAGTGGCCATCTAAGATGCGTTCATTGGTCCCGACCCACCTGGAGCAGAGCAGAACTGAAAGACATAAAGAAAATATGAGTCCAAGAGACAGAGTCACAATCCAGCATGAAACCAGAATAACTAGATGGTGCCCGGTCAGCACCGATGACTGCCCTGACAGGGAACACAAGAAAGAGTCCCTAACATAATGGGAGAAAAATGAGCGTGCAGAATTTGAACTCTATTAAAAACACCAGACTTGATGGTCTGACAGACTGTAGGGTACCTGGAAGACATGCCCCCTGGACTCTCTGTTAGCCCAGAACCAAAAATATTCCTGAAGCCAGCTCTTCAGACAAACGTCATGGACTCTGAGACATAAAATGATTCTGGTGAAGAGTGTGCTGCTTGGCTTAAGTAGGTACAGGAGGCTAACTGGGCAGCTCCTGTCCAGAGGTGAGATAAGAGGGCACAGGGGAACAGGAGCTGGTTAGATACACATGGGAAATACATGGTGGAAAGGAGGAGTGTACTGTCCCACAGCTGGAGTTACATAGCAGCTGTGTGGAAGTTTTTGTATGATGGATTATAAGTTTCACTTAAGGCACAATTTAAAAAGGGGGGGGGCTTGCTTTAGGATCCTTTGGAGTAGCCACCTCATGTCCCTCCAGACCTCAGGAGCCCCACAGATAGTAGTTAAATTGGCTTCTACAAAAAAGCCCACGCTCCAACCCACACCAAACCAAACCCACTGCCACCAAGCTGATTCCAACTCATAGTGACCCTGTAGAACAAAGTAGAACTGCCTGATCGAGTTTGCAAGGGACATCTGGTGATTTTGAACTGCTAGCCTTTTGTTGGAACTCTGGTAGCGTTGTGGTGAAGTGCTACCTCTGCTAACCAAAAGGTCAGCAGCTCAAATCTGCCAGGCGCTCCCAGGAAACTCTATGGAGCAGTTCTACTCTGTCCCAGAGCTCTAATGACTACGCCTGCAGGGTTTTCTCGACTCACATAGCCCTAAAGAAAGGCTCCTGAGTCAGCCCTTGGGATGACATTGCCTGCCTAATGCCCCCTGTGGTAGAAAGTGGAACCTCCTCACAGGGGCCTGTCTTAACCCTGTTCTTTGTACACACCCAGACAAGTTGAGGGCCTGACCCAGAATCTCCTGTCTTGAAGGGTGGATACCACCAGTTACAGGGGAAACATTCTGTAGAGGGAGTTTGGTTTCAAGATCCCCAGAGATGTGGTCTGAATAAGGGCAGTCCTAATCCTTGAGAGCATCTTGAGAAGCAGGCTGGGCAAAAGATGCTAGCACTTCCCCAGGCAGTGCTCATGCCCCCGGCCAGTATGTTTTTTCTGCAACCCTGGGCCACTGGATCTCTCTGAGGGAAGATGACAAACTTTTGGACCACACTCCAGACCTTTCCTTCTGTCATGACATTTTGTTTTCCTTTTGTAGCCATTAATTTTGTTTTCTTTTTATGTACTTTTAGCCTTTCAAGGCAATTAATTCTGACCATGCCCGTAATATTAATACCAATTACTGAGCTCCTACTATGCACTGGAAAACCTAGTAGTGTAGTAGTTAAGTGCTACAGCTGCTAGCCAAAAGGTCGGCAGTTCAAATCTACCAGGTGCTCCTTGGAAACTCTATGGAGCAGTTCTACTCTCTCCTGTAGGATCACTGAGTTAGAATGTACTCAGTGGCACTGGGTTGTGTATGCACTAGGTGCTTTACTTGGGATACGTCATTTAGTTCTGCAAAGTAGGCGTTGTTGGCCTCATTTTACTTGGGCCTCAGAAAGGTGAAGTGACTTGCAGAGTCACAGCCGGTAAATGGTCGAGTCAGGACTTGAACCCAGGTCTCCCTGACTTGAGAAAGTGTACTCTGCATGGAGACTCTTGAGCCAGTTCTTTGAGCCCCATTCCCTGCCTGCCAGCACCCTTTAAAGTGTATCTCTCACTAAGCATAGCTCAGAGTAGAAGGAAGTGCAGCCTCCCGGGATCCAGAAGTGGTATTAATGCAGCACAAGGACTGAGAATCATCTTGCTGTGTGGCCTTGGGCAAGTCACTCACCCTCTCTGAGCCTGTGGTTCATCATCTATAGAAAAAGGTCTTGGACTGGGTGATTTCTCAGGGACTTTTTACTTCCAAAGTCCTGGGTTTCAAATGCCATAGTAAATTTATGAGCTTTGTGAGCTGCAGCCCATCTTACATTCTCCCCAACATGACCTTTTCTTAAATTCATTTCATTAATTCTCCTATTCATAAGAATGCATTTTCATTTCATGGTTCCTATGTTTAGTGCTTTCTCCTGATGATGCTTCTCTTCCCTGGTATAATTTTTTGTTCCATTAATTTCCAAGGACCATTTTGCCAGATCAGAGTGTTAAGAATCATTCACACCTCTTCCATTTGTCTAACCAACCGCTCATCCACTTCTCTCCAGAAGTAATTGTATATGGTTCAATAAGTTTATTGTTCAAATCTGTTTACACTTCAGGATGCATCTCATCAGGATTTGCTATAAAGGGCGGAAGCCAGTTTCCAATTATCATGATTATATCTATTTCTCCAGGTTTTCCAAATACTCCTCTTGTTTTTTCTCAGAAACTGGCTATCTTTTTTCTCTCTCTCTCTCTAATATTTTTCTTTTATATGGAAGACAGACCTTTTTTTTTTTTTTTTAAAGCACCAATTTGAGAGTTTATTTGCTTCTGTTTCCGAAACTCAGCTGAGGCGGTGAATCTCCTGGCTGAGATTCTGGGCTGTTTCTGTTTCCAGCAAGACTTTGTCTTCATTCTGAGAAGTTTCCTGCCAGGGTGTCTCAGGCTGTTTGCAACTCTCTACAGCTTGTGGCCTCAGTGAGAGGTCTGAGAAGGAAGATTAAAAAGCTAAGCAGAGATGGAAGTCTAGGAGCAAGATGGACACTGTCCAGCCCCATTACAGAGACAAACCAGCTGCCAAGATCAAGCCCAGGCCTGCCCCTCCTGAGCCCTCCCAGAGGTGCAGACAGCACTGTGGGTAGGAGCTTGGAGGCCTGGTGCCTGCTGAGCGGGTGCCAGTTCTGGTCTGCCAGTTTGTAGCTGGGCAATGTGAGTAGAGTCTTTACCCTCTCCGTGCCTTGGTTCCTCTGCTGTGAAAGTAGATACAGGAATAGTTCTTGCTTCACAGGGTTGTGTCAGGGTCTGTTTATATATTTATTGACTCAATTATTTCTGGTTCCTGCAATGTGCTGGGTACTAGGCACTGAAAAGATGGTAGGAGGCAAGAACCAGATCCCATCTCTGTAGTTACAGAGTTGTGGTCAGGTTGGAGAGACATCTGTGTACCAATCTGTTAATCAGGCAAACACATGCCTACTTTACAAGGACCCCAAAGGAGTTTGTGGTGCCCTTTAGGGAGACCTGGGAGTTTACCAGGTGAAGGAGCGCTATAGGCAGGGGCCCGGGTAGCCCAGGTGGAGCTGCTGCGGGAGTCCTGGTCCTGGCAGGAGTGGGGAGATAGGTTGCTCATCCAATGAGCGCTCCAGACAAATTTTTGCTCTCATGAGTAATTATAACAGAAGGCTCTACTAAGGAGCCCCAGCCATCATCCCTTGAGTGGGAAGCCCCCTTTCTAGTTGGGACAGTAGTGGCAGGCCCAAGAGGAAGAAGCTGGGGTTGTGTTGTCCAGTAGTCAGTACATTGGGCTCTGGAGACACCTGAATAGAGAGCCTGGGGTGGGGTGAAGCTGAGGCACAGGTCTAGAGATTTTTAGAAAATATCAACAGCTGTGGTTCACAACCTTTAGCAATATCAGGCCATCTGGAAAGTTTATTGAAGACAGTAGATGTCTGGGCTCTACTCTTGGAAATTGACTTATCAGGTCTGGGGCAGGGCTCAAGAATCTGATTGTAACAAGAGTCTTGGGTAGGGGATTCCACTGAGAAGCAATTTAGACTTCAAGCAAACTTGAGCTTTTTGGGGATTCCTGCAGACTCAGTTGGTGAGGTAGGGGTGGGAGGTGGAAGGCTTCTGCTGGAAAGGGCCCTTCCTGTCTGGGGCTGACAGCTAATATGAACAGCTTCCCAGAGCCTGGAAACATTGAGCTTCTTGTAATATACGTAGCAGCATGACATGGGAATTAAGGAGCCATAGCCTGGTACATGATTCTAATGAAACTGCAAGAACCCAGCCAGGTGTACCATCAGCTGCAAAAACAGCCAAGCAGGTCCACTGAACATCTGTATCCAGTGCCAGTGGGTGGCTGACACTCAGAAAGAGGGACACTGGTGGCTTCCTGGGCACTTAAGAGTGGCCACAGTTCCCTCTAGGGGAATCAGGCCTCAGGAATCACTGTCTGGCCTACAGACTGAAGAGCTGGTGTTCCAGTGTAGATGGTGTAGACGCTGGGGGAGGGGACAGCTGCCTGGAGTGACCAGGCAGAGAGCGGCAGGGAGTGGAAGACTTCTGGACTCGGTGACCGCAAGACCAATCATCCTGGCTAATCAGGGACTTTCTGTTAATGTGCTCAGCACTAACCGAGAGACTGGAGTTTTGAGTCCACCCGGAGGCCCTGCGAAGAAAGGCCTGGCCGGCTCCTTGGAAAAAAATCAGGTATTGAAAGAAAACCGTAAGAAGCAGAGTTCTGCTTTGACACACACTGGGTCACCACGAGTCAGAGTGAACTCAATAGCGACTGGTTTTTTGGTTTTCTGTTAGCACGGAAGTCCCATGTTCCAGGGAACTCCTTAGATCCTAGCAAACCAGTGTGGTTGGCTGTCACACTTTGTGGCCTAGGAACTGCTGTTTCCTTGGAGAGCCTCTGGCACCCTGAGCTACGTATCGATTCTGTCTCCATGCTACTAACCGTGCAGGTCTTACTTTTCTGACATGTAAAATGGGAATAATGACACTTGTTTCACAGGAGGATTTGGGGAGGAGTAAATAAGAAGATTCACAGAGGACTCTAGTATAGTGTTCAGCACACATATTTATTTGACAAATATATATTGGCCACTTGGAAACCCCAGTGGTTTAGTGGTTAAGTGCTATATCTATATAGTGGTTAAGTGCTATATATATATATAAGTGCTATATCTAACCAAAAGGTCAGTAGTTCAAATCCACCAGACACTTCTTGGAAACTCTATGAAGCAGTTCTACACTGTCCTTTAGGGTCACTGTGAGTCAGAATCGTTTTAGTGGCAATGGGTTTAATTTGAATTACCATGTTTCAGAACCTCAGCAACACAGGGTTAAAAGCTACGGCTGCTAACCAAAAAAGTCAGCAGTTCGGCTTCTCTTTGGAAACCCTATAGGGCAGTCCTACTCTGTCCTGTAGGGTCACTATGAATCAGAATCACCTTGACGGCAAGAAGTTTGGTTTTCATTACCATGTTTCACCATATTTCATTGAATCTAAGATATCGTCTGTTATATGATGAACTATAATTTATTTGCTGCCAAGGAAAAAACAATGCTGCCAGTTAAATGCTGACCTGCAATATATTGCAAGTTGTATGTGGATTTAGGAGATGTTAAAATGTGAAGAAGAGAACAAATGGCCACTGCAGAATCAGTGAAAGAAGTATCACATCGGGAACTGCTGAAGACAGTGGTAAGTGTCTTCACAATCTGTCTTTGTTGAATTTGCAACTCAGTGTCACCTTTTGAGTGTGGATAATTTCCTAAGAAGTCCTGAAGTGTAAGCATGTCTTTTTGAAGGACATGTCAGGCATCACATATGCAATTTAAAATGTCATGATGTGAGGGAACAGCTTAGGCAAGAAGGCAAAAAACCCTGGGGTTCTGTTTGTAACATGATTGCTGTGTGAGCTCAGGCCAGTAGAACACTCTGAGCCTCATGTATAAGAAGGTTGCTTCTAGCTCTGAGGCTTTAATATTCAGGGTTATAAAGTGGCCAAGCCTTCCTCTCATAGCAAAAGAACTTCTACCAAGTAGGCGTGTTTAACACAGGAAGAAGCCAGGCGAGCTGGCAGCACCCCCTCCCTGCCTAACAGGGAAGATGGGGCTGGTGCTTGCTGTGGGGATGCTGCAGGCTTCAGCTGACCACCTCAGTGGACTCCACTGGATTGCACGGGATGCAGGGATGACAACCGACCCTCCTTGTGTGTCTGCATCCACTTCTGTTTTCACTGAGGCAGTGGACTTTTCCTTCACCGTTGGTGCCTTTGGGAGCAGATTCCTTGTTGCTATGTTCAGAACTGGACGATAGACTCAACAGCAAGTCTCACTGCCCAGTGCATCTGACCATCCTCCAGTGGGTGGTCAGGATGTGCGATGTTTCTGCTCCGTCGCGGGAAGACGTGGTCAGCACGAAGTACAGGGCGGGTGGTCGGCTTACACTAAGTGCCTAGAAGCAGCACTGACCGCGGTGCTCAGGGGATAACCCCAAGGCCGGGAATGCTGCCTGCCCGGTGCGTGGCTCACGGCGCATTCAGGGGCTGCTTTGTGAGCCGTTAGTTTGTGTGAAACAACAGACACTTGGATGCCTGCTGAGTATGGGCTGAAGGCGGAGTCACCTCTGAAGCCCCTCTAGGGGCTGAGGCAGCTAGCTGTAGGTGGACGGGCGGAATTAAAAACCTGTCCCAGGATCAGGATGGGGGCAGAAAATCATCTAGATTGGGCTGGTATTAGGAACAGGAGATTGATCTAGTGAAGACGTAACACTTGAAAACATACATTTACTGTGTTTGTTTTCTTCTAAGTGATAGTTTCTCATTGTAGAAAATCTGAAAAAATACAAAGAAAGATGAAGAAAAAATAAAAAGTCACAGCTATCCCACCATCTAGAGTCAACCTCTGTTAAAATGCTGGTGTATTTCCTATCAGGATTGTTTTCTAAATACAGGCTTGTGTTTGAGGGACCAGAGTACAACTGAAGGCCCACTCCACATGTTTAAATATTTAAGAGTTTAATAATTTTTCTAAAAGAGTTGATTTTCATATAAAGTATTCAAAATGATTAACTAAGCTGAAAAGGCGAAATTCAAATTATAATTAGTAAGTATTATACATTTAAATCGGACTTATTTTAGGAAACCTGAAATTTTTTAAACAATTAAATCAAACAAAATGTTAAAAATAACGAAGTGCTTTGGTATTTTAATGCCAAGGTCTATCTAGTTGTCACTGTAAAGAATTGATATTGTGCTTGGCTTTCATGAATATTATATCCAGACTTACATATATACAAATTTAAGAGGAAAATGAATTGTTTAATATTGCAAAATACTCCTGAGCTGCCGTCTGCAGCTGTTACAGCCATCGTGCTAATTAGCGAGTGCCTCCGGAACCATGAATTAGAACACGAAGAAAAGCAAGAAAACGGACACTTGGCACTATTAGGAGATGCTATTTGTTATGTAAGAAAGTGTTACATTTCATGCTATCTGAGAGGAAGTATATTTGACAAATTAATTTGTCTTTCCTCTTACTTAAACACATCCACTGCTGAAATCTTCCGTGCTCTCTGAAGCTTTGTCCATCTCCAACGTGAGCTGCAGCCCAGCCCAGCCCGCACAGCATCCTGGCGTTGGGATTCAGTCGTCTTTTGTTTTAACGACGGAAAGCAAGTGATGGAGACTGATTTTCTGGGGCTAGAATGATGTTAGTCACCAGTCGATGTTTAGGGCTATGCTGTGCAGCACTAAGCACCAGATTCTGAGCAATGTGCTGTGGCTTCTGAATAACTACTGTGTGCTTACAAAATACAGAGAACTCTAGGTCACGGATCTAGGGCAGGCAGTGCACTTGCCCAAGTATAAACTCTAAGAGCACACGCACGCATGCACTCATACACACACACACACACACACCCCTAAGTATATAGAAGTGTCATTTCTTCTGTCTTCTTTATGCATTGTTCAGCTTTCACAGAACTGATACCTTTGAATTGTAGTGCTGGTGAAGAATATTGAAAATATCAGGGACGGCCAAGAGAGCTGAAACCCTGGTGGTGTAGTGCTTAAGGGCTATGTCTGCTAACCAAAAGGTCAGCAGCTGTAATCTACCAGGTGCTCCTTGGAAACTCTGTGGGGCTGTTCTACTCTGTCCTGTAGGGTTGCTATGATTCGGAATTGATGTGATGGCAGTGGGTTGGTGTGGTTTTTTGTTTGTTTGTTTTCTTTTCTAACCAAAAGTACAAATAAATCTGTCTTGATGACAGTGCAACCAGAGTGCTCCTTTGAAGGAAGAATGGCAAGACCACATTTCACTTACTTTGGACATGTTGTCAGGACCGATCAGTTCCTGGAGAAAGACATGACGCTTGGTAAAGTGAAGGGTCAGTGAAAAAAGACACTCAAGGAGATGGACTGACAAAGTGGCTGCAGCAGTGTAAGGGTGGTGCAGGACTGGGCAGTGTTTCATTCCGTTGTACACAGGGTAAGTCACTGTGAGTAGGAATCCACCTGACGACACCTAAGAATAACAACATATAGGAGTGAGGATGTCAAGACTTTGTTGCCCATGCTTTGGACATGTTATCAGCAGCGATTTCTGGAGAAGGACATCATGTTGGGTAGTCAGTGAAAGAGAGGAAGACCCTTAACGAAATGGATTGACGCTAGCTGCAACCACGGGCTCTCCCACAGCAGTGATCGTGAGGCTCGCTCAGGACTAGGCAGCATTTTGATCTGTCACACATAATGTCACTATAAGTCAGAGTCCCCCAATGACACTTAACAACATATATAATACATACAAGACACACTTGAACTGCATATTAGAAACATTCTATATGTATCTCTCTCCCACTTTTCTAGCAGAAACATTTTCTTTTAAATATTTGTCTAAATTTATTTTTTACATTGTACAGCCAAATAAAAAAGATATGTCATCATTTATTAAACTGGTCCCCTATTGTTAAAATTTATGTTTTTAATTTTTCTGTCTTATAAACAACACCACGGTGAACATCCTGTGCACATCTGGGCTTTATTGCTGGAAGTCACTTTGTTAGGTCAGAGTGGACGTCCATTGTGTATGTATGCTTAAATCAGGGAGGGGCCCCTGAAAGAACTCCATGGCCAATGGATAACCTCGTCTTTGTTCGTCAGGGGCCAGACCGTGGAGACTAATGCCTGCAGATCGCACATGAATTGGCCTAGGGACCAGCAGTCCAGATTTCTAGTCCCAGCTGTGTGAGCTTAGGCAAGCTCCTACCAGGGCCCAGGTCTCATTTTCACGATCTGTACAAAGAGGAGCTGGACTAGGTGTTTTCTGAGTCCTTGCCAATGGGAATCGCTCGGAGTCTGGGAGTCCTGCAAGCTGAGTGGGCGAAGCCAAGCTCAAGCTCAACCCACTGGGGGGGCTCCATCCATGAGACCACCCTGCCCCCTGCTGGCTGGTTGCTGGATGCCAGCCGCGTTCGTGGCTTTACCGGAGAGCACCGAAAACAGGGTCTCAGAAAGTCAACTGCGCGCTGGGAAATCAGCCGGTATCAGAAGGCTGAAAGTAAGGAAGACTGAAAGTAAATTCCGGCACGGTCACAATTCGTTTAT
This sequence comes from Heterohyrax brucei, assembly GCA_028571685.1. Lineage (NCBI taxonomy): Eukaryota > Metazoa > Chordata > Mammalia > Hyracoidea > Procaviidae > Heterohyrax > Heterohyrax brucei. The sequence goes on from CM053150.1 coordinate 43,175,597, forward strand.
TCATTTTATTCCCTGAAATTACATTCTTTGGGCAGTGCTTCCTAATGTCTCATTTCATTCATTTGTTCAGCACATGTTAGCTAAGTGGCAGGACTGTGTTAGAGGGCTGGGGGCATGACAGCAAAGACTCTCCCCTGTCCTTGAGGAACGCACAATCTAGCAGGGGCGGAAGCACCTGTCACAGGTTACTACTATACAGAGCAGACAAGCGCAGAGAAAATAGTGCAGACCTTTGATACTTGGCGATAGCTGAGCTTTCAGGGGGGCCCAGGTGGCGCAGCGGTTAAGAGCCATGGCGAGCTAGGGCTCCCACCAAGAATGTCAGCAGTTCAAATCCACCAGCTGCTCCTTGGAAACCCTACGGGGCAATTCTGTTCTGTCCTAGAGATTTGCTGTGAGTCGGAAAGGACTTCACAGCGATGGGTGTGGGTTTGTTTGTTTCGGAGGAGGCAGTTTCCAGAACTCTAATATTCATTTGTTTGGATAAAGAACCCAAATAGAGGGCAGGGCAGGCAGTTCCCTCAGGCTGGCAATTGGCAGACTGGGAAGTATTAGGGATCTCGGGAACTCTGTGCATGTGCGTGTGTGCGTGCACACATGCATACATGGAGTGGGAACACCTGAGCTGTGGCCCTGGCTCCTGTGCTGACGGACTGTGTGATTTTACGTGAACCTGTTCACTTCTCTGGGTGTTGGTTTCTTGATCTGTGTAAGAAGGCTTTGGACTGGACTAGTCATTCTGTTGCTGTTTTATTTCCTCCAATTACAGTCTTTGGGCCTGTGCCACAACTTTCTTTGTTTAAAAAAAAAAAAATTCTGCAGAGAATCAGGACCCCCTCTTTTTTTCCTTAAATAAAAGTAAACACAAACCAAAAAACCAAACCCATGTAGTCGAGTCGATTCTGACTCATGGCTGCCCCGTAGGACAGAGTAGAACTGCCACCGTAGAATTTCCAAGGAGCACCTGGTGGATTTGAACTGCCGGCATTTTGGTTAGCAGCCTTAGGACTTAAGCACTATACCACCAGGGTTTGTCCTATATTTAAAGAGGAAATAAATGCCACATTGTACCAGCCTTAGGATCGTGAGGTTCAGTGGAGCACATTTGAGAATTGCTGACGCTCTCCGCGGCCACTAATGTTCTGTGCAATCCTGTGTCAGCCATCTGGCTTTGAGAAGGGATGTTTGCTATTAAATGACTGTGAGTAACCACACAGACTCAAGTCACTTTTTTTGTTGTTTTTTTTACAAGTATTATTTAACAGGAAGATTTAATCTTTACCATTTACAAGCACAGGTTCACAAAACAGTGTCTCAAAGAAGTGTATTAGTTTCTGTGGCTGCTCTAACAAAATAACAAATTACTGCAAACTTGGTGGTTTGCAACAACAAAGATGTATGTGCTCACAGATCTGGAGGGCAGAAGTCTGACATTAGTTAAATCAGGATAAAATCAAAGTACTGGCAGGGCATTTCCAGTTTCTAGCGGCTGCCAGCACTCCTTAGTTTATGGCTGCATCACTCAATCTCTGTCACCATGGTTACACTGCCATCTCAAATTCCGTCATTGTCAAATCTCACTCTCCCTCTCTTATAGGAACACCTGGAACAATCCAGGATAATCTTTCCATTTTAAGAGCTTTAATTTAACCACACCTGCAAAGTCTAAATTCTCAGGTAAGGTAACATTTACAGATTCCATGGATTAGGACCTCATCTTGGGGAGGCTATTATCCAGGCTTCTACAGCAAGTGATGTGTCCACAGTGAGTCCATAGCAGAGACATTTTGGTCAGTTGTCTCTTAGTCTCATTCTTCCCACCTTTTCTCTCTGTCCAGTGAAGAAGCAATGAAAAGAATATGGAACACTCTCTTGGGTGAGGAGTGGACCTGGGTAAAGAAGAGGAGACATTGTTGGCTCTAGCCTCCTGGGTAGATCCTATTCAACTCAGGGCCAACAGAAGGCTGAGCCATTCCCATGGAGAAGCACAGAGCAAGAGCTGGCCTGGCAGCCGTGTTTGGAGGAAGCTCTTTGTCGAAGAGTCATCTACCAGGGAGGGAATTTGCACACATTGAACTAGGCCCTGTGTGGAGCTTCACCTTCTGACATGACCACCTCAAAATCCCTGTGAGACAAAGATTATTAGGACCACTTTACAAGTGAAAACGCTGAGGTTCAGAGAGGGGAAATGACTTACCAAGACTACAGAGCTAGTGAAAGCCAGTGCTGGGACTCAAACCCACTACTATGTGAAAGCTTCAAAATATCTATTTGTGTCTGAGTTTCAGCTGCTCTGAGCTAAAGAGCATGCTGCGAGCATGAGTTTAGAGCTCTGGACTTGACTCTGGGGGCATAATGGTTCTGCTATGGGCAAATCATTCCAATTCGCAGAGCCTGTTTACTTATCTGCAAAGTGGGCTGAAAGTTCTTGACCTGCCCCCTGGGTTGTTACACAGGTCCAAGAAAATCATGTTTGAGAAAGTCTTTGCTTGCCCACCACCTGTAGAGGAGCTGTCGTTAAGGTTTCACTGGGTGAGAGGGCTGTGGACAGCCTTTTGGGAAGACTGGTGGTGAGAGCAGAGGCTGTCAACCTGGCCTGTGCCAAGCCTGCCTGACTAGGGCAGCTGACTCCTCCAGAAGCACCCAGCAGACAGGATGGTGCATTCACAGCAATCTAACCCTAGCTGATTTGTTCAATTGAATTCAACAGAAATTCACTGGGTAGTGATTCTGGGCTGGTGAGATTCAATGGCCTCCACCTTTGGTGACTACACAGGGAGAGATGGACATGTAAAGTAACTATGACAGAGGCAGTGTGTGGTTGGGACTGAGAGACACAAACAAGAGGGAGCAGGGACGCAGAGGCGAGAGTATCATTTCTGACACGCTCAATAGCATTTCTCCTTCTTATATCCTTGGTTCATGCAGTTAATTATTTCCCCAGGACCAAGCCCTAGCTATGGAGTTGCAGTGTTAAAGGGTGAGCTCCTTTGAGCAGCCAAATCTGCCCTTTACACAGGTTGGCTTTAGCTATACTCTCAGTACATGTTTGCGAGGGCCTGTCTGTCCCCACGTCAGCAAGGCGGGCATTCACCACCTATCAGTCTTTGTCCACTTGATAATCAGAAATAAATCGTCTCTTGCTGGCTTCTAAGATGAAAAGCGATTTGAAACAGTCTTTGTTTACGGGCCATGAAGGAGAGAAGCTGTGTGTCTGTGTGTTTCTTGGTAAAACACCCTTCCTGTATTTTCCCTGTCCGTGGATTTGTGGTTCCCTGATCTGATTATCAGACCATTTGTCAGCCCTATACCAGCATAGGGGATTATGACCTCCATTTTATTGATGGGGAAGCTGAGGTTCAATGAGGGTAAGTGACTTGCCCAAGGTCACTTGGGTAAATCAGTGCTGGAACTGATTCAGCCCTGGGCTTTGGAGTCTCTCTCTAGCACATTGCCCACTGCATCACACTGATAGATAACCCTCTACTATAGTTCTGGGGGAAAAAAAAATCAAGCCTGCCTTGTTTCAATTTAGTCTTGATTCTTAAAATAATCTATCCTGTAACATACAGTGGTGTTAGCAGAGAAAATATGTTCTGCCACTTACTGCTAAAGGAGCCAGAGATCCGCGATGGGCTGTGACCCTTTAAGAGCGTGCCCTCCATTCTGATAAATCAGGTCCTGGAAGGCTGTATGCGAGATTAGTGCTGATGCGTGTGGGGACAGTTAGTGTGATTATTAACAGGATGTCACGGCTGGGGATGAGCTGGCTCAGCATGCACGCAAGCACCTGGAGTCCCCAAGCCAGGGCCTGGGCTCTGAGGCAGCCTGGAGGGGGGATCATCTACCCTCCCAGTCACGTCTTCCAGGAACACCTCTGCTGTGCCCATCTGTCCACTTGTTCTGCCCTGTGATCTTGTGGTCACCTCTGCTGCTTGGGGGTAGAAAGAATTTGGTTCCAAACCTGGCTCTATCATGAGTTTGTGTGTGAGCAAAGCTCCTCCCTGCCCCTCCCTGCCTCAGTTTTCCCACCTGCCTAGCTGTAGTATTGGGCACAATAATCTCTTAGGGCTCTTTCAGGTCTAGACCTTCCCAGCTGCTCCACCTGTCCACCCCTGGCAGCTCCAAAGGGGCAGAGGTGTGTGCCAGTAGGGTGGCCCAGCTGCCTCTCTTCAGCTTGGGACAGCATCTCAGATTCCACTCTGGGTCCCACACCTCATTTTACTGATAGTATTTTACTTTTTATTATACAACTACACATTTGTCATAAAAATTAGAACATATGGATAAGTAAAAAGAAGAAAATAAAAATCACACTAGATCCCATGAGCAAAGGAAAACTCTTCTTAATACCCTTATCCTTATATTGGTGATCTCTTATTCGACAGCACTTGGCTTGGCTTTATATTTCCGCCTAATATACTGCTGCTTTAGTTATCTAATGCTGCTATAAGAGAAATACCACAAGTGGATGGCTTTAACAAAAGGAAATTTAGTGTCTCCCAATTTAGGGGCTAGGGGTCCAAATTAAAGGTGCCAGCTCCAGGAGAAGGCCTTTTCTTTCTGTTGGTTCTGGGAGAAGGCCCTTGCCATCAATCTTTCCCTAGTTTAGGAGTTTCTCAGACAGGAATCTCTGGTCCAAAGGATATGCTCTGCCCCTGGTATAGCTTTCTTGGTGGTATGAGGTCTCCTTGGCTCTCTGCTTGCTTCTCTCTTTTATATCTCAAAAGACATTAACTTAAAACACAACCTAATATTGTAGATTGAGTTGTACCTCATTAACATAAATGCCTCTGATCCTGCCTCTTTAACATCATAGAGGTAGGATTTACAAAGGAACTTCACACCAGTGACAAAATGGTAGACAATCACACACAGTACTCAGAATTGTGGCTTAGCCAAGTTGCCACACGTTTTGGGGGGCCACAGTTCAATCCATAGTAACTGTGATGAACATCTTTGAAACTAATCTTTACGTAATTTTTTTGACAGCTTCCTCAGATGAAATTCCCAGCAATTCACTTGAGTCAAAAGGGTTGCATGCTTTCAAGCAGACCCACATTTGGTATACTTAAGCCTCCTGGTATGTATCCAAGGGAAGCCAAGGGAGTGAAGGGGTGAGAGTGAGGAACAGTTTTAGGAGCTGGCTGTAGAGTGTCCTGAAAAGAGATCTGGATTTGGTCTCAGCAAACGGAATAAAGGTCCCAGCTGTTTCCCTCCCTAGGCTGCGACCGTGGGCTGGTGACAGCACAGTGATGACGTTCTTCATTTGGAGAACAACCCAAACCCGTTGTGGTCAAGTTGATTTCTATTCCCTATAGGCTGTAGAGGACAGAGTAGAACTACCGATCGAGTTTCTAAGGAGAGCCTGGTAGATTCAATCTGCCAACCTTTTGGTTAGCAGGTGTAGCTGTTAACCGTTATATACCACCAGGGTTTCCAGAGAATAATCAGCACAGGTTTTTGTTGCTGTTGTTTTCTTAAATAACAGGGCAACTAAGTATTTTCTTTCAAAGATAATGGTCAATAGGCAATGGCTTGGGCATTTTGAGTCCTGTCTAACTTCCATCAGGTTTTGAAACTCCTTGTATCTGACTCGATGGCACTTCGTTTGGCTTGGCTGTCTGAGTTTAGGATCTTCTGAGCTTTGAGATTGTTGCTGTTATTGTTGAGTGCTGTTGAGTGGATTTTGACTTGTAACAGCCCCATGTGACATAGCAGAATGGCCCTCTGAGGTTTTTTACACTGTAATCTTTAGGAGAGCAGATGGCCAGGTCTTCGTCCTGCAGAGCTGCTGGGTGGGTTTGAACTGCCTACCTTTGGGTCAGCATCTGAGTGCTTAAGAATCATGCCACCAAGTCCCCTTCCCTTGTGGGAAATAAGTCCTGGTGACACAGTGGTTAAGCGATCAGCTGCTAAGTGAAAAGATTTGACAACTAAACCTACCAGAGGCTCCCTGGAAGAAAGATGTGGCAGCCTGCTTCCTGGAAACTCTTCGAGGCAGTTCTGTTCAGCCCTAGAGGGTCACAATGAGTCAGAATTGATTTGATGACAATGGGTGTTTTTCCTGGGAAAGAGTCCCTGGGTGGTACAGTGGTTAATGCATTTGTCTGCTAACCAGAAGTTTGGAAATTTTAGCCCTCTCAGGGGTGCCTTTGAAGAGAGGTCTAGCAATCTACTTCAGAAAAAGCAGCCAGTGAAAACCCCGTGCAGGGCAGTTCAGTTGTGACACACAGGACTCAGCTTGATGGCAACCGGCTTCTCATGGAGTTTTGTTCCCTGGAAAGATGACTAAGTACTAAGACAGCCCTTGCCCTTCCTCCTGCTCAGGAATGAGACTTTTTAAAGGACTCATTACCTCCTTTGTGTGCTTTTGCATGTTTAAAAATTGGACTTGGCCTTGAGGGTGGACCAAGACCCAGCTGCAAGGGAGGTTCATGGACTCCGCGCGGTCCCAGACCTCACCAACCACCGAAGTGTGCCGGCTGAATTTAAAAAATAATTGTCTTTTTTTTTTTTAATGATGCCAAACGTGTCCTGAGATTAAAAAATAAACACACTTTATTACTTTCCCAGTCCTTTCCTCCTCCCTCCCAGGACCAGATGGGGATTGCTTGAATATTTCTGGCGTATTTCACATATTTAATAACGCCCTTGGAGGTTCTTCCAGATCTGATGAAAACGTGGGTTGAACTCTGCTGGTAGACTCTTGTTCCCGAAGACGAGAGAGCTGATAGGGCTGACAGGCCAGCACCTGGAAGCAAGGGCAGCCGGTGTTGGAAACAGCTGGGTCTGCAAGTCCAAGGGCGGCTACTTTTCATCCGGAGCAACAAAGGAAATAGGACATTGTTTTGCTACCCACTGGTGCTCTCTCTCTCTCTCTTTCTCTTTCTCTCTCTCTCTGTGTGTGTGTGTGTAAAAGAGGAAGAGAAGGGGAAAAAAATGAATCCCTGCCTCGAAGCAAATGGGAGCTTCTGGAGACAGCCAGGCTTTCCCCTAGCTCTCTTGAGCAGCAGCAAATCCAAGAAAATAATTAAAGCTTTAATTTATTTATACTTCTTCTCTATAGATATTATAGATCCTACAATTGCTGCCTCCTGATTTATGCACGCGGAGCTCTCTAGGAGCTGCTGCAGTGCTGCAGGGTCCCCTGCTGGGAGGAGGGGACAGAGGCCCCGTCGGCGCCGGCAGGTCCAGACCCTCGAGCCGAGGACCCCGGTCCGGTTGTCAGCTCCGTGTCGGCGGCCGTGGGCAGGACAATGGCTGTGGCCTGCGGCGGTGGCGAGGCCCCACAGGCGCGACTGGGGAACGGGCGCACCTGGGTGATGGGCACCTCCCGAGACTCCCCGGGACTCAGGGCCTGACAGGAACGTGGCTGCCTCCTTAATAGACTGCAAGAGTGTTCTCCGGGAGAAGTCAGCCGCAGTCCCCGAGGAGAGATCATCAGGCAGAGTGGTCCCCGGAGCAAGATTTATTAGCAGACAGGATGGGGAAGTTGATTAGCCTCAGCGGCTGAACGGACATCCTGTCAGACAGGCCTCTTAATCCAATCACTTACCTGTCTAGGGCAGCGTCTCTGCTCAGCAGCCTCCCCCGCCGGGTCCCTGCTACCTGCTGGCCTGCGGAAGAGGGAGGGGTGGAGTGCGCGGGGCCTCCTTGCCCCAGTAGGGCTTGTCCTTAGCCCACAGGGGTTTATCTGGGACTAGGGATGAATGGACCGTTTCTTCATCCCTCCCTTGCTGGGTCTTGCTCTCCGATTCTGTGTGGCTGTTACTACAGTGTCTTGGTTGCCCTTCTGGACCCACAAGCCTGGTGGCCACTCACCATCGCTTGTACAGAAACTTAGGTCTCAAGTCCTGCCTCCACCCGTTTACCAGCTCTGTGACCTTGGCCACGTGATCTCACCTGGGCTTCCCTTTCTGTTACAATAGGATGATGACAGACTATTTCTCGTAGTGTCGTCTTGGAGACAAATAAGATGAAGCTGTAGAGACCTGGGCATGAAGTCTGGCCTGCAATAGGTGCTCGTTTGTCCTACGCTTCGTGTGTCCTGCCCTGCACTGGCCAGTGTTGTATGGCTTTGCCTCCTTTATTGTGCTGAATCCCCTTAGAAGAGGGGCAGGCCACTGCCCTGGCCGTTTTCTCCCCTTGCCTTTTATACTAAACAGAGCCTTTTAGAGAGAAGATGACTAAATGGTTGTTGAGTGGACGAAGGAGCTGCCTGCTACACCCAGACCGCATGTGGTGAGCCATCATGCTGAGCAACCCATGGCACCCCTGGTGTGACTGTGGGAGAAAAAGGGGGGCAAGGCATGGGGCCCCTGCTTGCTTCTGTGTGGCAGGCATTGAGATGTGTGTTCTCTCCAGCTCCTGTCAAGAGTTTAGGAATTCAACCCTATTGATCTGCTGCATCTTCAGTGCCATCAATCATCATTAAGAAACAGGACCAGAGCCCCCCGATAGGATGCCTGGCACTGGGTAATTTACAGGATTTTACATACACAACAGAAGTGGCTAAAAGAAGTCACTAAGACAAGTACTGAACACTTAGCAGGGAGGAAGGGTGGGAAAGAACCCTGGGAACTCTGGAGGCTGAAGGTAACTGATCAGGAAATGCATCAAATTCTACTTTCTGTGGTCAGATTTTTGTGGATGATTGCAATCATTTAATGAACATTTGGCTTTGACAATATGGATGCTAAGGTCTGGCCCAGACTCTGCTACTATCTGTCTCTGTGTGTAAGGACTTGAGGTTGGCTCCTACCGATGGCTGCCCCTTCTGGCAGCTGACAACCATCAGTCTTGCCTACATCAATGTCGAGGTCAATGGACTGTAGTTTGGGCCATCATCCTCATCTCCTTTAAACAAACCAACAGTGTCGTTAGCCATCAGAGAGACACAAATCAAAACTAGAATGAGACATTTCACTTCTACTAGAATGGCTACAGAAATTTGGGTGGCATAGTGGTCAAGTGCCATGGCTGCTAACCAAAGGGTTGGCAGCTGAAATCCCCTAGATGCTCCTTGGAAGCTCTATGGGGCAGTTTTACTCTGTCCTGTAGGGTAGCTATAGGCTCACTGTGAGTCAGAATTGACTTGATGGTAGTGGGTTTGTTTTTTGGGGGGAAGATTAAAAAACAAAACAAAACAGATAACAGCAAATATTGGTGAGGATGTGGGAAAATTGGAACCCTTACCACAGCCATTGTGGAAAACACTGTAGCAGTTCCTCAAAAAACTAAAAGCAGAACTACCACCCCCCACAACTACTGTATAGCTCAGAAGTTCCAATCCTAGGTATATACTCGAAAGACTTGAAAGCAGAGAGGTGTATGTGAATGTTCATCGTAGCACTATTCACAATAGCCAAAATGTGGAAACTACCTAAATGTCCATCAGCAGATGAATGCATCAATAAAATGTGGTACGTATTTACAAGGGAACCCTACTCAGCCAGTATGTTAATGGAGAAATGAAGCCTTGATACGTGTTACAGCATGGCTGGAGCTGGAAGACGTCGTTAGATGCCATCAAGTTGGTTCCAACTCGCAGTGACCGTGTTCACAACAAAATGAAACACTGCTTGAGGACCAAAGGACAAATATTGTATGACCTCACTTTTATAAAAGGACAAGAAAAAGCAAATGTATGGAGAACAAAGTTACTAGTGATTACCAGGGGTGGGAGGAAGAGGAATAATGGTGATGGAAGCAATGCATTAAGGGTAGGGCAGCACAGCCAGTTATTGTAATTGCCATAAACAAGTTAAATATATGTAAAAAGGTAACTTGTCGAAAGTTGTGATAGATATATTTGTAACAATGACAAAAAAAAAAAAAGAGTAACTGCTGAGGCTGCTTATATACAACCAAAAATCTGATGGGATTTTTTTTCACGTTTGTAGGTTTACGGATCATGGTTTCACGGGACATTCTAGTTAATTTGTTGAAAAGCAGGTTTAGCGCTTCTGTTCTGTCTTCTAGTTCATTGCATGGTGTGTGGAGCCTTAAAACCTTGCAGGAAGCCATCCAAGTCACAACAGTTGGCATCCATTTGCCTGGAGCAACAGAGGAAGGAGGAGACTCAGTTACAGGAGGAGGATATGGAACATGTAGCTAGTTGCCTCTGTGAACAACTGTCTCCTCTGCCATGAGGCGAGAAGAATTGGATGGTGCCTGGGTACCACTACTGAACGTTTTGATCAAAGATTCTATAGAAAAATATTGATAAAAAGAGGGAAAATGTAGAATAGAATTTCAAATTCTCATGGAATCTATACTTCCTGGAGCCATGCAGCCTGCATGAGCTCCTGAAATTATTGCCCTGATATAATCTTTAAACCTTAAACCAAAAATTTGCCCTGATTTCTTCTTATGCCAAACAATAATAATAATAATAAAAACCCAACTCACTGCTGTCAAGTCCAGTCCGACTCATAGTAACCCTATAGGTCAGAGTAGAACTGCCCCATAGAGTTTCCAAGGAGCACCTGGTGGATTTGAACTGCTAAGTTTTTGGTTAGTGGATGTGGCACTTAACCGACTACACCCCTAGGGTTTCCCACAACCAAATAACAGTTTCACTTAATTAGTAAAAACTGTCTGCCTTGAGCATTATGCTCTTTGAAGAACTATCAGATTGACAACAGTGACTTGAAAGATTAGATAGAAGCCTTAGGAGGCAGTGAATTTATGTTAACGGAAGATGAGCAACTAAGAAAAGGAGGGTGAGAATGGCTGCACAATTCGCCAAGTGTAACCAAAGTCACAGAATGGTACATGTAGAAACTATGTTTTGCTGTGCACACACGTTCTTAACAACAACAATAAAATAAATAAAATAAAATGTTCACTCTTCAAACAAGCAAAAACCGAAAGCTTTTGCCAGACCACAGTTACCAGGCAACTTTCCCCTGCCTTGGTATCGCTCAGAGATTCCCAATCATGTCTGGTCATCCTTTGATGTGGCAGGGCAATCTCTGCAAAGGCACTCAGAGCACCTGGGGCCTGGTAGGTGATGCTACTGACTAGTCATGTGACGTAGGTGGATCATTCAACCTCACTTGACTTAGTTCCTTCATCCATGAAACAGGAGTAATATTTGGCATGCTGGAAGGTGGACTCTGAGAGTCAAACCTGGTTTAAGCTCTGGTTCCTCTGCTTACCAGCCATGGGACCTCAGGTAAAGGACAAAACCTCAGTGTCTCTGCTTTAAGGACAGGGGTGATAGGTAGTTCTGAACTCATGACGAATTCAAGTTACAATCGTCTTTTTTTTTTCATCTTATTGTTAGTAATATGTACTCCATATAAAGTAGTATGTACTCCATAAAAAATTACAGCATATAATTTGATGTTATCACTTTCAGATGACTATTTTCAGGTATTCCAAGGTCAGATTGACATACCCATTGCCGTGAAGTCGATCCTGACTCATAGCTACCCTATAGGACAGAGCAGAACTGCCCCGTAGAGTTTCCAAGGAGCACCTGGTGATTCTGAACTGCCGGCCTTTTGGTTAGCAGATGCAGCACTTAACCATTTCACCACCAGAGTTTCTTTTAGATACTGATAATAAAATGCAATTAGTCAGCTAGAGCTGCTTTAACAGAAATACCATAAGTGGATGTAACAGAAATACCATAAGTGGATGGCTTTAAAAACAGAAATTTTATTTGTCACAGTCCAGAGGGCTAAAAGTCCAAATCCAGAGTGTCAGCTCCAGGGGAAGGCTTTCTTTGCTGGCACTGGACAAAGGTCCTTGTGGTCAGTCTTCCCCTGGACTAGGACCTTCTGAGGAATAGGTACCCTGGTCCTTTGAAAAGGATGCATTCAGCTCCTGGCACTGCTTCTTGGTGGTATAAGGTCCCCAGATCTCGGCTTGGGGGCCTTATATAATTATGTAATAATATGTAGTACATATTATATCTGAAGAGGCAGCCCCAAGCCACAATACAGTCCCACACATTACATCCTGCCTCACCAACTCAACTGCAGCATCCACCCACATTAACATCATAGCGGCAGGATTTACAGCAGGAAGGACATCACACCATGTCAGGACTCTTGGCCCAGCCAAATTGTTACAGATTTTGGGGGGAAAACAACTCAATCGATGGCAGCAATAACACCGAAAACTGAAAATAAAGGAGATACTCAACCTATTCCAGAGTTGGCTTATAATGGGGTCATCAGAACAGAGCCATGTGGTAAGTTAGGAACTACCTTTTAAAAATAACTGTACTGAGTACTTATATAAGCCAGGCACTGCGCTAAATGCTTTTCAAGAGTCATCTCATTCAATCCCTCTAACATGGTTACTCCAGTTTTACAAACCAGGAAACTAAGGGCTATCCTAGCACTTTGCAACTTACGAAATCTCTTTATGTGCCGTCATTTGGCAAATGCCTATTTACTGCTGTGTGTCCAGGTTTGTTACCTACATTGTCTCATTATCAGCTTAAGTATCCAGTCCTGCTTCTTGGGATTCCCTCTCTGGGTGGCGGAGATAGTTAACACACTGGGCTGCTCACTGAGAGGTTGGCAGTTCAAGTCTGCCCTGACCTTGTGGACCTGCTTCTGAAGAATCGGTCACTGAAAACCCTGTAGAGTTCATGTCCCCTCTGACACACATGGGGTCACCATGAGTCAAATTGAATCGATGGTAACTGGTTTGGTTTGGGGTTAATATTCCCCAAATTGCCTGCTTCTTGCTGGTCAGGAGTGTCAGGCCAAGGAGTCTGGCCTTTCTCCTATATGCAGCAAAAGCCGTGGGAAGGCTGTGAACAGGAGGACTGTGAAAAGGCTGAGCTGTGCTCAGGAAGCTGACTCTACTGACTCCAGCTGGGCCTGGGGTTCTAGAGGCAGGGCAGCCAGGCATTTGTCTGTCCTCTCTGCATCTGTGCATGCCTGCTGCCTTAAGAACTGACTCGACAATTGCCATCACCCAAACAGGCCCAAGGCCAGTGGCCAAGGGTCTGGGCTTGAAAGAGGTACATGTAAGAGAGTTTGTATCTTAGTGTCCTCCTTAGTCTGGATGTCATGGAAGCCACTGCCTCCCAATCCATGTGGCCTTTCTAGGGGCTGTCACTGCAGAGCCAGAGATGATGCCCGATTCCCAGTGGGCACCAGTTCCCACTGGGAGTTTAGGGGTAAAGGGGCTCCAGCTCTCTTGGACCTGGTGGACAGGGAACCGGAGGGCTGGCACAGATGACTGTGATGAGGACTGTTGCTCAGGGGAGAGGGGTCCAGTGCCATACCCGAGACTATCCCTGCGCTAAGATGGAGCTATGTCACCTTCACCTGTCCCAGGATCCCTTCTGACCTTTGCATTCCCCCCAAAAAGTCAAGGTGATGACAAGACACATCTATCGCATCTCAGCCATCATTGCAGTTGAAAGACGGGCCCGGAGCAGGTGGACTGCTTCAATTATGATGGATGAGGATGGCGACAGCTCTCGGGAGAGCTGCGGGAACCTGGCAAGTGTTCACTCAGCTATGACTCCTCTGGTAGCAATTTGACAAGATCAGATCACTTTATAGAAGTGGAAAGTTTGGGGACCTCGGGATTTGCTTGGCCCAGGGACTCTTCCTGCTTCAGCTCTCTGCCAACAGTGCAGGACGGGGGTGCCTGGGCTGGCTGCTGTCTTTGGAGGGCCATGGCAGGGAGGCGGGAGCAGCTATGGGAGCAGGGTCGACCTCACGAGCCCCTGGCCTTGGGCACCTTGTCTGGACCTCGTTGACCTCTGTCTCCTTTCCCCGCCATAGACCTTCACAGCTACAGCCGTAACCTCCCAGGCTGACTGGGCTTCAGGCCCGGCGCTGGGCACTGGGTGACGGCAGTGAACAAGAGGCTCTTATCTCATCCTCATGGCACCTTCTCTGTAGACTCTGAGAGTGAAGAAAAGGGCCTGGGGATCAGACAGCCCCACCTTCACCTCCGGTTGGGTGTAGGATGTTGGGTGCCTCATCTCCCCTGTCTGGTTGGATTGCCTGGTCACAGGAATGGTGGAGCTAGAGGTTAGGTCAGGAGTTAAGTGAGGTGACCTGTGAGGAGGGCCTAGGCTTCCACACAGGTGGTGCTCCCACCTCACTAATTCAGTTACTGTAGGTCTATTTTTTCATTCACCAAATGTGGCTGGGGTACTTCCTGAGTTCCAGGTGCTTCCTGGATGTCAGGCCCTGGGCTTGGCACCGAGGAATTGGATATGGTTATGCTAGACAAAGTGCTCTCAGCTTTATCCAATTTAGGGAGTAAGGACAAGGACAGATCAGACACTCTTGACCTCACTGCTCTGTAGGCGGATGCTGGATGAAGTTGTCCTCTTGAAGCATGATGGCCTGGCACAGCCCTGGCTGCGGTGCTCCTGGACCATCAGCTGAGGCCCTGGTGACTGTGTGCCTTCTAGGCATTTGGGGCTGTCTCACAGTGGTTAAAAGTTAGGCCACTAACCAAAAGGCTGATAGTTCGAATCTACCAGCCAGTCCTTTGGAAACCCTGTAGGACAGTTCTACTGTGTCCTACAGGGTTGCTCTGAGTTGGAATCAACTCAATGGCAACTTCTTTTATTTTTATTTTTTAAAAAATAAAGGCTATAAGAAACACCATAAATGGGACGGCTTATAGGAGCGGAAATCTATTGTCTCGCAGTTCTGGAGGCTAGAAGTCCAAATCGTGTTACTAGCCATGCAGATTCCTTTTGAGGGTCCTGACAGAGGAAGTGCTGCATGCCTGTCTCCCAGCGTCTGGTGGTTCCCAGCAATTCTCAGCATCCTGTGTCTCTCCGCATCATCACACGGACATTCCGCCTCTGCTTCTCCACGTCTGTTCTACTCTTTTTGGAGATACCACTTTCATGTGATGAGGACCCACCCTGCTCTAGGATGGCCTCACGTTCACGGAAAATAGATTCAAAGACTTGACTCCGAGGTCTTATTCACAAGTACTAGAGATTAGGACTTCAGTGTGTCTTCTTTGAGAGACACAAACAATGGGTTTCTCTGTTTCATCAGTTTTGCTCTATGACTGGAATTTGGGGGTCCTCAGTCCAGAGAGGAACTTTCCTAGATCTTGGAGGCAGCTCAGTTCAGAGGTGCTCTAGGTCTGCAAATCTTTATCAGACAGTTGCTGTCTATCCTGCTGGGCAAAGCAGACAAGATTTAGCCAGGCCCTGCTCTCTAGGGGCTGGTCAGCTGGTAGAGGTGGATAAGCCATTGGAAATCCTCCTGGGCTGGTCAGAAGATCCTAGGGAGGCAATCGGTGGGCTGTGAGGAGAGTGCTGTTTGTTCTGGAAAGAAGATTTTGGAGAAAGGGCATTTCCTCTGAACTCAGAAGGATGCCCCAGAAAGAGCTGAGGGTGTCGGAGGGAGCACTATATTCAAGTCTCCATCAGCTTCAGTGTCTCCACCCACACATTGACAGGGCTGCCTCAGAAGTCCTGAAAGTCCCCTTGCTGGTAGGCTCTGGCCCCTACTTTTCTTCCCAGAGTCAGTACCCAGGGAAGTCAACTTGCATTTCTGAACACCTCCCTGTGGACACACACTCAGTTTGTGGGATCCTCCCCAGCAATGGTAGTTTTTACTGAAGACTTCCTTCTGAACCCTTGTCATGCCCTGACCCTGGAAGGTAAGCCTGCACCTATCACAGTCCTTGTCTCCTGCTTTATAAGACATTTAGCACAATTATTCCCACAGGGATACTGAATAAATACCATTATGTATTTTAAGAAATTATTGTCATTTTGGCTGAGAAAGAGAAGATTTTGCTAGTGATGACAAGAATACTAAAATTACTCACTAGTCACATGTCCTTGGACAGTCATGCCCTCTCTGGGTCTTAAAGTAGCTCCTCTGTGAAATAGGGGTGTCAGTCTTGCTTGGTCCCCCACCCTGGGATTGAGGAAAGTACTAAATCCAGGAAACAGGAGGAGACCAAGTGAGAGGGGATGGTTTCCACGAAACTAGTGGCCAGAGTGCCAAAGGGGCTCTGACCTCTGCTCTTTCAACCTCTTGTTGCCTGGAGTAACTGACCACTTGGGACCGTGAAGGTGAGTCAAACAGTGTTCCCTCTCTGGAGCATGTGATCAGATATTGACAGGGCTGGCTTTTCCTGGTTTCTGTTCTGAGCCACGTCTTGGGAGGACCTCCTATCCATACCTCTTGGGAGGACCTCCTCTTCCACTTATAAAGCCCCCACAAGCAAAGATAGTTCAGTGGGGAGAAGCCCCGTTCAACACAGGCCAGTGCCCTGGGAGCCTGGAGGAACCCCAGACGCAAGCCTGCCTGCTTCCTTGGGCAATCAGCCCAGTCTTCTCTTCTGGCCTGATCACTGCCCTCACATTCCCTCTGGAACACACATGACAGACCTAATTCAGAGGCTGCAGAGCAATCCTGCAGACTGAGAGGACTCTGGTCATTCTCTCTGCCCCAACCATGCCTTCTAGCCTATGAGCCTTCAGCTTTTCCAAAACTGAAAAGCTTTAACAGTGTCTTTCAATTTGCCAGGTTATTATTTTGTGCATGGAGGTAGACAGCAGGGGCTTTAGGGTCCAGTTGACCTGGATTATAATCGTTCTGCTATTTTTAACTGGTGACACTGGACAAATAATTCAGTCTTCCGAAGTCTGTCTCTATATATTGATGGCAACAGGGACAAATATATAGATACAGATATGTGACGTATATGTATGTATACTATATTGTAGCTTGGTTGTAAGGAATAATGAGATGATGCATGCAGTGTTTGAGTGAACCTCTGTGGTTTTTCTGCCCATCCTCAGCTACAGTATAAAATCCCACAGAAAGGTTCCAACTGTAGTTCTTAGGCTGTAGATCACAGCACCACACTTCCCTGTTCAGAGCAAGTGACCAAGCAAAGCCAGTCAGAACCCATCCTTGGGATCTTATATTCTAGCTGGGGAAAGAAAGTCTCTTTTTCTGTCTCTTTCAAAGGGACGTGTAAGGTTGAAGCTGCTGGTAGGCATGTTTGCTGGCTTGGGGGAAGAGCTGACCCATCAGAAAAAAAAAATCAACCTGCAGGAAATCATAACATGGAAAGAGAGAGCCTCAACTGCGCTTGCATTCCTGCTTCCAGTCGTCCCTTAGTCCACAGAGCCATCCATGTTCATCCTGTCACCTCACTGTTTCAGCCCATAACATTTCCCTTGGGTTAAACTAGTTGGAGTTGGGTTTCTGTCACTTGTAACAGAAGGATCCTGACTAACACCAGCATACTTAGCACAGAGAAGTACAACCAGAGTGCTCCCTGGAAGGAAGGGTGGTGAGACCACATCTCACATGTTTTGGATATGTTGTCAGGAAGGGTCAGTCCCTGGAGAAGGACATTATGCTTGGTAAAGGAAAGGGTCAGTGAGAAAGAGGAAAGTCCTTGACAAAATTGACACAGTTGCTGCAACAATGGTCTGAGGCATAACAACGATGTGGGTGTGGCTTAGAACTGGGCAGTGTTTTGTTCTATTGTACACAGGGTTGCTGTGAGTTGGAGCCAACTTGATGATGGCATCTAACAACAACAATAACAACAATTTAGCACAAAACCTGTCACCGTTGAATCGATTCCGACTCCTAGTGACCCTAAAGGACACAGTAGTACTGCCCTAAAGGGTATCCAAGGAGCATCTGGTGGATTTGAACTGCTGATCTTTCGGTTAGCAGCTATAGCTCTTAACCACTATGCTTGCCAGTGTTTCCCACTAAGAGTTAGCTTTTAGTATTAAGTCAGTCTCCATGTGGCTTGAAATTGGTGCTGAATTTTCATCCCATGTAGCCCTGGCCACCCTGTTGTGAGCACTTGTGTACCTCCCCTGCCACCTGGCACCCAAGATTCTTGCTGCCTGCATGTAGCATGAAATTGGTGGCCAGCTCAAGGCCTGAGCCTGCCTCATTATGAAGGCAGTGACACCTTCTCATGTAAAACAGGCTCGTGGACAGTGGCAGCCCAGAATGCAAACGCCTGCCACAGGACACAGACACAATCAAGCTGCTGACATCCTTCCCACATCAGGGCCTGATAATGAACAAGTAATTTATGTCCAGGAGGCAGTGGAGCCTGTCACAGGCCGCAGCTGAAATGTTACTATGAGAGATTCCTATGAAGGTCAGTGCCCTGCTCTTGTCACTGTTAAGGGTCATCTGTAAACAGTGTCTCCTTGGAAGTATCGCCTTGCTCTCCTGGCTTCTTTGTGGGGAGATGGGTGCATCTTTGAAAAGGTGATTCGGAAAAGGTGTTGGCCTTCTCTTGAGTTGCACCTTTGCAGTAGCCCTGCAATCTTTGATCTCTCATGGGAGACAAGGAGAGACCCCTCAGGGTAGATGGGCACTTGAGGGTCTGTGAAGGGAGAAGGCAGGCAAAGAGTGTCCCTCTTTGGGGGCAAATATGGCTCTAATGATCTTCTGCCCAAAGTAGTTTGAATGAAATGCCCAGTGGGACAGGAAAGGTGTTCTGGGACCAAAGTCACAGGACAGTTCTGTAGAGAGCACGGAAAGGGGAAGGGGCAAAGGGCAAAAGAGTAGCCCCCTGCCTAGTGAGCAGGTGAGTCCCTCAACCCCTTCCTATGGGCTGTAGTTTCTCCACCTGTAACATGGATGTGAGAGTCAGTGCCTTTCTGGGAGAAGAGCAGTATGTGTCATCGTTGGTGCTGTTGTAGAGTGAGCTCTGACTCGTGGCAGCCTTACTTAACCTTGCTCTGTCTTCACGACTGTTGGTGTGTCTGAGCCCATGGCTACATCTTGTGCCAAGTCTGCTGGGGGCAGTGACCCACCTCCTTCAGCCCTGCCGGGGGCAAGAAGAACCGGGATTAGCAGCAGGAGGCTGACTCACGAGGTGAAGGCCAAACTTCTTTCTGCTGTTGACTATTCTGACACCAATTGTCCCTCCCATGGCACTCTCTACTCTGCTGGATTTGAGAATTCATCGCAATGGCTGCACAAAACTCACTGACAATACTCACTATTACGGGGTTTATTTGGGAAGTAACAGTTACAACTGAGGCTTGGGAACACTGAGGATACAGTTCTTCCATCCGGACAGCCTATTCCCAACAGTGCTCACAGGCATGACTCTTCTTGGCCCTAGGCCTCCCCTCACCGTCACCAAAGGCACTCAGCTGTCTCTCTCTGCCTGGGCTGGGAAGTCTGATGTGCCATCTCCTGCTGCCCAGTCTCTGCTGCCTGGTCTGCCCTGCCTCCGCTTCTCAACGTCTTCAGGGTTACAGCTTGCTCTCTGTCTCAGTCTCCTGCTTCCACGAGCTTCTCAGCACAAGAATCCTGGACCCTAAGACGTGTTCTCAGCTCTTCATTGTTATTCCTTGGGGGAGACAGGATCCTTCTCTCTGCTGTGTATTTGGCTCTTTTAAGGTAAAACTAATCCCTTTGGTTGCCACAAGTTACACTATCACACAGTCCCACCCAATCACCTGGGTAGGGTTACAAGACCGTGACTGGAAAGGCCACACAGAAGTAGTCTGTCACTTCACAAGCTGTCATGTCAATCCATCTCATTGAGGGCTTCCTACAGTTTGTTGGCCCTCTCCTGTACCAGAGGAGCCCTGGTGGACCAATAGTTAAAGGCTCGACTGCTACCCAAACGACTGGCCTTTGGAATCCGCCCCCCCAGTGACCCTCTGGCAGAAAGACCTGGTGACTTGCTCCTATAAAGATGACAGCTGTGGGGTAGTTGTGCTTTGTCACACAGTGTGGGTATGAGTTGGAAATCAACCTGATGGAACACAGGTATACCTGATGGTACACAAGTACTTTACTGAACATGATATTCTTTTCTAGAGTAAGCATGTCATAGCAGTCCCATTTCATGGATGAAGAAACTGAGACCCAGAGGTTAATTTGTATAGCTTGTACATTCTGGAGTTGGACCTTTGGACACAGTGTTCCACTCACTGCCCAGCCTTGCTTGCTGTTCATTATGGGATCCTCCTTTGGAGTGACCTAGAGCCCCCAACTTGATCATTTTGGCATAAGTGGTTTCTGGGAACTTGGCAGGCTGGCTTCTGAGAAGCAGCGCTGAGAGCTGTCAGAAGGATGAAGCGGTTTGCCTTCCCGATGAAGCCTGTCTGCTTCGGTGTGCGCTGCCTGGGCTCAGCTGGGCCTAGTTCTAGGGGAGCGTCTGGAAACAGGACCACCCGGTTCTCGTGCTTCAGAGCCCCTCATCAGTTGCCTCCTTTCAGCTCCTTTTCCCCTTTCCACGGTGAATGCTGTCATTTCTGTCCTGAAACACGATCAACACTCATGGGCTGAGCACTGCTGTTTTCTTTTTCTCCCAGGTTGGGACTAAATGTAAATGTACTTGAAGGTTAAAAAACAATACTTCCTACCAGGGAGGAGCCAAGAAGGAGTGGGACTCATTCTACTAACAAGGGAACGTACTAGCCTGGCTGCAAGGGCCTTGCTGGGGGTTAACCCCACATCTGTGAGCTGAACCTGCGCTGGGCATGAGGGCCCCGGGTGATCACACCACGAGAGCTGGCGCCTGCCATTGCGCACGGGAACGCTGATGGCTTTGTCAGCCTCTCGGGCCTGGGCTTCTAGAAAATGACCCTAAACCCTACCTTTCCCATCAGGCCCCTCTTCTGCCCTTTACAGAACCCTGGGAGGAAGGTGGGAATGTGGGTTGTCATGCGCATTTCACAGATGCAGCTCAGGGAGGGAGAGTCGAGGGAATTGGAAATGAGACTGCAGCACCCTCATACAACACCCTTTTGGCTTCATCTCTGCCCCCTTCATTACAGTGGGTGCAGAAGAGGCTGCCCAGATTCAGGGGTGCTGGAGCACCTAGCCAGATGCCCCTGGCAAGGCTGGGGGTGACAGTTTTCCTCAGACTCAGAGCTGAAAGTCATGCCTATTTCTGAGTTTATTGCCTCCTCAATGTGTCTCCTTTGTTCCTCAAAGGAGCCCTCTCCTTGTCTGTGACATCATCACCGTCACACACTGTATCAGGTTTTATTCTTATGGGTAACTCTGCAAAAAGGATACAAGTTTTTTTGGAAGTCTTGGGGAAGCAGCCTTCTAGAAAACTTGTTTTGGGGAGTCATGCTGAGGGGATCATCACCTCTGCCCCTGCGTGTGGGGGTTGTACAGCTGGGCTGGTCCCTGTCTTGGTCTCTTTCCCAGAGGACTTCAGGGAAGCCAGCTATGAGCGTGTTGTTGTTGTTAGGTGCCATTGAGTTGGTTCCGATGCATAGCGACCCTGTGCACAACAGAACGAAACGCTGCCTGGCGCTGCACCGTGCCCACAATCGTCTTTATGCTTAAACCTATCATTGCAGCCAGTGCGTCAGCCCATCTTGTTGAGGGTCTTCCCCTTTTCCGGAACCCTCCTATGGAGGGGATAGTGATAATTCAGAAAATCTGACAGAAGGAAACGAAAACAATTAGGAGTGGACCTTCCTTGGGCATTGTTCACGTTTTAAGGTACACCTTGCAGTCTGGTGTGACTGTGTACACGTGCTTTGTGGGATGGAATCTCACAGTTCAAGGTAGATGCACACAGACTTCACTTTATTTTTTCTTCTACCTTCTGCTGCAGTTCTGCCTGATGCAGAAAAATCAATCTAGTGATTTATCACTGAAATCACTGTTATTCAAGGAATTCTCAGTCAATTCAGGTTCAAAAGCTCCATCACACTGCTGAAGATTTTTCTTCCCTGCTTGAGTTTACTCTCTGTACCACCCTCCGGGGCTGATGCCAAGTGGTGGAGGGTGCCTTACTCTGCTGCCCTCTGGCCTTTCCAGAGCCCCTCTCCTCTTCTGGCCAGGTGTGGGTGTGGCCCATCTATGCTGGAGGTCCCCAAATGTGGCTCTCAGGGGATGAGGGTCATAGGGGAAAAGATTCAGAGGAGACGATAGGAACATGCTGATTAAACCTCAAATCCACGTCTTATCACAGAGACTAGCAAAATAGAATAGCGTCAGGTATCCTGCTTTGTTACCTTCTACTTCGTGAATATCTGTCATTACCTTTACAGATGCTTTTATAATATGATTTTTAATGACTGCAGAATATTTCAGTGTGTGAAAGTTTTATAGTTTATTTAACCATTTCCCTGTTGTTGGATATTCAGGTGGTTTTTGTATTTTTTAGTCTTAGAAACAGTGCTTTGAATGAATTTTCTTGGCTATAATCCTTGTACAGATCTCCGATTATCCCCTCAGAATAACTAAGGGGGTTTATTTTAACATCAGGGTTCAGTGGGTGGCATGAGTACTTAACACGCTCAGCTGCTAACTGAAAGATTGCTGGCTCCAGTCCACCCTGAGGCACCTCAGAAGAAGGCCTGCCGATCTATATCGGAAAAATTGGCCAATGAAAGTGCTATGGAACACAGTTCTGCTCTGACACAGTTGGGGCTGCCAGAAGCTGGAATCAGCTTGAAGGCAACTGGTTACAGTTAAAGGAAAGAATGAGCGAGATAACATATGTGTAAGGTACCCCGCTTAATGCCTGCCGCAGTAAGTGCAAAATACACCATTACTGTTGTTCTCATGGGTTGAAACATCACCCAGAGCTTCCAGGGGGCCACTCAGCGCCCCACTCCACCTCTATTACCTTTACAGCTTCTGCTTATTTCATACTTTCTGTCTCCTTCTCCCCTGTCTCCTGACACCACTGCCCACACTTCTTGTCACTCACTGGGCTTCCCTTTCTGACAGATACTTTGGTTGGTTTGTTCGCTGCTTGGAACTTTCTTCTTCTGTTGAAGTTGCTGTTCATCCAACCGCAAATCCATTCCATCTCCTCCAGGAAGCCTTCCCCCCAACACCCCCTGCCCCCGCCCCTGTAAAATGCAGCATCCCCTCTCCTGGCTCTCTCAGCCCTTGGTTTGCACTTGGTGCCTGGCAGCGTTTTCTTTTCTAGTTATTTGCATCCATAGCTGTCTTCCCCACTAGACAGAGAGCTGCTCAAGGGCAGTGTCTGTGACCTGCTCGTCTCTGTCAGCCACAGAGCCCAGCCCAGAGCAGCTCCTCAAGAACCGTCTTCGTTGCCCCAAGGGAGTGGCTGAGCTTGGGCAGAAGAAGGCAGAAGAAGAAAGAGAAATCAGTTAGTTGGTAAGTGTGGCATACTCTGCATAAGGAAGCCCAGAAACTCAGTGGTGAAGGAGCAGGAAGTAAACAATAAACAGAGACAGGGGAACAGATCGTTCACGCTGAGGGAACTGTGTGGGCAAAGGCTCAGAGGTGGGAACGTGCGTATGTGTTTTAGGAAAAGCCAAGAGTTCTATGGCTGAACAGCAGGGTGAGTGCAGGTGTCAGCAGAAGGTAGGATGGCATCTGGCCAGTGAGGGAGATGTCCCATGCTGCACGTTGCTGCCTGTCAGTGCAGACTCTCTGGCTGAGCCCGACCCAGATGTGCCGGAAAGATGTGCAGGTAGAGTAGCCAAATAAGACAAGATGCTCAGTTAAACTCAAATTTTAGATAAACAAAGAATATATATATATTTTTTTAGTATCAGCATGCCCCATAATTATTTATGGTATGCTTGTACTAAAAATTATTATTATTATTATTTTTCCTGCAATTCAAACTTGAAAACTGTGTTGTTACTTGCTAGATTTGGCAACCTTTCATGTGAAGAATGTGGTAACGTGGCGATGTCAGAGGTATAGTTACCATTTTTTGGGCCATTGCTTCATGAGCAAAGACAAATAGGAGCTTGCGAATCCCCACTTCACCTAAATGCAGATAAACATGACGAATGGTAATGGCTCCGGAGGAGCTGAGGGGAGCTTTCCAGGAGCAGGTGAGTGATGCGCGAGCTGGCGATGAGCTTCTGGGCACCGGCGCAGGCCCCACCTCCTGTCCCTGGGGCGTGAGGTTCACAGAGGGGTCTCTTCCGAAAGAACCTAGAGAAACAAGGCTGGAAGTGGTCATTGGATTCCCAGGTTAACCCACCTAAAGTCCATCCTGCTAGTGAGATGCAGGGTTTTAGCAATGTTAAGAGTGAGATGGGTGTGGGGGGCTGGCCTGCAGCTCAGCATCTCTCTAGAAACTTAGGAAACACGGGGGCATCAGAAACATATCTCCTTCAGCTGAAGCCTGGCTATAGCGGTCTCTGGGCCATGAGCCAAGACAGTCATGGTGGGGGATTGAGGAGGACTGGTTGAAGGGTAGGTGTATGTTAATAGAAACTGGGGGGTGAGAAAGAAGGTAGACTCCCCTTCACCTCTCCTTTCCAGTTACTAGGCCCTCAGGTGAGGAAGTATTATTTAGTCTGCACCAACTATGAACTAGATACTTTGGATACATTATCTTGGTAATTTTACCCTTGTTTGGTGGTGTCCAATTTTATAGAGATGGAAACTGAGGCTCAGAGGTGACCCAAGGTCACCTAGTTCAGAAACAGCAAAGCCAAGACTTGCTCCAAAGTCTCGGTTGTTTTCACCAGGACACACTGCAAGTTACTCCCTATAAGCCCCTACCACAGGCTCCAGGACCAGACTACAAGATCACGTATACTTGATCATCTGAATTGTCCATTGCTGCTGATCAAGCAAGACCCAGCATGAGCTGACCAGTTGTTTACATACAAAGGCACTTACTCTGTGGTACCAAAGCTGGTGGCTGTCGCCATGTTCCCAGGACGGACTCACTGTTGCTGCTACTTTCCCCCAAAGCCTCTGTACCCCTTTTATTTGTAAACCACTTGGTTTGGGGCATCTCCAACAATTGAACCTTAGTTTACACTGTTGATGCATCTCCTGGAATTATTAGCAACCTTGAGTAGAGAGCTCCTGGGCTGGAGGTGGGCAGAAACTGAGCTGGTTTCCTCCTCCTCTCTTGGGTTCCCAATGTGTCCATGCAAGGAAGAAAAGTAAAAGCCTGAAGCTTTACAGAGCTACAGCAGTCCAGACAAGAAAAGCTAATGACAAGACACCGTCAGAAATCCTGATCAGTCTAGGCTCAGCACTTCTGCTGGAATTGTTTTAAGATCTGTTATTTCAAGAGATAGATGATGTGTTGGTAAAGGTAATACTAGCTTCTATAATGAACAAATTCCCAAGTATATAATGGCTCAAACACAAGGGATGTTGATGCTTTACTCTTGTAAAATACCAAACAGATGTTCCAAAAGTGTAGGATTGCAGGATAAAATAGAGCATGTCTGGTTACACTGAAATTTCAGATGAACAAGAAATAATTTTTTAGTGTAGGTGAATCCCAAATCTGCCTAGTGATCCTGGACACCTAGAACTGGTCTAAGAGGGCAGCGGGGTTGCCTCTGTCCCCAACTTGGGATATATTATATTAAAAAATTATTCATTATTTATCTGAAATTCAAATTTAACTAAGTCTTCTGGCTTATTTATTGTTAATTCTGGCAAATCTAGATAGGTGGGTGGTCTTCCTTCAATGCTGGTTCAGCGACCCAGACTTTTTTACCTTCTGGTCCTACCATCTTCAGCTTGTGGCTTCCAGATCAGGATGCTCATTTGCACCAAACTGGTAGAAGGGGCATGAGCATGGAGGATTGTGAGGGAGG
The DNA here is from genome assembly GCA_028571685.1 of Heterohyrax brucei. NCBI lineage: Eukaryota > Metazoa > Chordata > Mammalia > Hyracoidea > Procaviidae > Heterohyrax > Heterohyrax brucei. The sequence goes on from CM053150.1 coordinate 43,201,107, forward strand.
GGCAAGGGGCAGGTAATACATAGCCCTATTCTCATTCCATTGGCCGGAACCCATCATATGGCCACATCTAACTGCAAGGAGAGCTGGGAAGTGTAGTCTAACTCTGTGTTCCAAAAGCAGTGGAAAGAAGTTTCAAGAAATACTAGTCTCTGTCTCTCTCTCTCTCTCACACACACACACAGGCACACACACAGGGACAAAGGCATGATGCATTTTCTAAGGCCACCTTTTTAAGACTGTGGTTTTACTTCAGCAAACACACACTCCAGGAGGCAGCTAAACTGTACCTGTGTTTGTTGATGATAGTCCTCCAAAGATGTCTCCCTCTGCTTGCCTTGCAGGAAACAAACAAACAAAGCATTTATTTCCCCTATGTTGAGAAGATTTTTCTAGATGAGGTCTTAAAAATGGATTGTTGAGTTTTATGTTCTTAAATAAAGCAGCAGGAGGGACAGTAATAACTTTGAACCTTGGCATTGAATAGGGCCAGGATATGCCCTGTGAGAGCTTGGTACCACCTTCTAGCTTATGGAGCTTGGGCATGCCACTCAACCTCTTTGAACTTCAGTGTCATCTGTGAAATGGGGCTAGCAGCACTCCCCTAAGAGCTGCTGTGAGGACATGGCCTTGGCTAGCACTTGACATACAACTGGAGCTCAATAAACAGGAGTGACCTCTCACTCCTGTCCTCTCTGTGTTTCTGTAACAGGGACCTGGTTTGATCCTGAGCTAAGTTAGCCACTGGAGGCTGATCTTCTGGAGGACTGATAAGGAGAGTCGGGTAGGAATCTGCCAGGGGTACTGGTAGGAGAGGAAACTGATGCCCCTTGCCAGGTAACAAGGCCACAGTCACCAGCAGGAGGAGTATTTGAGAACTTATCTCCTAGTCTAAGCGTATCATGAGCTTATGTTTGGCGTTTGTGGGGTAGGGGTTATAATAGGTAAATACAGGAAGGTCTGCTCCAATCAAAGCTCTGCATAACAGTAGAACGCAAATTTTCCTGCAATGCCAAAGCCAGGGAGAGGCAGTCTTCATAGGGACAGAGACTGAGGTGAAGTCCAGCAGACTTAGGGTTCCAGTACATCAGTGGTGGGTGTGGTGCTGCCTAGTGGAAGGCAGCTGAATTGTCGCCCCAGAGGCAGTGACGGCTGTTTCCCAAGGCCTGGCAGGAAGCTAACGGAGAAAGAGAAGAAACTGGCATAAGCTAATGGGACTTGCTGGTGAAAAATAGGTCAGTTTTCTGAAAATAATTAAGCAGCAACTGGAAGCAGCTGAAAATTTGGAATTATCCAGTGCAAGGGTGTACTGAGTCTGTGCGATACTGGTTATCAGCAATGATGTGACCCCATTTTATACCCAGAGCTGATGTGGCTGGGGTAACCCAAGCGCCAGCATTTTCTTCAAAGAGGGTCCCCTCAGACTGTGTTTTCTTGTCCCTCCACCCCAACCCTACCGGTTGCCCTGCCTTGTTCTTGGGCTCTGTGCCCTTTAGTCAAAAATGGTTGTCCATCCTCAGTTCAGACCCACCCTCTTCTGTCCTGCCTCTGCCCGCATCCCACACCCCTCTGATTATGGAGAGATTGTACTTTGATCTCTGAATCATTAATTTTGGTTGTATAGCGCTTGCCTGGCAGAGCTTTTTCTGCTCTGAAAAACTGTGATTATAAATAGTTCAATAATACATGTCCTCCTGAGTTTAAGACTCTGGCTTATGTAATTGGAAATCTAGATGTGAAGCAAGTTAAAGTTGATGCCATAAAGACAGTGAAATAATTAATCACTTTGCTGTTTAATAGATTCAAGGGCATAGGAACAGCCTTTGCTGCCAGGGGGTGTTTTCAGGGATGGTACTGGGTACTGGCTGTCATGATGATCTTGGCAATGGGGACAAATGTCCTAAAAAGAGGATGAGGGGGTCACAGGATAGGGCCACCAGAAACTCACAGAGTCCCTACTTAGAAAGGTGCCGGGTGTCTGCTCTGCTCTGCTCATCCCTCCACCCTCCCTCTACCAGGGGCTTTTTGCACAGGACTGTCTGGTATTGCATGTGCCCTCACACACAGAGCCTGGCCGAGAGCACCCAGCTGGGTCCAGTGCACCCAGCCGGGTCTGGTGTAGCCAGCTGACTGCCAAGATGCGAGTGTGCTGATCAATCTCTCCACAACCCACAAAGGGCTTTCACTACCATTATTTGGAAACTCCTGGTGGCATAGAAAAGCTATGGCTGCTAACTAAAAGATTTGCAGTTCAAACCCCCCAGATGCTCTGTGCAAACTCTGTATGGGGGTTCTACTCTTTCCTGTAGGGTCGCCATGAGTCAGAATCAACCCAACAGCAGTGGGTTTAGCTTGTTGGGTCCTTTCAACACTTCTCGCCACAGGCAGAGCCGTTTTCTTTCCTTCCCCACTGGTCCTAGGGATGAATGGAGGCTCACCCAGATTCTAGAAGATGGTCCATCTCACACGCATCTTTCTCCAAGCCCCACAGCTTGGTGGTGGCCCCAGAACCTGCATTCTCATTTGAATGTCTCTGGGCTCCCTGAGAGGCAAGGAAGGTAAGGTTGAGGGTGTCCATGTGAGCAGGGGTTGCAAGACAGGAGCCAGGAGCGAGGTGGAAAGCCTCACATTATTTGTGCATTAGCAATGTGCCCGGCATTACTCTAATCCTTTTTGTATATGACTTCATTTATTTTTTAAATTACTCTCTGATGTGCCTGCTGTTTTTGTTCCCATTTTATGGAATAAGTGACTGGGGCACAGAAGTTGGGAAACTCGTGCAAAATTGCACAGATAGTAAGTGGTAGCGAAGGGATTTGATCATGTGATCTTAACCACTGTACTCTGTGGGCTCTCAGGAAGCCTGTGAGCAGCCTTGAGGCAAGGGTGAGGTCTGAGTGTCTCGGTGTTGAGCCCTGGACCTGGCACAGAGAAGGGGCTCGTGGGATATTTGTTGAAGGGCTGGAAAGCCTGACAGGTTGGATCTGTTGCCTCTGGACTGGCCAGCTCCTCACCGTCTTCATTCACTTATTGTTACCTCATATGCCCCAGTCTGGTTCCAGCCCTGTCCTAGTGCGGGGGCTTCTGGGGTGGTGAAGGCCCAGTCTCTGCTTTCTCTCCTGGAGTCAGGTGTCAAGTGGTGAAGCAGACAGTGGTAAAGCATCCTCGGAGGTGCAGAGTGGGCCATCCGATCAGGCGAAGGCAGGCAGGCAGGTAGGATGGCGTGGGGAGGGGGTAGGCACACCAGGTGGAGGGGCAGCAGCTCTGTGGCAGGAGACAGTTAGGGCCTTGAGTGCCCGGTGAAGGACCTTAGACTTTCTTCAGAGCTGCTGATGAGCAGCGTGGCTCAGGCGAAGCCAGGGCTAGAGAGAGCCTGCAGGTCAGGCCAGAGAGAGGGCAGCAGTGGCAGTTGGGCAGTGGCTGTGACGCGGGGGAGAGGCATAGATTGGAGGAATGCTTAAAAGCAAGACCTCCCTGGCTGCTGAGTCCAGTCCAGCTCACAGTGGCCCTATGGAACAGAGCACAACTGCCCCCCAGTGCTTCCCAGCCTGCGCCTGACTGCTGTAGATGAAAGGTAACAGAGCAACTCAGTTTCTCACTAAACAGTCAACACACCTACTGCTTTGAGACATTGGTTGGCAACTCCAGGAAGAGTCAACGTGCTCCCCTTTTTGACCTCGGGTTCCCTACTTCCATTTGCCCAGCTTTCCTGTCCGCTCCTGCGTCTTCGCCCTTGCACCTGGGCTGGTGTGCCCATTTAGTCTCGTATATGTGGTTGAGCTACTTGCGTTACTGTTTGCTTTGTGGGCCTGTCTAATCTTTGGCTGAAAGGTAAACCTCAGGTCTGACTTCAGTAGCGAGTTAAAGGTGTTTCCAGAGCCATTCTCCTGAGCTTCCAAGGCTGTAAATCCTTATGGAAACAGACAGCCGCATCTTTCTCCTGTGGAGAGGCTAGAGGATTCAAACTGCCAACCCCTCAGTTAGTAGTGTGTGCTTTTTTAAATATTAGAGGGTGAAATCCATAGGACCAGGCTGGTCTTGATCATACACCTGCTTGTCCCCCTCAGACCTAGTTCACTGCTCGGGGCGTCAGGGCCAGTGTGATACTTATCCTTTGGGTCGTGAGGGAGCCCCACACTCATTCCCTGCCTTTCAGACTCTCACTTGAGTGAGGGGAGCAGCTTCTTGCCTGAGTCTGCCTGAGTTGGCTTCTGGAGCGAGTGCCCAGGGGCAGGGGTTAGTCCAAGAAAACCATGCTGAGGTGGTTTCAGTCTCTGTCCTGTCACTTAGAATCTGTGTGACTGTGGAGAGTAGTGTCACTTCCCTGAGCCTCAGTTTGCTTATCTGTAAAGTAGGGGTGATGGTGATCATGGTATGAGGCCGGAAGGAGCTATCTCTGGGAAGCAGCTGCACACAGGGGGCCTCATTTACAGGTGACTCCTAGTACGTCTGTCATCTTGTCTTCCTGCTGGGACTCGCACACAGTAGGTACTCATTCAGCAACTATGAGACTGGTTGAGTGAGTACCTACAGGCAGGCACCCATGGGTGCTGTGGGTCCTGAGAAGGGAGGATACTGCAGGGTTTGTCCTTCCCCTGACCTGCCAATCTCTCAGTCTCCCAAAACAGGACAGCCCTCTGGTAGGGATGGGGACCTGTTGTTGGGGGAGGCAGCGGGGCTGACACCTCGCTCCTCCTCAGATGAGTGGTCTCTGATGCGGCTCCTGTGATCTACCTCCCCAGCTCTTCTCCATCACCTCTACAGGAGGGAGGCAAGGCTGGGTTGTGCTCTCATTTTACAGAGGGAGAAATGAGGCCTGGGGAGCAAAGGAACTTGCTTAAGCTTCCTCTGGAAGCAGAAGGCCTGGGTTCCTCTGCAGGGACCACAGAGGACCTCAAAATCACCTTGTAACAGTCCCGTGGCATGCACACAGGGCAGCGAGCATCAGTGCAAGCGCTCTTGCCACTGTCTGCCGTGAGGGATGAGCTATTCCTGTGGGGAGAGCCTTGCTCAAGGTGACTGCGAGCAGCGGCCAGCTCCTCGGCTTGCGGGCAGCAGCAGATGGGCCCCATCCATCTTGGGGAAGCCCTCACCCTGCCCAGCTCGCCTGGACCAGCGTGAGCTTTCCAAACACTGAGTCGCTGAGAGGAGTGTGTGATGGCCAGCTCGCTAGGGAATCCAACATCCCTCTCAAGGGTGGTGGCCAAACTTGGGGATGTGTCTTCCCTGGCAGGGGCTGGGTCACAGAAGGAGGCGGGGCTAGCTGGCATGTAGATGTGCGTGTGCATGCGTGTGTGCGTGCATGTGTGTGTGTGTGTGTGTGTGTGTGTGTGTGTGTGTGTGTAGGAGGTGGCATCTCCCAACTTCGTTTGGGAGAGGAAGGCTTCCAGTTGGCCCCAAGAAGGGGAAACTTGAAGGGGGCTCCCACCCAGGGATGATCCATCCTGAAATCTTCCCTGATACCTGAACTGGGACCTGTTTCTGCAGATCTGTCTGACTCATCCACCCACAATTAGTTACTTACACACTCATAATAGTTAACAGGACATGCCAGGGACTGTTGTAAGTATTTACGTCTATCAATGCCATCAATCCTCATTTACAGAGGGCTTAAGTAGTCCAAGATCACACATGAAATATTTGCAGTACTAGGATTCCATCTGCTCCCAATACTCACTCTCTGGTTCACCCCCTCCCATCTCACCATCACAGGTCACCAAGATGGATCAGACAAGACGCTTGTCCTGAAGCAGCTCGTTGTCTGGTGGGGAGGGAAGAGAGATACAGGTAAAATGCAATGGGCCTTCAGAGAAGGCAGTAGGGTCATTTATTTATGTGTGTGTGTGCATACATACACTCTTGAGTCAAGGAAGAGTTTATGGAGGACGTGGTTTGGGCACTTAGACACAAAGGGCAGGGAAGGGGAACAGCATGAATAAATTAAAACCAAACCCAGTGCTGTTGAGTCAATTCTGACTCATAACAACCCTACAAGACAGAGTAGAACTGCCCCATAGAGTTTCCAAGGAGTGTCTGGTTGATTTGAACTGCCAACGTCTTGTTAGCAGCCATAGCACTTAACCACTATGCCACCAGCGTTTCTAACAGCATAAATAGAGGTACCAAAAACTCATTGAAGTGGAGTCGATTCCAATTCTGACCTATAGGCGATCCTATAGGCCAAAATAGAGCTGCCCCCATAGGGCTTCTAAGGAATGGCTGGTAGATTTCAACTGCTATGCTTTTGGTTAGAAGCTGAGCTCTTAACCACTGCCCTGCCAGGGCTCTGAGCAGCGGTACAGTGGCTGTTCCATGCTGTGGCTAAACAACTTGGTACAAATGTTGGGGGTGCAAAGTGTTTCCATGAGAAATAAGATTAGGGGTGGTTGGCTAGAACATGCTTGTGGATTATAGGATTATAGGAATTGTAGCTAAGAATTACAGGATTTATTTTGGGAGTACTTGGAAACCACTGCAAGTCTTTAAGGAGAGAGTGAACGGATCTGTGGTGCATCTCTGGAAGGCTAATTGCGCAGCTGTGGGTGGAAAAGGACTGGAAGGGGAGAAAGGAAAAGCCAGGAGGAAGAGAGGGATGAGAGGAGATAATGAAGACCTGAATGAGAGTAAAGATGCACTGGTGCAAGAGGGGCACAGGGTAGGGTGAATGAGGCTGGGGCAGAGCTAGGGACTCAGGAGTCTGATCAAGAAGGCTGAGAGGCTGGCGTTGCCACTGACAGAAAGAGAAGGGATATATTTGGGAAGAACCAATGTTTCTCTGGCCAGAGTCATCTGCTCAAACAACACCTCCTCAGTGAAGTGCAGGTTTTGTTCTTTTACAGCAGTGACCACTCACTGGGCAATAATCACGTGTTTGTTGTTTTTTTTGTCTTTGCTCAGCTGGCATGTGTGAGCAGGGATTTTGTCTGCCTTGTTCTCAGCACCATTCTCAGTCTCTATAACAGTGTTCAGTGTATAGCAGGTGCTCACTAAATATTTTTAAATAAATACATGAATGGCTGATTGTTCATGTTTGAGGGCAACAGTGAGACAAGGATCCAGCCCAGCTGGATGATGATGAGGGATATCTGAGCAAACAAGAGTGCCACAGTTGAGAGGTCACTAGCCCAAAGACTAGAGTGCCTGTGACAGTCAAAAAAGGGAAGAAATACAAACAAGGGACTGCAAGCTAGCCTTGGATGGGGCTGTGAGGAAATTCCTGTATGTGTGCGTGTGCGTGTGTGTCTGTTGAAATTCCTGGGTGTGCGCACATGCATGGGTCAGCCAGTCACTCACTCGAGATAAGGGACACCCGAATGGGCAATGGTTCCCCTTTTGTGCCCACGATGTCCAATACCGGTCTTGTCATCTAAGAGATGTTCAGTGTTGACTGTCTGAATTAGTGGATGAACTTGCTCTTTAGCCAGGAGTGGCTCTTCCAGTTGCCATGTTGTATTTCTGCATCATGAGCAGATCCTAGCTCATCATGACTCCGTCTGTGTCCCAGTAGAACTAGATCCCCTGGATTTACAAAACCCAAACCCAAACCAGTTGTTGGGAAGTCCATTCCAACTTGTAGTGACCCCATGTTTAGGGCTTAGAATTTAGAGAGCAGGAAGTAAAGGTTTAGCCAGTAAACTAGGATCCTCAGCTTCACAAACTGCCCATGAGTTGATACTTCGTGGTTCCCTGTGGTGTCTAGGAGAAGTGGACGCACAGAGGGAGGAGGTGAAGTTGTCTTGGGCCGGTGGATAGCCAATGAAGAGGCTCACTGCAGAGAAGTCAGCTGCCTTCTTATGGATGAGCACCAGACTCGACCGTCAGAGTCTTCATCGCCTCGGGCACCTTTTCCTTCCTACTGCTGCTGTAACAGAAATTCTACAAGTGCATGACTTTAACAAAGAGAAACCTATTCTCTCACAGTCTAAGGAGGTTAGAAGTCCAAATTCAGGGTGCCAGCTCCAGAGGAAGGCCTTTGTCTCTCTCTGTCTAGCTCAGCTCTTGGAGAAAGTCCTTGTCATCAATCTTCCCCAGGTGAGGAGTCTGTCAGCACAAGGAATCCACATCCAAAGGATGTACTCTACTCCTGGCACTACTTTCCTGGTGGTGTGTGATCCCTTGTCTGTGTGTTGAATTCCCTCTTTTATATCTCAAAAGAGATTGATTTAAGATAACCTAATCTTATAGATTGAGTCCTGCCTCATTAACATCATACAGGTAGCATTTACAACACAGAGGAAAACCACATCAGATGACAAAACAGTGGATGGTCACATAGTAATTGAAATCATAGCTAGGCATGATTGATACATATTTTTGGAGGACATAATTCAATCCATAACAAGTATTTTATCACATTTTCTCATTGCTAAGATGCTATCAGCTGTTAAATTCATTTACAACTCTTCAGGAAAAACAAAAGGTAGACATGACATTAACTATGTACATTGATTATAAAGTGCATTCTGATAATGAAAACCCCAAACCCACCGCCATCAAGACAGTTCTGACTCAGGGCAACCCTATAGGACAGAGCAGAAGTGCCCAGTAGGGTTTCCAAAGCTGGGATCTTGTTGGAAACAGACTGCCACATCTTTCTCCTGGGGTGCTGCTGGTGTGTTCCAACCAGGCCTTCAAACCCATTCATCTGGCTCAGACCCTTGCTGAGAATTTGCATTTCTTTCTTTTTTTTTTTTCATTATGATAGCAACAAAAGGACAAATATTGTATCAGACCCCTATGATAAGAACTTAAAAACAGACTCATGCATAGGAGAATTTGCATTTCTAACACATTCCCAAGAAGTTATTTGTAACAATTACTTGGAGATCTTGTTGAAATGTAGATTCTGATTCAGTCTAGCTATAGTGGAAATGTAAACTTGCAGCAGGGAACTTGTTAGAAATACAAATTCTCAGCAGGGGTCTGAAACACTGCCAGTTAGAAGCTCTGGTTTGAACTGCCTTCAGGTAGAGACCAAACACTTAACCACTGCACCACAATGTTACCACATGAAAAATCAATACATTTATTTGAAAATCAAGACTGTGTGTGATAACAATCATCCCTCATAGTCTCAGAGGAGGGACATTTGCAAAGGCAATGTGTAGATGGCTGAGCCAGCTGTGAACGGTCCACAGCTTTCTCAGTCTCTTGCCTGTGCTGGCTTCCCTGCAGCTACATCCCCAGCCCGTGGGTTTCTCCAGCCGAGTTCTCCTCTCCCCCAGAAAGGAGAAACAGCCGTCCCCAGTCACCACTCGTGCCCGGATGGACTCCCTGGGCCATCTCGCCACTGACTTTGTAGATGACCAGCTCCAAAACGTATTTTCTTTGGAGTTTCTAGGAATAATGGAAGTGACATAAAACAGTGCAGCCCGATTCAAATGAAAGGACAAATGTAGTTGGCCAAAACGAACAATTACAGGAAACAAAGGGAAAATAACGATTAAAGATCTTTCATTACAGCCGGCTAATTATCATGAGTTCTGGACTTAACTGTTCAGGCATAGAATTAAAAACCTTAATTATATTGTCACCTTTGTCTCTCAGCTCCCATTGCCACAAATGAATCCATTTACTGTAAGTGCTGCTGATGAGCAGAAATTGATGGCAGTCCCAGTGAGGTGGGAGAGGGGGTCCAGGAGTGGAGAGGGGGCTGCGCCAGGCAGCAAGACCAGGCCCGCACAGCTGGGCGGCATCTGCATTCCAGGACATTATAAATTAGAAACAGTTTTAATGAGACAAATACTGGTTTGATGGATTTCATGATTTCTTCTCCCCTTCAAACCACTAACAATGTTCCTCTTCTTCCTTTCTATTGGAGCCAGCCTCTTGTTAAGTGATTGCGTTAATGGTCTTTGGAGACAGGCTGAGTGTGTAAGGACAAGGAGGGACTCCCCTTGTGAGGGCACTGGAGGCTCTTCTCTCTGAAGGAAGACAGTTCTTGGCTGTTGTTCCGAACGGGAGCCTTTGAAAGCCCAGTGCAGTCAGTGGAAATGCAAGATGGTTTTGTAGCACTGCAGACAGGAGAAGGAAGCAACCGGGTTGCTGGGGAGATAAAATCCTCAAAACTAGCCAGTGAGTCCATTTAAGAGTCTGGACAGTTCCCCTCGAGAAGCCAGGGGGTCACTGGAGAGGTAGGCAACAGGTTTGTTGATTCCAGGGTTTGGTGGGGTGCAGCTAGAAGCCCTAGAATTACAATCAAACATAGAAATATGGTTCAGGAACCAAACTCAGGAGCCAAACTGCCAGGATTTGGATCCCAGCTCCGTCTCTTCCTAAATGTGTGACTCTGGGAAAGTTATCTCACTCCTCTGTGCCTCAGTTTCCTCATCTGTAAGATGGAGCCATTGGTAACACTTATCTTGTAGGATTGTTAGGAGGCGTAAGAGTCAACATGCACCTTGTCCGTGCTGCTGTTGTGTGCTGTGGAGACAGTTCCAACTCGCAGTGACCCTATATGACAGAGTAGAGCTGCCCCCTAGGGTCTCCTGGGCTATAACATTTACATAAAGGGACAAATCCCCAGGCCTTTTATTTTCTGGAGCAGCTGGTGGGTCTGAACTGCTGACTCTTCAGTTAGCAGTTGGCCACTTAAGCACTGTGCCACAGGGCTCCCTTGTAAGTGCTACAGAAGTGTTAAACACACAAAAATAAAGAACAGCCTTCTATTTAAATGCCAAGTCTCCCACTTGCTAGTGGTATGACTTGGGGCATATTATTTAACTTCTCTGCTTCAATGTCTTCTATAAAACGGGAGAAATCATTCTACCTATTTTAGAGTTTGTACTGAGGATTCAGTGAGGCACTGGATGTGAGCATACAGCTGCTACCTAATATGTGGTATAAGCTCGATATCTGTTGCCTAAACTGTAATGTCACATAGCAGCCAGCTTAGATTTCGGTGCTGTGGGGAGAAAAGGCAAGGACGTGGTTGTGCAGAATCTTAGCTTGAGATAAACTGTGACCCCAGCTGCTGCTGGGGGGTGGAGTGGGTGTATTTGGAGTCTAGGGCCATGTGGGGGGCAAGTTGGAGCTCAGACAGTGCAGCTGCCCTGGCTGGAAGTGAGTCAAGGTCTCTGCCCCTTCCTGCATATCTGAGCATGGGGTGCAGCACCCCTGGCATCAATGACACTCCTATCTCCTATCTTTGGGAGAGTCAGGAGCCTGTGTTGCCATGGTGACATGGAGGAGTTAATGGGATGGAACTTCTCACAGGGCTGGTGCTGGGATAGCAGCAGCCGCACAGCTCTAAGATGCTGGAAACAAAAAGGACAGCACCTCAGCCATGCAGGGCCAACAGCCAAACCCAGCTCACGGGATTTCAGGAGTAAGTCCTCGCTGCCAAGAACCTTCCTCCCCTAGTCTGGCCACCAGCCCCGCCTCCATGTCCTAGGCTTCCCCTGGCCACACGTACTTCCTTCAGAGATGGGTCCTGAGAAGGACAAAGACAGGGCGAGGACAAAAATCCCAGGGAGATGTCACAGTCTGGACAGAGAGGCAAAGGAGGGCCCATTACAGAAAACAAGGGCAAAAGAAAAACCAGCTCTACCCTGGGTGGGGGTGAACGTGTGTAAGGACCGCCCCCACCCCATTCCTCAGGTGAGGACCCCAGAAAACTGGGCCCATGGGAGACCAGGGGTTTTATATCCCACATCACCTTTGTTTCTTCAGAACCCCTGGGGTAGACAAAGCAAGATTTGTTATCCCTATATTATTGATGAGTAAACTGAGACTCAGAGAGGCCATATGACTTCCCCAGGGACAATGGCAGGGCTAGGCTCAGACTTTGGACCGTGGGTCCTGTATTTGTTTCCTTAAAGCCAGAGAAGCTGGCAGGACCTAGGGCTTGGGGGTGGCCTGAGTCCCCGCTGCTCTCAGTCCTGTCCTCTCAGTCTGTCTGCCTAGTAGCCCTGGATCCATCATTGGTCCTGAAATCAAGTCTCGCTGCAGTGGAAGACGGTGCGGTGAAAGCAGTAGATTAAGTGGCTTCACCAGCAGACCCAGCTCCCTCCCTGAACTTGGCCCCGCAGACCTGGCAGGGTATGACGGTGGGGTAGATCTGGAGCAGATGTCAGGAGAGCACTGGCTCTCGATCCTGCATCCCCTGTGAGCTCCCCATGTCATCCTGGGCCAGCTGCCTGCCTCTGAGCCCCAGCTTCCTCACTGGTAAGATGGGGAAAAGCATGACTTGCCTTCCTACCTCACTGGTTGGATGTGGACCACAGTCAGCTGGACACTAAGGTTGGGAAGAGGCACAAGCTGGGATCCAGCGATGGTGAAGGTTGAGCTGGCGCTGCTTTGACTCCAGAAATACTCAGGATGGAACCTGAGCTCCTTAGCCTGGCCCAGAGGCTCTGTCCCATCTCCTGACAACCCTTTGTCTACACTTGCACATATCCCAAACTCGCCACACTCTTTCACACATTTGAGTCTGTGCTCTTCTTGGTTTCTCATCTATAAGTAAGCCCTACCCTGTTCCCAGCTTGTCAGTGCTGTTCTCCTGGTGCCCCTAGGAGCTGACCCTCTCTCGTGTCCCACCATACCACAGAATCTTTTGCCAAGGCAACAGAGACTCTTTACAGTCTGTTTCCCTGTGTGTATTATAGCTGCTCTGCTAGGCTCAGCACCGCTAAGACCCAACCCAGGGAGCGTTGGCTGAAAGCATGAGTGACGTGGGCAGCATCACTCCTTTCCTTTTTCAGATGTGGAGACTGGGGCTCCAAAGAGGCAAATGGCTCTCCCAAGTGCCCTGTGTGCTAGAGGCAGGGCAGGCCTCCACCCTATTTCTGGCCAATAGTTGAATGCGGTACTCTCGCCTCTTTCTTTTTTGGGGTTCCATTCTTGAAACCCTGGCAGTGTAAGGGTTAAGAGTTTGCCTCTAACCAACATGTAGGCAGTTCATATCCACCAGGCACTCCTTGAAAACACTATGGGGCAGAATCTGCCCTGAGTCAAAGACTCCTTGGTGCCCCTGTTTGAAGAAAAGGAGCACTGGACTCACAGCCTAGCATCTGAGACTGAGTCCCAGCTCTATGAGTAACTGGGTGACCTTGCACAACTCATGCACCTGAACACACGTGCTCACTGTCATGCAGCTCGCTGGGGCATGCAGAAAGCTTACTCCCCACTATAGCTTACTCCCTGCTTGAGACTTTGTACCACAGGCATTAGATCTTGGTCTCTGGGGTCAGGCCCCTTGCCATCCAGTTCACCATCCTGTGAGCCTGCCTCCTTTTGCCACCATCTGCTGAGACACAGGGACCCTGGAGTGGCTAAATGCATGGGTTTGAATACACAACTGGCTGAAAGACAAGCCTGGGCTCCTACACACTGCACTAGAGCTGCTTCAAAGCTGGGGCTGGCCCAACCCTCTGGGCAGTGACTCCCCAGTGTCCCCTCCTTTACCAAGACAAGCGCCTGACACTCAAAGAGGGAGGTGATGAATGTGGCCCAGCCACAAGGCGACAGATGAAATCCTCTTTTGTCACTCAGCCTTGCGACTCTGGGTGGTTATTGAGCTCTCCAATCTTAGTGCTGTCATCAGTAAAATCACCTTAATAACAGCGCCACCTCCAGGTTGCTATGAAGATTGATAGGCAGCCTACACCAAGTCCTCAGCACAGTGCCTGGCATTCAGTACGGGCTCAATAACACCTGCTTTACTGCCAATATTGTTTTTGCTTCAAGCCAGTGTCCCTGTGATGTGTCCTAATCACAGCTATGAATTGGTTCATTCTGGTTCAGAATGCTGCTGAGAATGTGCATTTCTAACAAGTTTCTAGGAAGTTATACGTAGGAATCACCCAGGGAGCTGCTCAAACTGTAGACTCTGATTCAGTATATCTGGGGTGGAAATGCAAATTACCAGTGTATATGCATGGCCGCTCTGAATCCCTTCAGGATAGGAATTAAAATCCTCTCTTTACAAGTAAGGAAATAGAGGCTTGTGGCATCTGGGTGCCCTTGACTCACCCATGTGGAGGGGCAGTGAAGAGAAAGATGGGTAACTATCATGGTCTTGCTTTGTTTAAATTTCCAGGAAGAAGTATCAGCAACTGAGCTTTCTGCAGGTTCCCTTAGCTTTCCCAGGAGTGGGGGGTTTGGACTGTTTGGTGGGACCTGGGTGTTTATGCTGCCTCCCTCAGATTCTAGCAGCCCTCGTCTCCATCTGCAGGAGACGTGGGGCAGGGACGGCGTGTCATTCAGCTTGTCCAGACTCAGAGGTGGAGAGGCATGGCGTGGGGAGGAAAGAATTCCTACTTCCAATAAAGTACAATTTCTTCCAAGGGACCCAGCTGCCTGGTGGCTTCTCGAACCTCACATGCCTGAGAACAGGTTGTTGGAAACTTGGTCCAAAGATCATTCCTTCAGTCTCCCCAAAGAGGACATCCCCTTTCACCTTAAAACAGGAGCACATTCATTGCACTGAATGTCACCAGCATTGAAGGAGATGGGATTACAGATGGGGCCAGCAGGAAAAAGGCCAGTAGCTCCCAAGTAAATGAATTTATCTCTTCCCAGACCCAAGTCAGACAATGCTGGCTGGAGGAAGTCATTTATCTCTTTGAGAGATGATTTTAGAAATACACTTGTGGACATGTCTGTTCAGGATAGGAGGGACCAAAGTCTTTTCTTCCACTTGGACAAGGCGTGTTCTCTGTAAGACACAGGGGCCCCCATGGTGACCAGCTTCTCTGACAGCGGTCTGGATACCCTGGTCCAAATTACCCAGTCCTTTTTTGAACTGAGTATGTGTTGTCGCTCATCACTTCTTTTTGATTATCTCAGGGCAATTGTGCATGAGACAGGGACAAACTGAGGCAAAGCCGGTGCACACATTATTATGGTCGTTTCTCCACGGGCTTTAAATGGTTCTCTTGAAAATAGGCCTTTTATTTATCTTTTCCTTTCCTTTCCTTAAGTTGTGTTCTGGCTCTAAAGATGTCAATTGCTTGTGCATCTCCTCTGCTTTGTAAGGAGACTGTTCATCATGTCCGTGGAGTCTTGGAATAGGAAATAAGATAAGGGGGTGCTGGAACGTGATCCTTCCCATGATCTTTCCTGCCCACAGACAGCTCTGCCTCCAACTCTTGAATTTTTAAAGAAGCCACTTACAGTTTGCACTGGGAACTGGTGAATACAAGGTGTGTCTGGTGGGCAACTGGAGCTTTTGTTAATTTTTTTCTGAATGGATGGGACTCTGCCCCAGGACAGGAGCTGTTAGAGGTCAGTTTAGACAGGGAAGGCCTGCCCTTTGGTTCCTGACCACAGGCTGGTGGCAGAGTCCAAAGAAAAGTCCTGGGCTCAGGAGAGGGGGCAGTGCCCAGCAGAGGGGGCATGCCCAGGTGAGATGTCAAGAGTTGGGGGCCTAGGAATTCTGTCCCATGACAATGCTCTTCACCCTGACTTTTAATTCTGGGGATTAAGGCAAAGCTGGGACCAGACGCTGGATCACAGACTCTTTCTGCAATATCTTTCAATTCTCTCCTTGATCTGGACTTTATCAACATTTTAACTATGTAACAACTTTTCAGGGAGGATCAGAGGGAGCCCATAGTGTATCTCAGCTTGTTCCCCTTGCCAGTACAAATGGCCCTGCGGGCGGGATGTCCTTCTCAGCATAGTGTGGTTGGAATTGAGATATGAGGGAATAATGGCAGCTAACCCATACTGCTACCGTGTACCAGGCCTGGGCCAAGTGCTTCCCGTGTGTTAACTCATTTGATCCTTACAACAGCTCTATGACACGGTACTATTGTTATTCCCATTATTCAGAGGGAAACACCAAGGCACAGATAAGTTGTCCATGGCCATAGAGTTAATCAGGATAAAAACCAGGCAGTCTGGGGCTCCAGCTTGAGCTCTTAACCCCGCTACCCCAGGGATGCTGTGCCAGTCTTGGGGGATGAGTAGGAGACTGTACAATAATATTTTTCACCCAGCCTCACCGCCGCTCCCTGGGTTGTGCCCACTTAGCCCTCATCTGGCTATGTTCTGGCCTCCCCGCGCCTCTAACTCTACTGGTGCAATCACCCTCCAGCCTGCAGAGAGCATTCTAACACAGAGACCTTCCCGCCACACCACCACCTGTCCTGTCCCTCCCACTGCCTGTTACGGCTCCCAGTAGTCTGATCTCCACCCCTGTGACCTTTCTAGTCCGTTACCTCGCCATGTCTTTCCTAAGTGCTAACCAACTAATTGGAAATATTCACTGTCTTCTTCGTGTTCCTGTGTTTTCCCACCTCCCCGCAGACGACAGGGGCTCACCACCTGGACGCTGTGTGTGGGTGGTCTTTGTCCTTGAAAGACATTTTATTGTCCTTTTTCGGAACATAAAAATAAGTTCATTATAGAAAATACAACGCTTTAGAACAAAGTAAAAAACAACCTGAAGTCCTACCATCTATTGTTAACATTTTGGTATGTATCTTTTTATTTTTTTTCCTTCTTTCTTTTTTGGTGTGTGAAATATTTCAAACCTAGAATAAAGAATAACGTAACAACTCAATACTGCAAGGATAGAGTAGCTGGGGCTGGGGGCGGGGGACCATGCTCTTAGGTGAATTCCAGGCCAATTGGCACAACTAGTGTTTTGCTAAGAGAGCTCTCTGCACCCCACATTGGTGAGTGGCGTCTGGGGTCTTAAAAGCTGCCAAGCTGCCATCCGAGGACACAGCAAGTGGTCCCAACTTAGCAGGAATGGATGCTCACCGAGGACCAAAATGACATGCGGTAAAGACAACCGAGAAGACAGAGAGACCCACAAAAGTGGGTGCCTACATCGACTTGGGACTGGAAGAACCGGATGGTGCCCGGTCACCACCAGTGATAGCCACGATGGAGCTCACAGAGAGGAGCCTCACTGGCAACACAAGAATAAAAAGGGGTGCATCATGAGATCTCCACTAAAAGACCTCAATTGATGGTCCAGCGGTTTTGGGGTTCCTCTGAGAACATGGCCCCCAGCCCTGATGCTGCCCTTTCCCATAAATTATAACAAAGGTCCACTCTTTGGATAGGAATGGATTGGACTTAGCAATGCAGAGTGACCATATATTGGAAGCACTTTATGGTTCTATACATCTATAGGATATCATCTTGCTGACCTCTGGCTGGAGGAAGGGGAGTGGACGGAGAGGAGGGGAAAGGAGGCTGTTGGGAGGATGAGACATGTATGGAGCAGAGAGGAATAGTGTGCAGTCACCAGACAGGGAGAGCAGTGGAAGCTGCATATAGGTGGGCATGTAAATTTATATGGGAATGTACATTTTCACTCAGTTATGTTAAATAAAAAAAAAAGAATAACATAACATCTTCCTGTGTATCCATGTCCACTTTCATCAATCCAGTCTTCTTTTAAATGTATGTATGCAAATTTGAATTTAGTTGTAAACACTTCGGGATGGTGCTATGCAAATTGTTTGCATTGTTCTGAAAGCTGCTTTTCGCATCCACTTAATAAATCACAAATGCTTTTCTATGGCTGATGAAGATTCTTTGGAAAGACATACAGTAGGTCGTTTAGTTTACCCATCCCCTATTTGTAGATGTTTATCATTACTGTAAGCAAAACTACACATCCATGACTACTCAGAATAAATTTGGAGATGTGAAATTACGAGGTCAGAGAATTTACAACTCATTTATTTATTTTTTAAATGAATTTTATTGTGATTTAAGTACAAGTTTACAGTCTGTATCAATTTACCCTATAACACCTGGAACTTTTACCGTTATTTTATTCTAACTGTTCTCCCTTATTTTCAACCTCCCTCCCCATGATAGCACATTCCTCTCTTTCATCCAGAACTTCCCGTGTCCATTTAACCAAGATATATCCCCCCTTACCCAGTTATCTTACCCTGACTGATGACCTTCACGGACATCTGTGTACATATTTAAGTTCTAAAGTCTGTTCATGGCCAGCCTCCCTCCATGTTTTGTATAGTGCAGTTCAGTCTTTGTCTGGAGAGCTGGCTTTGGTGCTGGATGTGATTTGGGGTTAGACAGCCCGGGGGCCACACTCCCAGGGGATCCTCCAGACTGCTGGACCATCAAATATGGTCATTTAGTAGAGTTCTAGTTCTTCCCTCTAATCCTTTTCCCACTATGTCAGGGGCTCCATACTATGTACCCTATCCAGACAGTCATTGACGGTGACCAGGAGAACATATAACTTTTGATAAGTTCTGATAAATCACTTTTCAAATGCCTTATTTTCATTTATGTTTCCATAAGCAGCATGTGAGAACACAAATTTTAATGCATCTTAGCCAGCATTGGGTGTTATCATTTTTATAACATAGTGTCAGTTATGAATGAATGAAGGAATGAATGATAAGAGCCCTTTTCTGTGAGTGACAGTGTCTCCCTGAGATGCTGCTATCGCAGTGCTACTCTCCTTGTGACTAGCTGAGATCTCACTGCCAGTGTGGGTGTGTGCGGGTGGTGGGGGGCGGCAGGAGGTGAAGGCTGGGCTGGCTTCCAGGCTATTTCAGTGTGGCTTTTAGACTTCTGCCAAGTGACCGCGCAGCCAAAGTAATCACCCTGCTGTGGGCCAGGTTTATGTGCTCCTCCCTCGCTGCCTGAATCAATACCATGCTTACTGCAGATTAGCTAAATGAGCCAGTGCAGCTGGGCATGAGCTTCTAGAGACAATTACTAAGGAAAATGCAGCCGTATTTTAGCAGGTACCACATGCATGAGGCTCTTTGCAAATATCAATATGTATTTGCTTGCTTGACAAAAACAGATCAAACCAAGTTGGGAGACTAATCCAACTGATCGGACTGTAAATGGTCCTTGTCGTGTGCAGTGTGTAGAATCTTTGACCTTTGAGATGGTTCCACTATTCAGACTGTGCTGGAAATAACCAGTCTGACAAAACTGGCTGGTGGTTGGCCCATGGTCTCATCTGCCAATTTATTACAGGCAGAAGTAGTAATGAAGATGATGATAACCATTCATATTTGCATAGTATTATCTCATATGATTTTCTCTACAAACCTGGAGTAGAGAATGCTCAATAAATGCTCCTTAAATACTTAATAATTGGATATTCATTCAGCAAGCAATTATTAACAAATAATTATTGGGTAGCTTTTATGTACTGGGCATTATAATAGGTGCTGAGAATGCAGTAGTGAGCAAGACAGGGTCTTTTTCAATGAAATTAACCTGGTAGGGGCAAGACTGACAATAAGAAAATAAAATAGATAAGTAGTCATCACTGGGACATGTGCTACAAACTATAAGAAAGACGATTTGGAGAAACACAATGCAGTTGACCTTCATTATTTGTAGATTGAGTATTTGTAAATTTATAACCCTGAAATCAATACAGCTCTTGTGCAGTCATTCACAGACATGAGCAGAGTGTGAGACGTTTGAATTGCCTAATGTGTGTTTCTGGCTGAGGTAGAACAATACCACACTGATTTCTTGTTTCAGGTCTCATGTTGTAGATAACTGTCCTATTGATGATCTGTTTAGTGGTTATAGTTGGTGATTTTGTTGTTTAAGATGGCCTCCAAGCACAATGCTTAAGCGCTACCTAGTGTCTTTAAGTGCAAGAAGGCTATGGTGCTCCTTGTGAAGAAAATATACCCACCCTTCATTTACTGGCATGGCTAGATTCCCCCAAACCAGGTTTTTTCATGAAAATCAGCGTTACACAGAAATGGAGGTTATCCACATCTGATTACAAAACAGAAGATGACTATCTCATTACATAACTGCCAGATCGCACCATTCCATAACTGCCAAACTCCTGAGAATCACACCCAGCCACTTGACACTTACACTTGTCATAGCCAGGGTCAGTCTCACGTCTTACCTTGGCATTTGTTACTGCCAGACACACATCATTAATCTGCGAAATAGTAGGATAGTAGCATTTTCACTACTGTCATAGATCTGAAATGTTGGATAAGGAGATAGTTGATAAGTGAGGAGTAGGGCTACGTATGTTAGATAAGCTTGTCAGAGACAAATTACACTGCTGTTGGCCATAAGTTCAATGTTAATAAGTCAGACGTACTATAAGTTCAATGTTAATGACTCAGAGGCTATCTTTAAATAGAAACACACATTAAGAAAAAGTTATAGCTTGATTAGTTGATGAGAATGTTGCGACCCAAGGCTAACAGGAGTCTAACTTTGTATTTCCTGTAGTAGCAATGTTTCAGTATTCACTAATCCGGTGTCTGAGGCAACATTACAGAACATAACTGCCGAAAATAACATGCATCAACTGTGTATAGGTGGGGAGTGGTGCTTAATTTCAATAGGCCATTGGAGAGGTGATCATTTAAGTTTACTATAAGGATGGGAATGAGGAGCTCACTTACCCAGCACTACTGTAGCAACAGTCCCACTATTGGTTAGCCGTCTGCAGTTGGGTCCCAGTATCCTGTCCTTAATGATCACGTAAATGTATTGAGATGGAATCTCTTTCCACCTGTGCCACTATGTGACAATGAGGAACAGAATCCCCTGTTGAACCATGTGTACCGGCAGCATGAACTAACTGCTTAGACGTTTTATTTTTTGTTAGTGTAGCATCACTTAGCCTAAGCTCACTTTTGCAATGTTTTAGCTGCGTATTTGCAAAATATATCAGACACCTGTTTGTTGCCTTTCAGGTACCACGGACTAGTTTACGGTCCCAAGAAGACAGGACCCAGCGCAGATTCTTGGGTCATCAAGCTTAGTAGACGCGTTGCCTGCATCTCCCTCATTTGGCTTGTTCGTTCAGATAAATCATTGACTTTTCTGTGAAATTCAACAGAGCAAATGCTTTGTGCCTTTGAAAAGAATCCCCTACCCCTCACTCACCCCAAAAGTGGTGCTAATGTAGAAAGGAAATGCCTTTTTAAGAAACTGGGGGCTGAACGACTTAAGGTTTTCTTCCTATCTTATTTAATGAAACTTTGATGTATTTTTTAAAAGAACATTCATTTTTCAAAATGGACTTTCACTCCTTCCCACTCCCTGGTCTGATACACACTCTCTTGCCATGATCTTCACCCTATCCTCCACCCCACAGACTTCCCAAATACACTCCGGCCTCTCCTCCCTTCACTTGGGCCCGAACACCTCCTACAGCCTGGCAAGTAGTTTTCCATCTCTCCAATTGTAGAAATCCCACTCATTCAAGGCCTAGTTTCAAAGAGTTTCCTTTCTCTCTTCTGTCCCCTTTTGTCACACCTTAAGGTATTAGGAATCACTTAGTTGTCAGTATCAGATTCTCCCTCCCCCTTGTCCAGTTCCCAAGGGAAGAAGATGAGAGAATCCTACAGCAGGTAGCCTCTCAGGACTGGAGTGCCCAGAAAGGAAGGATGTGTCTACGTCTCCTGAAGCCACAGGACTTTGGTTCCTGCTTCCTTCTGGGTGTTTGCCTCATGCGCCTACATGTCGTTGCAGTGTCGCTTCTCTAGTCACTCATTCAGGTGCACGAAGCCCCTGACAGCCAAACAACCTTTTGTACCAGGGTGTATTGCCATCTAACCAGTCTGAGGCTTTTCATCCAAATTCTTGAAAAACAAGCTCATTTGCTCTGCCAAGGCCTGCTTTGTTGGCATCCTCTTGGTCAGCTTTCGGTAGAAGGCTTGTGGGTAGGGACGGACTATCTCAGGTGTCGAACCAGCAGGCATCTCTCTTACATGTGTCAGTTGATTATTTACAGGGCGTTCCCCTTCAATTTTCAGGTGCTTGGAGGCAGAGGCCAGACGAATTCATCTCTTTGTGTCCCCACAATAGGGAGGTTCAGCTCCTGCTGAAGGAAGAAGAAAGTATATTGTTACTATCCAACTCAAGTTTTGCCTCCCTTTTTGGCTCATGCTGTCTTCCAAAAGGAATGAATTCAGACCCCACTCTGAAAGTAAGAGTGCAACAAAGTGACTGAGCTCACGGATCCACATTAGTGTGAACCTTGTCATGGGTGAGACCCGCAGGGGGAAAGCTCTGGGCATTTGGGGGCAAGAAGCTTTCTTGTTACATTGGTTTTCTTGGTGTAGTCTTCTCCTCCCCTTCTTCCTCCTTATTGTGACTTTTTAGCCGGCAGGTGATCTTGAAATAAAGTGGTTCACACGACCTTCCCTTTGGGAATGTAAGAAACTTCAGGGCTCCCACTCACTTGTCTTGTCCTCAGACTGCTAGTAAGATCACAGCCAGAAACCACAGGAGACTAGTGCCATCCCAGGGCGACAGTGGCAGTGGTCATTATTGCCCACCGTTGTCTGGAGCCTCCAGGCTGAGGAGTCTGCAGAAATGCCTCACCCACACCGGTGATCTTCGACAGAAAAACATCCAAGGAGGCAGGAGAGGGGCCGCGCGGCAGGCTCTCGTTCTAGGCTAGCGAAGGACGTCCGTCCACGACACGACCTTTGCTAAGTACACCAACTAATGGAGCGAGAGACATGAAAGATCTCCCCAGGCCACGTGGAAATGTAATTCAAACCCAGCCTGAGGAGGTCACAGCGAGTTAGATTAATTTTCCTCCTGCCTTTTCTTACAATGCTAACCTTTGCCTTACAAAAAAAAGTTATTTAAAAAGAGATAAGGCGGTGTTTATTTGGCGTTTGAAGGAGTTTTAACCCTAGCAGCTTTGTAGGAAATGCCCCCATTTCCTTGGGATTCAGCCCAGGGAACTGCTGATCGATCCTTTACATCAGAAATAATTGTTCTAGGTTCAAAATCTATCAAGTATTGGAAATTCAAATTAAGCCATTTGTGGAGTTTTCATTAACGAGAGTTATCCACCAAGAGAGTCATTTATTAGTAGCATCTGTCAGCCTCCTTACGCCCGCCCGCCACTCCTACGGGGAGCCATGCTCTCTCTGTCCGCACTAAGATACAGTCAGGTGGGTCCTTTGTTTTGTCTTAGTCATCTCTGCCCTCATGACTGGAAGTATATGTCCACCTGCCGGCTCCTTCCCAGGTCACTTTCTATCTCAGCCTGTCTGTGTCTTATCTTTCCTTCCCTTTCTGTCCGTTTATTCCACCTCTTGTCCCATTTCTTCTACTTCCTGTCCTCTTTTCCAGTTTCCTTCCTCTTTCCTGCTTTGATCTTGCACTTGTCTCTATCCGTTATTAACATTAAAGCCCGTAAATTTACCAAACTGTCTCCCATCAGTGGCCTCTGGAGCTCTCCAACACTTTCAACACGTTGTAGTTTGGTGGCATGGGATCCTGTGTGTCTTGGTCATCTATACTGCTATAGAGAAATACTGCGTGTGGACAACTTTAACAAACAAAAGTTTATTCTCTCATGGTCCGATTGGTTAGAAGTCTGAATTCAGGGTGTCAGTTCCAGAAGAAGGCTTTCTGTCCCTGTCAGCTCTGGAGGAAGGTCCTTGTCATCAGGCTTCCCCTACTCTAGGAGCGTCTTAGTGCAGGGACCCCACTAAAGAATACACTCTGCTCCTGGCACTAGTTTCTTAGTAGCTCGAGGTCTCACTGTCTGCTGCTTCTCTTTTATATCTCAGAAGAGATTGACTTGAGACACAACCTAAATTTTATAAATTGAGTCCTGCCTTATTAATGTAACTGCATTTAGTCCTGTCTCATTAACATCATGGAGTTAGGATTTCTGACACATAGGAAAATCACATCAGATGACAAAATAGTGGACCTTCCCACAATACTGGGATTCGTGACCTAGCCAAGCTGACACACGTTTTAGGGAACACAAGTCAATCCGTAACATTGAGTTATTAAAGTTTGTCACCCACTTCTTATTAATGTCTTTTTTTTTTTTTTTTTGGTTTGAAACTTCTTGTCTAACCCACTACAGGTCCCCTAAATATTAGAGTTAAGAATCTGATGGCAAGTTAGCTGTGTTTCTTCTCTAGCCCTCTGAGTTTTAGATTATGATCTTGTGTTCTCTCACCTGTGGTACTGCAGACTGAGAAGTTCTGCTGCACAACTGGAAGCTTTGCTCCCTTCTGAGAGCTGGAGTTAGGTCCTTCTGAACACTTGTCAGCTCTGGGGTTCTTACAGGTGATATAAGGGCCAGATTGGAGAGAAGCGGTTGACAGAACCTTGCAAAGTATGTGAAAAAGGAAGATGTTGAAGAGGTGTCCTCTTCCTCCTCCTTCTGTCTCCTTTACATTTCTCCCAGTTGGTTTCAAACCCTTGCTGATGACCAGTTCTCCCAAGTCCCGTATGTGTTTCTTGTATATTGTTTTCATTCTTCTTTCTTCTAATTGTCTCTGCTTTCAATTTCACAGGGCGAATTTCCCTAGCACATCTCCCAGAAAACTCCCTTCAAGCCCCTTGCTGCCTCCCTGCTGCTGTGGTTGTGAGGTCTGGTTCCTTGGCCACTCTCTGTCCTTTCTTCCATGAGGACCATCCAGAGAGGCCGTGTGCCACCATTTATTTTGTTACTGTTTTCTATTTTGTGTACGTGTACTGTGTTCCTGCAGTCGATTCTGACTTACGGTGACCCAAAGTGTGCAGAGTAGAACTGCTCCACAAGGTTTTCTGGGCTGTGACGCCTTCTCTTGGCTTCATCCACCTGCCCAGCAGTGGGGCAGCCATTCACTCCCCGCTCAAGGCAAGGACTGCCACGGCTCCTTCACTCCTTCAGCTGCACACAGTCAAGAAGTAGTAGCAACTGGGCAGTTATGACTAGGGCCTCCATCACCAGCCATACTCTTAGCATCCACTCAGCCACTTCCTGCTGGTCCCCATAGCCACATCTTCATGCCGCTGTGTGTCCCTGCTGCCCTGCTCCTAATCCAGCTGCTGGCACAGCCCCAGCTGACCAACAGCCATATAACAGCCAGTCAAGGCTCCTGTATCCAGTGGACACAGGTCTTGGGTTTTGTCCAGCAGGTGGTGGTGGAGGGCTGGTCTCGCTTCTCAGGAGGGCTAAACTGAGAGTAGGGTATGTGACCTGGAAACTATCTCTATAATACGGCATTCACTCAACATCCGAATCACATTATGTCCTATTTTACAGATCATATTGGTGGACAACTATATAAGCAGCTCTTCTTTTTCTCCTTCTCTTCTTCCTTTCCCCTCCTCCTTCTTCTCTCTCTGTCTCTCTCCTTTGCTTTCTGTGTATTGGTTTCATTCCATTGCAGGTACTCATTGGCACAGATGGCCATTACAGTTCCAGTCTTGCAGCTTACCGTCTTAGCACCACTTCTCCTAATTCCAGCAAAAGTTCCTGGACTATCTGTGACTGGCTCAGCTTCTACTAGGTGCCCAATATGGAGCCAGTCCCTGTGGCATTCTCAGGGGCTGTCCCTGGAGCCAGTGGCTGGAGTCAGCCCCACTCTTCCCCAACAACTTAAGTACATAGATTGTGAGATGGGCAGAGATGGTTATCCAAAATGAGAATGCAAGTCTTGCTTCCTGGTGAAGGGGTGCTAGGCAGGCAAGAGCAATAGGTGAGCTCTCAGGCCTTGAAAGAGCATGGTCAAGAGGCTCAGGAGAGCTGTCTTTGACTTTCTTAAGACTGTCTTAGAAGTGAAGTTGGGTTTATCTGAGGAAACATTATCAAAGATCTAGGGAAGACCAGTGGGAAGAACAGGAGACAAATTTGAGCTCACTATGAGGCACAGAGCATTTGTTGATGGAAGAGGCTTTTGCTTTGGAGGTGGGGAGGATCCTATTCCTAGAGCTGGGCAAGAATGGCTGTGTGTGTTACTGAGAATTCTATTCACTCAGTGAGGAGGGACTGGACTAAATCAGAGACTTTCAGACATTTTTTACTGTAACTTTAGCAAGTTGATTTATATTGTGAACCAACACAAATACGCGTGCACGCACACACACATAAGCAACTGAAACAGAGGTTTCACAAAACAGTTTTATCTTTACTGCAAGAGCTGCACCCGGACATAATCTCTTCATTTCTTAAACACTCTCAGCTGAGTAAGTTGATTGCCCAGCCCGGTGTTTGGAGTTCTGAACCCGATGACCTCTGGGGTCCCTGGTAGCTCAGTAATTCTGGGATTCTCCGACATGTACCACTGGACCAAGAAGGAGGAAATGTGGTTTGGTATTATCAAGTATCACCTGAGTAATTAGTGGGGATGCTCAGCCTGGAGCCTAGCTTTCTGAACTCCTAAATCACTGCTCTTGTCATCCAACCCACAGCCTGGCATCTGTTGTTCATTCTGGGCCATCTCCTCCATCTTTGGATGACTGCCCCATCGGCCCATGAAACAGAGCATTTAAGACCAAATTAGTCCTTTTCCCAGGCACCTTTAGGGGGTTCCCCCATTGTCCGTAGGGTAAAATTCAAGTGCCTTCATTTGCTAACCACACTGTCCTTCCCAAGTTCTGTACTGTTCTCCAGAGCTCTGTTTCCTTTAAGATTTTCCCATCCCCCCACCTGAATCCACGTCTCTGTTCCCATCCTTCCCTTAATGTGGATGCCCTCCCTCTATTTCTTCTTCTCTAAATCCTCCTTATCCCCCAGGTGATATGCTTATGCCTCAGTTCTAGAAGCCTCCTATGATCCATGCCTCAGCTGGAAGGGATCTTCTGCTCCTCTGAGCCTTCTCCAGAGTGCTGCAGTGGTCTAAGCTATGGTGGGCCTGTATCCCTAAACTGAGGGGCTGAGGAGTGGCATCTTCACGTTAGAGGAGGGCGACAGTGTTGGACAAGTTGTCCCTAAGTTCCCTTTCCACCCTGAAATTCTGGGACTTTCTGTGGCACCAAGGGCTCCTCTCCCGTCACCCCTCTGCGTCGCACATCTTGTCCTCACCCCACCCCTTGTGCCAAGTTTGTCTTCCTGAGACGTTCCTGGTATTTCCCTCATTTTATTCTCAGAGTCCTCAGACATCCTAAGTGGTATACAACCTAAAGAGCAAGGGGCATTGACAGAATGAATTCTGACAAAAATAATTATGTGAATCCTTTGTAGCTCAGCCCTGAACACGACTTGACGTTGTCCATTTTTATTTTATTCAAATCACAGAGTCGAATGTCTGCCTCAGGTGACGGAGTGGCAGGAGGTGAGGAGAACAGTGGGACGGCAAGCCAAAAACAAGATTTAACCGCTGTGTGGGAGCCTTCTGGGGACAGGGCCACAATGTTACACTCCTGGGCTTCCTTTGGCCTGGGGACCTAGAGAGTCTGTGGGATGAATAGACAGACATGTGATGGGCTTGAGGGGCCACCACGCTGGCACAGCCTTCCAGGCTGGGAATCACAACCTTAATGAACACTGAGTTTCTTGATGAAGCCGGCTTGTTCCCCTGAGTGAGGAGGCAGAGCCACTGGCAGGATGGGGTCACAGTGACATTGCGGAATTGCACTGCAGCCGCCTGTCATGATACTGTAGCTGACAGGGGCCCTGGGCCACCAGCACCCTCAAAGGGTGCTTCTCATCCTATGTTACCCAGTTCTTACTCATTGGCATGCGTCCCAACTCTCAGGCTTATGATCTCTTTGGATCAGGAGCCAAGTGCTCCTGGAGGGTGTGGTATGGATGTGCCCACGTGTGAACCATGTTGCTGAGCTTGTGCCCATTCTGGTCCTTTTGCCTCGAGTGACTTTCACTCTGAAGTCCAAGTTATTTGTCAACACCTTGCTCTGGTTGTCAAGGTGCTTTGCAAAATGGGATTCCAGGCAATATTACTGATCAGTGAGAACTGGCAAATGAGATAAACTGCATTTACCATCTGTGATAGTTAAGGTTGTGTGTACACTTGGCTGGGCCGTGATTCTCAGTGGTTTGGCAGTCATGTGATATGGTCACTGCCAGGATGAGATTTGGTATAATGTGATTATCTCCATCATGAGACCTGCTGTGAGTAGCCAATCAATTGAAAGGGCGTTTTCTTGAGGCTGCGGCCTGTACCTAACATAAGTGCACATCCTGGCCAGGCTCATGGGCTTTGGCTTACTTTGGATCCTGCAGCTGGTTACTGTTCATCCTACCTCCAGCTCTCGGGACTTGAGCTACCAGCTGATCTGTGGGTGTGCCTGCTGATCTTGGGATTCATCTGTCTTTTCAGGCTTTGAGCAAGAGCCCTGGATTCTGACCTGCCAATCTTGGGTTCACCAGCCTCTGTGGCTGCACAAATTAGGAAAGACCTCTATCCTGACCCATGGGCTTAAGACGTTCCAGCCTTTACAACTGGTTGAATGATTTCCTTGATACAAACCTCTCTCTATATAGATGCATACACTGCTTCTCTAGAGAATCCAGTCTAAGATATTGTTCCAACGCCTCTCTCCTAACTATGGCTGCACTAAGTAGTCTTTCACTGTAGATGCATCTTCACGTGTTGTCTTTTTCCCATGTATGTCTCTGTCTGTTCTCTTTGACATACTGCCATTCAGATGGAATTGTGGCCCACCCTACTCCAGTATGTTCTAATGTTAACCTAACTGATAACATCTCAAAGACCCAAGCCAGGTCACATTCACAGGTATAGGGGTTAGGATTTCAACATGTTATGGACTGAATTATATACCCCTAAAATGTGTGTCAACTTGGCCAGGCTATGATTCCCAAGATTAGAGGGTTATCCACTATTTTTTGATCTGGTGTGAATTTCCTGTTTGTTGTCAATCCCATCTATGATGCTAATGACACAGGGTTAGAGTTCTGCTAATAAGACAGGATTCAATATAAACAATTGTGTCTTAAATCAATCTCTTTTCAGATATAAAAGAGAGAAGCAAGCAGACAGCCAAGGGGACCTCATATCACCAGGAATAAAGAATCAGGAGGGCAGTCTGTCTTTCAACCTGAGGTCACTGTACTGAGAAGATCCTGGGCTAGGGGAATATTGACGACAAGGACCTTTTCACAGAGCCAACCGAGAAAGCCTTCCCTAGGAGGTGGTACCTTGATTTCAGACTTCTAGCTTCCTAGGCAGTGACAGAACAAATTTCTCTTTGTTAAAGCCCTTCACATGTGGTATTTCTGTTATAGCAGCAATAGATAATTAACACTTCATCTCTGGCCTACAAGAGGGAGGCCAAATTTAACCAGCATGTCTCAGTGACACTGAAATTTAGTTGGTGTGTAACCTATGCCATGGATATCAGAAATTAGTTGGCCTCTGTTATTAAGAAACTTTTCATTATCACTTGATGACACTTTTTTGACTATTGTGTGTGATGTTTTTAGCTAAAACATAGACTTAAAAGGCAGACTGGGAGCCCATTATTTTTGAGGTCGTGTTGAAGAACTTTTAGCTGTTTACCACCAGGAAAAAATGTGTAGGGACAAATGTCTGAATTTCTCACAGTGAAAGTTTGAACATCTAGGTAATTATGTCCCACCAGTCTCTTCAGGGAGCAGATCAGTCAAACCAGTGAAATGGCCCAAACGCATGCTACAACAGTCTCCATAAAAACTCACTATCGATTGAGCTAGTTGGGACTTTTCATTACTTCCTGATTTGGGATAGCCCTTGACTATCATTGCATGGAACAACATCACACAGCATGAGGAGTCTGTTGGGAAGAGACAGATGTGCATTTTAACTGAGTATGTCTAAGAGGCTTCCTGGACAAAGTCAGATTAGTCCTAACTAACCAAGATACATCAGTCTTTAAGTTATTTCTCTTAGTTTGGTGTCCTTATTTGTAAAATGAAGGAGTTATGTCCAGTTGTCTTCCAGAGTGTTCTGGAGACCTGGCTTTTGAGCATTTGAACTACACAGTGCTATTTGAACTACTCTAGTACTATTCCAGCCATTATTAACAGGGAATGATGGGAGGCATTCTCACTTCCTCCGCCGAGGCAGGTGAAGCCTTCAGTCACTGTCACCAGCTCTCCCAGGTCCCTGCGATAAAGCTCTTGTCTCTAGGTCCTGGCTGCCCCAACTGAAATCTGGCCAGTGTTTGGACCACAGAGAGCAGGTGCCTGCACTAAATGGCCGCTTGATTCCGAGACCAGTCCACGAAGGCTATGTAATACCTGTGGACCATTTAATACAAGTGTGTTACTCACAGGATGAAAAATGAATCTAGAAGCAAAACTTTTCTTAAAGCTAAAAGGGGTCCTTAGTAAATCCCTCTACACTCACTCCCTTTACAGAAGGCCCCAGAGTGTCAGGAATATACTCAAATTTATACAGCTATTCGGTGGCTGAATTGCAACTGAACAATAATAAAGTGGCAGCACTAGAAAGTAAATGAAATTCTAAGTCCACAGAACTGTGTGAGAAATGCAGTAGTTAGTGTATCCTGCACAGTGATGTTTTGTCTTCTTTGCTTCTAAAGAGCATTCTAGCTGTGCTTCCTCTGAGACAGATTTGTTTGTTCATCTGCCGTATGCATATATGGGTGTGTATATACATATAAATATTCATATACATGTTTATATGCATATACAATATTTATCAATCTATATCTATACGCAGATAAAAGAAACAACTGGATCTTTATCATGTCTTGTTCCTTTCAGACTCTGACTTGCTTGTTTAGAGGAACATAAAGCAGCACCGTACAACAGACCTTTCTACAGTGATGGTGGTGTTTCTGTCTACACTGTCAATATAGTAACCACTAACCACATGTGGAAACCCTGGTGTTATAGTGGGTAAGTGCTACAGCTGCTAACTGAAAGGTCAGCAGTTCGAATCTGCCAGGTACTCCTTGGAAACTCTATGGGGCAGTTCTGCTTTGTCTGATAGCGTAGCTAGGAGTTGGAATTGACCCAACAACAATGGGTTAATGGGTAATTACCTGTGGCTATTGAGCACCTGAGACACGGGTAGTAGAATAGAGGAACTGAACTTTTGGTTTTCTCTATTTTTTGTTTGACCCAGACTTAATTTATTTTAACATTTTGCCATTTTAAAAAATTCCTTCATTAAAAAAACAACTTTTTAAGAAATAAAAGACTTCAGGTGCGCTTTGCCATCTTGGCCATCCAGAGGTAACTAGTACCCTGTGCAGCCTTTGCATCGGTGGCCTAATACATGTGTGGGTGTGAGTGTGCTTTAGGTAAAACTTTACAGAGCAAATAAGTTTCTCATTTAACAATTTACACACAAACTGTTTTGTGATATTTGTTGCAATCCCTGCAATGTGTCAACAGTCTCCCCTGCCACACCCTGATTCCCCGTTCCTCTTGGTCCATTTTGTCAGCTCCTTCCTGCCTTCTCATCATTGCTTTCGGGCAGGTGTTGCCTGTGTGTTCTAGTGTGCATGACTGAACTGGGAAGCATGTGCCTCACGTGTGTCGATGTTTGCTTCATAGACTTATCTAACATGTAGCTGAAGGATGAAGCTCAGGAGTGGCTTCAGTTCTGTGTTAGCACGGTGTCCTGTGGGCCATAGTCTCAGGGATCCTCCCGTTACTATCAGACCTGTAAGTCTGGTATTTTGTGTGTGTGTAAATTTGAATTATGTTCTACATTTTTCTCCTGTTCTGTCTGGGGCCTATTTTGATCCCTGTCAGCAGCAGGTAGGAGCCAGGCACCATCTAGTTACTCTGGGCTCAGGTTGGTGGATGGTATTCGTGGTCTGTTAGTTCTTTGTATTAATGTTTCCCTTGTGTTTCTATTTTCCTCATTCTCCTTTGCTCTGAATGTGACGGGACCAGTGAATATTCACTAGATGTCCACTCACAAGACTTTAAGACCCTAGATGCTACTCACCACAGTTGCAGGTAGAACATTTTTCTTATGAACTATGTTATGCCAGTTGACTTAGAGGACCTCCTCCACTATAGTCCCCAGTCCTCAGTCCCAGAAACTCAGTCTTCAGGATGTTTGGATGTTACTATGTTGCTTCTATGACTTTGTCTTCATCAGGTTGTGCTGACTTCCTCATATTATATACTGTCTCTCCCTCCACTAGCATTAAGACTCATCTATTCTACACTTAGTGATTTTTCCTTCCCATTCCTCCCCATCTTCTTAACCATCAAAGGTTGTTTCCTTCTGTGTGTAGACTCATGTAGTAGTCCGCAACAGTATTTGTCCTTTTGTCATTGACTTATTTTACTTGGCATAATGCCCTCCAGAGTCATCCACGTTGTGAGATATTTTTTGGATTTATCATTGTTCTTTATCACTGTGCAGTTAGTATTCCATTGTGTGTATGTACCATAATTTGTTTATCCACTCATCTGTTGGAAACGCTGGTGGTGTAGTGGTTAAGGACTACGACAGCTAACCAAAAGGCTAGCAGTTCAAATCCACCAGGTCCTCCTTGGAAACTCTATGGGGCACTTCTACTCTGACCTATAGGGTCCCTATGAATCAGAATTGACTTGACAGCAATGAGTTTGTTTTGGATTATTCATCTGTTGATGGGCACATAGGTTGTGGCCATCTTCTTGCTATTGTGAGAAATGCTGCAGTGAACATGGGTGTTTATGTGTCTATTCGTGAGACAGTTCTTATTTCTCTGGGATGTATTCCTAGGTGTGAGATGGCTGGATCATATAGTACTGCTATTTCTAGCTTTTTTAAAAAATAAGTATTTTATTGTGCTTTAAGTGAAAGTTTACAATCCGAGTCAATTTATCATACAACCTCCCTCACTGTGCTGTGCAACTCTAACTGTTCTCCCCAACCTGTGACAACACTCTCTTGCTTTCCACTCTGTACTTCCCATATCCATTCAGCCAACTTCTGTCCCCCTCCACTCTCTCATCTTGCCTATGGACGGGAGCTGCTCAGGCAGCCTTGTGTATATATTTAAGCCAAGAAGCACACTCTTCACCAGCATCACTCTATGTCTTATAGTCTGGTCCAGTCTTTGAAAAGTTGGCTTCGGATGAACCAGTGTCAGCTTTATCAAGGGACTAGAAGAACTAGATGGTGCCCAGTCACCACCAGTAACTTCCTAAAGGGAGTACATGTCATGGAACCCCAGACGCAGGGGAAAAGAGATCAGAGGGTAGACCTAGAACTCTACCAAAAGACCAACTTAGATGCTCTGTCAGATTGGGGGTCTCCTGGGAGCATTGCTTCTGGACTCTCTAACTGTAAACCTCATCCAACACCACAGCCAGCTCTCCTGACAAAGACTGAACTGGACTATACAAAACAAGGAGGGAGGCTGGCAATGAAAAATACCTTTGGACTTTAATATGTACACGGGGCTGTTCTAAAGGCTCATTGCCAGAGCCGAGATGATAAGGGGAGAGGAGTCAGATCCTGGTCAAAGGATCACAGGAAATTCCAGATGAAAGGGGAAAGTGTGCTGTCACAGGGTCGGGGGAGGGTCAGGAAGGGAAATCAGTTAGGATAGAGTAACAGTGAAAGTTCCAGGTGTTATATGGCAAATTGATAGAGATCATTAAACTGTTTTTACCCCAAATTCTTTTCTTTTCTTTTCTTTTTTTTTTAAAAAAGAATTGGCTTCAATACTGGTTTTAGTGCTGGGCTAATAGAGAGTCCTCAGAGGATTCTCCAGTCTGTTGGACCAATCAGGTCTGGTCTTTCAGTAGAGTTTTAGTTCTGTGCATCCATTTTTCTCCTGCTACATCCAGGGACTGTACCACTGTGTTCTCTGTCAGGGCAGTTGTCAGTGGTGGCTGGGCACTATCTAGTTCTTCTGATTCCATTCTGATGTAGTCTCTGGATCATATGGCACCTTTTGTTTCCTGGGCTCATATTTTCTTCATATCTTTGATCTCCCTCGTTTTCCTCTGCTCCAAGTAGATTAAGACCAGTTAATGCTACTTAGATGGTCATTTGCTAGCTTTTAAGATCCTAGACATCACTCACCAAAGTGCGATACAGAACATTTTTGTTAAAAAAATTAGTTATGCCAACTGTGCTCTGAAATTGTGGTCCTCAGACTCTTGCTGCTGCTACTATGTCCTTCAAAATGTTGGGCTGTAGTTAGGAAATCTTTTAGCTTTTGGTATAATCTAGCTGTGATAATCTCCCTTCCACTGCATGCTGTCACTCCCTGCACCTTACGAGTTCCTGTCTACCATGTAATATATGAATACCCCTCTCCCTTCCTCACCACCCTTATAACCATCAAACATTATTTTCTTTTGTATTTAAAGTTTTTCTTGAGTCTTTGTAATCATTTTCTCATACAATATTTGTCCTTTTGGGACTACTTTCACTCAGCATATTGTCTTCCAGGTGACTCTGTGTTACGCTTCCAAAGATCATGATTGTTCTTCACCTTTGCAGAGTATTCTACCATGTGAATATGCCATAGTTTGTTTATCCATTCGTTTGTTGATGGACACCTAGGTGGATTATGTCTTTTTGTTGTTATTGACAGAGCTGCAATAAACATTGGTATACATGTATCTATTTGTGTGACAGCCCTTATTTCTCTAAGATATATTCCAGGTAGCAGGATTGCTGGGTCATATGATGTTTCTCTTTCTATCTTTTTAAACCAAAACCAAACCTGGTGCTGTCGAGTTGATTCTGATTCAGCACCCCTATAGACAGGGTAGAATTGCTCTACATAGTTTCTAAGGATCACCTGGTGGATTTGAACTGCTGACCTTCTGGTTGGCAGTCATAACAACCACTGTGCCACCAGACTTTCAGTACCAAATCAATTTCCAAAGTGGTAGTGCCATTTTATATTCTCACCAGCAGTGTAGAAGAGTTCCAGTGTCTCCACAACCTTTCCAACATTTATTATCTGTTTTTGGATTAATGTCAGCCTCACTGGGCTGAGATGGCATCTCACTGTAGTGCTCATGTGGATTTCTCTAATGGATAATGATCATGAGCATTTCTTCATGTATGTATTAGCCACTAGGATGTCATCTTTGGTGAACTGCCTGTTCATAACATTTGCCCATTTTTTTAAGTGGGTTATTTGTCTTTTTCTTGTTGAGATTTTGCAATACCTTGTAGATTACAGGGATTAGATGCTGATCAGATTTGTGGCAGTCAAAAAATTTTTCCTAGTCTGTAGGTAGTCTTTTTACTCTTTTGGTGAAGCTTTTGAATGAACATAAGTGTTTGATTTTTAGGAGTTCCCGTTTATATATTTTCCCTTCTGGTGTTTGAGCACTGTTAGTAATATTTTGTATTATGTATTACACCATGTATTAGGGCTCCCAGTGTTGTCCTAATTTTTTCTACCATGATCTTTATTATTTTAGATTTTATATTTAGGTCTTTGATCCATTTTGAATTAGTTTTTTGTGCATGGTATGAGATACTACTAGTCTAGTTTCATCTTTTTGCAAATGGATATCCAGTATGCCAACACCATTTGTTAAAGAGACTGTGTTTTTCCCAGTTACAGACTTTGGGCCTTTGTCTAATATCAGGTGCTCATAGGTGGGTGATGTTATATCTGGATTCTCTATTTGCTTCCATTAGTTTATGTATCTATTTTTGTACCAGTACCAGGCTGTTTTGGGTACCATGGCAGTGGAATAGTTTCTAAAGTCAGGTAGTATGCGACCTCATACTTTGTTCTTCTTCTTCAGTAATGTTTTACTTATCTAGAGCTTCTTCCCTTTCCACATGAAATTTGTGATTTATTTCTCTATCTCATTAAAAAAATGTCACAATGCCACTGGAACTTGTATCGGAATTTCATTGTATGTACTTTGGGTAGAATAGAAATTTTTGTATTAAGTCTTCCTATCCATAAGCGAGGTAGGTTTCTCCACTTATGTAGGTCTCTTTTGATTTTTCACCGTAGAGTCTTGTAATTTTTTTTGTATAGGTCTTTTATGTCTCTGGTTAAATAGATTCCTAAGTATTTTATCTTCTTGGGGCTATTGTAAATGGCATTGATTTGGTGATTTCCTCTTCGATGATCTCTTTGTTGGTGTAAAGGAATACAACTGATTTATGTATGTTTACCTTGTACCCTGATACTTTGCTGAACTCTTCTATTAGTTCCAATAGTTTTTTTGTGGATTCTGTAGGGTTTTCTGTGTATAAAATCATCATCTGCAAATAGAGATACTTTTATTTCTGTCTTACCAATTTGGATGCCCTTTATTTGTTCATATTGTCTGATTGTTCTGGCTAGAACCTCCAGTGTAATGTTGAATAAAAGTAGTGACAATGGGCGTCCTTGTCTGGTTCCCATTCTCAAGGGAAATTCTTTCAGTCTCTCATCATTTAGGATGATGTTGGATGTTGGCCTTGCACAGAAGCCCCTCATTATGTTGAGGAATTTCCTTTGTTCTTATTATCTCAGAGTTTTTAACATGAATGGGTGTTGACTTTGTCAAGTTCCTTTTCTAAGTCAATTGATAATATTGAGCAGTTTGTTTATTTATGTAGTTGATTATATAACAATGTTTTCCTAATGTTGAACCATCTCTGGTATGAATTCCATTTGCTCATACTGAAGTATTTTTTTTAAATATGTTGTTAAATTTTATTAGCTAGAATTTTTTTTAGGATTTTTCAAATAAGTCCATGGGAAATATTGGTCTGTAATTTTCCTTTTTTTGTATTATCTTTACCTGGTTTTGGTATCAGGATTATGCTGGTTTCATAGAATGAATTTGGGAGGATTCTATCTTTTTCTATGCTCTGAAATAACTTTAGTAACAGTGGTTTTAACTCTTCTCTAAAAGTTTGGTAGACTTCTCAGTAGAGTGATCAGGACTAGGGCTTTTTTCACTTGGGAGTTTTTAAATTAACTTTTCAATCTCTTCTTTTGTGATAGGTTTATTTAGTTGTTCTACTATTGTTTGCGTCAGTTTTAGTAGGTAGTATTCTTACAGGAAGTGCTTTCAGCCTCTCCCCGTTGAGAATGTTCCATGGGTGTTAGAAAATAATGTATACTTCGCTGCTGTTGGATGGAATGTTTCAAATATGTCTATGAGGCCTAGTTGGTTGATTTTGGTCTTTAGATCTTTTGTATCTTTTTGAGTTTCTTTCTGTCCTTTAAGAAAAGTGATGTGTTGAAGTCTCCTATTACTGTGGAACTTCTTATTTCTCTTTTCAGTCCTGTTAGAGTTTGTCTTATATATTTAAGAGATTTGCCATTGGGTGTAAGTATATTAATTATGGTTGTGCCTTTTTGCTGGATTGTCTCTTTAATCATTAAGTAATGTCCTTCTTTGTTTTTCATTGTTGACTTTACCTTAATGTTTATTTTTTAAAATACAAAGATAACTGACTATAAAAAGGCCATTATGCAGAAGTCAAATGTATAAAGTTCTATACAGGTAGGGCTCAAACCTCTGTAAAACTTGTAAAGAAGATGTCTCACATTTCGCTGGTTGCTTTAGTTTGATAGCAGAGGGAAGGAGACCAAAGACCACATGTAACTGTGAACAGTGAGCAGAGAGCTTGGAAAGCCGCAGGTGTCCTGTACAATAGGCTGTGTTGACCCAGGACTGTTTTAATTCTTAGTGTAGTTGCAATTGTCTTATTAGATTGCCTGTAGGTGAGTGTCCTTGGTCTCAATTAGTCACTCAATTAGTCACAGCCCTTGAGGGAAGAACACATCCAGGAGGGGCAGACCATTCCTTGGGCTGGGGAAGAGGTATAGGAACAACAGTAGATGTGAACAGAACTGGTAGAGATGAGTGAGTCATTGCCATGTCAGAATTGCACTGAACACGTCCTCACTTTTGATGAAGGACGAATTTGAAGACTGCAACTGCTGGTTCAATATTTGCCAGGCAAACTAAAAATCTCTTAATTATAATAATATGACCTAGCTCAACTTGGTGGTTTCCAGTTCAATGAGTAACTGAATCAGAGGAACAGCCTCAGTTGAGCTGGGTCCTCAGTGTCAGTGGCCAACAATTCCCAGCCCAAGAGGAGTCCCAGGCCATAAGAATCAGGGGCATGGGCATCTGATGTCCCCACATTCTTCACAGTCCATTGATATGTTCAGTGCACAGGCTTCCTTTCAATATGCAAGTTGGGTACTTAATTACAGTGCTCAAAGAGAAGAAGGCTGTGATAGATGGCCTACCTGAGCCTCCTCGTACAGGCCACCAGCAAAAATTCTAGACATTTCTTTTCATGTTTCAAATGCTGTCAATTGAGATTTCAGTATTTTTGACCATGAATGTGCCAGATGTGGAAAATTTTGCTAAAAGTGATACATGAACTGCAAACATTTTAAAAGTCAGCATAATTCAAAACAATCTACATTTTGAGTGGTAGAATTTCTAAGGACTTGCATTTCCTCCCACATACATTTTACGCTTTCCAAAATTTTCATGAACACACATTACTTTTGTACTTAGACAAAGTTAGCTTTTAAAGTAAATAGACAAGGAAGCCCTACATGAGTTTAGATTTCCAGTGTCACAACTTGTCTTTCATTTGGATGTATAATTGCTATTTCCATGTGGGTGGTGGCATAAGCTATATTTCTGAGACCTGATTTTCCCCCATGGGATCAAAAAGAAAATAAAATTCTACCCGTGGGCAGCTGGAAGTCCCGGGAATTCCTCTCCTTTGTAGGAGTATCTTGCTGTGCAAAATATCACACCTGTGACATCATCACCTTGGTGACTTAATATTTGTGAAGTGCTGTGTTTAGCAGGAGCTTTTCAGTGACAAACCCATATCAACATAAGCCTGGCCCAATGTCAGTCTGCCAAGGGGACTGCTGGTATGGGGAACACATTCAGGACCCTGCAATCTGGATCACAATTTCAATTGACCTCTCCCTCTTCCAGTTACTCATTTCTGTCAGATATGTGTGGAATTTGCCTGACTGCCAAGTATTCATTCCACTCCTCCCTCAGCTTCCTCTGAGTTGACAGTCCAGTAGGGTGAGGATCTGCTAATCTTCTGGCTTGTTAGTAAAAAGACAACCTGCCAACACAGGGACAGGGTTGCACAACATGAAGAGTGTAATCTGTCTCACTGAATCAAGCATGTAAAAATTGTTTAATTGGTCATTTGTTTTTCTTCCAATTTTTTTCATCCCCATCCCACTATCAGTGATTGTTTCTATGTACAAATCTTTTTGTGAGCTTTCATAGTAGTGGCATCACATAACACCTGTCCTTCTGCGACTGACTCTTTTCATTTAGCACAATGCCCTCCAGTATGCTCCATGTTATAAGAAGACATCAAATTTTGTCAACACCATCTGCTAAAAAATTGGCCTTTTCCCGTGGACTTTGGGCCCCTGTTGAACATTGGGTGACCACAAGTGTATGAACTAACATCTAAGTTTTCAATTCTGTTCCACTGGTCAGTGTATCTGTCATTGTACTAGTACCAGGCATCTTTGTTTCTAAGATGTGTCTCTTATAAACAGTTGTAATTTTGTAGAGCTTTTTCTTTTTGTGGTACTGACATTTTATTTGTTCCTTTTGCTCTCCTGTGCTGAATTCCTTTGGTTTGTGGATTTCTTTTGTTTTGGTGGAATTTTTTTCTTGAGACTTAATGTTTTCCTTCTTTATTTTGATGAGTAGGTTTGTTAACTGTCTTTGCAATTATCTTGAAACTTACCCTTGTCTTCCTAAATCTGAACCCGTCTATTGTTACTTGGTAATGCCTTGCCTTTGACTCCGTTAGAAAGTTCTGTATCTATACCATTTATTCCCTTATTTATTGTTCTGATATTGTTTTATTTACAGATTAACCTCTCTAGTTTCCTGTTGTAGTTTTTGTTTTTACATAGTCCATTAGATCTTGTTCATTTTCTAGGTTGGTATCTGGCTAGTGTAATCTCGTGTCCTAGATTCAAGCTGTAGTCTGATATTTTTTGTTTTCAAACAGAATCACTCTTTACTAATTCTTGTAAGTTGGGTTTAGTTTTTATGTATTCCCATAATTTGCTTACCTGGAAATGTTCTAATTTCACCATTGTATTTGAATGAGTGTGTTTCCAGGATATATTATTCCATATGGATACACAAATTTATATAAATATATACAAAATATAAATAATATACAAAAATATATAATATATTTATAAATAATTATGTATTATATATAAACATATAGACAAATTTTTACATACATATGGCAATGGGATGATATCTATCTATCTGTCTGTCTGTCTATCTATCTACCTATCGTCCCATTGCCTTCTTGCCTGCATAGTTTCTGCTGAATAATCAGGACTTAGTCTTCTTGTTTCTCCTCTGTAGGTGACTTTTTGTTTCTCTAGAGCTGCTCTCAGAATATTTTTCTCTATCTTTGGTTTTAGCAAGTGTAATTATGGTATGTCTTGGTGATTTCCTTTTAGGGTCTATCCTATATGGGTTTTGTTGAGCTTTCTGGATGGTCAGCTTTTCATCTTTTAAGTTATTAGGAAAGTTATCTCTCAGCAATTTTTCAGTGATTTTCTCTGTGTTTTCTATTTTCTTCCTCTGTTCTGGAACTCTGATCATTTGCCAATTTTCGCTTTTGGTTGAATCCTATGTAATTCTCAGACTTTCATTTTTCTGTTTTTTTTTTTTTCCTGATTTTTGTTTCTCAAACAGAAATGTATCTAAGTGTTTACATTCAGTTTCACTGCTCCTGTGTTCCCTCATTTCAGACCTGCTTCTCAGCCCTTTTATGACACTGTCCAATTCTGAAATCTTGTTATTTATCTTTTGGGTTTCTAACTGTTGTTTTCACGTGGTTTCTAGTTGTGAATTTATTTTGGCATTTTATTCCTGTATTATTTTCATCAGTTCTTCCATGAATTTGTCCATCTTTTCCATAAATTTGTGTACTTTTTCCTCATTTTTGTCTGCTTTTAGCTTCAATGCTTGGGTAGTTCTGAATATTAATGATTTGAATTCCCTGTCAGGTAACCCTAGTGCGTTTTTTTCCATGAAAGTTATCTTGTGTTTTATTTATATTGGAAACTTCCTGTCCTTTTAAAAAAATAAATATGTTTTGATATTGTCTGCTGTCTTTGGACCATTCAGTAGTTATTTTATTGATTGTCAATCTGTTTATTTCATCCTGGTTTTTGCTTTATTTGGTTGTGTCTGAGCAGGCAGGCTGTGTATTCCTTCTTTTTCCTCACTTGCCTTCACAAGACTTCTCATCTCCTTGTCCAACAGTCACAGTCAGTTGCTTAGCTATTGTACAGCAGGACAGATCCAGAGGGTGATCTATGGCTTGCTGGCAGCTCCTGAAGGTGCTTTTGTCTACTCCCTGTCTTATGATCTCCGATGTGAGTGTAGTGAATCAAGGTAACATAGACACTGCACCTTCTGGTTGGCTGAGCCACCATAGCTAGACAGAAGCTATCAGAGAAGAAAAGGGGTGGGAAAGTGTGCCTTGCTTGCCACCAGGTACTTTGTCCTCTGCTGACACCTCTGTAAATATGTTCTCCTGGCTCCCTATCTGCTGATGTGCCATAGGCATCCAAGATGGTGACTTGGTGCTGGATTAGTTTATAGAGAACTTTCTCTTGTATATCCTCTCCTTGTTTCTGTCAGTTTTTTTTTTTTAATCTCAGTTGGTTTTTGCCTGAGATCTTTATCTATCCATTTGACACTTTACATTCCAGGATTAACGTTTGCCTCTGTTTAACTTAGTTTTTGGGTCTTTACTGTGGAGGGTCAGTGTGATGCTTCTGCTTGGAAGTCCTTAATGTCTATTTTGATCTTAGGTAAGTGTTGTCACTCTTGACTTTTTGTGGTTAACATTTACTTGATATGTATTATTTCTATCCTTTGATTTTTAATAAATGTGTGTCTCTGTGTCTGTGCTGTGTCTCTTGTAGACAGCGTATTGATGGGTCATGTTTTTTTAAATCTGTTTTGTCACTTTCTGTCTCTTTATGGATACATTTAAACCATTTATATTCAGTGTGATTATTAATAGGTGCTTTGAGTGTGCATGGTGTTGACTTTTTCTTTGTTCCTCTTAATCTTCTGTGCTGAGTTTCTTTTATTTGTGGATTTCTATTATTGTAGATTTTGTGCTTACTGAATCTGTATGTTTTTCTTCTTTTTCATTCTGACCAGTGTGTGGTTACCTTGAAATTTACTCTTTTCTTTGCAAGTTTGAAATAGACTTTTATTACTTGATATTGCCTTAACTTCCTCTCCATTTGAAAGACCTATCCCTATACCATTTATTTCCCCCTTTTAATGACAATAGTCATTTAGAGATTGATGTCTGTTTCCCTGTTTTAAGTTTCTTAGCTTTGGTTTATTATTGAGAATTCTTCACCTAGGTTGATGTCTGGCTGACGCTGTCCTGTGTCCTAGACTCCAGATGTTGCCTGATGTTGTTTGTCTAACCAAAGGACTTCCTCCTTAATAATTCTCCTAAAAAGCATTTTTGGGGATTCCCTTAATTTCTATTTATCTGGAAACATTGTAATTTTGACAGTATATTTAAGAGCAAATGCAGCATGTGTTATTCTTGGTTGGCAGATTTTTCTTTCAAGGTTTTGTATATGTCATCACATTGAATTCTTGACTGCACAGTTTCTAGTGAGTAATCAGAGTTTAATCTTGTTGTTTCCCCTTTGTAAGTGGCTTTTTACTCAGAGTTTAATCTTATTGTTTCCCCATTGTGCCGAGGCCCATCACCCACAGAAGCCCCTGTAAGAAAAGCTACACGCCTATGTGATGGCAAGCGGAGGCATCTCACCCTTGGCATATTTTTGGCTCTACTCTCCCTGATAGTATTTTGCATCTGAATCAAACCTTCCTCAAAATTACCCTCTCATCTCTCGACACAAGGGTTAAGGAAGATGCCTTCTAAGAGGGGCTTTACAACCCCCTCGGCTTATGAAATAACGTTGAGGAAACCTGAACGGGAGTTCCTAGAGAAAAGAGCTCGGAGGAATGCATCCAACACAGCACGCCCAGCCTGGGAACACTGAGGCTGGCCCAGCCCCGCTGGCATCCCCCACACATGTGAAATACAAGATTGCAGGAAGGCCCCACACATCCCCCACCACATGTGAAATACAAGATTGCAGGAAGGCCCTGGGAAGCTCCCCAGGGACGACCCCCTGCACAGCCCTTAGATATAAACATCCCACTCCCTGCATCAGGAAGATGGATAGCCTCCCAAGTTTATTATAATTGGTATGCAGCTTAAGAGAGGTATAGGGTAGGGGACGGTAGGTGCTTACTGTCCCCACAGGAAGAGATAAAATAAGAACAAAGAAGGAACAAATAGAGACAGCCAGATAATAACCTTTAGATGAGCCTACCCCTCTTCCTGCACCTTTAACCTTGAGGCATAGATAGAGCTGATTGAGCTCAAGGCATAGCTTTGTTTTCACTGTTGATTATAATCACAATAACTTGTCTAGGGTCATTACCTAGCGGGCCCTAATGATTGACATGAAAAGAGACCACTGTCTCGGGCCATTACCTAGAAGGCCCTAATGATTAACATGAAAAGAGACCACAAGGTATCAGTTTCTTACTAGCCAACAGCTTATGTGTTCAAAGAGCAGTCACCTCATTGACTGTATAAAAATAAAGAAAGACAGGCCTTAACAAGCTGCTGACCTCCAGATTCCTGGTTGTCTGAGTCTCTTTCCTTCACTGATGCCACCCATCCCTTCATGATCCCAGACCCTGTCAAGGCTGGCCCCTGGCACCATTGTAACTGACTTTTTCATTTTTCTCAAGATGCTCTCAGGATTGTGTCTTTGTCTTTGATTTTGGCAAGTATGATTAAGATATATCTTGGTGACTTTCTGTTGGAGTCTATCCTACGTTGGGTTCATTGAGCTTCTTGGATGGTCAGCTTTTCATCTTTCATCTTTGGGAAGAGAAGTTTTTTCAGTGTTTTTCATTTTCTCCTCTTGTTCTGGAACTCCAATAATGTGGAAATTTTCACTCTTTATTGTGTCCCACATAATTCTTATGTTTTTTCATTCTTTTTTCTTATTTTTCCTCAAAGTCGTATCTGTGGATTTTTCCTCAATATTGCTGATTCTGTCTCCCATTGTTTCAAATTTGCTCCTAAAGCCTTTCATTGAGTTGTCCATTTCTGAAAATTTGTTGTTTATCTTTTAGCTTGCTGGTTTCTGTTTTTATATGATTTATAATTGTTTATTTATTTGAATGTTTTGTTTTTCTGAATTTCTGTATTGCCTTGCCTGTGTGTTCCTTGATTTTGACTATGTTTTTTCTTGGTTTTGTTTGTGGCTTTTATGATTTTGTGTATTTTTTCCTTAGTTT
Organism: Heterohyrax brucei; assembly: GCA_028571685.1. Taxonomy (NCBI): domain Eukaryota; kingdom Metazoa; phylum Chordata; class Mammalia; order Hyracoidea; family Procaviidae; genus Heterohyrax; species Heterohyrax brucei. The sequence continues at coordinate 43,245,082 of CM053150.1, forward strand.
TGTCTATGTTTTCTTCACTCTATTGTCTAATTTCTTTGTGAGCCCTAGATATTAGTCTTTGAATTCCATATCAGGTAGTTTCACTGCCTTTTCTTCTACCAGATGGTCTTCTGATTCTTTATTTTGGTCACTTGCTGGACTCATCTTGTCCTGCTTATCTATATATTTTGATGTTTTCTGCTGTCTCCAAGATGTTAAGGTTTTACTTTCTTTATTTATTGATTGCATACTCATTTGTCTTACCTTGCTTTTTTGATTTGTTTTGATATGTCAGTGTGGGTAGGTGGGCCAGACATGTTTTTCTGCTTGCTCATCTGTGGACACAATGGTTCTCACCACCTTGTCTGAGTGGGCAGGGGAGCAGCAGGTAGGGCAAGTTCACTTCACGGAACACTGGTTTGACAAGGTAGCTGACAGTGGACTTGGTGGGTGCTTTCAGCCTCCTGATGTTGGTCCACCTGTGTGGGAGCATTCACAGTCCCTCATTACATACACAGAGGTGCTGGATGGAGAGTGGTATGGTCTCATTTCCTACCAGTCAGCAGCTGGGCAAGTGATAGGAGGGCAATGGGAGGCCAGTATGGTAGCATGCACTTTGGACCTCGGGTTCCTGCACTGAGAAGATTCTCAGCTGAGGAAAATTGATGACAAGGAACTTCTGCTAGAACTGACACAGAAAGAAAGCCTTCCCCTGGAGCTGGCATGCTAAATTCAGACTTCTAGCCTCCTCACTTGTGAAAGAATAAATTTCTCTTTGTTTAAGCCATCCACTTGTGATATTACTGTTACAGCAGCACTAGATGACTAAGACAATTGCATCAGCTGGCAGGGAACCTCCACTCCATAGCTCTCCTTGTTCTCTGTTCTCCATCATGCAGTGCTTGATCTAGGTCTTTATCCCTTAATTTGATGTTTAGGGCTCCAGAATTAATATTTGTATGAGTTGGATCCGACTCGACAGCACTTGGCTTTGGTGGTATACTTCATTTTTCAGGTGTTTGCTGTAGAGGGATAGCATGGTGTGCCTGAGTGTAGAGCCATGTTGGCTTTACCTTGCTTGTATTTAATTTTAATGAATTCATTTGAATTTTGGTGCATTTAAATTTAAAATTAAATAGCTGCTCGTGGTTCATGATTACCTCATTTAACAACAGAGTATAGCTTGGGCTACCAGGTAAAAAACAAAATGGGAGCATAAAAGGAAAAAGGAAACAAAGGGAGAAGTTTACTTAAAGGTGACTGCACAAAAGTGGAAGAAAGGAAAATGGGTTTAGAGAGGATGTGTGTTTATATATAATACAGTGTCAGAGGTAGCATTAACTGAACCGTGAACTTAAAAAGCAAGGAGAAGAGGACACCTTGATATTCAACGTTGTACAGTGGAGTTAAATTAAATGCAGAGGTGGTGAAGAAACAGGGGTCATACAATTCCGTGTATTGGCCACTGGGCCCTTCATTGACTAAGCACAGCTTGCTTTCTAAGGTGCTCAGAAACCAAGGGTGAAGTGGTAGAGAGAGGGAAGATGAATCACAGAAAAGTAGCAGCTCTTGAGTGAGTCAAGGAACAGAGTGAATAATGGCTCATTACTATGTGCTAAGCATTGCTCTAAGCACTTTCTCAGTAACAACCCTATGAAGTAAGTACTATTTCATCACACCCATGTTAAAGATGGGTAAGCTGAGGCAAACACATAAATAGCTTAGTCAAAGTCCCACAGCTATTAAATTCAACTTGAGAGAGTAAACAATCTTATACAACATCTGTGTTAACTATTGTTTTGCTGCTCCATAAATCTTGGTTTTATATTGTTACAGAGTGTGTAAGTATACTGCTACTCAGGTGGGTTATCTTCATTCATCTCTTACTATTAGCTATTGGGGAAGACGTGTGTGAAATAATGAGTTCTTTTTACTTTTTTATTTATTTATTTTTTGCCTATAACCTCTTCTTTTCATTCATTTATTCACTCAGATATTTGACAAGTAAATATGGTACATGCTATTTAGTGAGCCCTGGGAAGGCACATATGTACTCAAAGTAGACTTTGCTTGGAAACTTACAACCTACTGGAGGAGACACAACCTAGATGGAGATCCCTGTCACACAGGAGAGGAAGGGCTTACTGTTTCGCCTTAGGGACAGAGACAAAAATACCGACAGAGGGAAGGGAAGGATTCTGGCCAGCTGGGCTGACCCAGGAGGTTTCTTGGAGGAGGAAATGCTGAAGCTGAACCTTGAAGGCCACTCAACATTCGAGCTTGTCCATGAGTCTCCCTTGGAGGTTCCTCCTGCAGTGTACTGACAAGATCTGTTGCTGCTGGAAGGAAGACCTCACGCAGGAAATTCAGAAATCAAACCATGCCATGTCTGGCTCCACTCAGTCGCAAGGCACCTGAGTTTCCGCTGTCTGCTGTGCTGGTGAGTAGCAGCCTGCGCAGCCTCCTCCCTGCCTCCTCTGCACATTGACCTCCTTCAGCCTCACAAGAACACAATGAGTTTCCTTCCCAGGCCCAACCTTTGGCACAGCCTTGCCCATACTCCAGGCACCTGGATTCCTCAGGAGCCTTCTCTAGGGCCCTGTCCAGCAAGGCTGGGAAGCCCCGGCCTCCACAGACCTCTTAGTTAATGAGTTCTGTAAAAACTAGGTCTGCCTGTAATCGAAATGGGAGCACCAGGCTTGTGTGGTCCCTGAATTAATTCAGTCCTGTTACAAAAGGAGTAGGGCAGAGATTCTTCCACTGCTTGCAGAGTCCACGGAGAGGTTCCTTGGGCCGCTACCTCCGTTTTGAGATACACTGTTTTTCATCACTTCAGCCCAATCTGGAAAACATACTCCACATCTATTATTCCTGTCTCCTGCTGCCACACTGAGGCAGTTGTTAACAGTGCTCTGCGCCCACCCCAGCCTCCCCCCTTCCTGTAAATGCCAGTGTGATGTGCAGAGAGGGCATTTAAGCACTGCTCCACACTCAAAAGCTCCTATTATTGTATTCCTTTCTCATGCTTGCCCTCTTTCCTTCTAGATGGGGACCAGCCAAAAAACCCAAGCCCATTGCCACTCAGTCAATTCAGACTCGTAGTGAACTTATAGGAGAGTGAAACTGCTCCTTGGAGTTTCCAAAGAGCACCTAGCAGATTTGAACTGCCAGCTTTTTAGTTAGCAGACATAGCACTCAACCACTACACCAGCAGGGTTTCCAAGATGTGGATGGTGGGTATAAAATAAACGTAGCTGGAATTACAATGGCATGAAGATAGGTCTGGATGCAGCAGGGAAATTAGACTTGGCTGGAAGTTTCAGTGTGTCCAATCCCTATAGGTGTATCCCTTGAGATCTCCCAGGATGCCAGCACTTCCTCGGCCCAGGTGCTGCTATCCTCCTTTCAAAGAATGGACTGAGAATGAGGAAGCAGAATGACTGTAACTTCCCCTCCCATTAGAGTGGTCTGATCATCCAGACTGAAGGAAAGGAAGACATTCAGCAAAGGAGCTCTCAAAACAGCAGCCTCCCGAGGCCTCAGGCACTGTTGACCTCTCTTCCTCACTGTGGTACTACAATAGCACATCTCCAGGCCTTTGTGCCGCTCTACCAGGATGCTCCTCCCTCCTGTCCTTACTCGAATAGAATCTCTTTGGAAGTCTTCCTTGATGGCCTCAGTTTGTTACTCCCTCCTTTTTGCTCCCTCAAAACTCTGTTTATGTTCCCATAAAATTTATTATTGAACTCTGATACCCATCTTTATTACAAGCCTATGCCAGTTTAAATGAATAGTGACTGCTTGTGTACAGGAGACTTAGGTGAAATGTAGACTCGAGAATGACTCCAAACCCAAACCAAACCAAACCCGCTGCCATCGAGTTGATGCTGACACGCAGTGACCCTATAGGATGGAGTAGAACCGCTCCCCCTTTTGGTTAGCAGCCATAACACTCAATCACTATGCCACTGGGGTTTTCAGAATGATTCCAGCTCCACCAGTTGCTTGCTGTGTGACTTCCGGCAAATGCCTTGTATCTTTGACCCTGAGTAACTCTACCTGCTATGCCAGATGGTTCAACCTACGCTGCAAGGCTGTTGAGAGGAGGAAACGAGATCCAAGCTCCTTTCTGTCTGCCTCACTATTCTTTGTATCCACCACAATTAGGGCCCGGGGATTCTGGAATCAGACTGACCTCCGTTTGAGTCTTGGCTTCATAATTTTCTGTCTGTCTGGTCCTGCTGCAACTTCTCTCTGCCTTCGTTTCTTCATCTATAAAATGAAGCTGACACTGCCTAACCCTTTCCACACACACTTTGTTGGGAAGATAAAGTGGGACAGTCTTTGAAAAGTGCTTAGCACAGGTGTGGTACGGAGGTAATACTGGAAGAGGTAGCTACTGTCATCACTGCTGTTGTACGAAAACTGTGAGCTGATGAGGTCAGCAATCACAGCCTAATATAACGCACAGTGTTAAGACTATGAACAGGAAGAAAAATGTTTTCCCTGTAAAACAGGGAGCATCATATAAGTGTGATGCTCAGTAATGTTACCCTTTATCAATCAAGAGCTATCAGTCGATGACACCAAAGATACAGGCACAGGAAGGTGTCAGGATGCTAGCCCTCTCTTGCTGTCAAAAACTCTCCTCTGTCTCCTAGCCCTTCCAGGCTCTGCCAGATGCAAGTGTGCTGGAGGTGACAGACTTCCACCCAGGAATTTAACCCAGGAGGAAAGAAAATCCATGGCTGCCAGCTCACATGTAGCAATTGCTAGTGAGTCAAGGTCAATGGCCCGACAGACGGGATGAAGCAAGGGAAGTGCTGGCATTTGCTGAGGTTTGCTGATTTCCAAGTACTGCTCTGGAGAGGAGCAGAAGAAATGTGTAAAGCTGAGCCACCACCTGGGACACCTGTGGGGATCTTGGCCTTCCTTCCTGGCTGTGGTACCTGGGGCTGTCCTGCTCTGTACCCCAGCAAGTTTACTGGGCCAGAGGCACATCTATGCTTCTATCTATACTTATTATTTCCATCTATCTAGGATACAGATGTTTACTTAATCAGCATCTATTCAGGGCCTATTATGTGCCAGTTGACATGGATCAATCTCTGTGATATTCAGTCATACCCATGATATCAGTATTATAGTTTTCTCATCTGCAAAATGGGGACAATTTCACAGGTGTCACTCAGCATGAGCTCAGTGACTAGCCCCTCCCAGATCTCAGTGGCCCAAAGCAATGACATCTGTTTCTTAAACTCATAGCAGCCTTCGTGTGTGAGCCAAGGGCACTGTTGTGTTATCGTCACTGTTACCTAGTGCCCAGACTGACAGAACAACCACTATGTGGACACTGCTGTCAAAGTGACAGAGAGAAAGTGCCAATTTGTCCACTGATTCTGAAAAGCTCCCCCTCCCCCAGAAAGGACAGATGGTACAACTGCTCCTGTTTCATTGGCCAAAGCAACCCACTTGGCCACATCTAACTCCAAGGGGCAGGCAGTTGCAACCCTACTAAGTGCCCAAAGGGAGAAATTTGAAAATATTTGGTGAACAGCAAAATGTTATCATATCATCAGCTGCTACAGTTTTGGAGTTTGAATGAGTTAATGTACATTGTGCAAGATGTCTACTCACACTGGTGAATGACCTCTTAGATGCTTTCATAAGGGACAAGGAGACTTGGTTATTTGAAGGGACTTAGGGATGAACTCAGGGGTGAAAAACCCCATTTAGTACTCCCCAAGAGCCTGGTGGTGAGGAGGGGAAGAGAAGACGAGAGAGAGACTACATGAGCAGCTTCTGTATTACTGTGGTGTAGACTTGTTGAGGGGTAGGAACAGGTTTCCCAGGCATCCCTCAGGAAGCAGATACAGCTTCCAGTTGGTGGAATCAGGCAGGCTTCAAAGATGAGGTGGCATTTTCCCTAGATGGGGTAAACATGGAGATGGGACGGGTAAATATAGAGGAGGGAGCATGTAGACAAATTCTGGGGAGCCAGGAGTTCTGCCAAAGGTGTTTGGGGAAGTCAGAGTATGTGCTGTGTATGGGGAAGACCTGGGATCAGTTCTGAATACAACCAGCACTATGACAGATGGTTGGAGGGTCCATGCCCTGACAACATTGGGAACTCCAGCCACATTATAAGCACTGTAGATCAGAATGCTTATCATGGCATTCCGGCAGATGGCAGCAAATGTCTGGAGGAAGGGGTGCTGGGCTAGACATCTCGGTTTCCCCCAGGATCCCTTCTCCATCCTTCCCCAGCCTCTGCTCTGTGTCCTAGAAGGCCAGCCTGTACGGCCTGCATATCAACCAAGCTGCTTGTTCTCTGTCTTCCTGTTTAGCCAATGGGGACATCAGCAGGAGAAGGGAACGCTGGTGGAGACAGGCCAGGGCATTTGCTCCCTCCCTGCAACTTGGCAGTGGCTGTTCTTCTATCGGGGTCCATCGCTCGCCCCGGGCATGCTCTGCAGATGCAGCTCTGAGGGACTCTTCCCAACTGCTTTCTCCTAATACCCTTCAGGTCTAAGGGTGGAGACCGCTCCCCTCTATTGCTGGGGTGCTTCACTATCCCTTGATCATTTTTCCTTCACCCTGATCACACCTTTGTAAGTCATTTCCTACTTGTGCTCCCTTCAATTAACTTAATTGTTTTTTATGGTGGTAAAACATATATAGCATAAACTTTGCCATTTTAACCATTTTAAAATGTAGTTCAGAGACAGTAATCACACTCACAGTGCTGTGCAACCATCACTGCTGTCTATGTCCAAAACATTTTCATCATGCCCAACAGAAGCTCTGTACCCACTGAGCAGTAACTCCCTGTTCCTCCATCCCCAGCTCCTGGTACTTCTAGTCTCCTTTCTGCCTCTATGCACTTTCCTATTCTAGATACTTCACGTAAGAGAAACCATACAGTACTACTCTTTTTGTGTCCGGCTTATGTCACTCAACATAATGTTTTCAGGTTCTGCCATGTCATAGCATGTATCAGAACTGTATTCCTTTTTGTGGCTAAATAATATTCCATTTTGTGTATATATCACGTTTTGTTTACCCATTCATCTGTTGGTTGACAGTTGGCTGTTTCTGCCTTTTGGATATTGTGAACAGTGTTCCAGTGAATATTGATGTATATCCAGTTATCCCTTTAAAGAGAGCCAGCTGTTTCCTGATAAAACCATGACGATATAGGAGCCTTTCCCAAATTACACAAAGGTGCTACTTGGACTAGCCACAGCTTCAAAAGCCTCTGACTTTTTATTTGTTAGACATTTAGGGGGTTATTCTAAGCAAGGGGTCAAGGAGTAACCCAGACCCCATGATACATGGGTGAGACTGTGGCAGAGCTGCAGGGACAGGGCAGGGCAGTGTGGAGAGAGCTCTAGTCCTTTTTAAAAGGCTTCTGGAACCCAGTAGGGGCCCTGCAAATGTTTGTTGTGCTGAGATTAGTGAAACCGTGAAGCCAGGGTAGGAGAAAAAGGAAACCAGGGTGTAACAGCAACTAGCAGTGTTCGTTCCTTACTGCTCCCACCTCCAGGGTGCAGGTTCTGTCTTGGTTTCCCTGTTAGACTGTGAGCTCTCTGAAGTTTGGCCTAGCCTCTTGCCTCTCTCTCTGCCATTGTAGTCCACTGGAAGGAGGCAGGCAGCGGCTGCTGGCGTGACCTGAGCTCAGATGGCTTGACTTGAGTGAACCTGATAACCTCCTTTTGGACAAACTCCTGGCTTCCATTGGAAGGTGCACCTGCTGTATCAGGGAAAAGTCTGACTCACAGAGGTTGTAGCAAACACCATTTTACTCTTTTTCAAAATGTACAGCAAGTAATCAAGAACATTCCTCCTGAGTCCAGCGCTATTTCCTCTCCAGTTCACTGCCCCTCAAGCCAAATCCCAAGTCTGCTTTAATGAATATAGAAAACTCACTTGTCATTAGCTGGACAAAAGCTAATGGACCTGAGTCCTTGAGGACAGTGAGTCTCTTGAGCAAATTAAACACTCCTCTTGCAATCTTGAAGACAATGTTAAACTGTTTATCAAACCTTTTCTTCCCAGGTAGCATTAAGGTAAAATTTCCCAACTTCTGGCCATTAGGTCAGAAAATTTTATTGAACTAGAAACAGGAAGACTGGGGTAATTTCAAAGCTGTTTTGTTTGGAAGAGGAGAAAGGTATATCAGTTTGAGTCCGGGGAAGGAGCCATAAACACACTTCACCTCTGGTGCCACTTTTACCTTTGCCCATGGCAGACATTGCTAATCAATCATGTACTCAGAGTAAAAGCTGCTGCTTGAAAACCAAGGGCTAGGTATGTAGATCTCCATGGGATTACCCATGTAACAATACTGGGCACACAGTAAGCCTTCAAGGAACACTAGCCCCGGCAAATGTTTACAGCAACAGTAAATGTTTACAGCAAATACCCCAAAGAGGGGCTTACAGAAAGCTGGAAACAGTTTTATATATATAAGGGGAGAAAGTGAATATTATTTGCCCTAAAACTGTGAGGAGCATGCTAAAGGCTCAGAATGAGGCCATTGAAAATTGAATAACCTCACTTGCAGAAATTGCATCAATTCCATTCAATTTGTAAGCATTTGTCTCTGTATTCAGGAGAAAAAATGAATTCAACTCAATCAATCAGCTCATTCCTGGGTGGTTTGGGAGAAGCCACCCTCTCTCAATGGCCTAGACAGCTCGGTGTCGCCTGGAGCAGAGCAATTGGACTTGCTTGATTTTATGGGGCATTGGGGACAGTATACACTTAATCAACCACTTTGTTATTTCTCTGTGCTCTCAAATCAGGCACCTGTAAGGAGTAGCTTTGAGAACGTGTGCCAGCCTCACTCATTAATGAGGGCATCATACAACTACTCCTGTGGCCATAGCTGAGCACTTTGGGAACAACCAATAAGCAGAATAGAGAAAGACCAAGAACGGATGGAGGAGAAATTTGGTAGGTAGGCATTGTCTTTCTATCGTTCCTTCTTACCTCTGTTTCTGGATGGATGGAAGGATGGATGGGTGGATGGGTAGATGGGTGGATGGGTGGATGGGTGGATGGGTGGGTGGGTGGATGGGTGGATGGGTGGATGGACAGACATGCAGATAGATAGACAGACATGTAGATTAGGTAGATAAGTAGTTAGATAGATAAAGTAGGTAGGTAGATAAGACATAGGTCGTTAGGCAGAGAGAGATGGATGGATGGATGGATATGGTTGCTATCGGACTGACTTGGACTTATGACAACCTGTTTTGAGAAAAGAATGTTGCCCAGTCGTGCATCATTCTCACGATTGTCTGCATGCTTGAGTGTTTTGCTGAGGCTTTTGTGCCATCCCATTCCACCAAGAGTCTCCTTTAACCCTTGAAGACTTTCTACTTCACCAAACATGACGTCCTCCAGCAGCTGATGTCTCATGATGATGTGTCCAAAGCAAGTGAACCAAACAATATTCTGTTGAAGCTGTAAGGTTGTCATTAGCTAACTTTTGGAAGGAGATCTCCAGGCTTTTCTTCTTAATCTGTCTTAGTCCCAAGCTCAGCAGAAACCTATCTACCATGGGTGGCCCTGCTGGTATTTGAAACATTGATGGCATAGATTCTTGCATTACAGAAACAAGCAAGCTAGCAAGGCAGAGCAAACTCATGACAGGTGATGGCTTTTCTCTGAGTGCTTTCTCTATGTGCTTATCCTAAATTGCCCCCTGCCATGCTCAAGTACAGAAATATTATTTCTTTGGACAGAAACTTCACTGTGGAGAAACTCCATAACTAGGTCAACAGTGCCCGTTCTTCACTTGGCCATTAAGCAAAGACATTTAAATCAGAAGTTAAAGACTTGAAAGGGATGGAGGTCCTAAACACAGAACCATTGAAAAAGACTTCACGTATCTCTTTGCAGTCTTTTTTCTCCTTTCTCTCTCCTTCTACAAACATGCCTGCCCCCTGCATTTCTGCTGGGATTCTTTAAGTGAGAAATTTCCGCCATGAGCTGCTTGTCTAGAAATTGAACGTTCAGGTACAACAGTTGTTACTAAAGGCACAGAGAGTGTTAAATGACCTATATTCTGTGTCCCTGGCCACTGACTGCTGGGTGGTGACAGGCAGGTAAGAACATTGAAATGAGGCTGAGACGTGTCAGCATACAGAGGTTTGGCCATGGGGAGAGAGGGGACACTAAATGAGATGATGTTTGCACTTATCCTGCTCTGCCCCCTTGACAAGGGAAAAATAGAGAAGAGGAGGAGGAGGAGGAGGAAGGTCTCACGAGACAACCCCACTGTAGGCCTTTGTGCGTTGTCACCGGCTCAGCCCGGCCAGCCTCACCTCCCTGCCCTCCCTGCGGTGGAACAAGCCCCGATTGTGTTAAATGTTGACTATTCTTATGCCACAGCCCCGCAGGGACAGATTCTGGTGAAGGTGACGGATAGACCTTGGAGTAGGGATGCAGCTGATGTCTGAAAACACAGTGCCGGGGAGAGCCAGTCTGCGGCGCAGAGAAAAGAGCACGTTTTGTTTGTCTTTGTTTGTTGCAGCTGGATCTTGTTGAGAGGAGGCAGAGGGGAAGTTGCAGACTGCCCTTTCTGTCACGCTGTGGAAGTGTAGGCCTTGGGCAGCTGGTGCTGTGCCTCAAATGCCACAGTGTAGGAAGCCTCAGCTCTAGGTCACGCCATGTGGAGAGTCTGGGGACACAGGAAGGAGTCAGATATGGGCCTTGTCCTCAGTGCCTCTCTCTAGGGGCAGGCGGAGTGTGTACAGACAGGGTGATGCAGTTTGATTCCTGCTGCTGTGCCTGAATATAAAGGAAATATTGAAAGGAGGACATTTTGATGATTCTCAGGACATCACGGGTAATACGACAACAGCTCTGATGGCCATTCCAGAAAAAAAGTTCCAAAATTGCTTTGAAGGGTGGACTAGGTGCTGGCATCAACACACCACTTTCCAAGGGGAGTACTTCAAAGTGACTGTAGTGATATTCAGCAATGAGGTATGTAACACCTTTTCTAGGATGAGTTCACAAACTTAGTTGTGAAGCCAGAGATAAAGGGGAGGTGCTAACTGCGTGCGTGTGTGCGCGCGTGTGTGTATGTGACAGGAGGGAGAAGACGGTGAAGATGGAAATGATCAGGACTCCATGTGCCTGGGATGTCTGGGTAATAAAAGTTCCTTTTGGATGACGGGGAGTCCCTGACAGGTGTTAACTCCAGAAAGTTTGGAAGTTTGAGTCTACCCAAAGGGGCCATAGAAGAAAGGCCTGACTAATTCTGAAGCATTAGCCATTGAAAACCTATGGAGCATAACTCTGACACATATGGGATCAATACAACTGACTTTTGTTGACTTTTCAGTTTTGGGACACTGGATGATTCAAGAGTCTCATGCAGAGGCAAGCTGGAGGGACAGGTGGAGAGGAAGCGGGAACTGACTCATTATGGGGCTTCAGGGCCAGCCGTTCTCCTGAGGGCAATGGGAGCCATGAGAGGATTTTAACAAAGGGAGAAGGCCAGTGAGGTTGGAGGTTAAGAGGCAGGGCACATGAGAAAGGTCAGATAATTGCAGGATAGGGGATTCCATTCATTTTCTCTTCTGCCCCTAGGGTCTAGGAGGACTTCATAAAAATTGTGAGCAGCTCAGGAGACATTAAGGGGACATTCAAGATTCGACAACTAAGTTTGTGAACTCATCCTAGAAAGGGTGTTACATACCTCATTGCTGAATATCACTACAGTCACTTCGAAGTACTCCCCTTGGAAAGTGGTGTGTTGATGCCAGCACCTAGTCCACCCTTCAAAGCAATTTTGGAACTTTTTTTCTGGAATGGCCATCAGAGCTGTTGTCACATTACCCGTGATGTCCTGAGAGTCATCAAAATGTCCTCGTTTCAATATTTCTTTTACATTCAGGCAAAGAAAAAAGTCATTAGGGGCCAGATCAGATGAGTGGGTAAGATGTTCCAATACAGTTATTTGTTTATAGGCTAAAAACTACCTCACAGACAACTACACAATTAAGCTTGCAAGTTTGCCACTGTGTATCATGGTCATTCCAGAAAGAGTTCCAGAATTGCTTTGAAGAGTAGACTAGGCGCTGGCATCAGTGCACAGCTTCCCAAGGGGAGGACTTTGAAGGTGACCCTAGTGCTATTCAGCAGTGAGGTATGTAGCACCTACAACAATCAAGTTCACAGACTTAATCGTTGGACCTTGTATCCAGGGGACAGAGAAGTCCTTCCCGCCAGGCAGAGTGGAGTGGGACAATTTTATCCTTGGAGTACAGTTGTCGGTCAGCAGGCTAGGATGAGGAAGGAAGGGAGAGACAGAGACGTAGAAAGAGAAGAAAGGAGGCGGGGTTGCCTTAGCTGGAACACAAGCTTTGAAATCAGACAAATCAGGCTTCCCATTCCACCTCCACCACTGTGCAACCACGAGAAGGTTGTCTAACAGTTCTGTGTCATCAGGATAGTCTTGGTTGTGCTGAATTAACAGACAGTTCTAAAAAAAAATCTTACTGGCTTAAAATGACACGAAGTTTTATTTTTTCTTATATTGTGCATTTCTTAAGGATTGGCTGAAGTAACTCCAGAAAGAGATTTGTGGAAGCTACTGTTTGGTCCTTGCTTCTGCAATGACCAAGGTGAAGAGGGGACGACGTGGTGAGCCTCCTCCCTTCCACTCTCATTTCGTTGGCCAGAGCCGTTCTGGCCAAGACTGTCTTCACAGGGTGTGGGGGAAGAGAGAATTGGAATGGTTATGAATAACCCAAATAAGATGGGTCTCAATCTTCTTGTCTTTACAGTGGGAACAAACCTTTCAACTACAGATGGGCTTTGTGAGTCTAGACAAAATAAGTTGTGCAGAGGTTGAAGTGAAATACAGTCACACTCAACAATAACAGCCCAAAAAGGCAGGGGAAAGATAGAGAATAAGAAAATGCATGTGTTGCTTTTGGAGTTTCTTTGATAGCATGGCCCATTTGCCTGGGAAAGCAACTGACTCTGGAGCTTCTGCTTTGCTGTGGCTGTGACTTCAGGTCAGTCCCCTATGTGCCTGGAACTCCTGCTTGGGGAAGGCTTTCCTGTTCTCCATTGAGTCTCAGCGCTGAGCTGGGAGTGCTCTTGGAGGCAGCTTCAGGCCCCCTCTCTAAGACTGTGCATTTTAAACATCAACCCAATGCTTTTGCTGGCACTGTGGCAGCCCCTTGGAAATAGCATTTCTGTCTCAAGAATCAGTTCCCATTCATCACTGTGAAGCGCGACACCTCGGGGGAAACGGTAACTGAGGGTTGGTGAGTCTCCAAAGAGGGGAATGTTTCAGCTCTAGCTGAGTAATTAGAGCAGTTTTCTGCACACATGCCTAATCTTTATTTAAGACATTTCACTTAGGTACACATCTAAGTTATTCAAAAGTCAGTTAGATTTGAGACATTCAATCTCTCTTTCCTATTTTAGTAGAGTTGAATAGCACAGTTACCCACAATTGCTGATATTTAGGTGCTTAATGCTGAAGCTGTGTACTAAGTAACAGTACTCAGCACTTAATCTGAAATAACTTGTTTGATTTTCGTAACAACTCTGAATTTTTTCTTGTACCTGATCTGAGAACTTCATGGGACTACCACGTTATTTCCATATGAAGAAGTCTCACGTAGTCTTTAAGGGGAAAGTGGTGAATCAGTAGAGAGTATTTAGTTTGTTGGAGACTAAGAAAATAACGACAGCTAACATATATATCCAGCTTATTATAAGCCAGGCACTGTCCTAAATGTGGAAACACTGATGGCACAGTGGTTAAGTGCTGTGTCTGCTAACCAACAGGTTGGCAGTTTAAATCTGCCAGGAGTTCCTTGGAAACTCTACAGGGCAGTTCTACTTTGTCTATAGGGTCGCTGTAAGTTAGAATCAACTAGACGGCAGTGGATTTTTGGTTTGGTCCTTAATGCCTTTAATGTATTAGTTTATTAATCGTCTCAGTAAACCCATGAGACAGCTGCCATCAAGTCAGCTCTGATGCATCGGGATCTTATGTGTGTTAGAGTAGAACTGTACTCTATAGGGTTTTCAATGGCAGGTTTCTCAGAAGTAGATCTTCTTTCTTTCCAGGAGCCTCTAGGTGGATTCAAACCTTTTGGTTAGCAGCTGAGTGTTTTAATCTTGTGCACCACCCAAGGACTCCAAGATAGATACTATCATCCCCATTTTACAGTTGCAGTAACTGAGGTACAGAGAGATTATGTAACCTTCTCAACATAATAATAGCTAGTAGTTGGTGGAACCAGGATTTGAACCTAGGTAGGGAGGGTCATAACCACTATATTGTGCAGCCTTCTTACAATACGGTAGGTGTTGTCATGCAGAAAACAGGAGCAGGAGAAATTTTTGCTAACTTCCAAATCAACAGAACCAACACCAATGCTGTGGGCTACCAAGAGGCAAGTTTTGGCTCTACTTGTGAGAGAATTTCCCCTCAACTAGCGGTGCTCACCCCTATGTGTCTGCCGGTTTGTCATACTGTGGGGCCTTGCGTGTTGCTGTGATGCTGGAAGCCAAGCCACCGGCACTCACCTACCAGCAAGGCCACCCACAGTGGGCAGACTAAGACAGACTAGGAAGAAGGACCCTGCAGTCTCCTTCTGGAAAGAATTAGCAAGCAAAAACCTTATGAACAGCAGCAGAACACTGTCTGATACAGTGCCAGCACATGAGCCCCCAGGTTGGAAGGCACCCAAAAGATGACTGGTGAAGAGCTGCCTCCGCAGAGTTGAGTTGACCTTAATGACATGGATGGAGTCAAACTTTTGGAAACTGCATTTGGTGATGTGACATGATTCAAAATGAGAAGAAACCACTTGAAACATCCATTCATAATGTGAAGGTGAAATGTATAAAGTGTGAATCTGGGAAAATTTGAAATCATCAGAAATGAGATGGAGTGCATATACATTGACATCCTAAGCATTAGTGAGCTGAAGTGGACTAGTATTTGTTATTCTGAATCAGACTATCACAAGGTCTGCTACACCGGAATGACAACTTGAGAAGGGGTGGTATTGCATTTGTCATCAAAAAGAACATTTCAAGATCTATCCTGAAGTGCAATGCTGTCAGTGATAGGATAGTATCCATATGCCTACAAGGAGCACCAGTTAATATGATTATTATTCAAATTTACTCCCAACCACTAAGGCCAAAGATAAAAAAAATTGAAGATTTTTACCAGCTTATACAGTCTGAACTTCACTGAATGTGCAAACAGGATGTATTGATAATTACTGGTGATTGGAATGTAAAAGTTGGAAGCAAAGAAGGACTGGTAGTTGGGAAACATGGTCTTGATAATAGAAATTATGATGCTAGAGATCACATGACAGAATTTCACAAAATTGACTTTTTGATTGCACTTATCTTTCTTCACCAGTATAAATACTGACTATACACATAGGCCACACCAGATGGAATATAGAGGAATTAAATCGACTACATCTGTGGAAAGAGACCATAGAAATCATAGTAAGGCCAGGTTCTGATTGTGGCATGGACCATTAATTGTTCATAAGCAAGTGCAAATTGAAACTGAAGAAAATTAGAACAAGTCCATGAGAGCCAAAGTATGAACCTGAGTGTACCCCACCTGAGTTTAGAGACCATGTCAAGAACAGATTTGATGCAATGAATACTAATGACCAAAGACCAGACAACTTGTAGAATATCAAGGACATCATACATTAAGAAAGCAAGAGGTCATTAAAAAGACAGGAAAGAAAGAAAAGACCAAATTGGATGTTAGAAAAGACTCAAACTTGCTCTTGAATATCAAGTAGCTAAAGCAAATAATGATGACGTGAAAGAATCGAGCAGAAGATTTTGCAGGGTGGCTCGAGAAGATAAAGTGTTGTAATGACACACGCGAAGATCCAGAAATAGAAAACCAAAAGGGAAGAACACATTCTTCACTGCTCAAGCTGAAAGAATCGAAGAATGCGAGCTTCAGGTTGCAACAGCGAAGGATTTTACATGGGAAAATATTAAATGATTCAGGAGGCATCAAAAGAATATGGAAGGAGTACACAGACTCATTATACCAAAAAGAATTTTGGTCAGCATACAACCTTTTTAAGAGGTAGCATATAATCAGGAACTGATGGTACTGAAGAAAGAAGTCCAAGCTATACTGGAGATGTTGGTGAAAAGCAAGGCTTCAGAAATGGATGGAATATCAATTGAGGTATTTCAACAAACAGATGCAGTGCTGGAAGTGTCAGCTTGTGTATGCCAAGAAATTTGGAGGACAGCTAATTGACTAGAAGAGATCCATATTTATGCTTATTCTCCAAAAAAGGTGATACCAACCAAATGTGGAAGTTAACAAACAACGTCGTTAATATTACATGCAAGTAAAATTTTGCTAAAGATCACTGAAAAGCAGCTACAGAAGTGTTCTGACAGGGAACTGCCAGAAATTCAGGCCAGATTCAGAAGAGGACATGGAAAACAAGGATATCATTGCTGATGTCAGATGGATCTTGCCTGAAAGACAAGATCACCAGAAAGGTGTATACATGTGTTTTATTGACTATGCAAAGGCATTTGACTGGATAACATTGTGGAGAATGGAAATTCTAGAACACTTAATTGTGCTCATGAGGAACCTGTATATAGATCACGAAACAGTTGTTTGGACAGAACAAGAGGACACTGCATGGTTTAAAGTCAGGAAATGTGTGCATCAGAGTTGTATCCTTTCACCATACCTATTCAATCTGTATAATGAGCAAATAATCTGAGAAGCTGGACTGTATGAAAAAGGATGGGGCATAAGGATCGGAGGAAGACTCATTAACAACCTGCATTATGCAAATGACACAGCCTTGCTTGCTGAAAGTGAAGAGGACTTGAAACAATTACTGATAAAACTCAAAGTCTACAGACTTCAGTATGGATTCTACCTCAACATCAAGAAACCAAAAATCCTCATTACTGGACCAATAAGTATCATCTTGATAAATGGAGAAAAGGCTCATGTTGTCAAGGATTCCATTTTACTTGGATTCATAATCAGCACCCTTGGAAGCAGCAGTCAAGAAATGAAAAGATGCATTACATTGAGAAAACCTGCTGCAAAAAGATCTCTTTAAAGTGTTAAAAGCAAAGATGTCACCTTGAAGACCAAGGTGTGCCTGACCGAAGCCATGGTATTTTCGATCACATCATACACCTGTGAAAGCTGGACAGTAAATGAGGAAGACAGAAGAAGAATTGATGCCTTAGAGTTTTGGTGTTGGAGTAGAATATTGAATATACCACGGATTACCAAAGAACCAGGAAATTTGTCTTGGAAAAGGTACAGCCAACGTTCTCCTTAGAAGCAAGGATGGTGAGATTGCATCTTGCATACTTTGTATATATGGTCAGGAGGGATCAGTTCCTGGAGAAAGATATCATGCTTGGCAAAGTAAAGGGTCAGTGAAAAGGAAGGAGACCGTCAACGAGATGGATTGACACGGGGGCTGCCACAGCGGGCTCAAGCTTAACAACAATTATGGGCATGGCACAGGACCAGGTGATATTTTATTCTGTTGTATGTAGGGTTGCTATGAGTTGGAACTGACTCAACAGCATCTAATAGCAACAGTAGTGTTCAAAGGTCAGAGTGCCTTGTCCATAGTGAGTTCTCCATCACCAGAAATCCCAAAGAATGTACTGAATAATCATTCCCACAGAGGGTCAGGTGGGATTCCTTCCTGGGGTTTGAGGTAGACATTGTTTTAACATTCCCATTGTTTTAACATTATGATTTTGTAAAGGCATCATCTGCCATGACTTCTGAATACAGCAAAAAGTTTAGAATTCAATATATCCTTTACTGACTTAAAATAGGAAGCAGATGACAAAGCTACATGAGCAGCAAATATGAAGGCCCAGGATTCTGTTCTAGAGCTCAATGGAATCATCAGATTAAACTCATAGCAAAGCTACTCTGACTCATGATAACAATGCAGGAAGTTGTTGTTACCTGGATGATCATTAGTCACTCACAATTTATGCTATTTTTTTTCCTTGCTAGTTTTATTAACTCATATAACTTTAAAAGCAATGTAAAATTTGGGAGTTTTCCTTGATGCTGTATAGAATTTTGTCCCTCTCAGTGCCACCATAGAGGTTGAGAAGCTGGAGATTGCTCACCGGCCCAGGAGAGCCAAGTACATGCCAAGGACCTGCCAGATGAGTAGGACACCGGGGTACATAAACCCTAGAGGAACATGAGTACATGGCGTTGGGAGCTGAAGGAAACAGACAGGCTGGCAGCAGGCAGCCACAAATCAAGAACTGTGGCCATCCCACAAAAGGATCCAGACCTCTGTGGGCCAAAGCCCAGGGCAAAAGCTGAGGAATCAGGCAAAGGCAATGAAATACGGCAAAAGCAGGAGGAACTGTATGGAAGGAATCTGGTCTCCGTTCTGGACTTTGGTCTGACTCCCCCGGGACAGGGAACAATTTTAGATGGGTGGGCTTAGGTTCTGGATGTGGGGACAAGAAATTGGTGGCATTGGCTACAGTGAAAAGACCAGTACAGGGTCCCTGGAGCTTCTGGTAGCGAATCTAGACTAGTGTTAATAGATTAACCTCCTCCTTTCCCCAGCCTTACCACAGGAAGGCCACAGTGCCAGAATTCTAGTCTCAGTACTGCCTTGACTGGACATGTCACCTCGGCAATGTCTCTTCTCTTCTCTGGCCTGTGTTCCTCATTGCTGCAATGAATTGGTCTAGTCATTTTCTAAGGACTTCCTAGTTCTAAAATACAGTGGTGCTGATACTCAGATACCTTCTTTCCCATTGAAAGGGCCATCAGGGAGGTTAAACCAACGCTGAGTCTCCTTTTCCCCTCTGCTCAAGAATCAAGAGTTTCTATGAACTGGAGTTTTTGATTTACAGTCCCAAGAGCAAAGTGGTACAGAAGGGAATAATAAGCTCTTTAGACTTGGAAGCTCCAGCAAGACGTGACAGATGTCCCCAAGGGAAGGCACATCCAGGAAGGTGTCCCCAGGCCCCCAGCAGGAATCAATCTGTCTGTCCCCTGAATGCCTGACATCTCCCTAATAACATTTTCTACCTTGTATTTCAAGCAGCTGCTTACGTGTCTGAAGGACCTGACCAGGTCACCAGCCCCCGGAGGTCAGTGACTGTGCAGCTAGTAGGCTCTCAGCAAGATTGGCAGGCGGTACGGCTGCGGGACAGATGGGCTGATGGGGACTTCTCTAATGTTTTAATTAAACCTTCTTCCTAAATGGCTTTGGCTTGGCTCCTAAAGATGAAAGCATCTCACCTCATCTTGTTTGGGAATATCTACCAAGATTTGTGCTACTTTAAAAATGCATGAAACCCCCAGTACTTAGGAGTCCTTTGCAAATAGAATAAAAGCCCTCCTACACCTGAAACTTTTTTCCACCTACCTGTGCTCCCAAGGCCACCAACACTACAGAGCAGACACCCAGGGATCTGGGATGGGGACCTGCAACAACCTTCCTTGGCACCTCCTTAGTGCTGGAGGTCCAAGAACTGGGATATGGTGACATCATGCTCTAATAATAAAAATACTTTGTTCACAGAGATCGTACATCTCACCAAAGTCTGTGAATTCCTGTACCCCCTGAATCCTCATTACAACACTATGATGGCTGAATTATGTTTACCAAAGTTCACGATACAGAAACTGAGGCTCCAGGCCACGTGATCAGGGATGCTTGTGCTCTGGCTCCTCAAGCGCCTCGATGGGGAGCCTTCTGAGGAACTGGAGCCTCACTTTCTCAGGTCAGCCTCCCTGATACTCCTCAGAAAGAGGCCCCTTGCCGCCCCGTGATTGGGCATTGGGGTTCTCAATTTCTACTGTGCATCAAAGTCAAGTGGAGAGTTTGTTAAGCTATAGGACCCACTTCAGAGGTTCTGATTCAGTAGGTCGGTGGTAGGAACTGAGAACTTGCATTTCTAACATATTCTTAAGTGTATCAGTCAGTCAGGGTTCTCCAGGGAAACAGAACGAATAAACCAAGCCAAACTCATCGCCATTACGTTGACTCTGACTCAGCAACTCTATAGGACAGAGTAGAACTTCCCTACAGAGTTTCCATGGAGTAGCTGGTGGATTCGAACTGCCTACCTTCTGGTTAGCAGCCGAGTGCTTAACAAGTGCACCACCAATGCTGAACAGGTATATGTATACATATGTAGTTGTTGTGTGCC
Source organism: Heterohyrax brucei (assembly GCA_028571685.1). Taxonomy (NCBI): domain Eukaryota; kingdom Metazoa; phylum Chordata; class Mammalia; order Hyracoidea; family Procaviidae; genus Heterohyrax; species Heterohyrax brucei. The sequence continues at coordinate 43,265,305 of CM053150.1, forward strand.
ACTGAGTGAATTCTGACTCATAGTGTCCCTATAGAACAGAGTAGCACTGTTTCTCAGGGTTTCTTAGGCTGTAATTTTCATGGGAGCAGACCACCAAGTCTTTTCTCCTGTGAAGTGACTGGTGGATTCAAAGCGCCGACCTCATGGTTAAAAGCTGAGCTCTTAGCTGTTACACCACCAGAGCTCCTTTTGTGTGTGTGTGTGTGTCTGTGTGTGTGTCTGTGTGTGTGTGTGTGTGTGCGTGCGTGCGTGTGTGTGTGTGTACATACCATATTTTTATGCAAGTAATGCACTCGGTCTGCTTTCTGCCAACCACTTCCTCCTATTCCCCCAGATATTTTTGTAGGCATGCTATGCTAATTATTTTCACAGTAACACGTAAAAAGAAAAGCACAGCAATTACAAAATGTGGTAAGAGCGGGAGAAAGGACTGGGTTGACAAAAAATGTAGAACAGACTCATTACTTGTGTCAAAATAGAGTACATACATACATGTATGTATATAGGTAGAGAGACAGACAAATATTTAGTTCAGAGAATCGGCTGGCTAATGCAGTGGTGGGAACTGGCAAGTCTGAAGCCTGTAGGATAGGTGAGCAGGCTGGAACACTCTCACAGAGCCTTCCGCCGCAGTCTTGAAGCGTTATTTCTTCTTCCCTGGTAAAAGTTCATTTTTCACTCAGGATTTTTTAACTGATCGGACATGACCCATCCACAATATCAAGAATAATCTACTTAAAAGTCAACTGATTGTAGTTGTTAAGCACATCTACAAAATACATTCTCAGCAATGTCAAGATCAGTGTTTTTGATTAAATAACTGAGATCTATAGCCTAGCCAGAAACCCTGGTGGGCACACTTAAGTGTTATGGCTGCTAGCCAAAAGATCGGCAGTTCCAATCTGCCAGGTGCTCCTCAGAAACTCTGTCCTCTAGGGTCACTATGAGTCAGAACCAGCTCGATGGCAGTGGGTTCATCAGTGGGTATAGCCTCGCCAAGTGGGCACATAAAATTAACCACTGTACCAGGTGAAACTGATGAAGGTGATCTAGAACGCACACTTTAAAAACCATACATCCTAGCACTCAAGTTATTTTGTAACATAAATCAGAGTCTGTAATTATTTGTTTAGTTGTTATCTTTTCCACCACCGTGTTAGTTTCAAGAGGACAAGGACAACAGCACCTCTTGATTGCCTCCTTCTAGCACAGCGTCTGACACATAACAGGTGCTCAATAAATATTTGTTGAATAAATAAGCAAAGTGGTGGACCTGAGACTAAATCTAAGTCCGTCTGGCTCCAGAATCTGTGTTCTGAGCATTATGCTGTACCCTATTCCACCAACTTTGCGCCTTCCAGCTTGGCTGGCTCAGTGTTGCTAGGTAAATGGCACCACAACTGCATTAGCCAGCCAGTTCTTTTATTTGCGTCCACAATGACTGTTCTACCACAGTGTAGTTGTGTGTACCTGGAAACTGCCCAGAATCTAGAGAGGCCAAGAAGCCAGACTTTTTAGTGCTTTGAGAGGGAAGACCTAAGGTTTGGGACTGCTCCTCACCTGTGGCAGGGCAGCTGAGAACCCGGAAGGAACAGACATCCCACATCATTGATCCACTTGCTTCTGCTGGGGCTGTGCAGACCCAGTCCTGGAAGCTCCCAACCTAAAACCAAAACCACTGTCATTGAGTCGACTCTAACTCATAGCAACCCTATAGGACAGAGTGCAACTGCCCCATAGCGTTTCCAAGGAATGCCTGGTGGATTCAAACTACTGACCTTTTGATTAGCAGCCATAATGCTTAACCACTACTCCACCAGGGTTTCCAAGGTCCCAAACACCTTACTATGACATTGACAGGACAGATGATGGCATGAGGATCATTGGCTACATGTTGAGGCATATGGTCTGGTAGAAGAGGGCAAAGGAAGAAGAAGGAGCAGGTGGATAAAAAGAAGACAATAAAAAGCAAATCCCTCACCATGCTTCTTTTTAGCAAACTAAATGCTTACTGAAATTAAGATAAGTTTGATAGACATTATTAGCATTTTTTAGGGTCTATTTGAGAATATGTGGAAATCCTGGTGGCATAGTTGTTAAGTGCAGGGGCTGCTAACCAATAGGCCAGCAGTTTGAATCCACCAGGTGCTCCTGGAAAATCTATGGGGCAGTTCTAATCTGTCCTATAGGGTCGCTATAGAGTTGGAATAGGCTCGACAGCAGTGAGGTGTGGTTTTGTTTGGTTTCTTTCTTTCTTTCTTTTTTTTTTTTTTTTGAGAATATCTTGCCTTGTGAGACATCTTAGAACTGACTCCACAACTAATAATGTGGTCTCTGTCACTTAACTCAAAAGTCCCTCCTGGACCCATACAGTGAAGCGTTAAGGAAATGAAATCCTTTTTCTTTTTCTTTTTTTTTTTTTTACCATATACAGCAAAGTTTGATTTGTTGAGAACATTTCTCCAAGTGACAAGTTACAAGCCATGTCTGAGAGGCCCACTGGGAACTTTCAAAATTTGAGCAGCAGTTTCTAATCACTGACGATCATTAGCATTTTAGTGAATAGATTTTTGATAAGAAAAATCTTTGCTCTGTGGGAAGGAAAGGAAAAAAACTTGATGTCTGATAATGCAAACAGAGTAGTAATTTTAATTAGGCCTCCCGCCCTCCGTGGAGCAGCAAATGCTGCATGAGATCCAGCTGTTTTCCGTCTCATGGAGTGTGAACTTAGGCTGCGTCAAGGTCCTTGGTACCAGGTACTATGTCACTGATTGGATTTTCAGGACATGTAACAACAGCCAGCAGTGACTGAGCCCTTACTATTCCTCACACCACTCTTAACGAGATAGCTACTGTTTTTATCATTCCCATTTTACAAATGAGAAAACTGAAGCTTAGAAAGAAAGGTTCAGTGCCTTAAAGTTACCCCGCTGTTAGGAGTGGAGACACTAACCCCAGTCTACGTGACTGCAGAGGCTCTGCCTGCCCACTGAAACGTACTGCTTCCAAGATGCCATTTAAATGCAGAGACAGACTGAACAGGGACGGACATTAAGCTCTTGTCCTGGCTCGATCACTGAGTGTGTCCCTGAGTCACATAATCTCTCCCCACCTCACTCTCCTTGTCAGTGGCACGTGGGTAATATCAGCCAACATCCGTTTCACTGGACTTTTGAGGGCCTCTGAGGAAGGGGTGGCTGTACTTAGGAAAACATTTTTTTTTCCCCTTTTAAGGAACTGGAGCCAGGCATGGTATGTCACCTTTCCATTGTTCTTGGTGCAACACTCTGGGGCCGCCCAGAAGGACTCTGACCCCGTTTCCTTGTGATAGACTTCAGAAATTTGTACACAGCTCCTAAGTTTCCTCTGTCTTATACTCTCCAGATGAAACATCTCTGTTTCCTTTGATCAGTCTGTAAAGCAGTGGCATAGCGTTTTGGTACTCTCTGTGGGAGAGTACTGTTGTCTGCAAGGCAAGGATAAGAATAGCACCTCCCAGTCAATGTGAAGACTACCCGAGCTAAGGCATACTGCTCTGATATTCTAAGTGTGTGTGTGTATAGTTGCCGGCCCAGAATCCATCCCCTCATTTCTGACTTAGTGATAGACAGCTCTGATTTTTTTTGGAACATCTCCTGTTGTTAGTTGCTATATGGTTGGTCCCAACTCATGGTGACCTTATGTACAACAGAAGGAAATATTGCCTGGTCTTGATCACTAGTGGACCACCTCGAGGATGACACCTCTCAGTTTCCCAAGTGTAATTTGCATCAAGTGAACTGCTCCTATCTTAAATGTACTTTGCTGTCAGTTCTGATGAATGTATGTTAACACACAGAAACTTTCCCAGCAACCATCTTTTCCGAGAAGCAACCAGCAGAGTTCCGTCATCATGGAAAGCTTTTACCTATTCTTGAATTTCATGTAAATGAAATTATATACCATGCACTTTCTGTGTCTGGCTTCTTTCATGTTTTTTGAGATTCATCTGTGTCGTCACATGTATTCATACTTCGTTTCTGTGGATTGCTGAGTGGAATTGCATTGGATGGCTATGGCACAGCTTGCTTATCCATTCTGTTGATGGACGCATAGATTATTTCCAGTTTTTAATTACTACAAATAAAATTTCTACTTTGACTGTTGAACATCTGAGGACTGACAAGTTTCTGATTATCCTAGAAAAAGCACTACATACCTCATTGCTGATACACTGAAGCCAGTGTCTAGTCCACCCTTTAAAGCAATTTTGGAACTCTTGTTTTGGAATGGCCATGAGAGCTGTCATTGTGTACTTCCCTTGATGTTCCTGAGTGTCATCAAAATGTCTTCCTTTCAATATTTCCTTTATCTTCAGGTAAAGAAAAAAGCTACTGGGGGCCAGGTCAGGTGAATAGGTAGGGTGTTCCAATACAGTTATTTGTTTACTGGCTAAAAACTACCTCACAGACAACTATACAATTAAGTTCACAAACTTGGCACCATGCCCGCCAGTGCAATGGCCATTCCAGAAAGAAGGGTGGACTAGCTTCAGTATGTAGCTTCCCAAAGGGAATTGCTTCAAAGGTGACTGTAATGATATTCAGCAACAAGGTAGCAATACGAACAATTAAGTTTGTGAACTTAGTTGTCAGAGCTTGTATGTTTTTCTAACTCTTTTTTTTTTAATTTTTATTTTTATTTAACATAACTGAGTGAAAATGTACATTCCCGTATAAATTTACATGCCCCCCTATATGCAGCTTCCACTGCTCTCCCTGTCCGGTGACTGCACACTATGCCTCTCTGCTCTATACATGTCTCATCCTCCCAACAGTCTCCTTTCCCCTCCTCTCTGTCCACTCCCCTTCCTCCAGCCAGAGGTCAGCAAGATGATATCCTATAGATGCATAGAACCATGAAGTGCTTCCAATATATGGTTACTCTGCTTTCCCAAGTCCCATCCATTCCTGTACAAAGAGTGGACCTTTGTTATAATTTATGGGAAAGGGCAGCATCAGGGAAGGGGGCCATGCTCTCAGAGGAACCCCAAAACCGCTGGACCATCAATTGAGGTCTTTTACTGGAGATCTCATGATGCACCTCTTTTTATTCTTGTGTTGCCAGTGAGGCCCCTCTCTGTGAGCTCTGTCGTGGCTATCACTGGTGGTGGCCGGGCACCATCTGGTTCTTCCGGTCCCAAGTCGATGGAGGCACCCACTCTTGTGGGTCTCTCTGTCTTCTCGGTTGTCTTTACCGCATGCCATTTTGGCCCTTGGTGAACATCCGTTCCTGCTGAGTTGGGACGATTTGCTGTGTCCTTGGATGGCAGCTTGGCAGCTTTTAAGACCCCAGATGCCACTCACCAGTGTGGGATGCAGAGAGCTCTCTTAGCAAAATGGTAGTTGTGCCAATTGGCCTGGAATTCACCTAAGACCATGGTCCCCCACCCCCAGCCCCAGCTACTCTATCCTTGCAATATTGAGTTAAGATGGAAGGAGTACTCAAGTTATGCTGAAGTCCACTTAATGTTGTTCTTGTTCCTAATGTGTGCTGTCACCGCTTTCTCCCAACTAGATTTCTAGTAACTATCTAAACTAAACCTCCCCCCCTCGCCCTCCCTCCTTCCCTTCCCTTGCCGCTGTCAAAGAGTCTTTTCTTCTATACACAAGTCTGTTTTTGAGATCTTATCGTAGAGGTCTCATACAGTATTTGTCCTTTTGTCGCTGACTACTTTCACTCAACATAATGTCTTCCAGTTGAAACTAGGTTAGGAGATGTTTCCTGGAATCATCGTTATTCTTTATCATTGCGTAGTGCTCCATTGAGTATATGTACCACAGTTTACCTATCCATTCTTCTATTGTTGGGCATCTGGGTTGATTCCATCTTTTTGCTATTGTGGACTGTGCTGCGATAAACATTCTGGTGCATGTGTCCGTTGGTGTGAAAGGCCTTGAATCTGTAGGATATATTCCAAGTAGTGGAATTACTGGGTCAAATGGTATATCAATATCCATTTTTTTAAGGAAGCGCCAGATTGCCTTCCAAAGAGGCTGGACCATTTTGCAACCCCACCAACAGTGTAGGAGGGTTCCAATTTCTCCACAGCCTCTCCAGCATTTGTTGTTTTGTGTTTTTTGGATCATGGCCAATCTTGTTGGGGTGAGGTGGTATCTCATTGTTGTCTTGATTTGAATTTCTTTAATAACTAAAGATCGTGAACATGTCCGCGTGTGTTTTTTGGCTGCCTGGATCTCCTCTTTAGTGAAGTGTCTGTCCATCTCCTTTGCCCATCGCTTAATTGGATGGTTTATCTTCTTCTTCTTGATACTTTGTAGTATCTTATAGATTATGGAGATCAGGCGTCCGTCTGACATAGAGTTGCCAAATATTTTTTCCCATTCTGTGGGTGTTCTTTTAATTCTATTAATAAAGTCTTTGGATGAGCAAAAGTGTTTGATTCTTAATAGTTCCCATTTATCTATTTTCTCTTCTGTTGATTGATGTTTCTTTGACAGATTTTGGAGTCTGTCCTCATTGTGTATTAAAACTTCCATTGTTGTTCCTACCTTTTCTTGGATGAGCTTTATCGTTTTAGGTATGATATTTAGGTCTTTTATCCAGTTGGAGTTGGTTTTTGTATAAGGTGTAAGATATGGATCTTGATTCAGTTTATTGCAGATGGATAACCAATTTTGCCAGCACCATTTGTTGAAGAGACTGTTTTTACCCCAGTTTAATGTCTTAGGGCCTTTGTCGAATATCAGCTGTTCATAGGCAGATGGTGTCATCTCTGGGGTCTCAATTCTGTTCCATTGATCGATCTGTCTGTTCTTGTACCAGTACCAGGCTATTTTGACCACCCTGGCAGTGTAGTATGTTCTAAGGTCGGGTAATGAGAGGCCTCCCACCGTGTTCTTCTTCTTTAGTAGTACCTTACTTATCCGGGGCTTCTTCCCTTTCCAAACAAAATTGGTGATTTGTTTCTCCATCTCATTAAAAAATGATGCTGGAACTTGTATTGGGATTGCATTATATAAATAAATTGCTTTGGGTAAAATAGACATTTTCACAATGTTAAGTCTTCCTATCCATGAGCAGGGTAGGTTTTTCCATTTATCTAAGTTTCTTAGTTTCTTGTAGTAAGGGCTTGTAGTTCTCTTTGTAAAGGTCTGTTGTTTCTCTGGTTAGATTAATTCCTAGGTACTTTATCTTCTTAGGGGCTATCGTAAATGGTATTGATTTAATAATTTCCTCCTTAACAGTCTCATTGATGGTATAGAGGAAACCTACTGATTTATTTATGTTTATCTTGTATCCTGAAACTTTGCTGAACTCTTCTATCAGTTTGAGTAGCTTACTTATAGATTCCTTGAGGTTCTCTGCATATACAATCATATCATCTGCGAACAGGGAGATTTTAACTTCCTCTTTGCCGATGCAGATGCCCTTTATTTCTTCATCTTGTCTAATTGCTCTGGCTAGAACTTCTAGCACAATGTTGAATAGGAGAGGTGAGAGTGGGCATCCTTGTCTAGTTCCTGATCTCAGGGAAAAGTCTTTCAGTCTCTCTCCATTCAGGATGATGTGGGCAATTGGCTTTGTATAAATGGCCTTTGTTGTGTTGAGGAATTTGCCGTCTATGCCCATTTTGCTAAGAGTTTTTAGCATGAATGGGTGTTGAACTTTATCAAATGCCTTTTCGGCGTCAATGGACAAAATCAGGTGATCTTTGTCTTTTGTGTTATTTATGTGGTTAATCACATTAATTGTTTTCCTGATGTTGAACCAGCCTTGCATCCCTGGTATGAATCCCACTTGGTCATGATGGATTATTTTCTTGATATGTTGTTGTATTCTGTTGGCAAGGATTTTGTTGAAGATTTTTGCATCTAGGTTCATGAGTGATATCGGTCTGTAGTTCTCTGTCTTTGTTGGATCTTTCCCGGGCTTAGGTATCAGGGTTATGCTGGCTTCATAGAATGAGTTTGGGAGTACTCCATCCCTTTCTATACTGTGAAATAGTTTCAATAGTATTGGGGATAACTCTTCCCTAAATGCTTGGTAGAATTTTGCCCTGAAGCCATCTGGGCCCGGACTTTTTTTGGTTGGCAGTGTTTTGATGACCTTTTCAATCTCTTCCTTTGTGATGGGTTTATTAAGTTGTTCTGCTTCATGTTGTGATAATTTGGGTAGGTGGTATGAGTCAAGGAATTTGTCCATTTCCCCTAGATTTTCAAATTTGTTAGAGTACAGTCTTTCATAGTATTCTGTTATGATATTTTTTATTTCTGTTGCATCTGTGGTGACAACTCCCTTCTCATTTCTAATTTGGGTTATTTGTTTCCTTTCCTGCTTTTCTTTAGTAAGTTTAGCCAGTGGTTTATCAATTTTGTTGATGTTTTCAAAAAACCAGCTTTTGGTCTTTTCAATTTTTTCAATTGTTTTTTATTCTCTAATTCATTTAGCTCTGTTCTAATCTTTATAATCTCCTTTCTTCCGGTGCCCGAGGGGTTCCTCTGTTGTTCTCTTTCTACTTGTTCAAGCTGTAGAGTTAGTTCCTTGATTTGGTTTCTTTCTTCCTTCCAGATGTGTGCATTTATGGAGATAAACAGACCTCTGAGCACTGCTTTGGCTGTATCCCATAGGTTCTGGTAGGAAGTGTTTTCGTTCTCATTGGAATCCATGAATTTCTTTAATTCATCCCTGATTTCCTCTATAACCCATGTTTTTTTGAGCAAGATGTTGTTCAGTTTCCAAGAATTCCACTTTCTATCTCTGTTTTTTCTGCTGTTGATTTCAACTTTTATGGCTTTATGATCTGAGAAGATGCTTTGCAGTAATTCAATGGTATGGATTTTGTTGAGCATTGCGTTATGGCCTATCACGTGGTCAATTCTGGAGAATGTTCCATGTGCACTGGAGAAGAAGGTGTAGTTGTCTGCTGCTGGGTGGAAAGTTCTGTACATATCAATGAGGTTTAGTTGGTTAATTGTGTCAATGAGGTCTTCTGTATCTTTACTGAGCTTTTTTCTAGATGATCTGTCTAGTAATGAGAGTGGAGTGTTAAAGTCTCCCACTATTATTGTGGAGTCATCTAACTCTCTTTTGAGCGTAGTCAGTGTTTCTTCGACATATTTAGGTGCTTTGACATTAGGTGCATAAATGTTTAATATAGTTAAGTCTTGCTTGTGTACTGAACCTTTCAGCAATAAATAGTGTCCATCTTTGTCCACGATGGTGGATTTGACATTAAAATTGATTTTGTCTGAGATTACAATTGACACCCCTGCTCTTCTTTGTTCATTGTTAGCTTGATATATATTCTTCCATCCTTTAATTTTCACTTTGTTCCTGTCTTTAGGTCTCAAGTGAGTTTCTTGTAGACAACATATGGATGGGTCGTGTCTTTTGATACAAGATGACACTCGGTGTCTCTTTACTGGAGCATTCAGTCCATTCACGTTCAATGTAATTATTGATAGGTATGTGTTCACTGCTGCCATTGTGATATGTTTATTTTTATGTTGATGTTTTCTCTGTTGTTCTTATTAGTCTATTCTGAGACACTCTTTTTCGTGAGTTGATTTTTCACCTTTTTCAGAGCTGGTTTTATAGTTGTTGAGACTCGTGTGTTAGATTTTTTGAAATGGTATGATACATCTTTGTTGTGCTTTACAGCTGCCCCTATGAACCCCCTTAATAAACTATTTATAAACCCAATATTAATTACTACCAGTCTTGTCATCTTCCTCTCCATCTGGAAGGACTATAACGACTGTAGTACATCCCTCTTTTATTATGATGACACCATAGTTTTCATGATGATCACTGGATTGCTTCTTTCCAAATCAAAGCTGTGATTTACTTTGGAGCCTTCCCTAAATGAGTATTGAGTAGTGTGTCATTCTCAAATATAAAGTTAGTGGTTTTGTTCTTCTAAGCCAAAGCCAAGAAATTCTTTCAGTATTTCTTATAGTTTGGGTTTGGTTTTTACAAAGTCTCTGAGTTTCTGTTTATCTGGGAATGTCTTAATTTCATTTTCGTATTTGAAAGATAGTTTTGCAGGATATATAATTCTGGGTTGGAAGTTCTTCTCCTTCAAGACTTTGAATGTGTCGTGCCACTGTCTCTGTGCCAGCATGGTTTCTGCTGAGAAATCTGACGAGAGCCTACAGGGTTTCCCTCTGAATGTTAACTTTGTCTTGAGTCTTGCTGCCTTTAAGAGTTGCTGCTTGTGTTTCATTTTGTTAAACTTGATTATAATATGTCTTAGAGTCTTTCTTTTGAGATCTATATTGGGTGGCGTACGATATGCATCTGAGATGTCTATATTCTCTTCCTTCATGATTTCTGGGAAGTTTTCTTTGAGCAGCTCAGCAACAATACTCTGTGTTCTCAGATGTCTCACCCTGTTCAGGGACTCCAATTAATCGAAGGTTGTTTCTCTTAGTAGAGTCCCACATGCTTCTTAATGTTTCTTCATTTTTCTTGTTTCTTTTTTCTGATTTCTGCTCATAGACACTGGCATCAGTAGCTCTGTCTTCCAAGTCAGAAATTCTTTTTTCCATTTGTTCCATTCTGTTTTCTTGGATTTGCATGGAAGTTTCTATGTCTTTGATTTTCTTCTTGATTTGTTGGATTTCAGAGTACTGGTGTTCCATCAGATCGAACAACTTGCTTAATTTTTCATTTTGTTCTGCTGCATTTTGTATAAGGTCTAGAAGGGCTCTGTATATAATCAATTTGTATTCACTTCCTGATGCTTTCATAAAAGTTTCTTCATCTGGAAAACTCCTTGGTTGCTTTATTTGGGAGCCTTCTGAAGCCATGGGTGATTGCTTGTATGCCACAATTGTCTGTTGCTTTTTGGGTCCCATGTGAGTATATAGAGGCTGGAAGAGGTACTGTGAGGATGGATTGCAAATGTTTTTCTAGGCTGTCTTCAAATGTAAAGCAAAAGGTATCTGACCGGTTCACAAGTCAGTTAAGTTTTCAGGTGTAGAGGTCCCTCTTCTCATCTGATGAAGTAAGCGCCACTATATCCAACCCCAAATGATAACAAACTAGTTCAGAATACAGCACTGCTACTGCCCTGGTGGCCTCTGCTGACAGGGCCTAGCCTTATCCAACACTGCGTCGAGTACTGGTTTTGTGATAGAAAAGCGCTCTCTTGTGGGTAGGCTGTGACTCGCAAGCTAAGAATTAGGTCCAGCTGCGGCCACCGTACCCAAGATGGCGTCCTCCACACAGGCAGCAGACAGGGGGGCTAAAGGTGCCCAGAGGCAGCGATTCCTCTGCTTCTGTTGCAGGGCCCCCACCGTAGGCAGCACTGTGAAAATCACTACTTTTCTGACGGAGAAGCGCTGTCTCGTTTACAGGCGCTGGCTCCCAGGCTAAGAACGAGGTCCCGCTAAAATCTCAGTACGAACATGGCGTCCCGCACTCTTACCGCGGAGTTCCGCACAAACCCCACTGAGGCAGCTACAAAATGAAAGGCTCAAAGTGTCTAGATTAACAGAGTCCCGAGCCTGGCTCTCAGAATATGGGAATTTCACCTGCCTATCCCCCCAGCAGCCCGTCTGAGTCCAGCCGCCAGGCAAGGCCCGGCTCCGCCCGCCAGCCGAGACTGAGGAAAAAAAAAAGTCAAACTGTTGCGTTTACCTTCCATCTGTGAGAGCCGGGGCTAGCCAGGAGCGGGAGTCAGCGAAAGAGAGGAGGTTTTTCACTGAGTGGTATGAAGTCCCAATTAACAGCTCTGTGCCGTGTCCTGAGGCTGATTAGGTGATCAGAAGGCTCTGTTTGATTGTCAGTTCAGGTCTTGGTTTCCAGAGGGATAGAAGGAGACGTGGGCTTAGTCGGCCATCTTGACCAGGAGTCTCTTTCTAACTCTTGATAATGCTTAGGAGTGACATTGCTGGGACATAAGGTGGATATAGTTTTTTAGTTTTTTAAAGAAGTACTGAGCACTATTCCAAAGTGACTGTACTGTATTACACTCCAAACTCTAATACATGCAACTTTCTGTTGTTCTATATCCTCTCCAGGACTTGGTATTGTTAACCTTTAGCATTTTCGTCACTCCAGATGGTGTGTAGTGATTCTCACTGTTATTTTGACATTCATTTTTCTGATAACTAATGATGTTAAGGAAACCCTGGTGGCATGGTGTCAAAGTGCTACAACTGCTAACCAAGAGATCAGCAGTTCAAATCCACCAAGTGCTCCTTGGAAACTCTGTGCAGCGGTTCTACTCTGACCTTTAGGGTCGCTACAAGTTAGAACCAACTCAACGACACCTAACAACAGATGTTAAGGAGGACTGGTGTTACAGTGGTTAAGAGGTAGGTTGCTCACCAAATGATCATCATCTAACATCCACCAGCTGCTCGTAGGAAATCTTATAAGGTTTTATGAGTCGGAATCTCCTCAGTGGTATTGCGTTTGGTTTGTTTGTTTATTTTGAAATGATGTTAAATGCTTTTTCTTGTGCTTTTCACTTTTTCTTGTGCTTATCTATTTGCACAACTTTTGTGAAGTGTCTGTTGAAGTATTTTGCTCACTTTTTATTGTACTGCATGCCTTTTTATTACTGAATTGTTGGAGTTCTTTATTTTGGACACTAGCTCTTTGTAAGATAAAAGTGTCACGACTATTTTCTCTCATTCTGTAACCTAGTTGTTCATTTCATTGGTAATGGTTTCTTGATGAGTAGAGTTTTAATTTTGATAAAGTTCACTGTATCAACTTTATTTTTTGGAGTTTGTGCTTTCTATGTCCTTTCTAAGAAAATTTTCCCTACCCCAAGATCATGACTTTGTTTTCACTTTTACTGCTGGTCTATAATGCATCTTGAATTTATTTTTGTGTATGCTGTGAGACAGGAATCAGGGTTCTCTGTTTTCCATACAAATGTATGGTTGTTTCAACACTATTTATCAATGGCATTTTCCTTTCACCATTGAGTGACTTGGCAAGCTTGCTAAAATCAAGTAAGATTATATGTGTGGACTTATTTCTGGAACCTCTGCTCTGTTGTGTTCTATCCTTTCATTGAAAACCACATTGTTTTGACTGTTACAGCCTTGTAGTAAGTCTTGAAACCTGGTAGGTCCTTCTTTCCATTTTGTAATTAATTTTATAGACTGTTTTGGCTGCTATTGTTCTTCTGCTTTTCCAAATAAATTTTTAAAATCATTTTGTATATGTGTGGAACAGAAAAAGCCTGCTGGGATTTTGATTAAGATTATATTGGATTTTTAGATCAATTTCCGGAAAATTAACATGTAATTGAGTCATCCAATTCATGAACATGGTACATGTCTTTCTATATTTATATTATTTTAATTCTTTTCAGCATTGTTTTGTATATTTAGTGAAGAGGACTTCCATATTTTTTCGTTAAATTTGTCCTTAAGTAATTGATTTTTTTTAACTGTAAGCAATAGCATCTCAAAAACATGGTTTTGAATGCTATTGTAAACGGTGTTGATTTTTAATATTAACTTATAATTTCTCACTCCTAATGTATAGAAACACAATTGATTTTGATGTTGATTTTGCATTCTTTAATGTTCTAAATTAATGATTAGTTCCAGTGGGGTTTCTTTTGTAGATTTCTTAAGATCTATATGCACACTCATGTCATTTGCAAATGGAGATAACTTAGTTCTTCCTTTGCTGTTGGCTTGGCTTTGCTATCTGTGTTATCTTTTTATTTATTTTTTCTTGTCCTATGTTTTTGACCCAGTGGTTATTAAAATTTTCCAAAAAGCCCTAGCTTGGCTTTTTCCTTTCAATGTATCCCAAGAAACATTTGATTTTCAAAAAAGCCATTCCTTGCACACACCTCAGTTCTTGTTTTTCCTAGATAAGAAAAGCACAACCAATCTACCCCCAGAGTTGTTATTTTCCAAGACTTAAGGATGAGCTCAAGAATTTGACTTTAATTTTTCTTCCTTGTGTGTGATAAAATTTAATTTGCATAGTAGTCCTAAGTACTCTTTGCCACGTACTTGCAGAGTACTTGCCAGACAACCAAGTGCTGTTGAGTCAATTAAACTCATAGTGACCCCGTTAGACAGAGTAGAACTGCTCCAGAGAGTTCCCAAGGAGCACCTAGCTGCTTCAAGCTGCTGACCTCATGGTTGGCAGAGGTAGCACTTAACCACTAGGCCACCAGAGAGGGAAGGCATATTTCAATGCTTTCTGAGCAAAACGTAGGATTACACTTCCTGGGTACCTTATGGTTGGATAGTGCCATGTGACTGGTTTGGCACACAAGTGAGGGCTAAAGTGACACGTGGCAGTTCTACACTAGGTCATTAAATTGCTAATGCAAGAGTCTCCAGAACCCTTTTTTCCCTCAAACACGTTAACACGTGACGTTTGAGGCAGTCACTACTCTATATGCCTGGATCTCTGATTATCTACCAGGAGCAGAGCCTCTCTGCTGATCCACAAAGAACAGACAGCTGAAACTAGAAATAAAACTTTGTTAAGGTGTGACATTGTTGCTGTTGTTGTTACTGCGGCATTACCTAGTTTATCCTGACTGATACAACTTGAATGAAGTTTTAAAATGGAGATGGCTAAGCAAAACAAGTGGAGAAATTTTAGGCAACATAATATGTTGTTTTCTTCTCTGAGTAACATTAAGGACACCCATCTTTAGAGAAACTAGCTGTGGACGAAGCCCAGAATCTCACATGTCTTGTGTACAGCTAGATCCCCATTGTCCAGCACATACAAAAACAAACTACACCCAGAGCCACTGAGTCAAGACCAACTCATAGTGACTTATAGACAGAGTAGAACTGCCCTATAGAGTTTCCAAAGTACACATGGTAGATTTGAACTGCCAGCCTTCAGGTTAGCAGCCCTAGCACTTACCGCTATGTCACCAGGGTTTCCCTAACACATAGTAAACTCAAACTAAGCTCATTGCTGTTAAGTGGATTCTTACTCATAGGAACCCCAGAAGACAGAGTAGACTTGTCCCATGGAGTTTCCAAGGACTGCCTGGTGGATCCCAATTGCCATGCTTTTGGTTAGCAGCCGCAGCTCTTATGCACTATGCCACCAGGGTTCTCAGCACATAGCAGACATTATGAAACAAACGAGCAAACAAAAAACCTGTTGGCTTTCATTCAACTAAGCCGAAATTTTCCTTTCAGCTAGTGCTCTGCATAAGTAGAAGCACAGCATGACCCTTCACTTTTCCCCACTACCTTCTCCTTGCCTGCAATTGGAAATGACAAAAACAACTTGTCCTCAAGAATTGTTGGGAGAAATTGTACTGATTACAAAACACTTTGCAAAATGTAAAGTCTTATCCAAGTGGTGATTTTCTCCATTGCTCTGCCAATTGTAATAAATAAATATTGTTTTTAAAGCTGGCTCCCGGCTTGCTTTCCCATGCTCGTTCTATCACACACTTCAACACGCCTGGGGCTATTGTCCACTCTGGATTTGCATGTGTTTGCATGGTGCTTGTATAATGCAGTTTACTGAGGAATTGAGTAAGCCCATCTCCTAAGCAATAAAACTTGAGAACAATGTCATACCCCATTGGATCGGTGATGGCTCAGAAAAACTCGCTCAGAACCACTGCACTATATACTCCCTGAAGGCAGAGGGGGAAGGCGTGCTTCAACCACTTCTTCAGCCCAAGCATGCCTGGGTCAGGGAATGTTCTCTGTGATTATTAAAATTTGCCAGTTCTTGTCCCAGCTTGGATTACAACCCTAGATTCCTGGGCTCTTGTTACAGCTGTGGGTAGAGTCCAGGAATCCTCATAACTGTGCACCTGCTGATGGTTGACTCCTATTTACCAACCATTGACTGCTGACCACAGGCTAGAACTATGAATGATATAAGAATTACTAACATAGTCCTTGACTCCAGGGAACTTCCAGTGAGGAAGGGGCCAGGGAGAGACATTCACTCATTCATTCATCTATTCAGACATTGATTTCTCTACTATGAAGTACCTACTATATTCCAAGTATCCTCATAAGTACACAATAAAGTCACAGCCCTCAGGAAGCACACGCTGTAGTAGTGGGGGACAAGCATTAACCAAGTAATTGTAGTACGAGATGTTTGATTACAAGCAGTGGTGGGTTTTTGGAGTAGAGTTTTGAGTGCTATGAGCACCCCAAAATAAAAAAATTAAGAAAAAAACAAACAAGCAGAACACACTTTGTCTAGGAGAGGCGGCCAAGGAAGTCTTCCCTGAGCCAGAAAACTTTGACCCACAGCCTAAAAGGTGAATTAAAAATTACTGAGACTAGGGTAGAGAAATGGAAAACATATCAGGTGGAAGAAACAATATGTTTAATATTTAATACAGGATAGTCTGTATGATCCTCCACTTGTCTGTCAGGTCCTTCCTTCTAGTTTGTCTTAGTCTGGAAGCTCAAATGAAACCTGTCCACCATGGGTGACTGTGCTAGTCACCCACGGGGAAAAGCTGCCTCTTCAAAGTACTGTTGGTCTTAATGATGTGGATGGAGTAAGGTCTTCGAGATCTTCGTTTGCTGATGTGGCATAACTCAAAATGAGAAGAAATAGCTGCAAATATCCATTAATAATGAGGGCATGGAATGTATGAAGTATGAATCTAAGAAAATTGGAAATTGTCATAAATGAAATGGAATGCATAAACATTAATATTCTAGGCATTAGTGAGCTGAGACGGACTGGTTGGCCATTTTGAATCCAACAATCATATGGTCTACTACACTGTCAATGAAAACTTGAAGACAAATGGTATTGCGTTCACTATCAAAAAGAACATTTCAAGATCTTTCCTGAAGTACAGTCCTATCAGTGACAGAATAATATCCATATGCCTACAAGGAAAACTAGTTAACAACCATTATTAAAATTTACCCACCAACCACTAAGGCTAAAGATAAAGAAATGAAAGACTTTTACCAGCTTCTGCAATCCAAAATTGGTCAAACATGCAATCACCATGCATTGATAATTACTGATGACTGGAACACAAAAGTTGGAAACAAAGAAGAAGGATCAGTAGTTGGAAAATACCGGACTTGGTGATAGAAATAATATTAGAGATCATATGATAGAATTTTGCAAGATTAACAACTTCTTCATTGCAAATACTTTTTTTCACCAATGCAATTGGTGACTGTATACACGGACTTCACCAGATGGAATATGTAGGAATCAAATCAGCTACATCTTTGGAAAAAGATGATGGAAAATCTCCATATTAGCAGCCAGAACAAGACCAGGTGCTGACTGTGGCACAGACCATCAACTGCTCATATGCAAGTGCAGATTGAAACTGAAGAATATTATAAAAAGCCCACAAGAACCAAAGAATGACTTTTAGTATATTGCTCCTGAGTTTAGAGACCATCTGAAGAACAGATTTAATGGGCTGACCACTAATGACCAAAGACTAGACGAACTGTGGAATGACATTAAAGACGTCATCATGAAGAAAGCAAGAGGTCCTTAAAGAAGTCGGGAAAGAAGGAAAAGACGAAACAGGATGTCAGAAGATACTCTGAAACTTGATTTTGAATGTTGGGCAGCTAAAGCAAAATGAAAGAAAGGCCAAGTAAAAGAATTAAATAGACTTCAAAGGGCAGCTCGAAAAGACAAAATGAAGTATTATAATGACATGTGCAAAAAGTTGGATATAGAAAACCAAAAGGGAAGAACATGCTCTGCATTTTATCAAGCTGACAGGGGTCCACAAAGAGACATTTACCAGAGCTGTGATTTCTAAGAAGTACATTTAGAGTTACACAGACCTTGGGCTGGAAAGTGTTGAGCTGAGACTCCAGTCATGCTGGAGGTTCCACCCCAACAGCTGAGAAAATGCTTATCCTTTCTCACCTTCCATGACACAGGAATCACTCCCAGTGCTTCCATCTTTGGACTGCTCTGATCATTGAAAAGTCCTCTTTAAGAGTCCACATTGCCTGTGACTTCTCTTCACTGTTCCCAGTGGCAGAGAAAAGTATCCAAGTTGGAGAGGACACTATGTGCAAGGGATCAGTGTAGAACAGGGAAAGAAAAAGAGAGACTGAGATTAGGTACGGACACAAGCCCATTGCTGTGGAGTTGATCCTGGCTCATAGTGACCCTACAGTGACCCTCCAGGTCACTGTGAGCCAGGACACTATTACAGGATAAAGGAAAACTGCCCCCATAGGGTTTTACAAAGTTGTAATCTTTTTTTCATTGTTATGATTGAGTGAAAATATAAAATCCCATATAAATTTGCATACCTGCCAATGAGAGGCTCCCACTGCTCTCCCTGCCCAGTGACAGCACACTCCTTCTCTCTGTTCTGTACATGTCCTATCCTCCTAACAATCTCCTATCCTGTCCTCTCCACCCTTTCCTCCGTGTCCAGTAAGAGGTCAGGCAGATGACATCCTACAGATGCATAGAACCATAAAGTGCACACGTGGTATCATCACTCTGTGTCACCAAGTCCAATCCATTTCTGTCCAAAGAGTTGACCTCCACTATGATTTATGGACAGGGGCAGCATCAGGGCCGGGGGCATGCTCCCAGGGGGACCCCAAGCAAAGTTGTAATCTTTATGGAGACTGACTGCCTCATCTTTCTCCTACCAAGTCATTGGTGGGTTCCAGCTGCTATCTTTAGGTTAGTGACAGATCATTTAACAATTGGAATACCAGGGCTCCCACTCAGAGTTACAGAGAACTAAAGATTCTTCATAATCGGGACACTGAGCAAGTGGGTGTTATGGATTGAATTGTGCCTATCCCCCCCTCCCAAATATCTGTAGATCTGGCTTGTCCATGATTCCCAGTACTGTGTGACTGTCCACCATTTGCCATCTAATGTGAATCCCATCTCTGTCATGTTAACAAGGTGAGGTTAGCAGGCTGCAATTATATTGATGATGTGTGGCTATCTACAAGATTAGGTGGTTGTGTCTTAATCTCTTTTGAGATTCAAAAAAGAAAGAAGTGAAAGAGAGGAAACTTACACCACTGAAGAAATGGCACTGAGGTCAGAGTGCATCCTTCGAACCTGGGGTTCCTGTGCTGAGAAGCTCCAGGACCAAGGAAAGAGGACCCTTCTCTGAAGTTGCCTGAGAGAGAAAGGCTTTCCCTGGAGCTGGCACCCTGAATTCTGACTTTTAGCCTGCTAGACTATGACAGAATGAATTTCCGTTTGTTAAGCCATCCACTTGTGATATTTCTGTTATAGTAGCACTAGATGACTGAAACAGGGGATAAAGTATTGGCAGGCTGAAAAAGAATCTGAGTTCTGCCCTGAGGAGAACCAGAGCCTGCCTCTGAAGTAAATTAGCAAGGGAGAAATTGTGCCCTGTGGAAAGTCTCCCAGGTGCCCTTGTGGAAGAGGATCAGGAGCTTAGTTAACACCTAGAAGGCCAGCTAGGAGGGCATGCATAAGCCTGAAGAAGAGGCTGGGCTACCACACTGGGTGATTGACAAGGTGGACAGGTGGGAAGTCTCCCCAGCTATAGGAAAGGTTGATTGAGCACACTTACATTAGATATAAGATGATAGCAAGTCCAAGAACATGGCCTATACGTGACATTGGCCTGGATAGGGGGACCCATGAAGTCTTGTCTTTAGGTAAAGAGGTAAGTTTATTTGGGGACATGAGGCTTGTGAGATGTGTGGGAAGCCATCTGGAGATTTCAGGAATAGCTGTAGAAGGAGCCCTGGTGACACAGTAGTTAAACAATCCGAAGTTAACCGAAAGGCTGTCAGTTCAAACCTGTCAGCTGCTTCACAGGAGAAAGATGTGGCAATCTGCTTCTATAAAGATTTATAGCCTTGGAAACCTTATGGGGCAGTTCTACTTGTTCTATAGGATCTCTAGGAGTTGGAGTCAGCCAGGCAGCCATGAGTTTGGGTTCAGGTTTAGAAATAGAAGATTCAGATCCATTCCCCAGATTGATACCCGTCCTATGAAGCCCTCTGCAGGATCTTCTCTCCCCAGGCTTCTGAAAGATGAAGTTAACCCAACCCTGGCTGGTGCCATCGTTTCTCAACAGACGTTCTGTTTCAAACAAGGAGTTTCCTGTGTGGGGGCAGTGGAGACTGCGGAAGGTAGTTGACAGGGGACTTGGGCAGCCTGGAGTGGCTGGGGAGGAATGATGGGCCTGGTGTTTCCCCTCCTCAGGGATTGCTCCAGGTCAGCTTGGGCTGTTGGTGGAGGTTTGAACCAGGTGAGACCAACTGGGCAGCAACAACTCCAGTTGGCTAGGCTTGTCACCAACACACATAATGTATAAAATGTAAATTCCTGTTTTACTAAGCCTTCACAAGGAAATATTTCTCATTTGGCAAGAGGTGTTAGAAGTGATATCAGCACTCACTTCTGGTTAGAAATGGGGACTAGCACCTTGAGTCTGAATTTAAAGAAAATTGGAGTCAAGGCCCTTTAAAGGGCTTAGGAACTGCCAGGAGAAGAAAAGATTGAATAAGATTGTAAAAATTAGTTTAAACAAAGAGAAAAGAAACCCACAGGATTATTACACTAGCAATACATAATTATCTCAGTGAAATAGAAAGTGCAAACACTGATGCGTACTGAAAAAAAAAAAGAATGTCTTTCAATTCCCTCCTTCTTTTTAGGCCTAGGAGGAGGGGCGGGGACTAGCCGAATGGGACTGGGTTCACCCATCCCTTGTCCCAAGAGGTCGAGCCCCAGTGGAAGTTGGCCGACAGGAGGGGTTTCAAGGCTCAGTCTCCCTGGCAGTGTGAATGGAGCTCTGGATGCTGACCTGCCACGCGCCGGGTTCTGGCACTGTGGTCCGGCGGTACCTGCCCCTAAACGGTCCTGGCCGCCGTCTCCGTGAAATGGGGCGAGGCGCGCCTCCATCCAGCTGCTGGGCGGATGACGGGCACCGAGGCAGGGGCCAGAGGGATTCTGCTGGAAGCTGGTAATTAATAAATGAAATGCCCTGGGACTGCTGCGTAGCCGCCTCAGATGACATATCTGTCGCAGGCTCGGCAAACCATTAAATGACCATTTTCTGACAGAACGACTTCCCCGCCGCTGCTGCCGCCTCTGAGCTGCCTTGACTGGCCAGGGGTAGATTTCTTCTTCTCGCCCTTTCCTCCTCCAGCCCCTCCCCAGCTCGCGCCCTCCGTGGCCCCACGCCATCGCGACACCGCTTCCCCCTAGCTGTGCGGTGGCTGCAACGCGCGCTCTGTGTCCTTGCATTTCTGCTACTCTGCACTCTGCATCTCTAAGGGTCCCCCTGCCTCTCAGCGTTTCTGGGCGTACGTGTCTTTGCCCTCCCGGCCCCTCTGTCTCCGAGTGTCTCTGGCCCCCGTCCCCGCCCCCCGCCCTGCGCCCACGTCCCTCTCTTTGTGTCGCCTCTCTTTCTGGGTCTCTGCCCTCTTCTCCCCGCTGCGCTTTCGCTCACCCCTCGTCTCTGGCCTAGCCCGCCCCGCTCCCTCCCCGTCTGTCTCGCTAGCTCTCCCCCCTCCCAAGCCCCTCTCTGTGTCTGCCTCAGCCTCCCCCTCTTCCCCTCCCCCCTCCCGCCGCCTGACGGCTCCAGTTCATTTCTGCCTGTTTAATTGGGCCCCGGATGAGTTTGGTCGACAGGGCCATTCATCATGTGGCCGCTGCTGGCGGCGGAGCCCGGGGGAGTGAGGCTGACAGCTCCGCCAGGCTGGGATGCGGCCTGCGTCGGGAAGTTCACATATTTGGGCATTAGTGCAGCTATTAGTTTAACAAGCTTCGTTTATCCTTGTCACTACCACTTCAGCTTCCCATGTAATCATTTGAAATGTAGATTACAGCCAGACAAATGGGACAGCACAGGACACATGGGTGGAGGGAGTGACACAGCAGCTCGTTAGGGCCACCTCACTAGCCCCATCTTTTCCCAAGTAAGGCTGTGATTAGCTTCATACCCACATGATTTCAGTGAGAAGCTCCAGTCACCTGTGCCAAACCCCTGGTGTTGGGCGGAGGTGCCCGGGATGTGCCCAGGGGAGGGATTGGTTCCTGCCGGGGTTGGATCCTTCTGGGCCCAAGCCCTTCTGGGTCACAGTCCAAAGACCTCTCCTCCTCCCATCAACCCTACAGAGAAACATGGCCATGGCTAGCGCCTAGCAGGCTGCTCCTGAAACCCCTCCCCTCAGAGGTCTTCCTCCCAAGATGAGATGGCCTGGAGACCCTGGCTGCTCCTGCCAGCCCTGATCTCAGCACTGTCTCTCTGTGAGTCCTGAGCAGGGTCTAGACCTCTCTTGCTTCACAGACCCCATCTGTAAAAGGAGAGGTTCACCTTAGATCTGCCAGCCTACTTCTCCCCATTCCCTGCCATCTTAGTCATCTCATGCTGCTCTGATAGAAATACTACAGGTGGATGGTTTTAACCAAGAGAAGTTTACTTCCTCGCAGGAAATTAGAAGAAAGGTCCAAATTTGGGGTGTCAGCTCTAGGGCAAGGATCGCTGTCTCTCTCACCCTTCTCATCAGTGTTCTCCTGGGCTAGGAACTTCTCCATTGAGGCACCCTTGGTCCTTTGGACTAGAAACTGCTCCCTGTATGACCCTGGGTCCAAAGGATAAGCTCTGCTCCTGGTACTCCTTTCTGGTGGTATACAGTTCCCATGTTTCTCTGCACTGCTTCTCTTATATCCTAAGAGATTGCCTCAAGATAAAATACAATCTACTAGGTTAAGTCTTGCCTAGCCAGTAGGACTGCTGCCCATTATCCTTCCTTAACATCACAGAGCAAGGATTTGCAACATATTGGAAAATCACATAATAGTGGGAATCATGGCCAACCCAGTTGCTACCACGTTTTTGGCAGGTACATAAGTCAAGCCATGACACTTGGTTCCTCTGGTGGGGTCACCCAACCTCTGGGTTGTATTTCTATTCTTCATGCTGTAAACGGAAAGCTCTTCTAGAAATGTAAATCTGATTGCATCAAGGCCTCTGTGGCCCTCAGAATAAAGACAGAACCCCTCAGCAGGGTTTGGAGGGGCCCATGGGACCTGTCACTCCTAACCTTCCAGATTCATTTTGTCTGTTCCCCATCCTTTGTTGTCTGCTCTTCATCTCCCTGCACCCCTGACAGTTGTCAAATCCCGAAGCTCTCTCTCTCATCTCTGGGTTTTGCGCATGCTATTTTTTCTAAGAAATGTCCTGCCCCCTCACCCACCACCCAGTGTTCCTCTTCCTACGTGCTCCCTCCAGAGCCCTATTCCTCCTTATTATCGCTTTTAACACACGGGATCACACTATCTGAGTGTTTGCATCCCTCAGTTCACTGTGAACTCCATGCAGACAGGGCCTGCCTTGCTCAGATTCTGGCCATCTAGGAGAACAGGTGAAACACAGGCAGTGGAGTGACTGAGACACCTGGACAGAAGGGCAGTCATGCACTAATATTTCCCAAACTCTAATTGTGTTAAGCCAAAACTCCTTTCTCCTGGCTCCCTGCTTCCCCCCTCCTGTTAGCTCTGGGCCCAAACACACACATCAGCCTTTTGAAAGGTCTGCATCTTATTCTTCTTGGGAAGGCTCCTCTGAATTAATCAGGGTTCCAGCAGAAAGGGGTAGCCCACTCTGAAAGTTTATCTGAGGAGATTTTAGTGATGAGCCTACGTGCGGTGTGAGCAGGGTCTTGGAAACCAGCGAGGAATGGTGAAACATCTATGGGGTGCCATTACCTCCCTAGACCTGAAGGAGAGGGAATGTTATTACCAGATCCTGGAGAAAGAGCAGAAGCCATGGGAGAGGGTCTGCAAGAAAACGGAGCTCTAGAAGACAGCCACTGGATGAGGTGAGGGTGAGTTAAACATTTGGCTTCTTACCCTTCTCTTCCTCCAGCCTCTTCCTGGTGTCCCCACTGTCAGAATCCAGAGGGCTGGCAGGGTTCGGGGGGAGGCAGTCTCTGTAATGTGGTGTGTAGAAATCAACCTCCTGGAATTGGGCAGGATGGAGGACAATTGCAGAGCACCCAATATTCCTCCCTTCTAACCCCAGGGCACCTCAGGCCAGTCCCTCTGCAGGGAGGTCACAAGGAAAGTGTATCTCAGAACCTCTACAGAGGGCTCCACATAGTGTGGACATGATCATCAACTGCCTTTTATATTGATCCCTTCACTGTCACACCGACCCAGCTGGGCCAGAGGAGGCCCAAACTCTGAGTTGCTTTTTTCACCTCTTCCCCTGCTGAGGAGCTTGTCTCTGTTTTCCCCCTGACACCTGAATAATGACACCAGACCTTGAAACCAACGAGTCGTGAATCAAAGTGGCTTCTTGCTATCATAAAAGAGATGTTCTAAACCCAAACATAAAGATCGTTTTATCTTTATTAATAGTTTAATGCATCTGAGAAAGCTATTTGACATTTTTTACACCTCCAACTCTTTCCTTCATGCATTGCTGGTTAGATTACACCAAGGTTCAGCCACTTAAGTCCACTTAATAACTGACTAAATTCTACACTGAATTTACATTGAGCTACAAGCTGGTTCAAGGATACAGATGAATTTACTGGTGGAAGAAAAAAAAAATCCAGCACCCTGATTCCGAAGTTGTAAATCTGCCCTAATAATGAAAAAGGAATTAGTTAAACTATTGGGATTGATATTTTGTTTAATAAGACTTCCTGATGAAGGCTGTTCCTAGAGAAATGTACCTCAATTAATAACTGGGAGTGAGATATTTTCTTCACCTATTTAATTAAAGTGAAGCACTTTAAACACACATGTGAAATGAATTGAAAACAGAATTTGGGACAAGAATTATTCAATCCGTAGCAACATCAGTGCAATGCATTTAGAGGAGAAAGCCTTGGTAATTAATGACATGTGAATTAGAATAACATCTGATTGGCTAATTGTTTCTGTTGTAGATACATATCACCACCACATCATAAACACACATTCAAACACATACGACTACACTTAACATATACATGTACATACATTACAACCTAGCACACCATACAAAAACATGTAATCCCCAAAAATAGCACACCCTGGGGACAGATATGCAAATATTCTGTCAACAAAAGACACATTTCATGCATAGGTCCATGTATTATTGCACACATTTACTTATAATGGAGTCTTAGTGAAGCAAACAGAAACATATGTTCTCCACCTCTCCCCAACTTCTCAGAAAGAAAACGAATTGTAACTGTCAGAAATGTGATAGGACTGTCAAAGACACATGCGAAAAAAAAACAAACCACGTAAGTTGTGAAACATAAATCCAAGTTCTATTTGTTCTGTGACAGTGTATAAACCACACATTTTTCATCAAGATAGAAAATTAAAACCCTTGCCAGATTTAGAATTCCTGGAAAAGGTGGATAGAAAACCCAGTGTCCTGGAGAAAGGAGAAGGAACTGTTGGCTGGCCTAGGATTGAAGAACTGCTTCAGGACCATGGACAGCACAACATAATTGGCTCTCTTCCCCTGTGTTTGAGTGCTGTATTCACACACCCAGGGCTGTGATTGGCCAAACAGTCCATAGACATATTCCCCACTTATACTATTTCTTGAATAGACATAGGTTCAACCTCTGAGGATTACTCCAAGTAGCCCTAATCTCCACATAGGTCCATATCTTCTACACTCCCCACCCCTACCCCCAACCTCTGCTCCCCCATGATGTTTGCTTGATTCATTTCAAACCCCCAAGCAGCCTGGAGAACTCTTCAAACAGTTTAATTTCTATTAACTTAACATTTCTTGACCAGAAAGAGGAAGGCATAATCTAATTCTCCCAGTAACAATCAAATACTAGTTAAAACAAGTTAATTCTAGTCCTTAGGGAACTAAATAATAATATTTTTCCACTGAGAGATACGTTTATTTACCTTACATTTGGCTTTTCTTTCCCGAAGTCAGCTGGTTTATCACAAGGAAATGTTCCACAATTTCTTGAAAAGCTCAGTGTTTTTAATGGACTTTCTGTGGAACAGCCCCTAAGCCACCTGAAGACTAAATAATGACATCCTTTGGTTCATTCTTATCCAGACAATATTCTTCCTCCCAAAGGCCTCATGGTTCAGGCAAGCAGACTTCTCTTTGCAAAAGCTACACATACCTCCATGTAGTTTGACCCCAATGCACCCCTAAGCCACCATTTCTAATAGCTACCCCTGGAAACCTTCTGCTGACAGGTAGTCTACTGCCATTGGCAGCCTGACACTTCTTTGGCTTGAAGGTAATTTTCAATGACAGGTTCCTCATTGTGGCCAGAGTTCTGCAATTTCATTTTTTAGTTTCTTTCCAGCCTTCAAGTGGGTTCCGAGTGCCTGGGGGCTTCAGGTAGCCTTTGAGGGATAAGGATCACCACAGGGAGGGCCAGATACAAGGGACCCTCAGCCTCTTTGACTCTCAGTTTTGACTTCGAGTCCTCATGGTGACTGCTGTTTCCATTGCCTTTGATTACTTAAGAACCACAGGCTTATTGAGCTTTTGAAATGGAAGGACTGGATGTTACGTGTATCACTGTTATATCCCTTACCCCACTATACAGATGGAGAGACCAAGTCCAAGTAAGGACCTTCTGTCAGGTGTGAGATGGATCAGGCAGGAAGATGATACAAATTCACCCTATCTCCTGTCTTCCTCCAGTGCAACTCAGCAAATGTTTATTCAGTGAAGACTGACTGGATGAATGAAGGAGTGATTCTGAACCAGACAGTGTTATAGGCAATGGATATACAGTAATGTGTCTGAACATGTGCTACTCATGTGCCAATACCTAATCTTCCTTTTCTCATAGTAATAGAATTTGTAGCTAACCAGAATAAAAATCACATGTCCCAGCCTCCTTTGAAGCTAGATGTGGCCATGTGGTTACGTTCTAGATAATGGAATATAAATGTCAAATGTCAGCTTCCAAGAACCTTGCTTGTAGTTAGCTGCTTCTCTCTCTCTCTCCTCCAACCTAACACCTCCATCAAGGACCTTGAGCTGAAGGACATGGCCTCAGGAAGGTCTGGGAGCAGCTGTACCCAAGTTTCCATATTAGCACTGAGTCACCTACCCCCAGTCTCTGCATATGTAAGAGAATAATCTTCTCTTTCATCCTTTACTATTCTAGATTTTTCAGTTACTTATGGCTGATCTAATTCTAATTACTATGGACAGTAAAAAGATACTAAAAAGCTTTGAAAAAAAATCTGTCCATTCTAGCTTTGCCAAGAAACATTGGGCTTATTTTCAAAAATAAATTTTACTAAGAAACTAAACTCAATGGTTGAATATATTGTAAAAAGTTTTATATGTATATACACATATACATAATCTCTATATACATGTATGCTTATGTAATATATGCCTGAAATACATCTGGAAGAATATGGGGATCAAAACATCCTTCTAACTCAGAACTGAAGCCACTCCCAAAGTTTACCTTTCATATTAGCAGGTCTAAAACCAAACAGTAACATCCATGAGGAACATATTCCTTAGAACTATCAAGTATTTGACACCAAATAGGCAACACCTGCCCAAAAGCAAAGAGAAGAAGGCAGGAAGGGGCTAGAAAACCAGACAAATGGAAATGAGGAACCTGAGATAGAAAGGGGAAGAGTGCTGACATGTTTCAGGGATTGCAATCAATGTCATCAAAAAAATTTGTCTACAAATAATTGGAAAATTGATTTGCCCTGTAAACTTTTACCTAAAAAGATAAAACAAACTCACCACCACTGAGTCAATTCTGACTCATAGCGACCCTATAGGACAGAGTAGAACTGCTCTATAGAGTTTCTAAGGAGTGCCTAGTGGATTTGAATTGCCAACCTTTTGAATAGCCGCCAAGCTCTTAACCAGTAACCCACTGTACTACCAGGGTTCCAAATTTTTGCTAAAGCCTAATAAAATGTTCAACAGATGAAAGAGAGTACATGGAGACTGGGATCATGGGAAAGAGGACTGGCAGATTTGGAGGTGGGTGGAAGGAAGTGAGACTTTCGTTGCCTACTTTTTGTTGTGTTTGACTTTTATTTTAACCATGTGTATATGTTATTTTTTAAATGTAAAATTAAAAAAGAAATGAGATACTATTCTGTATCATGCAGGTCCCCATTCCAATTACTATCTGATGGGCCCTTTTCAGCATTGCCAAGGGGATATCCAGCTCCCACTTGGACGTCTCAACAAGGGGGCACTCAGCACCTCCCATGGGAGCTTAAACTGTCTGCAGATAAAAGGAAAAATGGCAAACATGCCAACCTCTTTGCACCCCAGTTCCCACCTCACAGGACTCTGGCGATTGCCCATGTCAGGGTCAGCATGTCTTCCCCACTCAGTAAACGCTGCTGATTGCTGTTACCGCTCCTCATTCCTGTGCAGTCACTTAGAGTTCATCATTCCTGCCTGTGACACATTCACCCTGTGGAATGCAGCCTGCTTATCAGGAATTCTTATGTCTAATAGTTATGTGGGCAAAGCCAAGACTTCTGTTGTGTTAACACATAGAAGTGCTGGTTGTGCTTGTTACATCAGCTGGCATTGCCTTAACCAACACACAGTTGACATAGTACATGAGTGAATGGGGTCTGCACCCATATGATCTGTGCTTTAAAAACTCTTAAGCGTTTCAGGAGTTTATCTGCTGTGTTCTAGAAAGCATACACAATATTTTAATTCCACTTTAAAGGCTTTCTTTCCAAACTTCTTCAGGGGCTTCCTCTATTTAAAAGACTCATTTATAAAAACTACTACTTAGCATTTTCAGAACTTGTTATCCTATTCAGCAGAGTTTAAGTCGGGAGGCTTTGAACTCAAACAATTACTGCTCTTGATTAACAACAAGAACTGATGAGTTGGCCTTTCCAGTGTGCTAAGCAAACTCAGCCAAGCAGAAAATATCACTGAAGGGGAAACAACGGGAAGTGATTTTCTTGGTTACATTATGAGCCATTGCGATATTTACACATGTTTGTGGATAATGTGGGAAACTCTGCTGCTCGCGTGCCCTTCCAGATAATTCTGTTTGGCTTGA
This sequence comes from Heterohyrax brucei, assembly GCA_028571685.1. Classification (NCBI taxonomy): domain Eukaryota; kingdom Metazoa; phylum Chordata; class Mammalia; order Hyracoidea; family Procaviidae; genus Heterohyrax; species Heterohyrax brucei. The sequence continues at coordinate 43,294,281 of CM053150.1, forward strand.
AACACCATGTTCCCCACTGACCTGGGCTATAAACATCACTCTGTGACTGGAGGCAGCCAGCGCAGTGAGAAAACCACAGATCTGGGAGTAGTCAGGTCGGGGTGCAAGCCCCTCACTCTGCCCCTTTTCCCTTCCTGTTTCTCTATGTGTCCATGGGACCAGCACCCAGGCCTAGAGGGTTAAGAGGCACTTTTTCTCTCATATTAAAGGACAGTTTGGTGGCAGTGCACAGGGGTGTTCACTTCTCCACACCTTCTCTAGCACTGGACAGTTTTTTTCTTTTTTTTTTTCCTTCCCCTCATGACACTTTTTTTTTTAATTGTGCTTTAAGTGAAAGTTCACAATTCAAGTCAGCGTCTCATACAAAAACTTAGAAACACATTGTTATGTGACTCCAGCTGCTCTTCCTATGGTGAGACACCACACTCTTCCTCTCCACCCTGTATTTCATGTTCATTCAACCACCTTCTGTCCCCTTCTGCCTTCTCATCTCACCTCTGAACAAGAGCTGCCCATTAAGTCTCATGTATCTACTTGAGCCAAAAAACACAGTCCCCACCAGTGTCATTTTATGTCTTGTGGTCCAGTCTAATCTTTGTCTGAAGGGTTGGCTTCAGAAATGGTTTTAGCTCCAGGATAGCAGAGAATCCTAAAGCCATGGTTTTCTCAGGTCCTCCCAGTCTGTCAGACCATTGAGTCTGGTCTTCTGACTAGAATTTGAGTTCTGCACCTCAATTTTCTTGTGCTGCTCCGTGGATTCTCTGTTGTATTCCCTGTTGGGGTGATCACTGGTGGTAGCTGAGCATCATCTAATGATGATGCTAATGAAGTCTATGGTTTATATTTGGGCTCATATTTCCCTTGTGTCTTTCATGTTCTTCATTCTTCTTTGCTCCAGTGGGTTGGGGCCAATTGAAGATTCCTTAGATGGTCGCTTGCTGGCTTTTAAGACTCCAGGCACCACTCACCAAAGGTGGATGCAGAACATTTTCTTAATAAACTTTGTTGTGTCAGTTGACCTAGATGTCATCTGAAACCATGGTCCCCAGACCCTACCACTTTGTCCCTGAAAGTGTTTAGTTGTATTCAGGAAACTTCTTAGCTTATGGTTTAGTCCAGTTGTGCTGCCTTCTCCTGCACTGTGTGTTGTCCTTCCCTTCACCTAAAATAACACCTGTGTACCATCTAGTCAGTGAACGTCCATCTCCTCCCTCTCTACTTTTGTAACAATCAAAGAATGTTTTCTTCTGTTTTTAAACCTTTTCTTGAGTTCTTACAATAGTGATCTAATACCTTGTTTGTCCTACAAAAGATCTTTTTTAAAATTATTTTTCTATTGCTGTAAAAATATGTATAACATAGCAATTGCCAACTTAATGCTTTTATACATACAACTGACATCAATTATTATATTAATCATGTTGTGTGAATATCACTTGTGTAAGCTGTCAAGTTTTCAATCATCATAAACAGAAACTCAAGGCTTTCTTAACAGTGACTCTTCCCCTCCTTCCCATTTCTGGTAACCACTAGTAAACTTTGGTATCTGTACATTTGCCTATTTTAGACACTACATATAACTGTAATCACACAATACTTTTTGTATTATGATTGAATGAAAATGTACATTTCCATATAAATTTGCATGCCCACCTATATGCAGATCCCATTGTTCTTCCTGCCTGGTGGCAGCACACTATTCCTCTCTGCTCCACGCATGTCTCATCCTCCCAACAATCTCTGGGCCCTTCCTCTCCACCCACTCCCCTTCCTCCAGTAAGAGGTCAGCAAGATGACATCCTATAGATGCATAGAACCATAAAGTGCACACATGATATGGTCACTCTGTGTCACCAAGTCCAATCCATTCCTGTCTGAGAGTTGACCTCCATTATGATTTATGGACAGGGGCAGTATCAGGGCCAGGGGCCATGCTCCCAGGGGAACCCCAAGGCCCATGAATCATGAATTGCTGCAGCCCTTTTTATTCTTATGTTGCCAGTGAGATTCAACTTTGTGAGCTCCATTACGGCGATCACTGGTGGTGGGCAGGCACCATCCAGTTCTTCCAGTCACAAGTCACTGTAGTCACCCACTCACGTGGGTGTCTCTGTCTTCTGGGTTCTCTTTCCCCCATGTCGTTTTGGTCCTTGGTGATCATCCGTTCCTACTAAGTTGGGACCATTTGCTGTACCCTCAGATGGCAGCTTGGCAGCTTTTAAGACCCCAGATGCCACTCACCAATAGGGGTTGCAGAGGACTCTCTTAGCAAAATGCTAATTGTACCAATTGGCTTCAATTTCCCCTGAGAGGATGGTCCCCAGCCCCCCACCCCAACTGTTCTATCCTTTCAATACTGGGTTAAAATGGGGGGAGTAATCATGTTATGTTGAATTCCAGTTAATACTAATCTTCTTTCTAATATGTGCTGTCTCAGATTTCACCTGGCCAAATTTCTATCAACTATTTAATCTAAACCCTTCCCACCTCCACCTCCCTCTCTCCCCACCCTTGCAGCCATCAAAGAGTCTTTTCTCCTATTCATGAATCTATTTTTAACTTCTTATTGTAGGGGTCTCATACAATATTTGTCCTTTTGTCACTGACTACTTTCACTCAACATAATGTCCTCCAATTGAAACCAGGTTATGAGATGTTTCCTAAAATGATCACTGTTCTTTATCGTTGCATAGTGTTCCATTGAGTATATGTACCATAGTTTACCTATCCATTCCTCTGCTGTTGGGCATCTAGGTTGATTCCATCTTTTGGCTATTGTGGACTGTGATAAACATTTGTGTGCATGTACCAGTTGGTGTGAATGACCTGGATTCTGTAGCATATATTCCAAGCAGTGGAATTACTGGGTCAAAAGGTATATCTAGATCCAGCTTTTTAAGGAAGCACCAGATTGCTTTCCAAAGAGGTTGCACCATTTTGCAATCCCACCAACAGTGTAGAAGAGTTCCAATTTCTCCACAGACTTTCCAGGATTTGTTGCTTTGCATTTCGGGGATCATCGCCAAACTTGTTGAGGTGAGATGGTATCTCAGTGTACTTTTGATTTGAATTTCTTTAATAGCTAATGATTGTGAGTATGTCCATATGTATGTTTTGGCTGCCCGGATCTCCTCTTTAGAGAAGTGTCTGTCCATCTCCTTTGCCCATGGCTTAATTGAATGATTTGTCTTTTTCTTATTGACATTCTGTAGTACCTTATACATGATGGAGATCAGGCATCAGTCTGATGTATAGTTGCCAAATATTTTTTCCCATTCTGTAGGTGGCCTTTTAATTCTATTAATAAATTCTTTGGATGAGCAAAAGTCTTTGATTCTTCGTAGTTCCCATTTATCTATTTTCTCTTCTGTTTTTTGTGGTTTGTTTGACAGATTTTGAAGTCTGTCTACATTGTGTATTAAAACTTCCACTGTTGTTCCAGCTTTTTCTTGGATGAGCTTTACTGTTTTAGATTTGATATTTAGGACTTTTATCCAGTTTGAGTTGGTTTTTGTATAAGATGTAAGATATGTGTCTTGTTTCAATTGTTTCGCAGATAGATACCCAGTTTTGCCAGCACAATTTGTTGAAGAGATTGTTTTTTCCTCAGTTTAATGTCTTCGGGCCTTTGTCGAATATCAACTGTTCATAGGAAGATGGTGTCATCTCTGGGGTATCAGTTTTGTTCCATTGATCTATCTGTCTCTTTTTGTACCAGTACCAGGTTGTTTTCACTACTGTGGCAGTGTAATAGTTTCTAAAGTAGTGAGAGGGTAGTGAGAGGCTTCTCAGTGTGTTCTTCTTCTTCAGTAGTGCTTTACTTACCTGGGGCTTCTTCCCTTTCCAAACAAAGTCGATAATTTATTTCTCCATCTCATTAAAAAAATGTCACTGGAATTTGTATTGAGATTGCATTATATAAGTAGATTGCTTTGGCAAAATAGACATTTTTAGACTGTTAAGTCTTCCTATCCATGAGCAGGGTAGGTTTCTCCGTTTATGTAAGTCTCTCTTAATTTGTTATAGTAAGGTCCTGCAGTTCTCTTTGTAAAGGTCTGTTATTTCTCTGGTTAGATTTATTCCTAGGTACTTTATCTTCTTGGGGGCTATAGTAAATGGTATTGATTTCGTGATTTCTTCATTAACAATCTTGTTGTTGGTATAAAGGAATCCTACTGATTTACTTATGTTTACCATGTATCCTGAGACTTTGCTGAACTCTTCTATCAGTTTGAGTAGTTTACTTACAGATTCTTTAGGATTCTCTGAGTATACAGTCATATCATCTGCAGATAGGGAGATTTTTATTTCTTCTTTGCTGATGCAGATGGCCTTTATTTCTTGGTCTTCTCTAACTGCTCTGGCTAGAACTTCTAGTACAATGTTGAATAGGGGAGGTGAGAGTGGGCATCCTTGTCTAGTTCCTGTTCTCAAGGGAAACCGTTTCAGCCTCTCTCTATTCAGGATGACGTAGGCAGTTGGCTTTGTATAAATGGCCCTTATTGCACTGAGGAGTTTGCCATCTATTCCTATTTTGCTGAAAGTTTTTAGCATGAATGGGTGTTGGACTTTATCAAATGCCTTTTCTGCATCAATGGACAAAATCAGGTGATTCTTGTCTTTTGTGTTATTTATGTGGCTGATCACATTAATTGTTTTTCTGATGCTGAACCAGTTTTGCATCCCTGGTATGAATCCAACTTGGTCATGATGGATTATTTTTTGGATATGTTGTTGTATTCTATTGGTAAGAATTTCATTGAAGATTTTTGCATCTAGATTCATGAGTGATATCAGTTTCTAGCTCTCCCTTTTTGTTGGGTCTTTCCCTGGCTTTGGTACCAAAGTTATTCTATGAATTATAGAATGACTTTGGAAGTATTCCATCCCTCTCTATACTGTGAAATAGTCTCAGTAGCATTGGAGATAACTTTTCTCTAAAAGCTTGGTAGCATTCTGCAGTGATGGGTTTATTAAGTTGTTCTGCTTCACCTTGTGATAATTTTGGTAGGTGATATGAATAAAGCAATTTGTCCATTTCCTCTAGGTTTTCAAATTTGTAAGAATATAGTCTTTTGTAGTATTCTGTTATGATATTTTTTTATTTCTGCTGGATCTGTTATGACCGCTCTCCTCTCATTTCTTATTTGGGTTATTTGTTTCCTTTCCTGTTTTTCTTTGGTAAGTTTAGCCAATGGTTTGTCAATTTTGTTGATCTTTTGAAAAAAACAGCTTTTTTGATCTTTTGAATTTTTTCAATTGTTCTTCTATTCTCTAATTGATTTAGTTCTGCTCTAATCTTTATGATCAGTTTTCTTCTGGTGACTGAGGGGTTCCTCTGTTGTTCTCTCTCTACTTGTTCAAGCTGTAGTGTTAGTTCTTTGTTTTGATTTCTTTCTTCCTTCCAGATGTGTGCATTTATGGGGATAAACAGACCTCTGAGCACTGCTTTGGCTGTATCCCATAGGTTCTGGTAGGAAGTGTTTTCGTTCTCATTGGAATCCATGAATTTCTTTGTTTCATCTTTGATTTCTTCTATAACTCATGGTTTTTTGAGCAACATGTTGTTCAGTTTCCAAGAGTTCCCCTTTCTGTCTATGTTTTTTCTGCTATTGATTTTGACTTTTATGGCTTTATGATCTGAGAAGATGCTTTTCATTAATTCAATGGTATGGATTTCGTTGAGAATTGGTTTATGTCCTAACACATGGTCTATTCTGAAGAATGTTCCATGTGCCCTGGAGAAGAAGGTGTAGTTGTCTGCTGATGGATAGAAAGTTCTGTATATGTCCATGAGATCTAGTTGGTTAATTGTGGCAATAAGGTCTTCTGTGTCTTTATTGAGCTTTTTTCTAGATGAACTGTCCAATATTGAAAGTGGAGTGTTGAAGCCTCCTACTATTATTGTGCAGTGATGTATCTCATTTTTGAGTGTAGTCAATGTCTCTGCAATGTATTACATATTTAGGTGCTCCAATATTAGGTGCATAAACATTTAATACTCTTATGTCCTGTTTGTGTATTGAACCTTTCAGCAATAGTGTCCATCCTTGTCCACGATGGTGGATTGTACATCAAAATCTATTTTATCTGAGATTAGAGTTGCCACACCTGCTCTTCTTTGTTCATTGTTAGCTTGATATATATTCTTCCATCCTTTAATTTTCAGTTTGTTCATATCTTTAAGTCTAAGGTGAGTTTCTTGTAGGCAACATATGGATGGGTCATGTCCTTTGATCCAAGATGTCACTCGATGTTTCTTTACTGGAGCGTTTAGTCCATTCACATTCAATGTAATTATTGGTAGATATGTGTTCAGTGCTGCCATTGTGACATGTTTATTTTTGTGTTGATGTTTTCTCTGTTCTTATTCTGTTCTGGGACATTCTTCTTCGTGAGTTGATTTTTCACCTTTTCAGGATTGGTTTTGTGTTTGTTGAGACTCCTGTATTATGTTTCTTGATTTGATATGTTGCATCTTTATTGTGCTTTACGGCTGCCCCTAAGATCCCCCTTAATAAACTATGTATAAAACCAATTTCAATTTATACCATTCTTACCAACTTCCTCTCCATCTGGAAGGACTATAACGACTGCAGTACATCCCTCTTTTTAGTATGATAACATCATAGTTTTCATGATATGATCACTGGATTATTTCTTTCACTATTACGGCTTTGATTGAGTTTGGAGCCTTTCCTAACTGAGTAGAATTCTGGGTGATGTGTCCTGTATTTGCTTCTAAAATATAAACTTAGTGGTTTTGTTCTTCTAAGCTGAGTGATTCTTTCAGTATTTCTTATAGCTTTGGTTTGGTTTCTACAAAGTCTCTGAGTTTCTATTTATCTGCGAATGTCTTAATTTCATTTTTATATTTGAAAGATAGTTTTGCAGCATATATAATTCTTGTTTGGAAGCTCTTTTCCTTCAAGACTTTGAATACGTCATGCCACTGTCTCTGCGCCAGCATTGTTTTTGCTGAGAAACACGACAAAATCCTACAGGGTTTCCCTTTGAATGTTAGCTTTGCTTTGAGTCTTGCTGCCTTTAAGAGTTTCTGCTTATGTTTCATTTTGTTAAGCTTGGTTATAATATGTCTTGGAGTCTTTCTTTTGAGATCTATATTGCGTGGCATTCGATATGTATCTTGGACATCTGTGTTCTCTTCTTTCATTTATTCTGTCAGCAGCTCAGCAACAATACTCTCTGTGTCCTCAGGTGTCTTGCTCTGTTCAGGAACTCCAATTAATCATAGATTGTTCCTCTTAATAGAGTCCCACATGCTTGTTAATCCTTCTTCATTTTTCTTGTTTCTTTTTTCTGGTTTCTCCTCGTAGATGCTGGAGTCAGTAGCTCTGTCTTCCAAATCAGAAAGCCTATTCTCCATTTGTTCCATTCTGTTTTCTTGGCTTTGAATTGAAGTTTCTATGTCTTTGATTTTGTTATTGATCTGTAAGATTTCAGAGTACTGGTGTTCCATCAGATCAAACAGCTTGCTTAATTTTTCTTTTTGCTCTGCTGCATTTTGTATAAGGTCTAGGAGGGCTCTCTATATAAGTCATTTGTATTCACCTTCTGATAGTTTCAGAAAAGCTTCTTCGTCTGGTAAGCTGTGAGGTGCTTTCTTTTGGGGGACTTCTGAAGCCATGGGTGATTTCTTGGTTGTGGTTTACTCAAGAGTTTGGTGCTTTTTCGGCATCATGTGAGTCAATAGAGGCTGGGAGAGATGCTGTAAGGATGGACCATAGTTGTTTCTCTAGGCCTTCTTAAAATGAGAGGTAAAAAGTACCTGGCAACTTCCAAAGTCAATCAGGTTTCAGGTGTATAGGTCCCTGGCAAGGTAAGCACCTCTGTATCGAACCCCAGATGGTATAAACTAGCTCAAAATACAGAAAGGCTACTGCCCTGCTGGCCTCTGCTGTCGGGAACCCAGCTGTAGGCAACACTGTGTAGAACTGCTTTTCTGCCAGAAAAGCACTCTCCTCTGGGCAGGCACTGCCTCCCAGGTCAGGAAATAGGTCCACTTGAGGCTTCCATAAGGGTACCTTTGTCTCACCATGGAACAAGATGGTGTCCCACCTAAGCTCGCCATCTGGCTGGGACCAGGCTACCCTATGGCAGAGGCTGAAAGAGAGGCCAAACGTGCCAAGATCCACAGAGTCCACAGCCTCTGTTGCCGGGCCCCAGCAGTAGGCAACACTGTGTAAAATACTGCTTTTGTGCTGAAAAGGCACTCTCCCCCGGGCAGGCACTGCCTCCCAGCCTAGGAACTACATCCAGCTGGGGCCTCCATATGGGTGTCTCTGCCTCCCAGGGGATCAAGATGGTTTCCCGCACAAGCTTGCCACCACCTCAAGTACCGGCTGCTACATGTCAGAGGCAGAAAGAGAGGCCAGAGGTGCCAAGATGCACGGAGTCTAAAGCCAGGCTCTCAAAATATGGCAATTTCACTTGCCAATCCAACTAGCAGTGTGCCTGAGATTAGCGGCTAGTCAAGTCCCCAGCTCCACCCACCAGCAAAGATAGAGAAAAAAAAATTAAAATCATGAGTTACCTTCAGTCCATCTAAACCCTTGCTTGCAGGGAGTGGGGTCACACAAGAGAGGAGGTTTTGCATTCAGTGGTATTAAGTCCAAATTAACAGCCTTATGCTGCATCCTAGGGCTCACTAGGTGTCCAGAAGGCTCTGTTTAATTATCAGTTTAGGTCTTGGTTTCCAGAGGGATTTAGGGAGACATGTGTTTAGTCTGCCATCTTGACTCCACCCCCTCTGGGATCACACAACATTTATCCATTGTGATTGATACACTTTACTCAGCATGATGTTTTCAAGGTTGATCCATGCTACAGCATGTTTTGAGACTTTGTTTCTCTTTATAGCTGAGTAACATTCCATTGTATGTACATACATGTTTTGTTTACTCATCCACAAATGGACTTTAATAAAAGATCATTATGAATTTGCATCATATTGCTTTAAATCTAGGACTGAATAGGTACTAACATTTACTATGTCTTCATTTTTGAATGATCCAAGCATGTCTTTTACCCAATACAGCAATATTTTTTATATAATTGGATATACAATTTTCATATATTAAAGGCACTGTGCCTCTTGACATTTCTTAGGTTTTTTGTTTGTTTGGTTTGGAGTAGGTGTTTAACATATAAAAGTAAAAATAAATTAAGTAATCACATATTTCAATACTTTCCTTTGAGACACTGCTTTGTAAGCTTACAAAGTTATATTCCATAAGGATGCTTGAGATCTAGTGATCTGTAAACATATTAGTTTTGTTTTTTTAAAAAAAATGACTCTTTAATTCATGAGGAATTCATCTCAGTGTAAGAGGTGAGGTAAGTACCTTCCTGGGACCACTGTGGGGAGCTGAGATCTGGGTGACAGAGCCTCTTGCACAGGTAGGGGCTTAGACAGGCATGGACAGAAGGTTGCTGGGCAGAGGAGCACGTTAACTTTTTACAAATTAACTTTAAATTATGTATAATTCATTTCACTGAAGAAAATAAGAATGCACAGACTAGCAAAACAATAAATAAGATCCCAGATTTGCAGCTTGGCTGCTCTGTGGAGCAATTATAATCTTCCCTATAGGGTTCCTATGAGTTATAGCAGACTTGATGGCAGTGGGTTTGGTTTTTGGTCTGTGGTGCTAGAACAAAATAACAGTGGTCCAAAATCACAGTGGCACTGTCTCCTTGATTTGCTCCCAGTGATGCCACTCTACCTTCCCCGCCCCCCCCCAAGGCTTTGCTAACCATGTGTCTCTCCAAGGGACAGCTGTAGAGGGAGTGTGCTGTAGACAGCATTAAGCAGCATGGAGCCCTCACCTTATCTTCCCTCCACCCCTGATAGCTCTTCAGGGCTGGAAAAAGCCTTAGAATACTCCCCCTTCCTGCAGACTCCTAAGGACAGCGTCTTTGTTTCCTAATGCCGCTGTAATAGAAATACCACAAGTAGGTGGGTGCCTTTAACAGACAGAACTTACCGTCTTCACAGTTTTGGAGGCTAGAAATCTGAAGCTGGGGTGCCAGCTCCAGGGCAAAGACTCGTCTGCTCTGGGGGAAAACTCTTGTCTCAGCTTCTCGAGCAGTCTCTTTGGCATTCTTTGGAGACCTGCAAGGTATCTATCTTCAGCCCATTCATGCTTGCTTGCTTTGGGGCCTAAAACACTGTTTTTATAACTCAAAGTGTAATTAGGTTTAAGACACACTCTACACAGCTATGACCTCATTCATGGAACAGAGAAAATCTCATTCTCCAGCGAGTCAATTCTGACTCACAGTGACCCTATAGGACAGAGTAGAATTGCCCCTTAGGGCTTCCAAGGCTGTACACTTTTACAGAAGCAGATCACCACATCTTTTTGCTACAAAGCAACTGACAGATTGGAACTGCCCATCTGTTGGCTAGCAACCTAGTACTGAACCACTCTACCACTGTGGCTCCTCATGTCCAAAGTTACAGATAAAGCTTAGAAGTTAAAACATGTATTTTGGGGTTCACAACTCAATCCCTGAAAAGGGTCTCTAGTCTCTGGTTACACTTGTCACTCACCCCACTTTGAACAGCTCCATCTTCTAGCCTAGGCCAGCCCTCACCTTTGACCCAAAGCCCAGATTAGTCCTTACCTTTGACTCGATGACATCTACAGAACCGTGGAAAAGGCCAACAGTCCTTGGTCAAATCAGGGTAAATAATTCACTCTTTCTAACACACTCCTTTCCCCACCCCTGGAGCTTTGTGTGTACTGCTATCTCTTCCAGGAATGCCTTTCCTTTCTTCTAAAATTCCCAGTTGGAATCTTGCCCATTCTTCATGGCTCAGTTCAAAAGCCACCTCTTCCAGGAAGACTTCTCAGATCACTCTTCCTCCAACTGAATGGAAACCCTCCTCTGAGCCTCTACCTCCCTGTCTGTCCTATTCACAGGTAATACTGGTCATGTGCTGCCTGGAATTGGACTATGCATGTCATCTGTCTTCAGACAGCAGCTTCTCTGTAGCATTCATGTCTGCATTCCATCCTTGTTCAGGGGAGACTCCAACTGCAATTTGACTTTTGAATGTAAAATTTGTACTTCTTTACAGCAGAGAAGACATTTTGGCAAAACTCACATTTATCATTTGGAAAAACATTCATCCAATGCATAACATTCTTTCCTTACAACACTCTCCAGGTAAGTATTATGAGGTTTATACCCATTGTACAGATGAAGAAGTGAAGTCTCCTAGAAGTTAGAGAGACTGCTTGCATCAACAAATTGACCAGCAAGAGCTGGAGCTGAGATTCTCAGCCACAGCTGTTAAAAAGCCTTTATTCCCTCTACCGTGTTCACAGCCCTGCAGCAGCCCTCACTCCCACATTGGTCCTTTCCAGCTCAGGGCCTAGCTCCCAGGGAAGTTTATGGGATGAGTCGCAGACTTCCTGCCCACTCTCTGCCCCACTTTCTGACCCTCACTCAGTGTGGAGAGGCTGCCTGGGCATGTTTGGGGTAAGCAGTTCCACCTTCCTTACCTGGAGGCCTAGTCATGTGGGGGTTGCGCATGCCCTGGATGCTGGAGACACTGATGCCTGTTTCTGAGAGTGCACAGGTGTGAGATCTCTGTCCTCAGGGGATGAAGCACCTGCCTTGCCTCACCAGTGCCCATAGGTATGGGGTCTGATTACAGTTCCAAAATGCTGCCCTTTCTCTCAGAAGTTTGTGCCTCTGAGTCACGAGCTTCTGCCTAAGCCCATCTCTGTCTCCCCTAGGAATCACTTTCGTCACCATCCATTGCTGAAATGAATGGAGGCTGTGCAGCCTGCTTTATTAAATATGAATGAGTCGCAGTCCACAGCCCCCATGCGGTCACTAACCCACTCCATCTCTGGCAATTACCGTACTGCACACACTGTGCCAAGGGGCGCCGCAGTCCCTGCCTGCCCTTGTAGACTGACAGTACCCGGCAGGGGCAGGGCTCGGGTCTGCAGCTGCCTTGCCCCTGAACGAGAGTCACCGCTGGGCTCTGGGGCAGCCCAGACACTCAGCTCTGAAGGCTTGTGGACGGGGCACCTCCTACATAAGCATCATGGATTCTCGGACTCTGAGCTCTCGCCACATAAAGCCTGTGGCTTTGGGGACCAAAGGCCAGGTCTTCAGACTTGAGTGGCTCTGTTTGCATGTTAGAGAAGTACGGGCTGCACCCAGCCAATCCAGGTTCCAGGGAGTTTTAAGACCCAGCCTGGATCACATTAAGAACACATATGAAATACACACACTGACTGGAACAATTTCCATGTGTTAGGTCCCTGGATAGTGACAACCTTTTGACCTAAAGGTTCATGATTTGAACCCACCCAGTGGCACCGTGGGAGAAAGGCCTGGTGATCCGCTTCTGTGAAGATGACAGGCAAGAAGATCTTTGAAGAAGTTCTCATCTGTAACACATGAGCTGCTAAGAGTAAGAGTTCATTCAGCAGCAGTGGGCTTGGTTTCACACGTGTCATCTTAATCCCTATAAAACAACCCATGAAACTGTAAGTTTAATGCCAGCAGGCACCTACTTTGCCCTGCTCACTGTCCCAGTGTGGGGTACAGAGTAGATGCTCAATCAGTATTTGTCCAATGAACAACTATTTTGAAGATAAGAACTGCAAGAAAGAAGTTGGCTAAGGTCCTACAGCTAGTGCCTGTCAGAACCAGGAGGCAAATTCAGGTACAAGACTCAGCCATCACACTGCCCTGCCAAGCCAGCTGGCAGCCTGGGCCTCTTAAGGGCAGGGATTTCATCTCTCCCAGCCCCCATCCAGGCCAGAGTTCTGAGCTGCAGCTCAGTGTTCTGGTTTCACAGATTCCTTTTGACCTTAAATTCATCAGAAGGGCCAAATAAATTCTCTGCAGGCCCAGGTAGTTTTGTCAAAGTTGTCACACAAAGACCACATACGAATTAGTAAGGTCTAAAAAGATCCATTTCTTTTTCTGAACTTAAAAAATTACTTTTATTTTAGGAACCAATAAAATTATGGCAAATATTTACAAATAATTATCTCACATAAAGGTTACAGAAAATCAGTTCTTCACAAGTAACAGTCACTCATGAAAAGACACACAAATATTGAAACTACGCCAATCTTATTGCATGTTTCTCTGACTAATCTAAAATAAAGGTGTTGCAGTCAACCATTTAACTTAGAAGAAAAGCACAGATTCCAGATTTGACAAGAAAACAAAAATTTAAAAAATTAAACAAAAATCCCACCCCCTGTTTTTTCCCAAGTCCCTCCCCTCACCCCTGCCCTCCTCCCAACAAAAGAAAAATATGTCCAACATCTTTGGCAAATCGGCACTGCTGTAATTACATTCAAATATTATTACACACAAAAGCAACACACATCACTAAGAAAAAAACCACCAATATTTTAAGTCAGTTATTTCCTACTAGAAAAAAATAATACAAAACATACACATTTTTAAGAAGCATTTTTTTCAATCTGTTGGAGACAAATCGTCTCCCACTTTCAAAGGCAATTCAATTGTGATTTTTTTGTTGTTGTTGGTTTTTTTTTGTACTTTAAAAAAATTTTTTTTTTTTTTACAAGTAAGCATCTATGCAGGCATCACAAACTTTGGCGGATACAATAGATATGTATTTCTTTGATGCTGGAAGGTCAGTTCCTAAGACAAAGTCTCAAAGAACGAAAAGCAAAATCCATGTGTCTTCCTGTCAAAGAGTTCCATTTGCAATGTAATCTGCATTTCTACAAATACTCAATGTCCAAAGGCCACGAGAAGGTGAAAACCAGGGCAGCATCTTCCAGCAGGAGTCAGGGCCAAACCAGAGCCAGATTCTGCCCTCAGCCTGAACTTAGAGGCCCAGTGGCCAGGGCGGAGAAGCAGGGCTGAGACAACGCCAGGCCCTCACTAGCTGCCACCCATATTGTGTTGGTGGCTGGGGGCCAGAGGGCGGCCTGCCTCTTCTTGAGCCCCAGGACAGGTTGCTGCCAGGTCTGCTCACCTTCTTTGACCAAAGGCCGAGGAGAGCAGGCAAGAATGGGCATAAGGAGACTCAGCACTTCCATTAAGCTTCAAGTATGTCTGAGACGTAAAAGGATGTGGGTGCACACACACGCACACATTGAAGTGTGTATGTGCCCACACATGCACACATATGGAGGGAAAGGCCAGATTCCTAGGCTTTGAGCTTTGCAGGGCATTTAAAATAGACTGAATTTTTTTTGTTTTTTTTTTTTTTTTTTTTTTGAGCATTATAGCAATTAATTGGCTATTGATCGACTGGAATGTTCAAGTCTCCATTTCCTCAAATACAATAAAACAGTTTCATTAAAATGTATTCATGCTTGAAAATAAGGGAGCCATTAAATGGTTTCCTTTCTGTTCCACTCCAAGGGAAATGCACAGTTTGTAAATCAAAAATCTATCATCCCAAATCACCTGCTCTTAATGGTGCTTTTGGAGAAGATGAGGGGCATGACCACGTGCCTGGAGGTTTGGGGGACTGGGATGGCATGGGGCCATATCCACAGGCCTGGCACCCTGCCTCCCTCTCCTCGTTGGTAGGTGTGGGTGAGACTGCAGCCTGGAAGGGAGTACATTACCCCTAAGTCCTCCCTTCCTCTGCTGTCTCCCACACTTCCCACCCTGGATCTCATCCTTAGGCTGCTCACAGCTGAAGGACAGGATTCCTGAGCTCGGTCTCTCCTGCCCAGGCTCCATTTGAGAATCTAGTAGGATCCTTACAATAAATAAATGAACAACTGCATTTTCTCCTTGTGCTGCCCAGGGGTTCAAGATGTGGGGGCAGGGGGGAATCAAGACTTACTGAACGGGAGTCATGTTTTCCCCCACCTCCAAGATGAGGGCAACAGGACCCCGGGAACACATGGACTGAACCTCTGGAGTGGCAGTGACGTGCTCAGCTGTCTTCTACGATCCCGGGGCACTCAGGAGCAGGGTCTGATGTGGAGGAATTACCAACGAATGGAAACCTGGGGGCCAGCTGCTCCCAGCAAGGGGCCCTTTCAGAGACATCGCAGGCTGCTAAGAGAGCAGGGGGGCAAGGAGCTCTCCACAGTACTTAGGGCTGGCCCCCTGGGACCTGGCCGCCACTCTGAAGGTGCAGCTAGAGCTGACAGTGGGAATGTGTGGATCAACACTGGCTCTTGTATGAATATGTAAGAGGGAATCCTGAGATCCAGGGACAACAGGAGACAAGGGGCCGAAGGGGCTGCTGAGAGGTGGACCAGACCCTGGACTAGGTGTCGTGGCCTGAACTGTCCAACTTTCCAGTAAGGTATTTTGTTACCTTTTAAAAATGCACTTGCCTTGGACCTTTCTGAGGCCAAAGGAAATAGAGGAATTTATTCCCCGAGAACGCTGGTGAGCACACCTGGAAGCCATCAGGTCCAGGCTCCTAGGCTGGTGACAGGGCCAGGGCCATAGTGCGGCCTCTGTGGAGGGCCAGACATGGATGACCGTGGAGCTAGGACCTGCCCACACCCATCAGGGCCTGGTCTCTCCCACCTGGGCAGCTGCATCTCAGATCCAACTTGTTTCCAGATACTTGTTGGCCGCGCTTGCTTTGTTTTTAAGATTTGCTCCCTACAGTTTGGTGCTAAATTCTAGCTGAAATGTCATCCAGAGAGGGGATGAGGCTGGAACAATGGGCTGCCAAAGGCAGGACAGTGGCACTGGGGTGTGAAGTCTCATAAAGGGATTTCACCCCTCAGTGCCCTGTAGGCCACATCAGGGGTTCTTGCCTGAACATGCGGAAAGGCCCCCAGCATTTCCCTACCCTTAAAGGCCAACGGCTCCTCCTACTTGCCCCGCATCTCATGCTCTATCTCCGCCCACCTTCAAAGCCCAAACCATTTATGGAGCCCAAGGTGCAGGGTAGGAGGGGATGGGGACCTGGGTCTGTCCGGTTTTGCCACTGTCTTGCTGGTCAACCTCAGGCACGC
The DNA here is from genome assembly GCA_028571685.1 of Heterohyrax brucei. NCBI lineage: Eukaryota > Metazoa > Chordata > Mammalia > Hyracoidea > Procaviidae > Heterohyrax > Heterohyrax brucei. The sequence continues at coordinate 43,310,258 of CM053150.1, forward strand.
CTCTCCTGCTCTGGCTCCCTTGCCTCCAGCACCACAGTGAAGGACAGGATAAGAAGGGTGATGCCAGGAAAACATCAGGGACGCAAGCTGGCTGCCAGGGTAAACCTGCCATATTTTAGCAGAGCATTAAAAACGTTTTCACGTTTGAATGCCATTCAGCGGGGCCATCACTTTCAGGCCCAGTCAAAAGGTGATGCCGCCTGCCTGGCCTGTAAGCAGTGCCCCACATGCCCTGGCTTGGATGTACCTACATCTCACAGCTGGAAGGAAATAGAAGCCTTTGACCCTGGAGTCAGAGATTGGGGTCACATTCAGGCTCCTCACAACTGAGGCTTGGCCTCACACAAACCCCAAATCCCCTGTCTAAGCCTCAGGGCACAACATGGAATGAGTCTGGAGGAAGAGTGGGAAGAATTGGTATGAAAGTGGGCCAAGACTCAGCAAGTTCCCTTGTTAACAGGAATCCAGTGGGACCAATAAAGACACCAAGCCTCAGCCTTCTCCTTCAGTCCAACCTCTGGCTCCTTGCTCTTTTTTTTCCCTCAGTATGTGTCTGAGAGGTTTCCAGGGGACTGGGGGTGACTCTAAACCATATACTCCCACTACAGAAGCATTTTGTGGAGAACAAAGCAGCCCAGAGGTCTGAGAGATCATTTCGCCTTCGTTTTGCTATGTGAGCCCCCGAACCTCAATTTCCCCATCCGTAAAATGGGAAGATGATCTTTGCCTCACAGGATAGTCTAGGATCGCAAAGCACCGTACAAACATCAGTTATTAAAGGGCTGACCCTAACTAAGGAGCCTGGAGGAAGGGATGTTGGGTTTGATACGTTATCAAATTTTTCTAGGTTGGAGCTAGACTAATGATATGTAAAGTTTTCACAAAATTCACTATGTCCTCTCCATAAAATCAGAGCTGGGACACAGAGCTGAAAGTCTGTGGATGAGTGCCCCAGGCCTCTTGCTGCAATGCTGGTGAAAACCCTGGACTTGTGCGTTCCATTCAGAATTCTTGGGCAGCTACTCAACAGCGGCTTGTGTCCTTGGGAGCACCCCTCACCACTCCCAGCCAGCTCCACTGGGCGGTGTGAAAACTCTGAACTGGTGAGAGCAGGTATGTGTGTAACCTGTGTGTGCATCCATGTGCTCTTGTGCTTCCGCCTGGCAGTCCAGGACTTGAATGGTTGTCTAGCAAGTACAAATGCAATCTGAGGATGAGCAAAGCCTCAGGTGAAAGAGGAAAGGATGGAGGGAGCTCATTACGGGGGCAAGAAGAGGAACAGGGTGGGTGGAGATGCTGCCGTGGGGCCACATACGCTTTGCGAGGAACGATGGGTAGTCTTAAGTAGCTGGTTGAAGGAAGTCTGACCTCTTCCTCCCAGCCTGAAACCACCAGGTGGGGCCAGGATCCAAAAATGTGGGAGCAATCATCCTGGAAGTGGGGTGGGCGGTGGGCAGGGAACCAAAAGGACTGTGCTAACAGACTCCCAAGCCTACTACTTCCTGCAGAAGAGAGGGAGGAAGGAAGAGAGAGGCCAGAGACATACCTTCTCCTACCTTGTTTGGTGGCTGCCTCGCAGACGGAAGCTGGAGTGCTTTATCAAGGCCCCTGGAGGTGGGCTCAGGCTCCAGCTACCTCTCTTCCTTGCCCAGAAAGACCCCAAGAGGTGAGGGGGCATGCTCACCAGGCTCCTCCTCTGGACCAGGTGACTGGGCTTCCTCACCAATTCTGACAGCCCCAGGAGGCCCGGTCAGGGGCAGTGAACCCAGAACCATCACTTGTTGACTTCACTGTCAACCTCCCACCCCACAGGCAGGAGGTGGGCAGACGGGGGTGGCAGAGACCACCAAGTTTGGGGGTGTGCCCCACCTCTGCCCGTCATTGCTTAGGAACTCCACCTTGCTGAATCTCGCTTTTCTCTTCTGTCCCACAGACTTGTATGGGTGCTGGGAGTCGAAGCACATGGTGGTGGGTACAGGTCTCCCTACCTGGTCCCAGGCTTCCCCAGGCAGGACCTCATTTTCCCCTGAGGGGAGTTAGACTAGGTCTTCTTCTGGGCCCTTCTGACTCCACTCCCTTCACTGTTTCTGTTTCTCACTTGGTACAAGTGATGGCAGGACCCAGGCGCTCACGCCCACAGGCTCCGAAGTGGAGGCCTCCTCCAGGGTCCCTCACAGCCTCAGCTCCTAAGAGAGAGAGGGAGGGAGGAACAGAGCTAGGGAAGGAGGAAGGGCTTCCAGGTGACCCTGCTTATCAGAGCAGGGGAGGCACAGAGAGGTGACCTCTCCAGAGAGGTGGGCCTTGTCTCAGGTCCCACAGCAAGGCAGAGGTGCAGCTAGGACAAGACTTCCCAGGCTAAGGACCCAAATCCCGGTTTTCCACCCCCGCTGTCTGCCAACTTGGTGTTGTGCAGACATCAGGGCCACTGTCACATGAGACTGAAAAGTTCACTGTCATTGCTATAATTCTGACATTAATCAAGTTTGGACAGGGCCTGTTCTGAGTTGGCAAGAGAACCTGTGCAGAGAATTGAGGCCCCAGACAAAGAGATGGTGGTCCTGGCATGCCATGTCCAAACCACCCCTGACTCATCTGGCAGCTGTTCAGTCACCCTATTTGCCCTGCCCACCTCCCAGGAGGCCTTCTTCCCTCTCCTAAAGCCTCCCTCGTGGCTATTTCTGACCAGTCCAGCCACAGAGTTCTCTGAGCTCCCTCTCTGAGTTCCCATGGCCCTCACATGGCCCCGACCATCACGGCCTCTTATACTGACAGGTGGGCATCCACGCATGGAGGCTGGTATCTGCACCCCACCCACCTCCTCTGTTCCCAGCTACATGCTAAGCTCCAAGAGGCGGGGGAGGGGCTTTCCCAAGGGGTTGCTCAGGAAGTCTGGGCTGACTGACGCAGGGTGCTTGTTGTCCTCGGGGCAGGGAAAGTCCTTTCACTCCAACACTGTCTACATAGCTGGGACAAGCGTGCCCAGAATCTACTCACTGGGATCCTAGAGGGTGCCTTCCAGTAAAAATCTTATTGTCCATAGAGAGTATCCACAGCAGTTTGAGCTTGGGCATGCCTCAGAAAACATGTCCTAGTTCAGTCCAGTGGTTCCAGTAGCTGAGGGGTCGGGAGAACCTTGGGTCACTCCTTGGCTTGGCCCAGGGACTCCTGTGTGCCATCAAGCCCTGACACTCAGAGTGCAACACAATAAACACCTTGGACGACATCCTTACTGTAGAACAGTGGCTGAGAAATGCCCTAGACAGTTCTCTTTGAGTCTTTTGATCTGGAAAAAGATGTTGGCACTGCACTGGGCCCTGGGAAGAAGCCAGACGTCTCCCCAAAGTGTGTTTCTCCAGGGGAGGAAGCCCGGGCAGAGCTGGGAGCCCAGCCAACTCATGTGACTCCTAGTCAAGACATGAGAAGAAGCAGAGATGAGCAGGGGGCTGAGGCCCCAAGGTCCACATTTTAGTCTCAAGGACTCTCCAAATCCACCTAATGGGGGCACCCAGGGCACAGGGGACACTCTGTGCACAGGTTCCAGACGTTCTGCAATGCATCATGAGCATGGGATGCATAATGGGGTGGGCAGTCTGCTTGTTGGGACCTTCAGGCCCAGTGAAAAGCAAGAAGGTATTTACAGGGGTGTTGCTGAAGCCACAAAAGCAAGCTCCCCTTCCCAGGCCTGGGGTGGGCCAGACCGCAGTGGTCAGGCCTCTGGGGGCTGGTAGGCTGCACTGAGCTGCCCTGGTCCGTGGAGCAGTCTGTTGGTTTGCAGAGACCCAGTCGCTGTTGGGAGGATCTCATCGATTTAGACCTGGACAGATGTCCACAAGTTCAGTACTCCTACCACAGGGTCCCAGGGTCTCTGGCATGAAAGGGAGGGAGGGAGTGTCAGGCGAGTGGGTGGGATAGTCTTGTGGGGCCGCTCTGGCTGTCTTCGATGAGGGCTGGGAGGCTATCACCCTCAATGATATGTGTCATAAGTGCTTGGTGCCCGCCTGTCTCCAAGGGTCAGTGACGGTCATAGGCAGTTGCAGCTGCAGGTGGTGCGGCTCCTCGGGCAGCGGCGCTGTAATAGTATGGGGAGCCTAGAAGAGACAGAAGAGGGTGCCGAGGTTGAAGCGTGCCCACGGTACCTCCCACATCTGTCCCTTCTGCTGCCTCACCCCGTCCAGGCCACAGTTCTCTCTCACCAAAATCTCTGCCTCTGACTGTCCCCCAGACGGCAAGCCTGACCCAGCCCCTGCCCGCTCACAACAGTTGAAGTCCTCCTCAGCACCTAGAGCTGGGACAGAAAACTAGGACTCTTAGGTCAAATCCTTCCCAGCTCCTATTCTTGTATATAAAGTCTTTACTGCAACCCAGCTGTGTCTGTTCATTTACGTATCATCTATGACTGCTTTCGGTTGCAGCAGCAGATTTAAGTAGTTGTGACAGAGACCACACAGGCTGTAAAGTTTAAAATATTTACTATCTGGCCTTATGTGGAAACAGTTTGCTAGGCCCTGACCTACAGGATGAAAAGTCTCACTCTCTACCCTACAGATGCTCTGTAGTCTAGCCCCTGCCTACCTCTCTGGATTTACTTCTCATAAGAACCACCTCTCCTTCCCATACTCACACACCACGTTTTAGAGAAATGAAACCCTTTGCAGCTCCGACGTACTATGTGATGCTAACAGCAACTACCACTGGCTAAGCAGTCCCTCTGTGCCTGATGCTGCCATGCCCACAGAAGGTATTATCTCACTGAAACCGCAAAGTGGCCTTCACAGGGCAGGTGGCATTTTATCACACTCACACGCCTCCGCACCTCTCTGCACACTGTGCTTTCTGCCTGAACAGTCTTGTCTGCATTGTCGTCCTCTCCTGTCTGTTAGACTTCTACATTGCATTCAAGTCCCACTGCCACTGTCCTCTCTCCTCTGGAAGATCCCTGTGCTGTGCTCCTCTCCTGTCTCTTCTTTCTGTGGTTTCCCCCAATCCGAGAGCCCTACACAGGCAAGGGGCTGGGCTCTGCTCTGCACATGCGCACTGCCTGCACCCAGCCTGGAGTCTGTGGTCCGCAGGTGCTCAGCTGCAGGTGTTGAGTACACAAATAGCAGACCTGGCACACATCTGCGTTTATTCATTCAGCAAATACTGAGAGAAGAAACCATTCATTTGTTCATCCACTGACTAACTCACCTACTGCGTGCAGGGTTGGTCAATAATGGGGCAAATGTTGGCCTAAAGGGGGCTGGCGCTCTGAGAAAAGAGTTCTGGGGAAGGCTAGACTATTCCGGGAGGGGTAGGCTTCCTAGGAGACAGAATCCTGGGCTGGGTTGGAGGACAGGGAGATTTGGATATGGGATGAGCAGGGTCTGTGCGTTAGTGGGAGAAGGACTGGGTGCCAACTCTCTTCCAGTGACCAGCAGACACAGTCAGTATGAACTGCCCATGTGCCCAACGCTGGCTGCCATGGCCTCTAGACTGCTTTCCTTGACTACACTCTTTGGATGAGACCTTTGGGAGCAGCTGCCTTCTTTCCCAGTCTGTCTTAGTCTGGAAGCTCCTGTGAAATTTATTCAGCACCATGACAATACACAAGTCTCCGCTGAGAGACAGGTGGCAGCCACACACGAGGTGTACTGGCCAGGAATCAAACGCAGATCACTCACGTGGAAGGAGAGAATCTTACCACTGAGCTGTCAAGGCCCTCGCTATCCTCTCAGATAGGAATTATTTTTGTCTCCATTTGACAGATGTGAAAACTGAGGTACAGAGAGATTAAGTCATTTACCCACTACCATCAAGTTGATTCTGACTCAGAGTAACCCTATAGGACAGAGCAATACTGCTCCGTAGAGTTTCCAAGGAGTACCTGGCAGATAGCTAGTATGTAATTAAGATGAGAGGTGAGGGGAGGGGAGACACCCAGCACTATTAGCAGATAAAACACCTCTGCTCACTGCTCCTCACAAAGGCAGCATGGGCTTAGGTACCAATGGCAGTGGTGGAGCAGGCAATGCCCTCCTGTGCTGTTGTAGAAGATGCAGACACCAAACCCATGCCTAAGTATTCCCAGAGATGGGTTTTTCTAAAACCTCTGTCACCTGCCTGGCCAGGAGCACTGACTCAAAAGGCCTGTCAGCCTCCCTCTGCTCTCTCTTCTTTAAGATGGGGACCACATCAAGACAGTCCCCTATAGAGCATCTGCAGTGCCAGGCCACAGACAGGCCTGGGGAGAGGGGTGTGTGTGTTAGCAGCCCTCCTTGCAGGCCTGGACATGACAAAAGGGCAGACACAGCCTCTGTTCTTGAAAACACTGCCCTGTGTCCCCCACAAATGGCCCCAGTAATAGGAAAAGGAAGTGAGGGCTCCTTGGAAGTGAAGGCCTCCAGAGTCCTTGGCCCAAGCCACCCCCAGCCATTGGCTCTGATGCACTCGCCTCTCAAAACCTCATCTCCACCAGCTGTCCAGTGTGAAAACCACTTCTTGCAGACCCCAGCCCCTCAGTAAAATAAAAAAACACTTACATTTACTGTGAAAAATGGAAACATCATCTCACAAAGCACTGTGTCTTCCTGGTGCCCATTAGACCTCCATCTCGAATAAACTTGTCCTTTCTTCTGTCATTTTTCCTCTCTAATTCACATCATCGTCCATTTACTCCCTGACGCAGTCATCCCAGGCTGCCACTGGCCCACTAATCCCTTTACAGCAGCAGCCACGGTGCTCCTGTTCTAATCCTAATTGACTGTTGGGCCTTTCTCCCCTCCAGCCTCTGGCCCAGCCAGCCTGGGGGCACTGATGGGGACACCAAGTCATGGGCAGCCTGGGCTGGAGGGCTAGGTACTCTGAGGCAGCCCGTGGGGGAAAGTTCTCCTCCTAAACCAGGGTGTCATTGCTGATCCTCCTTGAGCCTATTTCTGCATAGGAAGCATGAAGAAAGTGGCCACTGTCAGAGGCGTGGACCAGGGGGTCTGAGAACGGATGTGAATGCGTGGGTTGTCAGGGGAAGTGGGGGACCTGCCTCATTCCTCAGCTCCCGCAAGTCTAGCAGGAACACCAAGAAGCCTCAAAACAGGTTTCCATATCCCCAGTTGAAAAGTAGAAGTCCCTGGGGTGTACAAAGAGTTAAGGGCTAGGCTGCTAACCAGAAGGCTGGCAGTTCATGCCTTCCCAGAAGTGCCTCGGAAGAAAGTCCTGGCAATCTACTTCCCAAAGGTCACAGCCATGAGAATCCTATGGAGTGCAGTTCTACTCTGCAAGACACAGGGTCACCATGAGTTGAAACTGACTCTACAGCAACTGGTTCTGGCCGGCTGGGTGGTGTAGATGGTTAATGCTTTCGCTGCTAAGAGACAGGAAGGCAGTACTTACTAGTCCACCAGAAAGCCTCCCATGTAGTCTAGCTCCACCCTTCCTTCCCTACCCACTTGGGCTCCCAGCTTCCCACACAGTCAGGTTTCAACTTCTCCAACGGCATTCATGCTGCAGCCCGCACGCCACAGACCACCTCACCTCCCACCCCATCCCTTGGCTCCCCCTGTCTGAGCGCTCCCTGTCCCTTCTCTGTCTCTGGAATGCCCAGGTAAATGAGGGCCAACACCAACCTACAAGCCACCTCAGGGAAATTAGAAAAAGTGCCCCACTGGGTGGCTGCAGTCCTGTGCCAGGTCTCCGGGCTTTGGGCCATGTAGGAGCTAGCTTCCAGCCCCCACTCACCCACTCTGAACAGTGCACAGGGCTGCAAGGTGGCTGGGCCAACACTGCTTCCACGTCGGTTACAACTCCATGAGTAGTCCTACCTGCCGCATCTCCTGTGGGTCTCCTGATCTGAGGCAGATTTTTGGGGAGGGGCCTTAAGCCTAGCGGTCACCTCCCACTGCCTCTTCACCTCTTCTTTACCCCTGCTCCCCACCAGACAACCTTGGTTCGGAGCCAGCCGTTGCCTTCTGTTTGGACCAGCTCAGAGTGAGGCCTCTCGGCGGAATTGTTTAAGAAAAAACATTCAGGTAATGGAGACCCTAGTTTAATATTTAGAAGTGATTTTTACCAAAATCAGAAAAGAAATCTAAGACATCAGTCTACAGACTCAGTTCCTGAAGGAGGCCACAGGCAGTAAGAGCCCAGCCTTCTGAAAGACTTCAACTTTCCCAGGCACAAAGCCAAGGAACACCAGTTGGCATTGTTCCTTATTTCATTAGCAAGGTGGGCACAACACACCAGGATGCTTTTGGCAGTCTGAGGTCCAGAAAGAGATGGTGTGCCTATGTGTCTGTCCTAATAGCCAGCACAGGTTTGGGAAGTAGCTAAGGCTGAGACTCATGGCCTCCTTCACAGACCCACAGCCTGGAAACTTGAAGACACCAGAGTGTTGTTTTTCTCATGAAACCATTGTTTCTTAGTCCTCACATAATTAGGGATCCAAGGAATTAACAGCTTCTCACTTAAGTAGAAGCTTGTTAAGCTGGACAGACAACCTGGGTGGTCTCAGGGAGGTCCTCCCGTGTCTGACTTTTTACTGTGAAGATCTTCAGCTGGAGGGACCAATGTTGCTGCCTGCAGGCTGATTGGCTTGCTCAGCCGTCCAGGTGGGATGTGACATCTGTGAGTCAGGGTCCTGCTTTATGCTTCTGGCCTTCAGCTTCAGCTGGCCCCTCCCAACAGGTCTGATACAAATTCCCTCCAAAAAATAAAGTCTCTCTCTGGCCTTTTTAGGGTCAAGTTGGCCTGTTTGGTCTTTGGAGCGGCCCTGGTGGTGTAGTGGTTAAGTTCTACATCTGCTAACCAAAGGACTGGCAGTTTGAAGGCAGCAGACGCTCCTTGTAAACCCTATGGGGAAGTTCTACTCTGACCTACAGGATCACTATGAATCAGAAACAACTGGAAGGCACTGGGTTTGGTTTTGGTTTCTTTAAGTATCTCGCTATTGATCCCTAGATCACACTCATCCCATCCGTGCCCTGAGTGTTGTTCCTTGGCAGGCCTTCAGCTGCAAGACAACCAGTGTATAAAGGAGCTGGCTGCAGCGGTGTGAGTGACAGACTTCACTAATCAATCATCAGGCCTCAGCACCCTCATCAAGACAACTCTCTAGGCAAACACTACCCACTAACCTGAGTTCGCCTCTTCGCTAGCTCCAATTTAGAAGTCTCATACGAATACAAGCATAGTGATGAAGTGCTATGTCTACTAACTGAAAGGTCAGCAGTTCAAATCTGCCAGGCACTCCTTGGAAACTCTATGGGACAGTTCTACTCTGTCCTACAGTGTCACTATTGAGTTAGACTTGACTCGACGGCAGTGAGTTTGGTTTGGTTTTGTAAGAATACTTGATGATTTTAAAGACATACAGGTTACTAGTGGGCAGGCACTTTTCCTGCTTTCCTCTTTAGTTCCCTTTCGCTCTCTGCTCTCCTTCTATGCCCTATTTCCTTATGCAGCTGAGGAAGGAGAGGTGGAAGCCCCAAGGCCCCCGTGATAACCCTCACGTTCCACGTAACCGGATCCAGCTTCCCACCCACCTGAGCGACCAGACCTCAAGATGTCGACAGACCCTACCCCAATGCAGGGGACCCAGTGAGGGGCCCAGATGGCCCAGGGCGCATGCAGAGTCTCTGCCAGTACTCACCAAGCAGCCCTGGGTTGGGGAACCTCCAAGAGTCGTTGTATGTGGAATACTGAGGGTGGCTGTAGGGGCTCCCAGAAAAGTCACTCCCTGCATGTCAAGGGCGGAGAGAGAAACAGAAACAAAAGGTGAAATCAAGTTTGGAAAAGGCCCTGGGTCCCAGTCAGCTTGAGGTACTTTTCATAACCAAGTTCTACAGGTACTTTTCAGAAGCAAGGAAGGCAAGTCAAGGGCACAGCCTCACAAAGTGGACAGACATCATTGGCATTGTCTGCATTTATCATGGAAACCTTTATCTTCCTCAGGAAGAGTGAATACCAGCCTCTCACAGTTGTGACCACCATGCCTAGGTGGTTATTGGCGTATCTTACAAATGAGGAGATTGATGCCAAGGTCTCTGGCAGAATGGCCTGGACATGTCTGCCCAAGTTCAAAGCCCCAGACTGTCTTTGGTTCTCATCCCAGCTGAGGCCACACTAGGAACCCAGGGTGGACTCAGTCCCACTCCCCACATACTTCTTTAGCTGAAGTCCAAGGCGACTTCAAGTCTAGTCTAGTCCCTGCACTGTGGATCCAGGGGAGACCACTCGGGGGCCCCAGCCTAGTGCAGGAGGTGAGACATAAACCCAGACCCTCTGCCAGGAGGAGGCAGATGTCATTTTGCTGAAATGAAAGGACAAGCAGAGGCTCAGACAGGACAGAGAGTGAGTGGTTTCGTTGGGGGCATTAGAGAAGGGGCTGTTGTTGGCCACTCTTGGCCACTCTCAGGCTGTTCCAGGGTGGGGAAGGGACTGTAGGCCATTTTGCTCTGGCCTGGGTGCCCCTGGAGCCCTGGTTCCCACACCAGCAGTTCCTTGTCCTCTCATTTTCAGACTCACAAAGAGCTTCTTGACCAGGGCCCAGGTCACAAGTTGTGGGATTTTCCATTCCTACCCTCGTACTGCCTGGGTTCTGGGACTCCCACAGAGTAGGGCTTGGCCCTGACTCATCCTAGGTCCCCCAAAGACTTGGCAAGGGTGTGTCCAGTGGAGGCCTTGGAGCAGAGCATGGACAGATGGAAGGTAGTCAGCTATGAGTAGCATTTTAAACCACTGGTTACAGAGCATGTGGGCTCCTTCTTGTCAGTGGTGACAGAAGTTACACAGCCCCACGAGGCCACCCTCAGCCCAAGCATGTGTACATCGGTTCCTGCCAAGGAAGCTTGTGAGGGGCCAAAGTGGGGCCCCGCAGGCTGTGGGCGGTGGGGCAGGGACAATGGGGTGGGCCTGAGGGCTTCCGCCTCCCTGGGCTTGCTGGCCCCTTTCCCTTCCATACAAAACTACAGGGGGAGCATGAACATGCAGGCGTGCACGAAGACACACACACACACACACACACACACACACACTCTCACACGCTCCTCCTCAGGCCTCTCTGGGGGCCACTCCCAGCCTGACAGGCTGAGTCTTCCAATTCTCTGTTTTTTATGCCTCAGTGGTCAGGGTGTCAGGTTCCGGAGTGCGCAGGGAAAGCGCGGTGACAGTGCTGGGCTGTGCAGCCCAGTCTCAGCATATCCATCAGTGCCCCAGCACCTCCTCCTCTTCCTCCTCAGGGGCAGGTGGGGGAGCAGAGAGACAGAGCTGCCTGGAAAGGGGGACAGCCACCCTCCCCTCTGGGCTCGGAGCACCTGAGGAGCTGCCCCATCAGAGGCAGTTCCTGACAGCACTAGGCACTGGGCTACTCTGGCAAAGGCCATCTCTGCATCACCAGCTAGCAGCACTGTGCCCCATTTGCCAGACCTAGCTCCAAGACCACCTCTTCCAGGAAGCCTTCCTGATCTCTAGCACACAAATGTACAAGTCTCAAGACTACTCAAAAGACCCATTCTGCCAATAAATAGATTCCAACTGACAGTGATCCTAGAAAACAGAGCAGAACGACCTCCATACGTTTTCCAAGGCTGTAAATTCCCACAGAAGCAGACTGTCACATCTTTCTCCTGTGGAGCGACTGGTGGGTTTGAACCTACCATCTTCTGGTTGTCACTATGCCACCACTGCTTCCTCAACTCTACTCAAGGGAGTTAATTAGTTAATTATGCATATTTACCCATCCTCCATCACCATCTGGCCTTGGCTCGTGGAGGCCCGCAGAGGTCCACACATACTTTTCCCTCCAGTAGAGAATGTGCCTAACTCAGAGTGTTCCTCACCATCCTTCAGCCCAGAAAGGACCCTGCATGGCCTCATAGAACCCTGTTCAGATGCCTTTCCCTGTGGGAAGCTCTGCTCCTGCCCCTCATGCCTTTCATCCCCAGCACTGGATTTGCCCCTTGGGGTTCAGCTCATGCTAACCTGAGATGACCTACATGGGAGTGTCCTGCAGCAAGAGAGAAGGCCTGATTCCCCTCCATGCTGTGTCCCACCCTCTTTACTCCTGGATTACTGTCCCATCTGCAGCAGACAAGGAAGTGCTTAAAAACAAACAAACAAAAAAAAACTACTGGCTCTCTGACAGAGATCAGAATAGATGGTCCTGGACAGAGGTGGAAAAAGATGTAGAACAAAATTCTAACTTGCTCAAGACTGGACTGGCTGACCTGACAGGGACTGGAAAAACCCTGAGAGTATGGTCCTTGGACACTTTTTTAGCTCAACAATGAAGTGACTCCTGAAAGTCACCCTTCAGACTGAGATAGGACAGGCTTACAAAACAAAACAAGACTAAAGGGGCATATCAGTCTATGGGCAAGGACCAGAAGGCAGGAGGGCATAGGAAGGCTCCTAATAGGTAACCCAAGGTGGAAAATGGAGAGTGTTGACATGTTGCAGGTGCTAAGAAATGTGTGCACCATTTAACGTGAAACCGTTTTGTTCTGAAAACCTTCATCCAAAGTACAATAAAATAAAAAATAGAAAAACAAACACTGGTGGTTCGCCTCTCTTCCTGCCATGCAGTCCCCTGCAGGTGTCCCACGGCTCTCTTCCTCACCTCCTTCCACGATTTACTCAAACATCTCACCTGTCCTTTGTATTTAAAATGCAAACTCTCTCTGCTCCTCTCTTTTCTGCTTTACTTTCCCCCACAGAATTTATCACAGTCCAGCACATCTTGTTTATCACGTTCATTATTTGCCTCCCCACTAGGACATAAGCATCATGGGGCAGAGAGTTGTGTCAGTTTAGTTCATGTCTCTATCCCAACATCTAACACAAATCCCACTGCTGTAGAGCCAATTCCGACTCAGTGGGACCTGGTAGGACAGGAAAGAACTGTTTCATAGGGTTTCCAAGGCTCTCATCTTTACGCAAGAAGACCACCCCATCTTTCACCTACAGAACAGCTGATGGGTTTGAATTGTCCACCTTTTGGTGAGCAGTCAAGCACTAACCATTACACCCCCAGGGCTGCTTCTACATCTAACAAAGTACCAGGCATCTACCAGGTGTGAATAATTGTTTGTTGGATGAATGAATGAAAGCATGGGAACTCCTAAGCCAACCAGGGACATGCTTCTAGAGCAGACCTCTCTAACTCAGGTGACAGTGCCATGCTTCTGTTATTACAATCAATAGCCAGGTACAGTGTGCTTAGATGCAAACCAGTGTATCTGACCCATTGCCCAAGTTCTATCTACTGCCCTATCTTGCCTCCCAGTGTAAGCAATGAACGCACCAGGGACCCACCATACATGGTATGCTAAGAGTGGCAGCATGAAGGCACCCTAGGCACAGGGCCCCTGTCCTGTGAGAGGCCCTGTTACAGTTATGCACTCTGGGTAAGGGGAACTTGACCATCTCCAGGCATGAGGTTGACCCAGAAGCTGATCCAGCCACCTGTTGAATACTCTGGGATAGTATACAATTACCTGAAGTGCTACGTGGGAACCTGGCTGGGTATAGGGGCCTTCATCCCATGTGATACAGTCCTCAGTCACCAAGAGAGCTAGCCGCCTGTTCACAGTCTTGGCCTAGCCAGGCTAGGAAAATGCAGACAGCCCAGGCTCCAGTCCATGTGCTACCACCAAGTCTCCTGGGCCTTCGGTCAGTCTGGCAAGGAGGCTGGGAGCAAGGGCTATGGAATCAGACTGACTGGGTTCAGATCCTGCGTCTGTCTCTTCCCAGCAATGTGAACTTTGGCAGATTACTGAACCACTCTATGCCTCAGTTTCCTTCTCTGTACAGTGGAGGAAATTAACAGATCCAGCCTCATAGGGTTACTGTGAAGACTGTAGGAAACAACACACAAAGGGCCTGGCACCTGGCAGATGCTCAGCATATGTCAGTCATGATGACAAGGATCCTGCTTTGGTCACAGAGTCCTCCTTGACATCCGGGATCTCACTTAGCTCTCCAGACAGCATGCGAAGCTCATGATACATGTAAGTGTCTCTGTTTTACTTGTGAGGGAACAGAGCCTCGGAAAGGTAAGGGGGCTTCCTAAGACAGCAGGGAACTCCAAGGCCAGGTTCCTACCTCCCAGCCAGGACCCACTGGCTTATGGGACACTATCTCCCCACTTTGGGCCTCTGTTTCCCCATTTGTCACAGGATAAATCAGGCCAACGTTATTCATAGGCCAGTCCTGTCTACTAAGCCCAGATTTCACTTTCAGCTGCCACAGTGCTCTTAGCAAGGAGGGAGGACCCTTCCTCAGTTCTCATTGCAACCCCAACTGATCCTGGTCTTCTTAAGGTTGGAGAGTCCCATTTTCCTCACTTGAATTCACTACTATCATCACATTTGAGAAACATGCACCTTCTTTCCTTCAAAACTCACAACAGCAGCTTAGAAAACTGGTTCACCTAGCAAAGATGGTCTGGGCAAAGCATGGAGGAAGGCTTTACGGAACAGATGGGGAGCATTTGAGCTGGGCCTTGAAGGATGGATAGAAGTTTGATACACAGAAGGGAGACAGGGCATTATAGGCACAAGCAGAAGGGGAGGTGGGACTGTTCTGATCCTCAGTGAGGCCGCAGCAGAGGGCAGCCAAAGGAATAGAGGATAGGCAACGAAGTTATGTTTCCTTCCTGTTAGGGCCAGAGAGCCAGTGAAGACTTCAACTCATGAGTGCCAGACCCTGGAGGGTGGGCACAAACAGGTGAGCCTACAGTCGAGGAGACCAGCCAGTAGCCACTGTGATAGTCCAAGCAGGAAGGAACGTGAGCCTGGACACATCACAGCAGCAACATCCACAGGCACACAAGGAGGTCCTTCATGTGCAGGCACCGTACTCTGCTCTCTTTTTTTCTTTTTCCTTTTCTCGTCTTTTTAGATAAATGAAGTCATACAATATTTGTCCTTTTGTGACTGGATTACTTCGCTCAGCAGAATGTCTTGAAGCTCAATCTGTATTGCAGCATGTATCAAGACTTCATTTCTCCTACTGGCTGAGTAGTATTGCGTTGTATGCCTGTACAACACTTTGTTTACCCAGTCATCTTCTGACAGGTATTGAGGCGGTTTCCACCTTTTGGCTACTGTGACTAGTGCTGTGATGAACACTGGTGTACACTGTTTTTACGTCTCTGTTTTTAAGCATTTGGGGTACACACCTAGAGGTCAAATTGCTAGGTCATGTGGTAGTTTTGTGTTTTACTGACTTTGCAAACGCATTCAATTGTATGGATCATAACAAATTACGGATAACAATGAGAAGGATGAGAATTCCAGGATACTTAACTGTGCTCGTGAGGTACCTGTACATAAATCAAGAGATGTCATTTAAACAGAACAAAGGGATACTGCATGGTTTAAAGTCAGAAAAGGTGTGCATCAGGGTTGTATCTTTTGCCATACTTATTCAGTCTTTATAGTGAGCAAATAATCAGAGAAGCTGGACTATACGAAAAAGAACAGGACATCAGGACTGGTGGAAGACTCATTAACAACCTGTGATAGGCACATCATACAATATTGCTTGCTGAAGGTGAAGAGGATTTAGAGCACTTACTGATGAAGATCAAAGACCACAGCCTTCAGTATGGATTATACCTCAACACAAAGAAAACAAAAATCCTCACAAATGGACCAAAAGGTAACATTATGATAAAGGGAGAAAAGATTGAAGTTGTTAAGGGTTTCATTTCACTTGGATCCACAATCAATACCCGTGGAAACAGCACTCAAGAAATCAAAAGACCACTTATGAGCAACCGAGATTTGACAAAGCTCCAAAGTCCATTACTTATGGAAACAGCAGTCTCTTTAACAAATGGTGCTGGCAGAATTGGATATACACATGCCAAAAGAAAATGAAACAAGACCCACACCTTACATTGTGTGTAGAAAGTAACTCAAAATGGATCAAAGACCTAACTATAAAATCTAAAATGATAGGATTCACGGAAGAAAATACAGGGACAACATTAGAAGCCCTAACACATGGCGTAAACACAGTACAAAACATTACTAACAATACACAAACACCAGAAGAGAAACTAGATAACTGGGAGTTGCTAAAAATCAAATACTTATGCTCATCCAAAGACTTTGCTTAAAAAGTAAAAAGACAACCTACAGATTGGGAAAAAAAATTTGGCTATGACAAATTCATTCAGCGTCTAAGCTCTAAAATCTGCAATATACTGCAACACCTCAACAATAAAAAGACAAATAACCCAATTAAAAAAGTGAGTGAAGGATATGAACAAGCACTTTGCCAAAGACCTTCAGGTGAAAGCTCACAATCATTAGCCATTAGAGAACTGCAAATCAAAATTACAGTTGAGATACTATCTCACACCAGCAAGACTGACATTAATTCCAAGAGCATAAGATAGCAAACATTGGAGAGGTTTGTGGGGAGACTGAAACACTTACACACTGCTGGTGGAAATATAAGCTGGTATAACTACTTCAGAAATTGATTTTGCATTTCCTTAAAAAGTTAGAAATTGAAGTACCATATGATAAAACAATCTCACTTCTTGCAAGACATGAGGACTGCCAATGAAGTTCTTGAATTCATCCTAGAAAAAGTGCTACATACCTCATTGCCGAATATCACTACAGTCACCTTCTTTTCCCTTTGGAAAGCTGTGCACTGATGGCAGTGCCTAGTCCACCCTTCAAAGCAATTTTGGAACTCTGTTTCTGGAATAGCCTTGATGTTATGAATGTCATCCTTTCAATATTTCCTTTATCTTCAGGTAAAGGAAAAAGTAATTTGGGGCTAGATCAGGTGAGTACAAAGAGTGTTCCAATATAGTTACTTATTTACTGGCTAAGAATTCCCTCACAGACAATCATACAATTAAGCCTGTGAACTTGCCACTGTGCCACTGTGCACAATGGCCATTCCAGAAACAGTGCCAAAACTGCTCTGAAGGGTGGGCTAGGTGCTGGTGTTGGTGCACAGCTTCCCAAAGGCAGTACTTCAAAGGTGACTATAGTCATATTCAGTGATGAGGTACATAGCACTGAGAACAACTGAGTTCACAGACTTGGTATTCTAGAGAAATGAGAAGTCTCACACAAATAGATACATGCACACTCAAGTTCATTGCAGCACTGTTCACAATAGCAAAAAGATGGAAACAATCTAGGTGCCTATCAATAGATAAATGGATTAAAAAATTATGATATATTCACACAACAATAAAGAACAATGATGAATCCTTGACACATTTCGTAATATGGATGAATCTGGAAGGGACCATACTGAGTGAAATTAGTCAATCTCAAAAGGACAAATATTGCATAAGATCAGTGTTATAAGAACTCAAGAAAAGGTTTATATACAGAAGAAAACAGTCTCTGATAGCTGTGAGTGTGCGAAGGGAAGGAGAAAGGTATTCACTAACTAGATAAAACAGCCAAACACCAAAACCATTGCCATCAAGTTGATTCCAACTCACAGCAACTAACTAGATACCAGACAAGAATTATTTTAGGTGAAGTGAAAGACAACACACATATACAGGGAAAGGCAGCACAAATCGACTAAACTAAAAGCTAAGAAGTCTCCCAAATACAACCAAACACTTTGAGGGACAAAGTAGCAGGCTCAAGGCTCTGGGGAGCATGGTTTCAGGGCACGTTTAGGTCAACTGGTATAACAAACTTTATTAAGAAAATATTCTGCATCCCACTTTGGTGAGTGGTGTCTGGGTCTTGAAAGCTAGAAAGGGGCCATCTAAGATGTGTCTATTGGTCCCAACCCACCTAGAGCAAAGGAAAATGAAGAACACTAAAAATGTAAGCAAACGTGAGCCCAAGAGGCAGAAAGGGCCACACAAATGAGAGATTATATCAGCATGAGACAGAAGAGCTAGATGGTGCCCAGCTACCACCAATGACTGCCCTGACAGGGAACACAACAGAGAGTCCCTGATAGAGGAAAAAAGTGGAATGCAGATCTCAAATGCTAGTGAAAAGACTGGATCTGAGGGTCTGACTGAGACTGGAGGGACCCCAGAAGACATGGCCCCCAGATTCTAACTAGATAAAAAAGCCAAACATCAAAACCATTGCCATAGCCTAGAACCAAAACCAGTCCAGAAGCCAACTCTTCAGACAAAGATTAGGCTGGACTGTGAGACATAAAATGACACTGGTAAAGACGGTGTTTCTTGGCTTAAGTAGATGTATGAAATTAAATAGGCACTCTCGTCCAGAGATGAAATGGGAAGGCAGAAGGGGACAGAGGCTGGCTGAATGGACATGAAATACAGGTGGAAAGGAAAAGCATGCTGTTATATCGTAGGGAAAGCAACTAGGGTCACATAACAACGTATGTGTCAATTTTTGTATGTGAAACTGACTTCCCTTGTAAACTTTCACTTAAAGCACAGTAAAGGAAGCATTTTTCAAAAGCACAAAAAGAAATCAAAAGACACATTGCACTTGGCAAATCTACTGCAAAAAAAAATCTACAAAGTATTGAAAAGCAAAGATGCCACTTTAAAGACTAGGATGCCTGTGATCCACACCATGATATTTTCTGTTGCCTAATATGAAAAATGGATGACGGATAAGGAAGACCCAAGAAGAACTGGTGTCTTTGACTGATGGTATTGGGGAAGAATACCGAATACACCATGGTTTGCCAAAAGAATAAACAAATCTGTCTTGAAAGAAGTCTAACCACAATGCTCCTGTGAGGATGGAGAACTTCATCTCACATACTTTGGAGATGTTATCAGGAAGGACCAGTCCCTGGAAAAGGACATCATGCTTGGTAGAGGGTCATCAAAAGAATGGAAGATCCTCAACAAAATGGACTGACTCCATGGCTGCAACAATGGGCTTAAGTGTAAGAACCATACCGAGGACGGCACAGGACCAGGCAATGTTTCTTTCTGTTGTACACAGGGTCACAGTGAGGTAGAACTGACTTGATGGTACCTAACAACACAGTAGTTCTATTGTTGGTTTTTAAAGAAACTGCCACTCTTTTCCACACCAGCTGTACCGTTTTGCATTCCCACAAGCAATGAATAAGAGTCCCAATGTCTCCTATCCTCTCCAATATTTGTTATTTTCTGTTTTTATCTTTAGTTTTTAGCCATCCTAGTAGGAGTGAAATGGTATTTTACTGTGGTTTTGATTTCCATCTCTCTGATGGCTAATGACACTGAGTGTCTTTTCATCTGTTTGGTGGTCATTTTGAATGTCCTCTTGGGTAAAATGTCTATACAAATTCTTTGCCCATTTTAAGATTAATTTGTCTTTTTGTTGTTAAGTTGTCCAACGGGGATCATACGCTAAGGACAGAAAACGGAAATCCCCATTCTGGCTCATCGTTGGGGCCCCCAGAAGTGCAATCAGCAGGCCCCCAAGAAAGATCACACAAGAAATGCCTTTTCTAGTGACTTTGCCCAGCACAGAGGACACCATGGACCCTTTGCATCTTTCTACTAACTGATCCACACTTTCCAGCAGCTCTTGAAAATACCATCAGTTTGAAAATACCCCTCAGTTTGGGAAACCTTTTCTTTATGCATCAACAGAAAGGCTTTGGTGAGACTGGTTGGGGCGCAACCTCGTGCCCACTGGATGCCACTTAGTAGGCAGTGAGGCTACTGTCTGGGAGGCACATAGCACTCATCCTAGGGTATCTGGAGTAGGTCACCTATGAGCCCCTGAGAACTCTTTCAGTGACAAAATGCATGCTATAATCTTCTCTATCCTGGCTAACGGTATGCTGGGGGAGGGACCTTAAGCAAGTGTCATAGATTGAGTTGTGTCCCCCCCAAAACAGTGTGTGTTCATTTGACTTGGCTAGGAGTCCCAATATGGTGTCATTCCTCCTGTGTGTTATGAACCCTGTCTCCATGATAGTGATGATGGAGAACGGGCTGCAGATGTGTTGGTGAGGCAGGACTCAAGCTACCAGCTTGTGGGATATAAGGGAGAGAAGTGAGCAGAGGAAGTTGGGAGCCTCACACCACAAACAGCAGCACCAAGAGCAGAACACACCCTTTGGACCTGAGGTTCCTGTGCTGAGATGCTGTCCTTGAATTTGGACTTTTGGCCTTCTGGACTATGATGATTGAATGGACTTGTAACTTATGAATGGATTTGTGGCTTACCAGACTGTGACAATAAAAAGTTTTCTCTTCATGAAGCCCTCCACTCATGGTATTTTCTGTTAGAGCGGCACCAGGTGACTAAGACAGACAGTAACCACACAATTAAAAACATCAGCCCCGAGTATGACAGTTGCTGTAGAGGGAAGTTCTCAGGGTTCTCGGCAAATGGAACAGAGAGACTTGGGTGGAAAGAACGAGTCAATGTTGGCTAAGTTCAAAACAGAACCAGTGCCAGTTGCCATTAAATCAACTCCGACTCATGGCCACCCCACATGCGTCCGAATAGAAGTATGCAACATAGGACTTGCAGAAGTAGATCACCAGTTGTCTGGGAATCTGTCACGGATCCTCCATGAACATACAGCCTTGAGATTCAGCACTTAAAACTCAGACCCCAATTACTGAGACTCCTGACCCCCAAATCGAAGTCCCCTCCAAAGCCGGTAAATAGAACAAAGCTAGATTAATGTACAGACTTTCCTCAAAGACTCCGAGAGACAGAAAGCAGAGGCTTACGCAACTGAGGATAAACGGTGAGTTCTTCCAAAGCAAAACTGCCTTCCAAGTACAGAAGAGCTAGCCATAAAATGAAGTGACTGGAAAGGACTGGTTAAAATAAAATGTTGAAGGGTGGAGAGGGTATGATAAAAAACACTTTAATGCAGTTGTCCTGGAAATTCCAGGTGCAGGAAAATCTTCAGAAGCAGAGGCATTTTCTGCTTCCTCTTTGCTAAAAGCTCAGAGATGGCAAGAAAGTCAAAGTTTCCTAAAATTCTCAGCAGTGACAGGTAAACGGGCTCAGCGTAGCTCTTAATTAACCCAAACCGACACCTGCCAGATGATGGGGATTTGCAGAGCGCGCTGGGGGCCGACCCCGTCTGCAGATGGTGGGCTCCCGCCTCTGCTCGAGACCTTTGCCGGCTGTAATTAACATACAGAAAGTCTTTCAAAGTGACTTCGCAGCCAAGTTCGATTTCTGAAGGATTCAAACTGGGCTTGGAGAGCAAATCTTCGTGGAGGAGAAGGAAGGAGACATTTGAAAGGGCCTGGGAGATCTCGCTGGCTCCTTCCTGTGGCTTTGTCGAGCTACATGACAATGCTGAGATGCAGATGTCTGCAAGCACCCAGGCGTCGCTGAACAAAGCTGTCTATGACTCAGGTGACCATAACTAAACATCATCCACAGATGGAACCAGCTTTCAAATGTTATCTGTACATTCTGTGGCTCTGACTCTCTGGATGACCTTGAGCAAGTTACCTTACCAAGCCTCAATTTTCTCATCTGTGAAAGAGGTGTGTACATCAGGGATTTAAATAAATAGCCTCAAAAAGCTTTCAGCTCTAAGATTCTGCCCTTTCCTGTCTTCACCATAACCCCTCCCCAGCCTGGCCCTCTTGGAGGTTGAAGTCTCTCACCTGCCCTCTCTCCACAGCAAGACCTTCCTGGGCTCCCAACAGGGAAACAAAAACCTGAGCTCTGGAAAGGTCAGCCCTGTCAACCCAGACAGCCCAGCAAGCAGGGCATCGATCCATTCCTGGGAAAAACCTCTTCTCCCACCAGTGCAGGCCAGCCTTATAGGCCTTCAGAAAAACAGGGACCAGAAAAACCGAGAGAGAAGGGCAGAGTGAAGGAGCAAATGTGCAGAATGGCTCTCCTGTCTTCTCCTGAAGACCATGGCTTCCCGGCCGCACAGCAGGGCTGGGCTGGCCCAGGCAGGCCTGCATGGAGGCCAGGGCTGAGCCTAGCTCTGCCACTGGCTGGCTACAAGGCAAGCCAGGTGATGTTTCCGGGCCTCGGTTTTGTCCCCAAAAAGAGGAGGCTGCAGGGCCTCTAACCCACTCCCTGAAGTCTGCAATTACAGAAGCCAGAACATAAGGCCCCTTTAGGGAAGCCCACTGCTGATTAATAGCACCCCCATTACATGCCAGACCAGACTGTCCAGCTGGTGGTCCATCAGAGGAGACCACCGGTGCCCTCAGGCCACACTGGACCAGCAAAAACACACTGATGTCATGAGCCACTGAACAAGCAGTTTAGAACTGTTGCCTTGTACCCCGGGGCAGACTCTCATTCTTCCTGGTTCCTTGCAGGCATTTTCGTTTGAGATTCTGCTTCTCCATTGGCAGATTTCAAGCAGTTCTGGTCCAATTTCAATCTACTCACCCACTGGGGACTGAGGCCACGGGACTGAGTTCATTTCTAAGAGCTGTCCCATCCATGCCCTCATCAAAGTAAACAGTGGGTAAGACAGTGTGTAAACGTCTCCCTGCAACCTCATTAGGCACAAGATAGCACCTGATTTGCATGTATGGGGGGGCGGGGGAGCTGAGAATTTCTGGACTGCTGCAATGCCCACAGCTGGAAGGGCCCACAAGCAGCACACTTACCGAGACTGAGCTTGCAAGACGATGCCCTGAAGCCTCATGGTAGCTTTCCAGGATTATTCTGGGTCTAGATCTCACCAAGCTCCTCAGTCACACTTCTTCTGCCCCCCTTACCATACACCATGGTCCAGGCTAACTACTCTACCCATCACCTCCCCAAAACTCTTCATGGCACCCGTCTCCAAGCTTCTGTCATGCTGTTTCCTTCATGTGAAATGTGACCCTCCTTCCTCTTCTCATGCCCCACCCTGCAACTCTTCTGGAGCCAGTTCAAATACCCTCTCCTCCAGGAAGCCTTCTGGGATCCATCCTCCTGGCTGAGACCATTCCCCCACCCTTCCTACAGCCTCCAGTCTGGGTCCACCTCACTTATAGCCCCGAGCACTTCTTGTCCAGACTCAGGGTCATTTGTGCCCCTCTATTGCATCTGCAGCTTCTCAAAGGCAGGAGCCAAGGCTGATGACTGGTGATTGGCAGGTGGCCCACATCCCTACTCCCCCAGCACAGGGCCCTGCCCGCAGCACAAAGGTGGCCTGAGTAAGTACTCCTTGGGCCCAACAGATGGTCTCTGAGCCTCTTGTAGAGTGAGAACAGAAGCGTGTCACGAAGTCCCTGCTAGGCAGAATTAGTGAAACACTGGTCCCTGAAGCTGGAAGAACGAGCAGACGTGCAGAGTAGAAGATCAAGTGATTATGGAGCGACCCGTCTCTGACAGAAGCATGGAGACAGAGGCAGAGGAGAGAAGTGGGCTGTGTTCGCTGCAGGCCCGTGGGGCTGGTCTCATGGGTGGAAAAGGCCACAGGCTTAGCTGCCACACACTTGGCCATGTGACAGCAGTAAGGTTAGTTTGCTCACTAAGAGGACAGAAGTGATAAACAAAAAGAAGGAGCAAAAACTATTGACAGTGACAGCTCAGGAGAGCGCCAGACTGAACTCTTTGGGCTGAGTCTGGGGTGGGAAGATGCCTCTTCTCAACACCTGTTTGATCACTAGAAGGTGCTCGGCCTGGAAGGCTGAAGACTTTCTCTGAGCAACCAGAACATTATCAGAAGCCTCCACACCCATGGCCTCAACCACCAGGCCTCAGATGCCACAGAGTTTAGTTGGAAAACACTGAATTGTATTAACAAGAGCATGCAGTTCATAGATCTGGGACAGGTGTCTGATGGTCTCACTGGGCTCTTGTGTAACCTGCCTAAGCTGGACTTGTACATGAAAACAAGTCACAACACAGAGGGACTTTGGAGCTGGAATGAATGATTTAAAATGTAGTGCATGGTGGCCAGTAACACTGTGCCCAAATTTCTAGGGTTCTTCACCATCCTCACACCCTGAATTTGGAGGATCATCACTTCTCTGATTAACGGGTGGCATTTAACTCTTTGATGGGCCTCATTCTAGTACAGCCATTCCATTCAGCATTCCCAGTGTACCTTCTCCAAGTAGAGCTCTGTGCTATGCCTTTAAGGGAATGCACTCAGTAGAGTGAGACCCCAGTCCTCAGGGAATACCCTGAATAGAAGGGGATTCTTAGACCCATAACTAGACATTGAGGTGCCAGCAAAGGGCAAGGCAGGTTTATGAGTAAGGAAGAAGGTAAAATTCATTCTGGCTAGCATATCTAGGAAGACCTCCTGTAGGAAGTGGCTATGCTCTGGGCCTCAAAGGACATTCAAGCATCATCATCAAATGGGTAACTAAAATCTGTCCACATTTGCTACCTGTCAATCCCAGCTGTATTCTAGATAGTCAAAGTGATTCCATGAAAGAGAGCCTGAGGGTAAGGTCAGTCCCTAGCAACTCCCAAGAAGGAAGCAGGACCCTCACTTGGTTTGTAAAATGGGCCAAAGACCAAACTCCTCTCTTGAATTTTCCTACAAGACCAGCTGCTAATGGAGAACACTGGCCAATACACAGAAATTCTCTGACAGTTCTGAACCACATCATGGCTTTTGTAAATAACCATAAAAAGACAGGTGCTGATTCTCTGCATGACTACCACAGCCACTCTTGTTGATAACTATGAGACAGCAGAGACCAGGACGTAGAGCCAATCAGTCCTGTCCAAATTCCCTTACCATATCTTAGCCAAGTGTCCTAGGACAGCTCCTCAAATTTCTGAACCCGAGTTCCTCATTTGCAGTGTGGTTATTACAGTGTTCACTGGACAGCAGTGCATCTCAAAGTCCTTTGTGAATTAAAAGGTGTCATACAACAGGAGAAGGAGTCGTGCAGTGCAGTGGTTAAGCACTTAGCTGTTAACCAACAGGTCAGCAGCTGGACCCCACCGGCTGTTCTGCAGGAGAACAACAAGGCAGTCTGCTCCTGGAGAGATTTACAGCCTTGGAAACCCTGAGGTGCAGCTCTACTCTGTCCTAGAGCGTCACTATGAGTTGGAATCGACTTGATGGCAGTGAGTTTGATTTTCTACAAATGTGAGGGGTTAGTTGGTACTCAACACAGTTCTTGGCACATAGCACATACTCTATGTGACGAATAAATCAGTGCTCTGGGGTTGTTTTTCATATAAATATATTTCCAGATTTTTTTTATGTTTCAACAAGTGTCCAATAGGGAAAGCCTCAAACTGGGGGTCAAGATCCCTGACATAGCTCAGTCACTATCACAATATGATCTTGGGCATGGCCCTTTCCAGGTTCTCTTGGCCTCAGTTTCCCCAAATGGTCAATGGGGGAGGTGGTATAGGCAAAATTGATGTCTTAAAAATGTTTTTTCTCCTGATTCTCACCCAAATGACCTTTCTGCTTCCTTAAATGTTATATAAGACCTTGGTAAGTGTTACATAAGACCCTTTTATAGGCAAATAGATAACTTCCAACAGACTGAGTATCAAACCAAAGGGAGTCCTCAATCCCTATTATCAGTTCACAGAACCAAAAAATAGCCCAAGCATCGCCCCCCCCCATCAGAAACCCTCTAACCTTAGAGCACATGCCCAGGGCATTCAGGGACCCTGTCTTTCAGCCAGGAGTCAGCCCAAAGCTGACTTACTTCACTTTTTGGTGACCTAAACCTTGGTCCGTCCCTCAGAGCAGCCAGGGATCTCCCTCTGAAGGCATCACCTCCCCCTGGCTCAGCTGAGCTCAGCGCTGAGGCCTGAGCGTCCTACCGCTGACTAATGAGACGGAGGTGAAGATGTCATACCTTGCTGGGAAGTCACAGTGCTAGTCCCGACCCGTGCTGCCTGCCATCAAATTTTAATGCTGCTGCTGACATATTTATGGAACGCCTCACCAAGTGTTTGCAAGGAGACCAGACAAGATTTACCTCCACAATTACCGCCACAATGCTCAGGCCTCCCTGGGTGCTGGCAGCTCAGAAGCACTGAGGCTTCGAGCCCCACTGCACCCCAAGAAACACACTCAATCCCACACACCTTTCTGCCCTCAGCAAGCAGGACCTGGGGCTGGGGAGCCAGAGATGAATCAGACACGGTCCCTGCCCACCAAGAGCTCAAAATCCATGGGAGGGGGCAACACACACATAAATTACGTGGGTCCTAGGTAGCTGGAGACCAGAGCGCTGATACAGGCACTAGAGGTGGGCTGGGGCTAAAGAGGAGAGGGGAATGGGATCTCTCCTATCAGAGTCAGCGTCAAGAAGGAAGCCAAATATCTGGGCTCTGTGGGCCTATTGGGCTGGTCCAGCTCTCCTGGTCACTTCTCTGCCCTGGACAGGTCCCCTTCTCCTTCAGTACCAGCACCCCCATTCAAATTCCAAGGGGTTCCCTCTCTGGGAGTGGAATGCACCTCCCCTAGATCTTCACCAGTCCTCACTGGGACAGCAAATCCTTTTTCTTTAAGTTGGATGGCTTTCCCACAGGAAAGCGGTCCCAGGTAGCAGGAATAATGTGCCCTGAGCCAGGCCAGCGGTTCTCAGACTTGGCTGCACATTAGAATATACTGGGGAGCTTTAAAAAATCCAAATGACCTAAAACGATAAAGCTCCTACAAGAAAAGGTAGGAACAACAATGGAAGTTTTAATACACAATGAGGACCGACTCCAAAATCTGTCAAAGAAACCTCAATCAACAGAAGAGAAAATAGATAAATGGGAACTATTAAGAATCAAACACTTTTGCTCATCCAAAGACTTTGTTAATAGAATTAAAAGAACACCCACAGAATGGGAAAAAATATTTGGCAACTCTATGTCAGACTGACGCCTGATGTCCATAATCTATAAGATACTACAAAATATCAATAAGAAGAAGATAAACCACCCAATTTAGCGATGGACAAAGGAGATGGACAGACATTTCACTAAAGAGGAGATCCAGGTAGCCAAAAAACACATGTGGACATGTTCACAATCTTTAGTTATTAAAGAAATTCAAATCAAGATGACAGTGAGATACCATCTCACTCCAACAAGATTGGCCATGATCCAGAAAACACAAAACAACAAATGCTGGAGAGGCTGTGGAGAAACTGGAACCCTCCTACACTGTTGGTGGGGTTGCAAAATGGTCCAGCCTCTTTGGAAAGCAATCTGGTGCTTCCTTAAAAAAATGGATATCGATATACCATTTGACCCAGTAATTCCACTACTTGGAATATATCCTACAGAATCAAGGCATTTCACACCAACGGACACATGCACCAGAATGTTTATTGCAGCACAGTCCACGATAGCAAAAAGATGGAATCAACCCAGATGCCCAACAACAGAAGAATGGATAGGTAAACTATGGCACATATACTCAATGGAGCACTATGCAATGATAAAGAATAATGATGATTCCAGGAAACATCTCCCTTGTTTCAACTGGAAGACATTATGTTAAGTGAAAGTAGTCAGCAACAAAAGGACAAATATTGCATGAGACCTCTATGATAAGATCTCAAAAATAGACTTGTGTATAGAAGAAAAGATTCTTTGACAGCTGCAAGGGAGGGGAGGGAGGGAGGGTGACCGGGGGAGGGTTTATATTAGATAGTTGCTAGAAATCTGGTTGGGAGAAAGTGGTGATAGCACACATTAGAAACAAGAACAACATTAAGTGGACTTCAGCATAACTTGAGTACTCCTTCCATCTTAACCCAATATTGCAAGGATAGAGTAGCTGGGGCAGGTGGCAGAGGACCCTGCTTTTAGGCGAAATTGAGGCCAATTGGCACAACTAGCCTTTTGCTAAGAGAGCTCTCTGCACCCCACATTGGTGAGTGGCGTCTGGGGTCTTAAAAGCTGCCAAGCTGCCATCCAAGGACACAGCCAATGGTCCCAACTCAGCAGGAACAGATGCTCACCAAGGACCAAAATGATATGCGGTAAAGACAACCTAGAAGACAGAGAGACCCGCAAGAGCAGGTGACTTCATTAACTTGGGACTGGAAGAACCAGATGGTGCCCGGCCACCACCAGTGATAGCCATGATGGAGCTCACTAGGTTGAGTCTCACTGGCAACACAAGAATAAAAAGAGGTGCATCCTGAGATCTCCACTAAAAGACCTCAACTGATGGTCCAGTGGTTTCGGGGTTCCCCTGAGAGCATGGCCCCCGGCCCTGATGCTGCCCTTACCCATAAATTATAACAAAGGTCCACTCTTTGGACAGGAATGGATTAGACTTGGCAATGCAGAGTGACCGTATATTGGTTGCACTTTATGGTTCTATACATTATCATCCTGCTGACCTCTGGCTGGAGGAAGGAGAGTGGGTGGAGAGGAGTGGAAAGGAGGTTGTTGGGAGGATGAGACATGTATGGAGCAGAGAGGAACAGTGTGCTGTCACCGGACAGGGAGAGCAGTGGAAGCTGCATATAGGTGGGCGTGTAAATTTATACGGGAATGTACATTTTCACTCAGTCATGCTAAATAAAAAAAAAAATAAGATAAAAAATAAAAATTAAAAAAAAAATCCAAATGACCAGGCTACACTCCATACCAGTCAAATGAGGAGCTCTTGAGGTGGGCAAGATACCAGTACTTTTTAAAGCTTCCACAGTGATCCTAGTGTACAGCCAAGTCTCAGAACCACAGAACTAGGCATTCAACGCTCAGAGTGCAGGCTCTTAACCAACAGCATCAGCCTCACCTGACAGTTTGCCAGAAATGCAGAATCTTGGGTCTACCTGAGCCTTCCTGAGCCAGAATCCACTTTATAAGATCCTCGGGTGATTTGTATGCAAAAAAAAACTTGACCACATTAGAGAATTTACCGGTATCCTCAGAAGCACTGTTCTCCCTGCTGTCTAGTCTTAGGCCCTCCAAAATGGGGCCTGGAACGGTATGAGTGGGCTTCAGACTGGGCAGCTACCCCATTGCTTGGTGCCCTTAATGAGCACATGTTCTGTGGAGTGAGCCGGATAGGGACAAGTCCTCAGGCCAGTCCTCACAACTCCCAAGACTGGACCAGGACCCAGTAGCCCCATGACCAGTCCGATGACTACCACAGACTTACTGGAGCAGACCTGTCCCTATCCAGGCCTCAGTTTCTCTAGAAATGCAGCAAGCAGATCAGCCTTGAAGTTGGCTGTGCTGAAGGAGATGTAGCCTTCCTTAAAGTAAACTGACACTTCCACACGTGTCCTCTGAGACCAGCCCACAGAGTTGACTGAGAGGTGGTTTGGGGGGCTGGGAAGAGCTGGGGTGAGGGGAGGAGAGATGACTTTCAGGGTCAAAGAAAGAATAACGGGGAAGTTTCCTGAGGGAGAAGTGCAGAGATGTGTGAAGAAGTCCCGCAGGTGTGCTGGGAGACCTGGCATGTGTCTGCCTCGACAAGTAGGCAGCAGACACCCAATCAATATCTCATCCCTCCATCCACTCACCAAGAATTGGCTGAATGCCTACTAAGTGCCTGGGACTGTTCTAGGCACTGAGGGAACACCTGAAAGCGAAAAGAAAAAAGTCCCTGCCTTCCTGGAGCTTAAATTCTAGTGGAGCAGACAGACAATAAATAAGACAAATAAGTCAAAATGCAATATATGATATGTTAAACCCCAAAACCCACTGCCGTAGAGTTGGGTCCAACTCATGGCGACCCTAGAGGTCAGGGTAGAACTGCCCCATAGAGTTTCCTATGGTATGTTAAGTAGTAATAAATGTCAAGGAGAAACAAAGCAGGAGAAGGAATATGAAGTGTTGGGAGAGGGATAACATTTTAGATAGAGTTGTTTCACTAAAAGGTGACTTTCAAATAAAGACTAAAGGAAGAGAATAAAGTCCTATAAATATCTAGAGGAAGTGTGCTCCAAGCAGGTGCAGCAGCAGTGCAAAGGCCCTGAGGCAGGAGGGTAAATATGTTAGAGGAAGAGTAATGAGGGCTATGTGGCTGGAGAGAAGTGGGAAAGACTTTGGCCTCTACTCTGAGTAAACAGACCACCACTACAGGGACCTGGGCAAAGGAGGGACATGGCCTGACCCATATTTTAACAGGCTCACTCTGGCTGCTCTGTTGAGAATGGCCTAAAAGGGGCAAGGTTGCATAGGGAGATCAGCAAGGACGCTACTCTGATTATTTACTGAAAGACTGATCCACACGCAGAGTGGGCACCTCTGGCATCCGGGAGGCTGGGAAGGGCCAGGCTACGTGGTAGTGCAAGCAGATGATCAGCTGGCCAAAGCCAAAGATACTCACAGAGTGGGGTCAAATGTAAGTGGTTGTATGGAAGACAGAGTACCTTGCAATCTAGTCCTGGCTCAGCGTGACCTTGGGTCAGTCTTACTCTTTCGCTGAGCCTCAGTTGCCACATCTGAAAAATGGGAGCAACAGCAAAGGGTGCTCCTGGAGTCTGTGGTGAGGATTTTACGACAGTATGGATGTGGAAACACTGAGTAAACTGAGGTGGGACATGGTGGCTGGAGGTGTGCCTGGCCTGTGATACCCAGGAAATGCAAGAGGGCACTGTGTCCAAACTCTCCACTAGGGGGCAATAGGCAATTCTTCCAGCAGAAATGAAGTTCAGCCCAGTGTCATCAGGGGGATTTCAGAAGGCTGCAACACTGCCTCTTGGGTAGGAACAAATGTACTCGTGAGCTGTCCTAATGGTGCCTGGAGTCCGGCCACTGGCAGGACTTGTTGTCTCCAAGACATGTTCTGAACAGCCCAACAGGCTGGCACGTGGAGCCCTCAAGTTTCGTCTACCTCTTACCATGGCCCCCAAATAGGCAAACCAAAGAGGAAGTGGAAAAGAAACATCATATGGGAAAGAATAGGCATCCCTGGTCCAAAGCTGAGGGAAGCAAGCTGGATGGATGGCTTCTGACTCCCCATTGCACATGTTTGTGTTTTCTACCCTGATCCACACAAGATTTAGGGCAGCAAGTCAAACATTCACTGAGCATCTGCTGGTTGGGGGCCCTGTGCTGGGTGAGGGGTGGTGCCGTGATGGCTGTCCTACCCACAACCCTCACTGCCTCCCAGAGAGCCAGCAGTCAGCTGAGGCTTTAAATTTCTCAGGGCCTCTCTAAACTCCCCACTCATCTAAAGTTTAAAAAGACCAAATGAGTTAAAACAGTCAAAAGGGGCAGGGCAGCCACGCAGGGATGAGCAGGTTGTTCACTGCCCAAGAGCTCTCTGCTGATGGGGCAAGTAGAGACTGAGATTTAGCATGTGCTCCACCTTGCTACACCCTGCACCCTGGCATGGGGCTCCATCTACTGGTGGGAGGAGGGAGCAAGGTCCTGAGAGATAGCCTTGGGCAGCCTGGAAGAAACTGAGATAAGCTCTGTGGTATCATTCCTCCCTCCCATGGCAGTTTCTTCACTCTGTTTCCACCAGTCAGGAGAGGAACACAAACAGATACAGTGTATCCCAGAATGACTCATCCCTGCATCCAAATGGATCCATTTTCTCCACTCATATTTGTTTAGCAGTGAGGATGTGCCTGCCAGGCACTGTGCAAAGCACAAATCGTCTGCAATGGAGTATCATCACCCCTGTCACAGACGAGGAGGCTACAGCCCAGCATAGATCAGGACTGTTGTACAGACCACACTGCCTGGCTTTTGGGGCCTTGCACTTTCTCTTATTAAAAGAACAGTGAAGCATGCAAGACTGGGCTCCATCCTGTCACTGCCACTTGGGCAAGTTACTCCAGGCAAGCTTAGGCCTCAACTTCCGTCTCCATGAAATGGGATGACAACACTACCTCTCGTGTGGAGTTACTGGGAAGGGCCAGCAGCTTGGGAAATAAAAGGAAGTTGCTAGCACATGAGGTTGTCGATAAACACCAGCTATAGCTACAAAACAGGACTTACACTTCTTACATGTCCTCCCTAAAGCCCTGGGCGGAAGACAGATAAGCCTCCACACTGTAATGATGAGGGGACAGTAACCTGCCCAAATGAAATGGCTAGGAAACCTGGAGGCAGCACTAAGGCTCAAGGGTGCTGACTCCTCGTCCAGGGCATTCTGCCCACACCACGTGACTCGCCAGCCCATTGCCATCAAGCGAGTTCTGTGAGGCAGAGCAGATTTGCCCCATGGAGTTTCCAAGGCTGTAATCCTTCCAGAAGCAGACTGCCTCATGTTTTTCCCTCGGAGTGGCCAGTGGGCTCCAGCCACCAATGTTTTGGTCAGCAGCTGAGAGCTTAACCACTCTGCCACCAGGGCTCCTGGCACCACTCCCAGTCTCCCCCAGTTCTCCACTGTGGTCACAGGAATTCCATGACTTGGACAGAGATGTTCCAGGGATGGAGAGGGAGAGGAGGAACATGTTAAGTCAGGACTGGAAGACAAAGAAAAGGGAGAGGGCAGAACTTGAACCTGTAGAAGGCAAATGGGATAGGTGCCCCTGAGTGCACATAGGCCACCCTCAGACCAGCTTAGAGGGCTCCTGGGCTGCCACCCCACCACACCTCCCTCTGCCCCGTGATCCCAGTTCAGCCCAGGCTGACCTGAGCACACGCAGGCTTCCCCACCAGTCCACCCGCCGCCCACCTTCTCTGGCCGTTGTGGTGGCAGGCCCTGCCTGCTCCCCGGGGAGCCCGCCGCCAGGTCTGATGGCGCTGACGGAGGGAGGGAGGCCGCCAAGCTGTCAGTCTGGAGGTGCCCCTTGGAGCCTCTCCCGGCTGGAGCGAGGAGGGTGGGCCGGCGCCGAGCAGGGCTGTCAGGGCCTTCACCGAGACGAGGCCGGAGAGGCGCTGCCTGACAGCTCGCCCACCGAATTAGGACCATTTGCATGCTAATTTCCAGCGCTCTAAGGGGCTGGCAGGCTGGCTGGGGTGCGCAGAGTGCGCAGAGAGAGGCGCTGTGGCCTCCTCGCTGGCCATAGAACAATGCTTGACTGATCTAGCTGCGTTAACGAGCAAATTATGGTAATTTTGTTATTACAAATGCATAGAAATTTCCAAAGCGGGCAGCCATTCAGGATAGCTCCCTTGCTCCTTCCCACTCCTAAATACCAAGCCCCCTGTTTGTACACACGGCCCTGGATTCCGTTCTGGGGACAGAGATTTTCAGGACTGAGCCTCCCTCGGCGAGCCCTCCCAGAGAAGTTCAGCATGAGCAGGGCCAGAGCGGGCCACAGGCAGGGGCAGTCCTCCCAGTCAGCAGCTGAGCCCTCAGCTCAGCATCCCCCAAACTTGTCCTCTGTCCCCCAGGAGTCTACGCACAGTGACTGTGCCTAGCAACCCAGCAAAACCACCACATTTAAGCTGGTTTCTTCTTGGCAACATGGGCAACTCTCATAGAGGCTGAGGCCATCCTAGATCCTGAAAAATTAAGTCAATCATTTCTGCTCAGCATCCAAGAGTGGCTTAGGGATTGTCTGATGAAAGAGTGAAGGAATGAACGAGTGAAGGAAGGGGGGAAGGGACAAGAGAACAGAAGGGAGAGAGGGAGGGAGGCAGAGAGGTCGCATATGTTAGGGAAAGAAAAAGAGGGAAAGCAGAAAGGGAGGAAGAGAGGAAGGGAAGAGAGGGAGGCAGGCCAGAATTTATCCCATAAATGAGGACAGTCAGGAGAGAACCCACCAGGTCACGCTGGTGGTATAATTAATCCAAGACTCCACCAGAGAAGTTCATTTGCCAACTGGCAACTCCTCTTGGTATTTGTAATTGTCCACTGTCTAAATCACAATTCGTCCCAATTTTCCTGGTGATCTTCTTTTTGAATAAAATATGCTTTTGGAAATATGTTCTGGAATGCATCCAGACAGGACCTGTTTTCAAGAAAGAGAGTCCCCTGCTAGCAGCTGCATAGCACAAGTCCCTCCAGACGCAGGGCTGGGCACAAAGGGGATGCTCTATGTTTAAAATCCAGTGCACCTCTGGACAGGAGGCAACGTCTTGCGTCCCCCTCCTGCGCCCCTGCACAGCACCACCTGGCTGTCCTCTTAGTCTATAACGACGGGATCTCAGGTGTGGGTTGATGTGATTGAAAGGTCAAGAAGCTGTCTCAAATCCATTTTCGAAGTCTATGGGGAATGAAATAATCAATTACAGGGAAACCAGCAGCGAGGAAGGTCTGCTCCAGGTGGCTGGGATGCCTGAGCCATGCACACTCGGGAAGGAGCACGGGAGGCAAAGGTCTAAATGGAAGCCAGGACTTTATAACCCCAGCCAGGGTCATGGTCAGATTTTTCTATTTTTCTGATTTTCTAATTGGGGTCATAACTTTCAGAGGGAGACTAGACACAGGAGAAGAAAACAATCATTTCTTTTTTTCTGTCTAGTCCCTAGGCACTGGGTAGAAGACAGAGAGTGGGAGGTAGCTGGGCCCTAGCCTGCCCAGTGGGTCCCTGGCTGACCTCCTGGGTTTGAAGAGGACACTGCCTAGGAGATGCCCTTGTAGCCAGCCAGCCAGTCCCAGGCCCAGGGAAAGATCTGGGCCCTGGGGTAAAAGTTGGGATGGGATGAAGGTATGATCTGAGTCTTAGAAACCAGGGCTGCAGGGACCGGGGGCAAAAATGCTTCCTTTTTATGGCTTCAGTGAAAAATCATTGCTGCAGAGAGAGAGTTGATCGTGCTTTTCATTAACTTGCCACGGGACCTTGAACAAGTCATTTCTTTGCCTCACCTGCACACTCACAGTCTGATTTCTAGGTTGAGTCCAGCCCTATCCATCTCCAGCCCTTTGTGAATCCTATATTAGGACACACCCTCTCCCACACTGCATGGACACATCCCAATCTCAGCCTCTGCCATCTGTCTTCCAAGTTTCTCCTGTAGGGCAGTGTCCCTCAAAGTCAAGGGCACGGCCCTCAACTGGAGCCTGCACTGAGTCAATACCTTCACTGTTGGCCCAATTACTTCCTCACCTACACTCAAAGGTCTTGGAAGGATGGGGTGGTACACAGCTGGTTTCCTCTTTTCCAAGAGGTACCCTCCTAATCTCTTACACCCATGCTACCAGTGCCCCTGGCTTGTTCCTGGAAGGTTCTCTCTCCTGAGATCCCCCATCCTGAGTGCTCTCGGATAGGCTGTCCATTTGCAAACCCCAAATGCAGGGGACTATGCTGCCATTCAAGAGCCCCCCTCATAGACACAGGCTCTCTTCTTGCACATCTGCCTAGCACCACACCCTTCTCTACTATCACACAGAGGAAGCAATTAATAGATTTTAACACACTGTGTCTAATGGTCCAGCTCCAAATTGGCAAAGTCCTTCCCTTGTCATCAGCACTTGGGCACTCACTATCTGTGTGACCTCAAGCAAACCACTTTTCATAAGCCTCAGTTTTCATGTCTGTAAAATGGGGATAATAACCTTGCCCTCCCAAGGTTACTGTGAGAATCCTCTGGGATTACACATGAAAGAGGCTTGTAAATGGAGCTCTGTCCAGATGGTGGTTCATATTCTTAGCACTGTTGTAGACAAAGCCTCAAGATGGGCCACAACTGTCAGGTGTTCTGCTTGGGCAGGACCATGCCCAAGGCACTTGTGACCTGGGATTGCTCTTTAGACAAAAGGACATGATAAATTGTCGTTTTAAAATACTGTTTCCTCTCTCTTGCTCTCTTTTCCACTCCTTCCTTCCTTCTTTCTTTCTCTCTCTCTTTCGGCCCCAGGTTGAAATCATCCTGTTTCAGGTCCTTTATTTGTGTCGTTGCACATAGACTCCTTATAAAGAAAATTCATTTGTTCAGGGTCACTGCATGGTTTTTCATTAAAAACAAATTACCCGCATTCAGGGAGGACATCTGGGCTTCGTGGGTCCCATTAATGACTATATTTCCAGCCTCCCCAGCCCGGTTGGGCTCCCCTTGCCTGTCACCCTGCGTTCCCAGCCCCGGGAGGACAATGAGAGTGACAGTCGAGTGAAAGGGAAAACATGAGGGATGAGGGCGAGAGGCGAGTCCCCCGAGAGGGGAAGGAGGGAAAAGTGCAAAAAATAAATAACTCCAACAGAGGGTAACAAGGGCCATTGTTTCAGTGCTTCCAGTGAGGAGCAGAGCAAATATTGGAAGAATAAGTAGGGGCGTTTAAGTGGCACTCAGACCTGTTTAATTACCCAGTTGGACCTTAAGCCCTTGACTCTGGACCAGGTAGGATAGGGAGGGGCATGGGTCATGTTCAAATAAATTCCACCAATGTCCACTGAGCACCTACTCCATGCAGGAATGGACCAGCAGAGGATTCTGAGAATTCTCAGAAGCAACCTGAAAGCAGGAGCATGTGGTCACTACAGCTGACTGAGGCCACTGTGGGGAGGGCCCTGGGGACTCCTTCAAAGGAGAGATGAGGCCTCACGTGGGTGGAGGGCATTGGGGATGCAGATTAGGCTTCCTGCAGGGGATAGTGTTTGACTTGGGTCTAGAAGGACAGGTAGAGATGGAGAGGGAGAGGGGAATGTGCCAGAATCCAGTGTCACAGATAGAAAAGGCCATAACTGAACTCTGGGTCAGGAGAACAATCCACATCCCTGAGGGAGCACAAGGGAGCCAAGCCCTGCCCCTGGACCCAGAGCCCCCAGAGCCCCCAGAGCCCCCAGAAGGGCTCCATTTCTTCCATTCCCTACCACTCTGCATGGCACCCTGGGCTGGGTGAGCTGGGTTAGGGGTTCCCAGACCCACTGCACCCCTGACTGGCTGTGTGTCCCATACAAAGCGTATCACCTCTGTGAACTCAGTTTGCTTGACTCTGAAATGAGGGTAAAGATTGCAACCTCACAAGGTGCTTTCAAGGAGTTTAACTGAGGAGGTGCTTGCTCACTTTATAGATCATGATGCATCTTGCAGGATGGGGGGGCTGTGGGTGGAATTTACTCAAGGACCTGGAGTAATTTGCCTTATTTAAGAGCCAAGCTCCAGTGACTATCCTTCCCCTCAAGGGTTTTGGGTACCGGGAGAGGTTCTTGGAGGAGGTATACCCAGATGGAATGACCCATACAGTTAGAGGTATGAGGTGCTCTGGCTGAGAGCTGATATCTGATGAAGTCTTGGAGTCATGGGCTGCAAATTCAAGCAAGTTCAAGGGATTAGAGCACAGACAACCCCAACAGGGTAAAGCTGGGTTTTGGAAGGACTCCAGTATATATAGGAGCAAAGCATGTCCCAGAACCTTTGTACGCACTGTTACTGCCCCTACAAATGTTCATTTCTCCCTCCTCGTTGTACCTCCCACTGGCTAACATGTGCTTCTCCCTCAGAAACACGTATGAGAATTGCTGCCCTTTAGAGTCCTCTCCTGATCCAGAGGCAGTGCTGTGGGTGACTTGGGAGGCTTTTGCTTGTCCCTAACCTGCCCCATTCTTTGATATGGAAGATAGTGTCTTCTCAGTCTCAGCAAAAAGTCCTGCACAAGCAGCTTCAGACGTGCCCTCTTCTACCACTTCTCCTGTACAGGCATCTTGGAGCCCTCTATGCCTGATACCCCAAGTCCAGGCTGGATCTCCATTCTCTGTGCTCCCAGAGTGTCTGGGCTTACCTGTCACCACATCTGTCCACCTCCAGACCTTAACTGGCTTGCCCATCTGCCTTCTGGACTGGGAGTTTCTCATGGATGAGGGCCATGGCATTCACCCTGGTATCACTAAGCTTATGCCTAGGATGTCGTAGATAGTCAACAAGTGTTGGGTGGAAGGGAGAAAAAGAAGGAGGGAGAGAAAGGAGGAAAGGAAAGGAAAAATGGATGGATAGATGGATAGATGGATGGGTGGGTAAATGGGTAGGTGGGTGGTGGGTGGGTAGGTGAGTGGATAAATAGATGGATAGGCAGATGGGTGAGGGGGTAGGGAGGTAGGTGAGTGGAGGGATGGATGGATGGATGGACGGACGGACGGACGGACGGACGGACGGACGGACGGACGGACGGACGGACGGATGGACGGATGGACGGATGGACGGGTGGACGGGTGGACGGATGGACGGGTGGACGGGTGGACGGGTGGACGCGTGGACGGGTGGACGCGTGGACGGGTGGACGGGTGGTCGGGTGGTCGGGTGGTCGGGTGGATGGGTGGATGGATACTGCAAGCCCTTCCTACCCAGATACCCAAGGGCCTTTCTATGGAGGCCTTTCCCCAACCTACCTTATAGCACATCACAAATTAAATACATCAGAATAAAAATACTTTCTGATCTAAAAGTGTGCAAGTCTTATCTTTATAAATTTGCTTTGCTTTTGAAATTATTTGGTCACAAGTAGTTTATAATTGGCTATGATTTCTCAGACATCAAGGCACAGACTTGGAATTCTTGTAAAGTGAAAAAGTCTAACCTAAAAGTTGTTTTCAAATGTAGTGACATTTTTATGAGCAATCAATTGAACTGTTAATGAAGTTAACATGATATGGTAATTTGTAGGTGTTTCCTTTTTTAATTTTAGAGACAAGAGTTGTTTTCAGGTCTCAAACTGTAAATTTCTGAAGAAGTTGTTAGGTCCTTGGCCCAGAGCATCTCCAAGTCCCCACATGCACATTCAGGATCCTCTGGGAAGGCCCTGCTGGAATGCCAACTCCTTCCCTCAGGAGCTCAAGTCCGATAGAGGTTAAGACACACTCACAAATAATATCATAAAAAGTAATGAAAAGAAGAACTGTAAAGACTGAGCTCGGTCCCAGTCCTCAAACAGGCAGGACTGACAGCAGCTGAAGCAGTGGTCTGAGCTCCAGACACTGCAGCAAGCTGGCTCCTGGGCGGGGAGCATATCCAGGAGGGGCTTCCATCAGGGGTTAGTCTCTCCTTCTCCATCCTCAAGTGAGCCCACCCCAAAGCACCTTTTTGTGGTTTGCCCCCAGCTAAGACTGAGATCCCCAGGCATCATGTAAGCAGACAAAATCACCCCCCAGGCCTCTTGGCCAACCTTTTGGCAAACTTTGGTACAGGGAGGCGCTGAAGTTTAGTGACTTAAAATCTCAAGTCAGATTGTCTGGGTTTGAACTCCTGCTCTGCCACTTACTGTATAGCCCTGACCAAGTTATCTGATGCCTCTGAGCCTGTTTTCTCATCCTTAAAATGGGGATAATAATAGTATCTACTGGGCAGTTCTGGAGCCCTGGTGGCATAGTGGTTAAGAGCTAAGCTGCTGGTCAGCAGCCCAAGTCCACCAGCTGATCCTTGGAAACCCTGTAGGGGCAGTTCTACTCTGTCTTATGGAGTCACATGAGTTGGAACTGACTCGACTACAAAGGGTTTTTGCTTTTACCTGAAGGTTTATTGTGAGGACTAAGGAGTGAACTGGCAAAGCCCGTCTATCAGCCTGGAGTACAGGGTAACTGCTCAGTAAGCAGGAGCTTTTGTTCTTGGGCAGTCAGGCTGACAGTACATAGCACTTTGCCCCATAAGTTCCGGATTAGTTTCCTATGGCTGCTGCCCCTCTGAAT
Source organism: Heterohyrax brucei (assembly GCA_028571685.1). Classification (NCBI taxonomy): domain Eukaryota; kingdom Metazoa; phylum Chordata; class Mammalia; order Hyracoidea; family Procaviidae; genus Heterohyrax; species Heterohyrax brucei. Next base: position 43,349,502 of record CM053150.1, read on the forward strand.
TTTTTCATACTCTGGCCCTCAACCAAAAATGTTCCTCTATCTTCTCAGACCAGCAAAATCAACCTTCAAGATCCACCTGAAATACCTCCCTCAAGGAAACTTCTCATTCCCCCGCCCCCGCCCCCTTGTCCCAGCTTACTTAGCAGCCCCAGCCTCTGCACGTCCTGGGCACTTCCTAAATTCCTCGGTTTTGCTCTAACAAAGCAAGTGGGAATGATTCTTCGTGTCTGCCTCCTTGACTAGACTGTGAGCTCCTGAGGAAAGCAGCTGTCTCTAACCGACGCCTAGCCTAGAACTGGCACCTGGTGTTGCTCAGGAAAAAGTATGGGAAATCAGTGAATAAATGAATGAACGGTTACCCATCATTTCATCCCTTGGGGCCAATGTCACCTTCTGTGGGAGAGTGGCTATAGACCACTAGGGGGCAGCAAAGAGCCAAGAACAAGCAACAGGTGTGGGACCCAGAGCCCAGGGGGAGGTTGGCGGAGGTGTGGAAAAGCTCGAAAACCAGTTCGGGCCTTGGGTACAAGAGAGCCTGGTGAGGGGATCAGGAAGGAAGTCTGGAGTCCGGGCAGCAAGAGCTAAAAGCAAAGCCCATCCATTCCCGGAGCAAACACCAAGTGCGATTTCGGACCAGGGCGGCCCTAAGAACACCCATCCAGTTCCCAGCGGACACATGTGTCTCTTCCTCCAAAGTCTCACGTAGGGTTACTGCTCTCCACCCAGGGGAGATTCACTGCCTCCCGTGTCCACCCATTCCAGCATCACTAGCTCTGTGGGGGAGGTTCTTTATACCAGACTGAAACGGCTGTTCTCCCAACTCCCACTTGTGGGTTCTGGGCACGTCTGCCGAAACGGCGCAGAATATACTCCGCCCCCATTTCACACGCCAAACAATGCCCAGAAATTATTTTTCTGGTGACTCCCTGGCTGAGCTAGGCTGGTGTCCAGGCTCCTTCCCTGCCTGGTGCTAGGGCCCCCGCCCTCACCCTTCCCCCCTTACCTAGCCTCTCAAGCCTGCACACCTCCCTGAGCAGGCCTGTCTATCAGGTGAGGCCCAGAATCAGAGTAGCTTCCTCTCCTTCCCTCCAAAGCCTCAATACTCCTCCTCCCTCATGCAGCTGGTGCCTCAGGACCTGCACAAGTGTGTCAAGTGCAGCAGGCAGGGTCAGCTCAGAGAGGCCAGGAGCTCCCGTGCAGCCACAGTCAGGCAGCTCACTGCTAGGAAAGCCACTCTTGCCACCACTCATCACTTCTGTTGGGGCATCGCCACATTTTCCTCTCCGGCCTGCTTTGCCACCTGTCAGCAGAGGGCCCCACCCAGATGTCCACTGGCCTCTAAATGTTTGTGAATCTGAATCCTAACTGCTGGTAGCGTCCTCCTCCCCAGCCAGCTTTCCTTTCTGCCAGCCTATTTACACAAGTCGGGCTGGCCAGGCTGTGCTCTCACCACCTGGGCTCACTCCAGCTTCCCCACCCTGATGGGCCACCCTCATCTTCAGATGGTCACAGGTGTGCCTTTCGCAGCCCAGGTTTAGGGTCAGTCCAAGGTGGCTTCTCCATTTTCTCCAGGCCCTCAGTATTCAGGGTCTATGCCTATCCCACTTGGCAGTGTGCTTATTTGTGACCAAAGGCTTCTTTAATTGGCTTTCCCATTGATCCGTGGACTCCAGGGGGTATGAGCTGTGCTGAAGAGCTCTAGATTTGATGCTAGTTAGGCCAGGGCAGCTTTAGGGACATCTGCTAGGCTTCTCTCACCTCCTCCCCTTTATATAATAACAATAATATTTATAGTGGTGGTAGTAAATAACTCCTGTATGGCGCTTATGTGCCCAGCAAAGTTCTAAGAATGTTGACATATATCACATCATTTAATGCTCACTATTATTATCACTGGACACCCTGGTGGCATAGTGGTTAAGTGCTACAGCTGCTAACCAAGAGGTCGGCCATTTGAATCCACCAGGCCCTCCTTGGAAATGTTACGAGGTGGTTCCACTCTGCCCTGTAGGATCGCCGTGAGTCAGCATCGACTCGAAGGCACTGGGTTTCGTTTCTGGTGTTATCATAAAGGGTCACTGTCACTGTCACTCAACGGCACCTAAGGACAACAAAATTACTATCATCATTCTCTTTCAAAGATGAGGAAGAAAACAAGGCACACAGGAATCACGTCACTTGGCCCAGGTCACATAGCCAGTGAGCAGCAGGACAACGACACAAAATGGGTCAGCGTGGCTCCAGAACCCAGGCTCTGGACGTGCGTGCCCCTGCCCACTGCTTTACCAGGTGCTGCCAGTCCCACTGCCCTGCTGTTCTTCATCCCGGTCGGTCCCAGCGCCACCAGCTCACGTTGCCCCAGCCTCAGACTTGTTGGTGCCATAAAAAAACTAGGCTGAACTCACATTGGCAGCTCAGCCCAAGGTCCCCCCCTTTTTATTTCAACCACTATTTCCTGAATGCTACTAGGAGTCAGGCATCTTACCAGTGACCAGAGACCAGAAACATAGTAGCGAAAAAGGTTGACAAGCGTGTGGCGTTGCGGACTATACAGTCCAGTGGGAACAGTAGGGGAGGAACAAGCAAAGCAATAAATAAAGTCTATTGACTGTGCTTAGTACACGAATGAAAAGAGTGGGAGGCTTTGAGAGAGAATGATGGGGTTTTGGTTTAGACGGCATGGCAGGCAATATAATGTCTCCCCAAAGATATCTACATTCTAACCCCAGAGTTTGTATGTTAGGTTGCATGGCATAGGGGAATTAAGTTTGCTAATCAGCTGACCTTGACACTGGGAAGAGTACCCCGGGTTATTCAGGTAGGCCCAAGGGCATAACGTGGGGAAGGGAAAGACAGGAGGGAAAGAACCAGGAAGATGGTAGACTCAGCCTGACGTTGCCGGCTTTGATGGTGAAGAAATCGGGGCTATGAGCCAAGGAATGTGGGTGGCATTTATAAGCTGGAAAAGGCGAGGAATAGAATGTCCCCTAGAGCGTTCGGAAGGAACTAGCCCTGCTGACACTTTGATGTTAGCCCACAAGACCCATTTCGGACTTCTGACCTTCAGAACTGTAAAACATGGAGAAGGGACATCAGACAGCTGTGGTCAGGGGTGCATGAGACAGGGCAGACAGGGCTGCGGACAGGGCGTCTGAGCCAGGGCCATGGGCAGGGCATTCCTTGACTGGTTCATCTTAAAGATGTTTACCTTGGTTCTTTGACTCACACAACCCAAAGGGCAGTGAACTCTCCTTCCTTTTTTCCTCCAGCCCAGAATTTTTAAGAGTTTCAAATGCCGTGTCGATATCTCTTAGGCTGTGCAAATATCTTCAGGCAGAAATCAATGATCCAGAAACTCTATAGAGTCTTTGGTGCAAAACTTCTGGCATTTGCTGGGATTTGATGAAAATAAAATCTGAAAATTGTCTTTATTCTACGCTGATGTAACATGCCTTATTTGCTTTATCTCATGTAACTGATCAGCAAAGGGTTACATAGAGTTTGCAGAGCTAAAGATAATAAAGCTACAGACACTAGAGAAGACCAAGAAGCTGTATCAGGGAGAAGTGGGGATGCCCTGGAGCCAGAAGGGGTAGACAAACCCTGATGTCAGGCTCAGGACTCAAAATAAACTCAAATCTAAACCAAGAAGGTAGCATTTAATGTAGAAAAATGTAAAGTATTATTTCAGGTCCAAGAGTTCAACTGTCCAAATGCTCCCTGGGAGTGATCCCTCCTCCATGTGTTCCAGAAGCAAAAGCCCTCCCTTAAAAATGGAAGAGGTGTCAGCCAAGTGTTTCCCAGAGCCTGGGTCCGGAAAACCCCCCCGAGACCTCCTGTTTCCTCTAGAGTGCACTGCCAGCAACCAGAGGCAAAGAGATAGGCCTGTTACATAGAGTGGAACAGAATGCTGCCATGTAACAGCTTCAGAGAGGCAAAAGCTGAATAACCAGACTCCCCAAAGCCTTGCCCAGCTTGTTCCTCCAGCCCGTGCACTGCCAGTGCGCCCCTGGGGGCTTCTGAAATGATAGCGCCTTTAGCATCATCACAGCTGAAAGGGTGAATGCCTTCCAGATTCAGAAGCCCAAGAGATTACAAATCAGACATCTGAACAAACGGAAAGCTGAAATCCTGAAACAGGTTGGAATTGGCCAAAAATGACTTCCTCCAAATGACACCCACGTCCTAATCGCTAGAACCTGTGAGTGTTGCCCTATGGGGGGGGGGGTGCAGTTTTTGCTTATGTAATTAAGAATCTGGAGATGGGGAGCTGTCTTGGATTATGCAATTGGTCCTAAGTGCAATTACATGAATCTTTAACAGAGAGACATGACACAGAGAGAAGTGACGTGAAGACAGAGCAGAGGTTTCGAGAAGCCGGATTTGAAGACTGGAGTGATGCAGTCACAAGCCCAGAAATGCCAACACCTTGATTTTGAATTTCCAGCCTCCAGAGCTGTGAGAAAATTAATTTCTATTGTTTAAAGCCGCCAGGTTTGTGAGTAATTGCTACAGCAGCTGTAGGAAACTAAGACAGGCTCAACTTCTCACCCTTCCTTCCCACCCCACCCCGCCTTATTCCTCCAGTACTCTGTGCTTAAGAGTTGTAAAGAGGGAGAAGACTGATACGGTGGACAGCCCTGCCCTCAGTGAGCTCACCTCCTGTCGGGGAGGTAGACACAGGCACTTGCTCTTCACTAGGATTGCCACCCGTGACTTGCTGCCCAGCACAGAAAACCAAAACCAAACTCACTGCCATCAAGTCAGTTCTGACTCACAGTGATCCTAAAGAACAGCACAACTGCTCCACAGAGTTTTCTGGTAGATTTGAACTGCCAGCCTTTTGAGGATACAGACCCCTGAGCCGTGTGGCATAACAGAGCCAGATGCAAAGCATCACGGGACTGCATCAGAAGGCTTCCTGGGGCAGACGACATCTGTGCTCAGTCCCGAAGGATTTCAACAGGCTGAGGCAGGAAATATTCCTAGCCAAAGACACCCCATGAGGCAAGACATGGACAGTAAGACTGGGAGGCTGGGAGGAGCCAGAAGCTCTTGGGCAGGAGGGAGATCAGGTGGAGAAGCCAGAAAGGCAGGCTAGGGTGACACCTGGACATTGCTAAGCGGCTTAGGACCCCACTGTGCTACTAAGGGGGCTCCCTCTGTGCTGAAGGAAGCCCTGGTGGCATAGCAGTTAAGTGCTGTGGCTGCTAACCAAAAGGTCGGCAGTTCAAATCTACTGGAAAGCTCTATGGAGCCGTTCAGCTGTTCTTTAGGATCACTACGAGTCAGAATTGACTTGATGGTAGTGGGTTTGGTTTTGGTTTTCTGTGCCAGGAAGCAAGTCATGGGTGGCAATCCCAGCGATGACCAAGTGCAGGCCTGGCTGTTCCGGGAAGTCACTCAAGTCAGAGATTTGGGGATCACGTTGGAAGCAGAAGTCTGAAGTCAGTAACCTGGTTTGGACATCAGGGAGGAGGAAATAAGGACTATGCCTGCTGAGCTCAGAATCCCGGCTCCTACAACAGGCTAGGTACAGAGCACAGGGGGACATGTGAGGAAAGAAGAGAGAAAGGGAGAGAGAGCGATGCAGGGGAGAGGAAGCTCACCTGGCCTACAGCCAAACTCCTCCCGATCCCAGGCTCAGGCTCCCCTGTGAACCCTCCCTCTGCACTGGAGGACAGAATCCTGGGGGACGGTGGCACCTGGTGGCCCTGTGCTCGCCCCAGCCCAGCGGCTGCCAGCAGTCTTTGTGAGGCCGTGCTCTTGTTGGAGCCTATGATTCCCACTGCCGCCGTTAACAGGTCCAGAGCTGCCAGGCATTCCGACCGGGGCTCTGCCGAGCCCACAGCTGCTTGTATCCTGAGCCTAGTAATTAAGGCTGGAGCAATCACGGGGCCAGAGGGCAGGTTCTATTTGGATAAAGTTGGGAAAGTTCAGCTGCTTCTCTGAATTTGGTCTCTTTGGGGTTTGCAGCAGGGAGCCAGGGTGCCAGCTGGATGCTCCCCTCATTCACCTGCCAACATGTCCTCGGAACGGGGTCTAGGAATGTTTCTGCCACCCCCTTTTCCCTCCACCATCGCCGAGAAGCTGGAATTGACAGATTCAGAGACCACAGACAGGCAGCACAGCACAGCAGAAGGCATGCTGAACCAGAGGGTGAAGACCCAGGTTCAGGTCCTCCCGGCTGCTAGGTGGAAAGCCTGAGACAATTTTCTAACTCCGCTGGGCCTCAGCTTCCCCTTCTGGAAAGTAGCAGTAATGCCCCTTGCTTTGCCCACCTCACAGGATTCTAAGACCAAAGGACTCCAGGCCAAGTTCTTGACATTCTATAAAGTGCCACACAAATGCAAAGGGCCATTAACAGATATTGCTGGGGATCCAAGGTTGCCCTAACTTGTTGAAGGACAGAAAACAGGAGCCCACTGTGGGGAAGGGGGGTGCATATGTCCTTCCCCACAGAGGGCACAGTGTTTCCTCATGTTCTGCCATGGAACCATCACTGCAGCAGAAAAGGCCAAGGCTTTGCATGTGTGGTCCTGGCAGGCCCCCCAGCATTGGCAAGGCCCAGAGCAAGAGTACACACAGAGGCCACTTCCCATATGTCTTCTATTTAAAAGTGATAAATCAAGCTAACAAACCGTTAAATGAAATATGCTCCATCCTCCTACCTGGTTAAACGCACCATTGTAACCACCTGGAAGGCCAGGATGGGATTTAGGAGTCCTGACTTCTTGGTGTTCTGTGCCAGGGCTTGGCTTCAAGGGAAAAGCTCACCTCAGGGCTATAATCCACCCCCTCCCCCTTCCACCCCTTACAAAGAGCCAGCTCTCAGGCCTCGGATGAGACCTTGAGGAAGGCCCCAGGGAAGAGGCTGACACAGACTGGATGGGACCCCAGGGTGGTCTAGAAGGAGGCCACGGGCTTCAGGGAAGAGTGTCCCTTTAGCCACACAGACTCTACAGCCTGTGGGGAAGGTCAGTGCCCAAGCAGGGCGACAATGGGCCCTCTGAACAGGGGAGCCCAGAACACAGTCCTTGCCTGGTCCACGTGCAGCTCTAGCCCTGGCTCTGTCTTCTGCTGGCTGAGGACTCGGGCACTTCCCAGCCTCTCTCAAGGCTCAGTTTCTTCACTAATAAAGCAGGGTAAATAACACCCCTCTGCCTGTTTTCCAGAGCTGCTGTGAAGATCCAAAGAGAAAGCAGCGGGCAGGCAGGGAATGAAATAACCAGCCTGCTTTTTCAAACACCTGAGAGAGGGACCAGTGTGTTAGGAGAAGGCTGAGGCCCGTGGAACCCCCAGACACTGAAACAAATGGCATGCCCTTGTGCACGACTCATGTCAGAAGATACTACCAACCTAGAAGAAAGGCAAAATACCACTCCACAAAGTCCTGGTTTTCCCTCTGATGTTTTTTCTTAAACACTTGCCAAGAACAATACTTCGGGTACCCGTATTTCGCTAGTGCCCCTAGTCTGTGGGCAACCAGCACCATCGTGGTGTGTGCCTTGCCCCACACACGACACAAGAGTGGGAGACAGGGTATCCTCTTTCCCAAACATCTTAAAAGAACTTGAAATGTCTCTGGCCCAAGGGAATCAGGTTTCAGTGGCCACAGGATGCTCAGATAAGTACCAGGCAGCAAACCTACCAGCCAACATCCTGTCTGTCCTGAGCCCACGGTTCTAAACCCCAAGGAGGGAGGAACAAGGCGTAACTCACGCTTTCCAGGGTGTTCATGTCACACAAACTGAATGGAGGGCCAGGGTGGGGAGAGTCCCCACTCCACCAGGCTTTGGCCAGGTCCTGCACCCCTCTGTGTTCAAACTCCCCAGGTAGTCAGCGAAGGGCTGTTGGAGTGACAGTCCAGTGTCCCCTCCTTCTTTCATACCCTCCAGAGGGGCAGCTGCTGGTTGACCCCAGCCCACACAGTGGCCCAACTGCAGAGAAAGAAGCCAAGAACACAGGCCTCTGCCTAATTTATTCAGGTCTGCTTCTGAAAAGCACAGAGGTCACCTGGGCTGTTTCGCGGGGGGTGCCTCCCAGAAGCCCTATTCATTGCCCGCTGTAGAGACGCCAACAGTGCAGACTCACCAGGCACCATCCCTGTCAGTGTCGGCGCTGAGTAGCTGCCCTGTCCGGCGGGGGGGACGTGCGGAGGGTACCCGGGGAGGGTCGTGCTCGCCAAGTCGCGGCCTGAGGAATCAAAGCAACAAATCACAGGGTGAGCATCTCTGCAACCAGAAGCTCATGTCCATGACTCCCTGGACATTTCTGCACATTTGTCACATCTGGATGCTGAATGTCGAGGTACCCAGCTTACCCTGTAACTCACCAGTGTTCACACAGGCACGCACATGTACACACCCACACCCATATGCACACACATGCACGCATCTCCAGCCACCCTGGCTCCACTCAGCAAGAACTCAAGGCTGGGTTCTGCTGCATCTGAGAAAACCAGGGCCTTGAGGAGGTGGGACAATGCAGGGGCAAACATGCCACCAGCATACCCCGGCTCTGGCCAGCTCATCCCCAGGCATGACTTGACTTCTTCACCTCCACACTTTTTGCTCTGCTCACCTGGGCAGCAGCTGCCCTCTCCTCTACCTGCACACAGCCTAAGCCCAACCAGCCTTCAAAGCCAGCTCCAAAACCTCCTCCTCCCATACAGCAGGGAGACCCTGCAGTGGCCCTGGACTGAATTTTTCCTTCTACCACTCAGTCAGTAAACAGGCAGGAAGCACCTCCTGATAATATGTACTGTTCTGGAAGCTGGGGACACAGAGACAAACAAGAGAGATGAGGCTCAGACCCCCAAACAGTGGACACTCTGTGTGTGTGCATGCACCTCTCCCTAGGTTTCAGCCCTTTGAGGGCAAGGATGACACCTGACTCATCATCCAGGAAGCCTTTCCCCACCACGGGGCTCAGTGTTCACTAGGCTCTTGGTGAATTCATGCACAAGTGAGTGGCACATCCAGCATGCTTGGTTCTAGACCAGGCGGAGGAAAACCCTGCAGAGGCAGTACTGTCTAAGGGAGACACCAGCGAGGTATGTCTGTCTCTTAGGACAAGAGCAGAAACTTAAAGCTCTTTCAAGCCCTAAGTGTCAGTTCCACATGTGTAAGACAGCAACAGTGGATAAGACAAATAACTCAGATGTTGAAGAATCAGACAGTTCTGGGATTTTCTGTCAGGCCCTGAAGACAAGCCTGCACCCTGGTGGGGAGAACCGGAGGCTGCCCCTGAAGGAGATGCACCCACTGTCAGCCACCCTGGAAAGTGGCAGGAAATGAAGTGGCTTAGGACTTGGGGAGGGAGAGAGAAACTTGAACCTCTCTGTGAGTGTGGACAATGAGGGCTGGGGAAGCCATCAGAGTCTAGTAGCGTGAGTGGCTCCTATCACAAAGAGCCAGGCAGGGCCCCAATAACCCCGCCAAAGCTTCCTCCTGGATCCAAGCAGGGCACCACAGGCAGCACACAAAAGTGGATCCAGGATACGCGGCCAAAGAAGGACCACCTCTGACAACACTCTACAAAGAAGCCAGTGATTGCCACCTGAGTGAACAGTCCTTCAGTGCCAGTCATTCACAGACTGTCTAGCCAGCATCCAGAGCCTGCCTCATCTCACAAAGTTTGGCTCACTTTCCAGAATTTGACAGAATGCTAGGCTCCTGCCAGACAGGAGGCTGCCTCTCTCTGCTTATCAACTCCTGGCTTCAGACTAGCTGTGACACGCATGGCTCATGTCTCCTCATTGAGACTTTGCTTACAGGAGAGTCCTTGATCCCCCACACAAAATGCAGCAGTGATAGCCATTCTGACTCCCCAGGAGGAGGGCTGAGACTAGATGGAAGATGGAAGTTGGCCAAACCAACCACACTGAAGAAATAAGGAGGGTTGTCCACACCAGTCTCTTTGTGCTTTGCCCCTCATCCTCCTCAACCCAACACCCATAACTCTAAAGCATCTCTCCTCTCATAGATTGTAAATTGTGTCCCATGGTCAGCAAACACAGGTCATACATATTTGTTATGTGAATGAAAGAAGTCACCTCATGGAAGAAACAGGGCTCTTTAGAATCTACAACCACCCCCTCCATCCATGACAAACAATCAGTGCAAGAAAGGCTCTTGGAGATCTCAACAAAGAGTCTTGCTGCCATTGTGCAGGTAGGAAAATTGAGACTCACAGGGTGAACAAGTAGCCCATATCCACAGGGCAAAGCAGGTACCCTGGCCCAGGTTTCCTAACTTTCAGCACAGTATCACAGTGGTGGTGGAGGAAGAACACACATCCCACTCAGCATCTTTTCCACCATCCTTACAGAGATAACAAAACATGGGATGTCTGAAAAGAAGCCTGAAGAAGCAAAATGGGCTGAAGTGTCAGACTATTCAGGGAAAGAGTAAAATGCTAGTGGCCAGAAGTGAGACAGGTGGAGAAGACAGCCCAAGGCTGGGGCTGCTTTAATGGACTCGCTACCTCACCAACCAGAAAAGTAGCTCATCCTCTGTTCCCATATCCAGGGTCACATCCTTAATGATGACAACAACAACTAGAAACACCGGAAATTACAAGACACCAGGCCCTATTCTAATTATTTTAAATCAGGAACTCATTTAACCCTCAACAAGCATATGAGATACAGTATTGATTGATATTGTTAACTGCTGCTAAGTTGACTCCAGCTCATAGTGACCTTGTGTATAACAGAGCAAAACATGGCCCAGTCCTGTGTCATCTTCATGATCCTAGGGATGTTTGAGTCCACTGTTGTGGCTACTGTGTCAGTCTACCTCATGGAAGGTTTCTTTCTTTTTTCCAGCCCTCCATTTGAGGATGGCTAGTGTTTTGTTCTGTCATACACAATATCGTTGAGTGACAACCAACTTGACAGAACCAAACAAAAACTACTTAACCTGATACTATCTCCACATTACTGTAAAATGAGGCAGAAGATCAAGTGAATTGTCCAAGGTTATCTACTAGGGATTTGAGCCCAAGTAATCCAACATTAAAGGATACGAGTTTAACAATGACACTCTGCTGCTTTACATGTGGACTGGGCTATGCATCTGTCCACAAGTTAAAAGGCTCCATGTGCCTCTCAACTGGAACACTCAGGCTGAGCCCCACTTCCAGGACATACTGTCACTGTTGCTTATCGGCTCCATTGTGTGAAGGAAAGTCAACTGCACAGATTTTATGGATGTGTGTGTTGAAGTGGGCAGAACCACATCAGAGGGAGGCCAAGTTTGCCTCTTAAAGGACGCAGTGTGTTTTCCTGATGGAAGGCTGTTTGGCTCAGGTGAGCTCATAGGGGCTGACCTCATCCAGGCCCATATCCCACTTGGCTCCTTGGATAGATAAGAGGGTCCTGTGAGCAGAAGGGACTTGCCCAAGGATGCTCAGTGGATATATGGCAATGCTGGGACTGGACTCCAGCTCACTTGCCTCCTGAGACTGGGTTCTTCTTCAGCAGGGCACTATTCTCTTGGTTACGTCTAAACCTTAACAGTTTCCATCACCATTACACAAGCTTCTGATCCTTGATCCCTAAAGTGAGGACCCAAAAATTCAGTGCTACCCACAAAGCCTCAACTCAAGATGCCAGATCAAAACAAATCAAAATACACTAACAAAGACAATAAAATAAACCTAGGGAAAAGGAGAAGGAATTGATTAAAAAAAAAAAAAAGGCAGAAAATAATGAATTAGAAAACAAAATGCAAACATAATAAATACAACCAAGAATTGTTATTTGAATATGCAAACCTAGAGCAAGATTTGTTTTTAAAAAGGCACAAACATCAAGAGGCCGAATGAGAAGATACAACCAGAGATGCGGAAGAGATGATGTAAAAACAAGAAAATACATGGACACTCTACGCTAACAAACATGGTTATCTCCTGGATTAAACTGAAAGATAAAAAGTTTCCTGAATACAACCAAACACTTCAAGGGCCAGAGTAGCAGGGCCATAGCTCTGGGAACTAGAATTTCAAGGAACATTTAGGTCAGTTGCCATAACAAACCGTCAAGAAAATGTTCTGCATCCCATTTTAGTGAGCGGCATCTGGGGTTTCAAAAGCTAGCAAGTGACCAGCTAAGAAGCATAAATTGGTCCAACCCATCTGGACCAAAGGAAAATGAAGACCCTCAAACACATAAAGAAAATATGAGCCCAAGAGACAGAAAGCGCCACATAAACCAGAGACTACATCAGCACAAGACCAGAAGAACCAGACAGTGCCCAGCTAACCACTGAGATACCACCGAGCATAACAAACAGTCCTCTAATGAGAGAAAAGTGGGGTGCAGAACTCCAACTCTTGTAAAAAATATCAGACTTGGTGGTCTGATAGGCTGAAGGGTCCCCAGAAGACATGGACCCCAGACAGTCTGTTAGCCCAGAACTGAAAGCGTTCTGGAAGCCAACTGTTCCGACAAAGATTGGACTCAGCTGAAACCCTGGTGGTCTAGTGGTTTAAGTGCTACAGCTGCTAACACAAAATGCTGGCCATTCAAGTCTATCAGGAGCCCCTTGGAAATTCTGTGTGGAAGTTCTATTCTGTCCTGTAGAGTCACTAGGAGTTGGAATCGACTTGATGGCACTGGGTTTGGTTTTGGTTTTGGTATGTGACATAAAATGACACTGATAAAGAACATGCTTCTTGTCTTAAGTAGGTACATGAGCTACTGGGCAGCTCCTGTCCAGAGGCAAGATGAGAAGGCAGAGGGGGACAGGAGATGGTTGAATGGATACAGGAAATACAGGTAGAGAGGAAAAACATGCTGTTACAGTGTGATGAGAGCAATCAGGGTCATATACCAATGCATGTGTGAATTTTTGTATAACAAACTGACATGAATTGTAAACTTCCACTTAAAGCACACTGAAAATATATAAATAAAACCAAAGAAAAGTGGAAATCTCAACAAAAAGGGCACATTTTTAGGAAAATATGAATTATCAAAATTCAAGAACAGTAGAAAATATGAATAATCCAATAACTTGGAAGAAATGGAAAAAGTCATTTAGCTTTTTGGGCAAATACCTTTCTTTTGTTTTTTGTTTATTTGTTTGATTGTTCTGGTAATTGTCATTTTTGTGTAATTGTGGCTAGTTCATTTTTTTATTTTTCTTTTTTCCTTCTTTTATGTACTGTCTTACCTTCACCGAAGTTACCACTTACCTGTTGTCTATTTCGTGTTTTTCCTTCCCCACCTTTTCCCTCCCTCGTAACCATCAAAGATGGTTTCTTTTTGTGTGTAAAACTTTCTGTGAGTTTTTTTAATAGTGGTCTCATATTTGTCCTTTTGTGACTGACTATTTTACTCAGCACAATGTCCTCCAGATTCATCCACATTGTGAGATGTTTTGCAGATTCATCGTTATTCTTTATCACTGGGTGGTACCCCATTGTGTGTACGTATCATTGTTTTTCCATTCATTATCTGTTGATGGGCATTTAGGTTGTTTCCATCTTTTGCTATTGTGAACAGTGCTTCAGGGAACATGGGTGGGCATATGCCTGTTCGACACAACAGCTCTTATTTCTCTAAGATATAGTCTTAGGGCTGGATCAGATGGTATTCCTATTTGTAGCTTTCTAAGCAAGAGTCATATCGTTTTCCAAAATGGTTGTACTATTTTGCATTCCCACCAGCAGTGCATAACAGTTTTAATCTCCTCAGCCTCTCCAACATTTTTTTTTAATTTTTATTTTTATTTAACATAACTGAGTGAAAATGTACATTCACATATAACTTTACATGCCCACCTATATGCAGCTTCCACTGCTCTCCCTGTCCGGTGACTGCACACTATTCCTCTCTGCTTCATACATGTCTCATCCTCCCAACAGCCTCCTTTCCCCTCTTGTCCGTCCACTCCCCTTCCTGCAGCCAGAGGTCAGCAAGATGATATCCTATAGATGTATAGAACCATAAAGTGCTTCCAATATATGGTCACTCTGCATTGCCAAGTCCAATCCATTCCTGTCCAAAGAGTGGACCTTTGTTATAATTTATGGGTAAGGGCAGCATCAGGGCCGGGGGCCATGCTCTCAGAGGAACCCCAAAACCGCTGGACCATCAATTGAGGTCTTTTAGTGGAGATCTCATGACGCACCTCTTTTTATTCTTGTGTTGCCAGTGAGACTCCTCTCTGTGAGCTCCATTGTGGCTATCGCTGGTGGTGGCCGGGCACCATCCGGTTCTTCCAGTCCCAAGTCGATGTAGGCACCCACTCTTGTGGGTCTCTCTGTCTTCTTGGTTGTCTTTACCGCATGTCATTTTGGTCCTCGGTGAGCATCCGTTCCTGCTGAGTTGGGACGATTGGCTGTGTCCTCGGATGGCAGCTTGGCAGCTTTTAAGACCCCAGACGCCACTCACCAATGTGGGGTGCAGACAGCTCTCTTAGCAAAACGTTAGTTGTGCCAACTGGCCTGGAATTCACCTAAGAGCATGGTCCCCCACCCCCCGCCCCAGCTACTCTATCCTTGCAGTATTAAGTTAAGATGGAAGGAGTACTCGTTATGCTGAAGTCCACTTAATGTTGTTCTTGTTTCTAATGTGTGCTATCACCGCTTTCTCCCAACTAGATTTCTAGTAACTATCTAAGCTAAGCCCTAGCCTCTCCAACATTTGTTATTTTCTGTTTTTTTTTTTTTTTTTTATTAATGCCAGTAGAGCCAAGGTGAGAGGGTACCTCACTGTGGTTTTGATTTGCATTTCTCTAACGGCTAGTGATTGTGAACATTTCCTCACGTATCTGTTTGCCACTTGAATGTCTTCTTTGATGAGGTGTCTGTCGATTTCCTTCACTCATTTTTTAATTAGATTATTTGTCTTTTTGTTGTAGAGGTGTTAGATGTTCTGTAGCTTTTAGGGGTTAAACCTCTGTTGGATTTGTAACAGTCAATGTTTTCCCCTGGTTTATAGGGTCTTTTTACTCTTTTAGTGAAGTCTTCCGATGAACACAAGTGTTTAATATTTAGGAGATCTCAGATATCTAGCTTATGTTTTTAAGTTTTGTGTTTTTAGTTATAGCTGGTATCCTGTCAGTTGTGGCTAGTCTTTTTAAACTTCAAGAGACACAGAAAACATCCGCATCTCTGACTCATCCACTGTGACAGTCTACTTCTGTGAAGATTTACAACTTTGGAAACTTATGGGGCAGTTCTACTTTGTCCTAATGGGTAGTTTTAAGTCAGAACTGACTCAGTGGCAGTGGATTTTACTTTGTTACTATCTTTTATTTATTAGAGCATATATATAAAGGAGCCCTGGTAGTGCAGTGGTTAAAGTGCTTGGCTGCTAAACAAAAAGCTGGCCATTCAAATTCACTGACAGGGAAAAAGGCATAGCAGTCTGTTTCAGGAAGATTAAAACCAAGCCAGTTGGTATCAAGTTCATTCATAGTGACCCTATACGCCAGGGTAGAACTGCCAGATGGCATTTCCGAGGAGCAGCTGGTAGACTCAAGCTGCTGACCTTTTGGTTAGCAGCTGAGCTCTTAACCACTGTGCTGCTAGACTCTCCCTAAAGATTACAGCTTTGGAAATCCTATGACACAGTTCTACTCTGTCCTTCAGGGTCACTGTGAGTCAGAATCGACTCAACAGCAATGGGTTGAGTTTGGGTTTTGGTTTATGGCATACGCAAATAAGAAAATTTTCCCAAATCATTTTGCCAAGCTAACATAATCCTGATATAAAAACTTAAAGGCAGTACAAAAGCGAAAACTAAAGGCTAATCTCACAATTTATTAATATAGATGCAAAAAACTGTTGCTAAATACTACCACACCGATCAGGCAACATAATGAAAAAATAAGATGGCGCGTCCAAGTAGGTTTATTCCCAGAGTGTGAGGATGGTTCAACACTGATGCATTGTTTGGGACATCACATGAATGTGTCCAAAGAGGAAAACAGTATGATTATACTAACAATGCTGAAAGGGCACGTGCTCAAATTCAATATTAAGTCCTCACAATATTGCTTAATATTAACAACAACAAAGTACTTCTTTGACCTGATACATTGATCTTAAACCCAGCATCAGCCTCATGCTTAATCGGTAAAACACCTGAAACATTCATGTTAAAGTCTAAACACATCAAGGAAACCTGTGTCATTGAAAACTGTCCTGAAAGTTCTAGTCAGTTTAGGGAGGCATGATAAAGACATGAGGGATATATATGGATGAAAAACAAAAATTGTAATTATTTGGATATGCTTTGGGCCCGGAAAATTCAATAGTAGCAGCTCATCTATTGTTGCTTGTGTGGAGTATGTATGCAGAGTAGAAATGCTCACAGAACAAACAGAAAAGTTTGGCAAGCTGTCTACACAGGTATTCCCTAGTTTCCAACAAGATCCATTTCTGAGTGTACCTTTATGAATTTGTAGGTAAATTGGAACAGATGCATAAGGTTCCTATTTAGCCTCACTTTAGTGCAAGAGGGGAAAGTCTGACGGTGTAGTGGTGGTTAAGTGTCACCACGGCTGCTGATCAAAAGGTCAGCAGCTGGAATCACCAAGTGCAGCTTGGAAACTCTACAGGGCAGTTCTGCTCTGTCCTGTAGGGTCACTATGTATAAGAATTGAATTGCAGGCACTGAGTTTTGGGTTTTAGTGCAAAAGGAGACCTGGTGGCATAGCGGTTAAGAGCTCAGAGGCTTACTGAAAGTCTAGCAGTTCAAATCCACCAGCTGCTTGCTGTGGGGAAGTTCTGCTCCATCCTATAGAGTCACTATAAATCAAAATCAACTCAACAGCAGTGGGTTTGGTTTTTGGTTTTATGCCTTTGCCCATTTTGTGTACCCCCTTCAAATGGCCCTTCTCCCATTTCTACCAACTGAATATCCCTTCTAATCTCCAAGGTCCACACTCAAGAGCCTGCTGCTACGGAAATCTTTCTCGGAGGCTTTTCAAGTCCCTGTGGTATCTACTCTTCAAAAGGTCCTCCTACCCCATTCCAGCAAAAAGGGAGCAGCAAGCAGGGAACAGAGAAGCTAGAGATGAGGTCTGTCATACTTACAGTGCTCCCTTTGTGCCAGGCACTCCTGGAAACATTGCAGATGCTAACTCATTTTGCTATCATAGCAACCTTATGAGGTTTGAATAATTATCATGCCCACTTTGTAAACAAAGAAACTGAAGAAAGAAGATGTTAAGTTCTTTACCTAAGGTCACACAGTTAGTAGGAAACAGCTGGTACTGGAACTCAGGTTTTGGGTTCCAGTCTAAACTTCTTGATGGAGATAGGGTGAGTGGGAGGGAAGAGGAGAAAATGAGGAAAGAATGGAGGGCTGAGAAAAAAAGAGGCCACTGTGTTACCATGAGCAGATTAAAGCAGGGAAGAGAGTGGAGAGCAAAGACGGTCAGGACGTGGGAAGACGTCAGACTCACCTGTATCAGTCTGCCAGACTACGAGCTTTTAAGGGTAGAACCTCGTGTCCACTGGCACATAGCAGGTGCCCAACAATTACTCAGAGTAGGGCCCTTTTACTGACTCAATCTCAGTTTTGTCACTGAACTGCTGTGGGACTCTGGGTAAGCCACCTCCTCCCTCAGCCTCAGTTTCCTTCAACTTGGCAAAAGCTTTTACTTCAGTGACCTCCAAGAGCACCTGAACCTCATACTAATGTGATATGCATACACACGAAGGATAATTTAGTTGTGAATATATTTTTCCATCTTAAAGTTCAACTGTACCCACAGCTCTGGAAATTCCATAATCAATCCACTAATGTGTGCTGCTGCCAGAGGGCTGGGAAATCCTCCTTGGACACTGGCTTCCAGCTTCTGTGGGGCCTTGTGTCAGCTCCAGCAAGGGTTTAGGACTTTCCTATCGTGATGGGTGCTCATACACCTCCCAGCCCTTCCTCCCAGGCCCCTAAGGTGGCAGTGTGTACTGTGAGGAGCTGGCAATGGCCACATATGTTCTACAAATAACTCTGCCTTTGAGTTCCCCGTTACTCAGGCACTCCTCTGTGATAGCTTCACCGTCACCCAGCCAAGGTTCCTCAAACCAGAGGCTCAGGCCTGCAGCTGCATATACCTTCCTTGGACTATTCACCAATGCAAAGGACCCTGTGGTGACAATGGTCTATGTCACTTTTAACCTCTTGTACCCCTATTCTGTTCATGAACATTATTCTTACAGCTCACAAATTCCCAATATGAACCTTTGAGACAAGAGTTCATGTTCCCATTTAAAAGACGAGGTGACTGGGATTAGGAGGGGTTAAGCAATTAAGTAACTTGTCCAAGGTGCTCAATTAAGTTATTTGAATAAGATTCAGCCATGGTCTTTCCACAACACTGTGGGGTGGGTATTACCACTCAAGGAACACATTCTGAGGGCCCAATACACAGACAAAGCCAACTTCCTATTCTTGTTTCCTTAACACCACTCATTTACTATGAGATTTTTGTTCCTCTCAGAGTACAAACTAGCCAAAGAGTCAGGAGGTACCCTCTGGACTAAATATACCCCCAAAACAAAGGCCTACAAGCCAAGAAACACACTCACTCAGAAGGTCAGCTGATGTCCCCACCATCAGCCCATTTCTATCCTGGCCAGGCTAACAGCCTGCCTGCCAGGCCCAGGGCCCCTGCCCATGTCCTTGTGAGGTCCCAGCTCTCAGAACTGCATCCCCATTCACCTTCCTTCTTAAAGGAAAAAGGGCTTGTAGACAATGACAGAATGTGCCAGGCCAATGACAGGCATCAAAAGAGTAAGAGTGTTGTGAGGCCTCGTACCCGATGGCCACATTGCTCCTCTGCTGAGGACACCTCTCCCCAACTCCAGGATAGTTTGGATAAGTCCTTAGTGACTTAACCCCTTCTAGCCTGAGTCCTCTTATCCATTCACTGGGAATATGACCTTCCATGGGCAAAGAACTGAAGGTACTAATGAAGAAAAGACTCTGGGAAGACCACCACTATCTTCTTAGACTGAAAGAGCGTGTGAGAGGGCAGAGGAATCTGGCATGTGTGGAGCTCCCCACCCTCGTCCCAGTGGTAGCTGAACCAGGATCCTGGGGAGAAGTCACAGGGAGGCTCCTGCAGCTCATCCTGGAAAGGAAGGCCGCAGAGCACAGTGATTCCAAGTATAGATCTTACCACTCACATACTTGGTAGCTGTGTGACTCTGAGAGACTTCCTTAATTGTTCTGAGCCTGAGTTTCCTCATCTGTAAAATGAGGGTAACAATGGCCAATGATTACATAGAGCAAATAATAGCCAACACAGAGAACGTGCTGTGAGCCAGGTACTCCACTAGTGACACACAGACTCATTGATTCCTCATAACAACCCTACCAGAACCCCAAAAAACAAACCCACTACCACTGAGTAGATTCCAACCCATAACAACCCTACAGGACAGAGTAGAGCTGCCCCCTAGAGTTTCCAAGGAACGCCTAATGGACCTGAATGGCCAGCCTTTTGATTAGTAGCTGTAGCACTTAACCACTATACCACCGGGGTTTCCAGCCCTCTGGACAGCTACTATTATTCTTGCTTTATTGCTGGGGAAACCAACGTATGGAGAGTTGAAGTTACTTGCCCCAGGTCACATATTCGGTAAGAGAGAGCCAAGTTTCAAAGCCAATCTGGCTTCCAAGTCCATACTCTCCACCTCGACTCTGAGCTACCTCTGCAGTGATGACAACACAGCCCTCGTTTATGGGGCTGTTGTGAGATGCGGAGGATCAAAGGATTGTTCTTCATTCTCCACCCCACCCTCTAGATGCTCCCCATGAGGTTTCTCCTATGGCAGGCAGAGTGTACTTTTCTGTCCCTTATGTTTGGGCTAGCATGTGCCTTGCTTTGGCCAATAGGATATTAGCAGAGGCTCCAGATGTGCTCGTGTGGCTGGATGTGTCCCTTAGCACTTCTGCCATTGGCCAGAGAGGAACAAGCTCTGGCTAGCCAGCTGGTCCAAAAAGGAAGGGAGATCCATGGTACAGAGCCTGCGCCAGCTAATCCCTGGCTCACCTCCAGATGCATGAGCAAGGATAGATGATGGTTTAAAGCCTCCAAGGTTTGGAGTGGTTTGCTAAGCAGCAGTATTGAGACAACAGCTGACGGATGCAAGACTTCATAACTTTTATCTGATTTGTTTTTTAAGGAGCCTGGCGGCATAGCAGGTGAGTGCTCAGCTGTTAACGGAAAAATAGGTGGCTCCAATCCACCAGTCACCTTGTGTGAGAAGGATGTGGCAGTCTGTTTCCATAAAGACGGCAGCCTTGGGAACCCTGTGGGGCAGTTCTCCTCTGGCCTACAGCGTCGCCGTGGGTTGGAATCAACCAGACAACGGTAGTTTCTCTCTCGGTACTCATTCCCATCGTTACCTAAGCACAGACTGGACATCACCTGGCAGGGAACCTGCAGAGTTAATTCAAGTCTCAAATTTGCCTTGGTGGCCTATAAGGACTTCTCCAGTACCGAGCTGAAGAGTCTGTGGCTTTGAAGGTACAGGCATTTGCACCTTCTCAATCTTTCGTCATGTTTTGGGCCTGTCACCAGGGCAGGAGGTGCTCAACAACCAGTCAATACAAGGCAGCTGACAGATGCTACTGCTCCTTTTCTGCTTGATTCCACTTCAGAACTCAATGTGACTTCAAAGCACAGAGTTATATCATTTTTGCCAGGAAAGAAATGGTATCATTTGCAGTTGCACTGAATATTATTGATGGCATTTAACAAATTTGCAAATGATGACATAAAATGAATTGATTTGGGTTCTTAACATAATTATTCCTACTAATGGCACATAAGTACATTTTGGCCGACTCATGTGTGGCCTTCTCTTTCCAGGAAGAATGATTGAGGCTTATCCTTGCTTACTATTAGCAAGGAATCCACGCGGAACTTTTATCCAGACAAAGACCCCTCTTCCAGAAGAGAAACTCTTGGTTTAAAGCAAGTCACTCTTTTTAACCTTAGGGTGAAGGGAAAGAAAGAATTAGTACCTGTTTCTGTTGTAGAGATGAGAAAGTGAGGCTGGGAGATGAGTTTTGACTGGTCCAAAGTCACAGAGTAATGCCCAAGTTCACACAGTAAGTGGCAGAACAGGGACTTCACAACTCTGATCTCATGATTGCCAGGTAAATGCTATTCTTATAAGATTACTCAAAATGTCCCCACCAAGGGGGCCAATGCTTCCAGATGTTAAAACATTCTATAAAGTATTTATAACTTAAAAAGTGATACAGGAACATGAATAGATAGAAAACCAATGGGCTAGAATAGGAAGTCCAGAAATAGACCCAATTATATATGGAAGTCTAGCATATGATAAAGATGGGATCTCAGATCACTTGGGTAAACATGGACTTTTTCTTAACTGGTGTTAGAACAACTGGAGAGTCATTTGGGAAAAAAATAAAAGTAGATCACTTTCTCACACCGTTAAAAAATACAAAGAAAGAAAGAAACCACTGTGGTGGAGTCAGGTCCGACCCATAGCAACCCTAGAGATCAGAGTAGAACTGCTCCATAGAAGTTCTAGGGAGTGCCTGGTGGATCTCATACCATATACAAGAATAAACTCTAAACAGATCTGAGATCTAACTGTAAACAACAAAATACACAAGTGCTAGAAGAAAACACAAGTGAATTGCTCTCTAACAGGAACAGAGAAAGACTTTCTTTAATGACTTGAGGAAAACAAGACAAATATATCTGAGATTAAAAAAAAAATTATCTCAGAATGGTTCCAAGATCTAAAGATGAGAACAAAAACTATAAAACTCTTAGAAGAAAACACAGGTATAAATCTCTGCGACTCAGGTTAGGCAGTGGTTTTTTAGATACGACATCAAAAGCACAAGCAATAAAAGAAAAAAAGATAAATATAACTTCATCAGAATTAAAAATCTTTAACTGTAGAGCAAAAGACAGCATAAAGAAAGTGAAAAGAAACTCTGCATATGACAGATAAGGCATCTGTAATTAGAGTACATAAAGAACCATCAAGGACTCAATAATAAAAAGAGGAACGATCCACTTTTTTTTTGAATGGACAGAGAATCTCAATAGATATTTCCCATAAGAAGAATGGCCAATAAGTACATGAAAAGATGCTCAACATCATTAGCTACTGGGAGAAGGCAGGGCTGGAGGACAGCAGCTCAAGGCTAGCACCAGAGGAGGAAGTAGCCTTTAGAGGGCAGATTAGCACCCCAGGGATGAGATACTCCAGTCAGCTCTAAGGGTGTCAGGATAGAGGATGATCCTAAAGCCACTCATGCCTCCTCTGCCTTACTCACAGGCTCCTCAGTTGTCTCCAGAGACAGACCTAGACCCCTGAGCCTGATAGGAAGGGGCAGAGTTTAGAGTCACAGAGGCCTGAGTTCAAATCTCATTGTCACCACTGTGTGAGCTCTGATAAGTAACCATCTGAGCCTTGATTCCTCTCCTATAGACTGGGAAAAGAGACTGTTTATTAGGAGTGAAACAAAGGGGCTCGCTGCGACAGTACTGAAACATATCTGCCTATCTTTTGTTCCTCTTCCCATTGAGGGTGGGGTCCATGTCCCCTTGCCTTGAATCTAGGCCACCCTGGTGACTGGTCAACCAACAGATCTTTTTTGTAGCACTTACTACATGCCAGGCACTTTCTATACCAGGCACTATTCTCCATGCTTCAGAGATACTGACTCATTTAATCCTCACAAACTCTGTAAGAATGTCCTCTTACTGTCCCCATTTTACAGATGGGAAAACAAAGACACAGAGGGATTCAATCCTTGCCATATCCAAACCCAGGCACTCTGATTGCAGATGGCTTCACATTCCCCAAGCACACCTAGCACTTGTCTTCTATAGGTCTTTGCTCACCACATTGTCCACTTGGAAGAGCCTCTCCCTACTCCCGTACTCTTTCTTTTCCTTGTTGAGGTACCCTGTCCTTGGAGACAGGGCTCAGTCCCCAGCCCTGCGGCTCTGTCCCATTGTTTGTTCAGACCTCCATCATGCACAGGCCCCATCAGCCTTGGAGTGGTCTTGGCGGTACACATGTACTTCTGCCTCTACACTAGAAACCCCTCCCTCCCTGCACTGGCTCAGTACACAGTAGGTGCTCACAAAGTATCTGCCAAGATGAAATCAATCAAATGACATTGGTTCTACTCATTGGAAAAGAACTATGGTTCCCACGTCACCAGCATCTCAGACAGCCCTTTGCCGTGAACTCCACAAATGACCAGGGCTGATTGACTCAGTTTTTGCTTGGATGCAAGCAGTCCTGTTTCACACAGCCCATTTGTAGGTAGGCTCTCTCTATGTACACTAATGGGGAGAAATGTGAATCCAATTAACTTCAAATTTAGCTCATAATGAACTTATCTCATTTTGTTACCAGCTCGGTTCTCGTCGTGTGGCAGTAATTAACCACTGGGGGTTGTCACTCCCAGACACATGACACGGAGATCCTCCCAGCCCCTCACTTCAAACCCTTGCAGAATTCATTACCCTGACAGTGTGAAAACCCTTCACTTTGAATACGACAGGGCACCAACCAAACTCCTCCTTGATCTACCTGACTGTGTGTGTGAGGGAGAGAAAGAAGAAAGGGAGAGAAGCCATTAATTGTTGCGAATGAGAGGGGAGGTGGGAGGAGGATGTTGGCATTGGTGGATGGCTGAAGAGGGTGTGCCAGGCACGACTGCCGTGTGGCAGGACGTTCTGCCCGGGGGCCTGGGGCAGGCTGGAGGGGGTGTAGGGGCAGAGGTAGCGGGAGGAGCTTGTTACATACAAGGCCAAGCTACAAAGGAACATGGTGCAGCTGGCTAGGTAGCAGTAGAACACTTCGTAGACTGCCCATCATAAATGCCGGGCATCTTAACACCTAGGAAGTCTGCACAGGCCGACTTGCCAGAACAACCCAGGGCAGGCACAATGGTGACTTGCAGTGTGACTTTGGGTAAGCTCCAGTTCCTCTCCAGGCCTCAGTGACCCCTTCTGAACACTGAAGCAGTGAGAACAGGTGGCCTACAAGGATTCTTCCTGCTCCAACATTTCATAAGTCCAGGACATCATTTTACCTCTTGTGTTGACACAAATGGAGGTGGGGGCTACCTGCCTGGCTCAGCCTGGCACTCCTGCCCAAAGCATCAGATTCCCAGGAGTCCCTGAATTAAGTCCTCATGAGAGAGGGTAAACATCAGGCCTGTCATCACATCTCCAGGAAAGGAGCTGAGAGCTGACGACCTACTGTCCCCATGGGCCGAACAGGCACCTGCCCAGGGAAGGCACACATCTTAGGCCAAGGGCAGCCTCCACTCAGCTTCCGAGAGTTTTCAAAGATGCTTGAGCTCTGGTTCTCATTTGATTTTTTTTCATTTGAAAGCCTCCTGATTTTATATGAATGTTGACAACTAATTCAGTTTTTAAAATACACACCAAGAGCCTAACAAGATATGTCCAAAGGCCACGTTTCACTCTCAGATTGCCAGTTTCAACCTTTACCCATCCTCAAAGCCCTCAAGACTCACCCCCACACCCCACCCCCACGAGCCACTTCATGAGCTACCAGGTTTTGTTTAGGACAGTAGCCCTGGCTGGGGACCTGAGTAACTGCCAAGCCAATGCTTCTGATTCTGTCTTTGTTCAGTCATTTAACTAGTCATCACAGGATGCAACAGGCCAGAGTAGGAAGTAGAAATGTGGAAGAAAAGTGATTTCCAGCAAACTAGGGCTTGAGCACAGCCTGTGTCTGCCCCAAACCTCTTGCTTCGTAGTCCTGCCACCTTCAAAAGCACCTTCTTTCAGGCCTCATCTGTCCCCAAGTCCCTTCTAACTCTCCCTCCCTGCTGTGCCCTCTCCTCCACAGCACTGCCTACCCTGGCTCAGAAGACTCTTCTTCCCTTTCTATTTCTCTGGCAACTTCCTCCCAGGCTTCCCGCTCCTGCCCCTGCCCTGAAGGCCACCGCAGACCACCTGCCCAGGCTCCTCTTGCAGCACCTCAGCATCCAGCCGGGAGGAGACCACTCAGCTCACCCTGAAGGACAATTAGGTATCACATGGGAACTCGGTCAGGACTCCCAAGCCAATGCTTCGGATTCTATCTTTGTTCAGTCACTTAACTAGAATATAACATTTTCCCAGAAAACCCTTCCTCTCAGCCATA
The DNA here is from genome assembly GCA_028571685.1 of Heterohyrax brucei. Lineage (NCBI taxonomy): Eukaryota > Metazoa > Chordata > Mammalia > Hyracoidea > Procaviidae > Heterohyrax > Heterohyrax brucei. The sequence continues at coordinate 43,374,660 of CM053150.1, forward strand.
GAGGCACGAGAAACCTTTTTGTGTGTTAAAAAACTTGTTTAAAATAAACGTAAAAAGTCACAAAAACGGGCAGCGTATCTTTTCAAAGTCATAACCAGTTGCTGTTGAGTCAATTCCAACTCATGGCTGCTCCACGTGTATCCGAGCAGAGCCATGCTGCACTGGGTTTTCAGCAGCTGATTTTTGGAAGTAGATCACCAGGTTTTTCTTCCATGGCACCTCAGGGTAGACTTGAATCACCAACCTTTCAGCTAACATCTGAGTGTACTAAATGGTTGCACCACCCAGGACACCTTCAATGTCATACTGGGTATTATTTAATAGCACACCCAATGGTTATTTCTCTAAGAGAATATGCCCATGTCTGACGAATTTCGTCTTGTTTAGTTAGAGACCAGACACAGTGAAGTGACTTCTTAATGTGTGGATTTCTATCAGGTAGAAAAGATAACCCCACAGATTTGAGTTCATTGCCATGTAGTAACTTAACCTGTCTGGTGCCTAATCTAACAATCTTACTCCAGTATTTATAAAATATGCCTTCCTTAGTTGACTACATGAACTTCTGTTCCTCAGATGCTCTTGGAACCAGTTTTACCTTTTTGTAGATTCCTTCATTAATTAATGACTGGAATAAAAATCTTTACATGTGTTCATCTTTTACTTGTACATGACTTACATTTTTAACTTTTTTAAAGTGTGCTCTGATAATTTATTATAGAAAAAAAGTGGACCAGGTCTGAGACGGCCTGACATGAGCTGACAACTTTCAACAAACACAAAGCAGACGACAGTGTGTGCTGCTACTTGAGGGTGAAACAAAGAGCCCCCAAGCCCAGGATTTGGACACACAACTCATCCTGTGTATATGTGTGGTGTGTGTGCATGTGTGTGTGTGTGTGTGTGCGTGTGTGTGCACAAGTGTGTTTGCAGCTGGTATTTGAAATAGGTGGCAGTTTGGACAGGGACTGACCCAAGTCTCCCTCTGTTTGGACCCACTGCGCTGGCTAGTGGAGAGGGAGACTATTCACCTTAGCAGAAGGCGCTCAGTGAGGTACCAGCACAACTCTGCAGAAGACGGGTGTGCCAACTGCCAAGGAGCAGACCCAGTCTCTAAGGCGGCTCTGGCTGACTCCTAAGGGACATGTTTATTAACCATTAGTCTAGGTGGTGCTATTTAATTAGAAATAGTAACACTATATTTCTTTTGCGAAAATTGCTTAACCCCCACTTTTAACTAATTCTGACTGGCTTCCCTCTAATGGTCCTGGTTACAGAGCTCATCTGAGTTTGTATAGAGAGGAGGGCAAATCTGGGAATACATTCACCTGGGCGCTGTTTACCTTGTCGTCGTCAGCGCTACCCGGTCCTTCATCTGTACTGACCACGACTATTACCCTCTGATCACTGGGACCGATCACACTTCGAGACTCTGTTCCAGTTTCAAGAGAGTGTTTGAATTTCAGTGGTCTGGCAGTTCAGAGCAGAAACTGATGCTCAGTCAATATTTCCATGTATGTTTGTGACACAAGTGTCTTTGAACTAGCGAGTGTTGATTCAACATACAGAAATGACAAGGGCAGGATTCCAATTAGCAAGGCTGCAGGCAGCTCTGCCACGCCAATGGCTCCAAACCTCGCTACAGGAATCGCTCCAGGGACAGAAGGAGGCCAGTGTTTACAGCAGGACAACTATGAGGGCAACTGTGGGGACTGGCCCATATCTTCCTCCCTCCCTCCGTCCCCTTACTCATGCATGCATTAACCGACACCTGCTAAATTCTAAGCACTATTTTAAAGGACCTAGGAGTCTACTCCAGGGGACCCAGAGATGATAATAAAATAATAATAATAAAGCACCACCACAATAATTATTTATTCAGCTCTTACCACCTGCCATGCACTGTTCTAGGTGTTTTATATACATTATCTCACTTAAGTATTACAACCACTCTGGGAGATATAAACTTTTATAATCTCCAGTTCAGAGATAAGATAACCAAATTCTAGGTAGTGGAGTTGGACCCAAACCAAGGCAGTCTAACATAAGAACCTGTACTGTACCCCCTGCGTGGTTCTGCTTCACATAGGAGAGCTACAAGTATAAAATGTACTTCCTCTTTAACCAGCCAATCTGCTGCTAGGACTTAATCTATGAAAATATAGGGGCAAGTGTTAATGAGAAGGAAGCAAGACAAGAGAAAGGGTGCGAAACAGGAAATAAAGAAGGGAAGGAAGAAAGGAGAGATAAAAAAACAAGAAACAATCCAAGCTACTATCAGAATGAAATGGCTGGATTCAGTAAATTCGGAGACTTCTGTATGATGGGACAGTATACAGTTCTGAAAAACTGTGAAGTAGATTTGAATGTGTGGATTGTAGAAAGATCTCCGGATATATTATTATGTGACTAACACAATTACAGAACGTTGTGCACAATATAATTCCATTTGTGCAAATAAAATATGGGCAAAATCTATATGCTGACATCCGCATGAAGACATTACTGCAAGTATACACGAGACACTGTTAACTTCAAGGAGAAGGACTATGAATGGGAGGGCCCAGGCTGAGGGAGGAAGATTTTTATTTTTCATTTCATATTTTTCTGTATGGTTTGAATATTTAACCATATGCATGTATTACTTTTTATTTAAAATTAATTTTTTTGATTTAAAATGAACTTTTTCTTCAGAACCAGACACAGTCTGTGCCCAAGGGGCTCCCTCTCAGTCAAGAGCGGAGATAATAATGAATCCAAGACGCAGGAAGCGGGCCTCATCTCTCTGCCACCCCGCCCTTCCCACACCGCCTTCCCCACCCCCCTCCCGGCCCAGCAGTTCTGGATCCTGAGCTGTCACACAGGGGCATCCTGCTCTAAAAGACAGCATCATGATGCCAGGCACACCTTGGCCGAATCACATATTCAAAATTCATGGTCCCACCAGGCTTCTCCCCAAGTCGGTATCCAACCCACACAAGGACAGCAAATGCCGTTCTTGCCTACCTTGCCTACCTGAGCCATACCACACAGCAATTTAGCCTCCTACAAGCTGTCAATGAGAAGGCAAAGGTGGGCACAAAGTCTGTCCCTATAATCCCTTCAAGGACCCTGGGTGGCACAAATGGATTGTGCTCCGCTGAGAACCTAAAGATTGGCAGTTCAAAGCCAGCGCAGCGGCTATGGGGCAGAAATGCTTGGTGACCTGCTTCCCTAAAGATTACAGGCAAGGAAACACTATGGAGTGTAATTCTACTCTGTAACACATGGGGTTACCAAGAGTCAGAATGATTCTATGACAACAGGTTTTATAGTCCCTTCACACACAATTCCAATAAACTCAGTGACTTGACTTCCCAGCTCCCACAAAACCAAAGTCCATGTTGCCTTCCAGTCAACTCTGACTGTAGTGACCACAGAGGACACAGTAGTACTGCCCTATAGCATTTCCAAGGAACCATTGGTAGCTTTGAACTGCTGACCTTTTGGTTAGCAGCCACAGCTCTTAACCACAATGCCACCAGGCTGCTCTCAACCCCCAGCAGATTGAAAACAGTAAAGTAAGAAGGAGAAAGAGACTTGCAGAGTCAAGTAAACTGACAGCAGGAAAAGTGACAGGTGAGCCACAAGGACAGAGTTAGGAAAACAATATAATCAGACATAAGAAGCCCAAGCCCCAGCAGCCTGGGGTGCCTGGTGGGAGGTCAGGCCACGGGCTTACAGACCTACAGAGCCTCCACAGCATCTCACCGGAGGGCCTGCAATGCTGGCTCATGGAGATGACCCTGGTGCTGTCATCAGAGGGTGTTCAAGTTGTGTCACTCCAGCATGAAGCTTGTCTTATCTGGGAAACTGATGTGACAAACCAGTGTTTTGAAAGCTGGCTTGGGACCTATAAATCACAGTTAACAGGGGGAGAAAAGCTCAGTTGTCCTTGTCAGTCTAGGATGGTCCCCTGAGGAAACCTTTGTATGATTCATGGTTGCAAAACAAACTGCCAGGAGAATCAAGGGGAATGAGGACCCACAGTGTCCTCACTCCTGGTGACGGTCCCTGCCCTCTCAAGCTGGTTGTGGAATAGCAAACACATATCTTTATAGCATGAAGCTTCAGAGTCCCAGGGCTGGACTGAAACTCAGAGGTAACCCGGCCCATGTCACCCAGGGATGGCAATGATTCCCATGCATTTTCCTTCACCTGCTTGCCCACCCCTAGGTAGAGGTTGCTAATGTGGAACATCCTTCCCAAATCAATAGGGTTAGGAAAGTCTGCCTTCCTGAGAGCTGGATTCTGCAGACACCCAATGATGGCTAAATTTAAACAACAACAAAAGGAATAAATAAACAGAAAGCAGAGTTCTCCTGAAGTGGCCTTCACATGACAAAAACCAAAACCAAATCTGTTGCCAGCAAGTCAATTCCCACTCGTAATGATCCTGTAGGCCAGAATGGAACCTCCTCAAGGGATTGCCAAGGCTGTGGTCTTTATAGCAGCAGACTGCCACATCTTTCTTCTGCACAGTGGCTTCTGGATTCATACTTCCAACCTTTTGGTTAGCAGCCAAATGCTTAACCACTGTGCCAAGAGGGCTCCTGCCAGAGAGACAGGAGCTTTCCTAGAACCGGTTCTCTGCCTTCCTTGCACGCTGTTCCCATCCTGTTTTCTGCCCTCCTTGCACGCTACTGAGCTGACAGCTCATTTATTTTAAGAACAAGTCAACAGGTAAATGTCTAAGGTAGGTAAGCCCCTGATAGGCTCTGGTCCCTTGTAAAGGAGCTGAGGTCCATCACGCATCTTAAACCAGTGCCTCAGCTGGACCACTTCTGGTCTGAGAGGGCAACGGGACGGGAGTTGTCACACAGAGCCTGGCGAGACAACCTGTCAGAGGACACTGCTACTTTACAACACCAGCTCCTGACCCTCAAAATTCACCCACAAACAGAACAGTCAGGATGGGGTCAGTAACCGATTAACCGGTAGACTGGGAAAGTATGCTGCTTGCCAGGGAAACCAAACTCACCCTGCAGAGGCCCTCCCAGGGTGCACAGCAAATTAATGTGCTTCAGAGAACACGCATTAAATTGTGTGGCCAGGCTGGCACCGCAGGTTGCCAATGCACTCACCCGCCTCTCCCCATCACTCACCTCCCGGAGAAGTCGTGTCAGGGCCTTACTGTACCACAGGACTGTTGGCTGCTTCTAACAGCTACTAGCACACCTCTTATACATAAGCCCTTGCCAGTTCTGGTCTCAGTTTCCCATCTGTGACACCTTGCTGATGGTGTCTGCCCTCCTCACTGGCCATCCAGAGTCCCAAATGGAAGTGAAAGTGCTCTATGCTATCAAGGGCCCTGGTTTCTGGGGCTGGGAGGCCCCAGTAAACAGGCAGCATGATTTGGGGAGTAGTGAGAAGTGCACCAGTCAATCCAGTCTGGGTCCAGTTATCCAGCTATTCACTAATAGGGAAACTGAGGCTAGAAAGGAAAGGGGTCCTGCACAAGGTCCACATACAGCAAAGAACAGACCCCAGATTCAATGCCTGCAGCTGGACTGCAGGCTTTCTGGAGGAGGAGGTACTGGACCTAGGCCTTAGCAAGAATGTTCCCTTTAGTAGGATGGGGAACAGGGCCAGGGGGCAGGGTAGGTAGTACAGGTGGGTGTCTGGCACATACCTGCCTCCCCTCACACAGTGGATGACCTGACAGGGACAAATTGGATTGGAACTAAGCCTGAGGGGGAACACCTGGGTGTAAGGTGTGAGGCAGAGATCCCAGAGGTGGAACTGGGGAGCCAGGCTGAGCAGAAGTCACACATGTTCTGTGAACTGCCTTTGTGATACCTCAAAACTCCAGGTGAAATCAGAGGGTGCCAGAGCTGGAAAGACACGAGAGGTCAACCGCTCCAGGGATTTCAATCTGCATTCCTCCAGCCTCCTGGGGAGGCCCAGGGGCTCTGGGACTCCCACTCCCCTCCACCAGTGAACATTTCCAACAGTTTTACACAAAAGGCTTCCCAGGAAAGTTTTGTCTGAGCAAAAGGTGTTTGTGACCGAAAAACTAAAAAGATGATTGATTGCTGAGAAATCATAAGCTGCCTATTGTTCAGGTAGGCAAAGAAGCCCCAGGGCAGGAGGCCTTGCCCAGGGAGCCCTCCACAGCCAGACTTGGGCCCAACAACCACTGTGGCCTCTGACCCAAAGTTCCTTTCCTTTGTTTCCTCTGTTCCTTTCCGCCTCTGCCGCTCCCCCTTTGCACACACCTCCTGAGCTCAAGAAAACAATTTTCGATTTTTTTCCTCAGTAGTATAAGCTTCAAATGTCCCTGATGAAGCAAGCAAACCAGAATGCTTTCCCTCCTGAGCAGATGACAGGAAGCAGGCGTCTCCTTGGGCTCTGTAGGCGCAGCTGAGATCAGAGGCGGCTCTGGAGCCTGGGAGATGGGGCTGAGCACTGGTGCTGGGAAGCAGGTGGCTGCAGCTGGCTGGGGCTGGCACCAACAGACCAACCTGCATTCCTCCTGGGAGATGCCTAGCTTTTTCTGTCTCCACACTTGTGACGTGTGTGTGCCTGTGTGTGTGTGTGCGTGTGTGCATGTGTGTGCGTGTGTGTGTGTGTATGATTTTGTCACATGTTCAGTCTGTGTCTACAGAACCTTCAGGTTAGGGGCAGTTAGGGTACAGACTCACACAGAGGAATCAGATTTCACAGAATTTATCACTGTTTTTTCATCTCTGCTACCTCCAAGTGACAGAACCTCACTGAGCCTCGCTTTCCAAATCTGCAAAATGGGGACAGTGCATGCCGCCCTGCCTTCCAAAGTTTCTGAGCTTTGGAAATGGAGGAAGGAAAGAGAGAAAGAAAGAATGAGAAGAAGGAGGAAGGCAAGGCCCTCATGGCGAAACTCAAGTATTCAAAGGTGTAACCCCAGGTGGCATCAGCAGGAGTGCTGAAGTTTGATGGGTCAGTACTTCACACCTCAGGAGGGGCAGGGAACGTGTAGAGTCTACATGGTCTCAGAGTGGCTACTTAATTTCTATGCCTCTGTTTCCTTGTCTATAAAATGGGAATAATAACACCATCTTCACAGGGCTGTTGTGAAATCCAAATCAGGTAACCCGGGACAAGGAGCCCGTGGAGTCTGGATGCATGGTGACCACGTGGTGAAAGTCTTCTCCTCTCCCTCCGGCCCTGGGGCCCCGGGTCCCCAGCTCTCCCCTCCCATCACAAGCTGCCGCTGCACCAACCACCACCATCAAAATGAACCTCGCAGGGCAGGAGGACTAAGAGAATTAAAACACGCAATCAAACAGCTTCTTGACGGGAAATGCTTTGGAAATTTTCGGCTCCATTTACTTCTCAATCTAATTTTGTCCTCGGATGCACATTATGCGCTAGATGGGATCTCATGTGGCTTGCCCGGCGCTCCGCACACCAGCAGGAGGCACCCGGCGTCTCGATCGCTGCGCGCGCCTCTCCCTGCCTCGTCAGAAGCATAATGAGAGCACCCAGCAGGCTCCAGGGGCGCCCAGGGCAAGAAGGCCCACTGCGGACTCCCCAACACCTACCAGTCTAGCATCTTCCACTGACACTTCCGACAGGTCATCAAGTCCAAGTGCCCTGCATCCTCTGCCACCTCCACGCCCAGCCACAGTTCAGACTCCCGCTGCCAGCTGCCATCCTACAACTATGTCCCGGTGGCCTACGGTCCAGCTCTTCCGATCAGTACACCAGCCCCTCTGCAGACCGGCCCTGCCTTTCTCTTTTCCCACCCCCTGGATCAAGTCCAAGCCCCTCCCGCCCTCCCCAGCAGCCTTACAATCTGCCCTCTCCCCTCTCCGTCTTTTTCCAACCACTCCTGCTCGAGGCACGTAGGCTGCAGGCCCCAACCCGTACCCAGGCTTTAAAGGGCTTGCCTTCCCCAACTCCCCTCCATGCCTTAGCAACTGTTGCTGCTGTGCCCTGGGATGCACCAGGCAAATTCCACTGTCACCTCCAGCAGGAAACCTCCCTCGAGTTTCTGCCCTGCCGCTCACTCCCTCTTCTATGCCCTCAGAAGCCCTGTGCAGGGGCTCCAGGACACAGCACTTGTCAGACAGCCTGGGATGGCTGTCCAGGGAAAGACACCAGATTGAAGCCCCCCCAGGGCAGAGACTGCATCCTATCCATCCCTGTTTCCCTGTGGTGCCTGGTACAATATTCTCCGTAAAGCTGAAACCAAACACATACTTCCTGGTCCATCTATTCATTCATTGATGAAAAACAAATTTTTTTTGGAGCCACTCTTCTGTGCCTGGCCCTGTGCTAGGTCCTGGGGAAAGTGTGCCCTTCAGGACAGGAGGTTTTCTTTTTAAGCCCAATAGGTAATACTTGATTCTTACCCCTGGAGAAAAGCCACAAACAAAGCTCCGAAGCTACCCAAGTTCTAACCAAAGGGAAACACCTCCCAGCTACCCCCACAAGCCCAGGCTTGCAACCAGGCTGCTGGATCTTGCTTCTTCTCTGTTTCTTACTCTTTCTCCTAGTCCAATCCCTCACTAGAAGTCAATCAAATCCTGATCAAAATGGCCTCAGCCCTTCAGACTCCCAGCTGTTGGTCCAGTAGTCTTTCCTTATTTGTGTTTCCTTGAGCCTCAGAGCTCAGCGCTAAACCCCCATCCTAGGATCCAGTAAATCATTCCCCCTTTTCTTTTGGTCATTTCTGGCTTTGCATTTTAATTTAATGATGCCTCAAACCCTTTGTGGAAAGGGGGACAACAGCAGATAAATCACTCGAAGAATAAGATTCTCCTAACTGCCAAATCCAAACAGATACTTCTCAGCACTTGTTTCCTTGGATTTTTTCCTGTATGTGATGACGCTCCTTTCTTAATTCTTCAAACACTTTGGCAGCCTGGTCCCATTTTTTTGTTTGGGGAATTTTCTGCCTTAAAGATTGAGATTGCTCAAGACAGAGCAGAGATACAACTTCCCAGCCTCCCTTGCAGCTAGGGCACAGGTATGTGACTTGGGTTCCACAAAACAGACACACGTGGGTGAGTTGTTAGTTCACAAGCTAGTGACAAAGAAGCAGGCGTCACATAGAGTGCAGCTTCTGAGGCAGAACTTCTAGTGGTAACATCTGGTATGAAGCAACAATAGTATGAATCGTGGGGTCTGTGTCCACAGGCCACAGTGTGACACCTCCACAGAAGCTGTTCTGCAGTGTCGTTCAGGTTGTTGCTGACTGTGAACCCACTGGGCCTGGCGGTATGACCTCTTGGAGACCCCGTGAGTGTCCTAAGGTCCTTCAGAAAATCTCTTTTCTGCTTATCGAGGCAGAGAATTCTGTGGTTTACAACTAAGACCTGTGGCTGCTACAATACACATGGTCTGATTTGTCACTCATCAGTCACCTCTTCCTAGACTCCTCCATGGCTCCAGCTTTCTCCAGCCACCCTTGAGATGTTGCGGTTGTTAGAGTCCTCGATCCCTGCTCCTCTTGATCTTTAGCTGTATTTCTTCCCCCAGCGATGATTCTCCTCCAACCACCTATGTTCTCACGACTTCCAAATCCATGTCCCTGGGACTGGTCCCTCCTCCACTGCCCTCTGGACATTTCTGCTTACACGTCACTGGGGTGTCACAACACACAGTATCCAAACCAGCTTCCCTTCTTGTTGCATTTTTTTCAGCTGGTAGTTCTGTTAACCACCCTGATCCCCAAACTCTAACCTAGGTCACCATCTTTGACTTCTGCATCTTTCCTATCCCTAGTATTTAAGTTTTGCCAGTTCTACCCCTCCAAATTATTTCCCATCCTCAGCTCCACAGCCTGGGTCCAAGCTCTTATCCTTTCTCTCCTGAACTTTCACAACCACTGTGATACATCAAGTCTTCTGGTGGAATCTTGTTCTCATTACATCACCCTCTAAAAAAGACCCCAGAGAGAGATCTTTGAAGGTGTCACTTTCCACTTAGAGCCTTGAGGCTCCTCAGCATCTGAGGTTATGATTCCAGGTCCTTGGGAGCCACCACTTCCAAAATTGCTGGTACTCTTTTACCCACCCTTCCCTGGTACTGCCTTCACCATGCTGTCCTCTCTACCTGGAGTGCTCTTCCTCTCCTCTCCTTCCCAGCCTGGCTAATTCCTACTCTTTTTCAACCAGCTCACATGTCACTTCTTGCAGGAAGCCTTCCTTGGTGCCATCCCACGCAAGCTCCGAAAGGTGTGCATAGCCCCCTCTTCTTATTCCAGTGGCCTCCAACGCATGCCTCTCTCTCATTTAAGCTCCACCTTTTAAAGACATTTACCGAGGACTTTGATGGTCCAGGAACCTTGCTGGGAGCTTTATAACCATTATATCCTTTCATCCTCATAACAACCTTATGAGGACAATGTTATTCCCTTTTCCGGGAGAGAATATTAAGGGTCAGGAAGTTTAAGTGACCTTCCCAGGGTCAGTAGCTGGTAGGTCTAGTAGTAGCTCCAGGATGGGGAGCCAGGACTGTCTGACTCCACAGCACCCTGAACAGCTACCCGTGATGCCCTGTTGCTCCTCACCCCCCACACCCCACCATCTTGGGAGGTGTGCACAGCCCTGGCCAAGTCACCTCGCCTTTTGGAGCCTCAGTTTCTTCTCATAACATAGGGACCAAATCTCTCCCTGCCCCCCTCCCAAGGATGGAAAGAGGACCTAAAGGATTACTGATGTAAAATCATTTCATAAACTGTACAGGATGGTACAGACGCAAGAGACATGAGCATAATTTTAGGATTTTGTTTCACAGGCCCACTTCCTTATGTACCTCAGTATCAAGAGCCATCCATGGGTTCCTTCTCTTAGAGTGGGGGTGAGGGAAGGGCTCCTCCCTTGGACCAGGGTGGCCCTCGGATTTTTAAAGTCACCAAACAGCCATTCCCATCCAACCTTCTCAAACACAATTGTGACAGTCAAGCTAAGAAAGGTGAGAGGGGAAAAAAAATCCATAAAGTCTCCACAAAGCAGTGGCCAGTGGAATTCTCCAGCTCCTGACCACCAGTTAGTGACGTCAGGATTTATAACTGTATTAAATGGTGTGACAGGCAGCCTTGATATATCAGTTCCCCCTTCTTCCCAAATCACAGACAATAAAAGCTTTGGCAGTGAAAGTCATTCATCATCATAAAGACCTGAGACATCCCAGTCATCAATTTCACTCACATCCTTAATACACTAGAGAGAGTGCAGAAGTTGAGCACCTCAGAAGGGGCGGGGGAGAAAACACAAAGAAGACTGAACAGGAGTAATTACAAAGGTCAAAGAAGGGGTTCCACTGGGAGGAAGCCGAGGACAGTGCCCGCCCTCTGGAGGTGTGCGCAGGCCGCAGAGAAACACCACAGCTGCTAGGCCTGCTCCGGACAGCCCAGAGGCAAAGTTCTTAGGTCAAGCCCTGTCAGCCTGGGTTAGGGAAGAGCCCAAAGTGGGCTGCAGGCACACAGTTGGGGGTGCTGGGAATGTGGCCACCATAGCCTCACATCCAGGGCTCTGAGGCTCCAAGCTGTGTTCTGTAGGCTCACTGGTACAAAAGAGATTTAAAAGATGAAAGTTAAATGACAGGTGTCCTTTTATAATCTAGCCCTGTATTGGCACAGATGGCTACTTGTGCAGGCTGTGGTCTTCTTCTGAGCACTGTCTTCTAAGGAGCCATACAAGATGGACCACACTGATCGTAGATACTGTAATACAGCTGGATCAACTGTTAAGAGTCGCTGGCCGAGACCCTTCAGTACGCTCTCCGCTACCTCTGCCCCTCCGCTGGACTCCGGAGCACCTTCTGCTCAAACCTCAATCCAGTCACTTGGACCACACATGGAAAACAGGAATCCAAGAAAGGAAGAAATAAAGTTTCCAATGGATTCAGCCATCACAGTTTGAGGGCTAGCACAGCTGGGGGAATCAGGGTTTCCCCACATCAGAATCTCCTTCATCCTCAGCTCTGGTCTCGCTGGTCTACCCAAGCATCTGGGCCACAGCTTCCCAACTCCTCCCCACCTGTCCTACTCCTTAGCATAACTTTCCTTCTTGGGCACACAAAGAAACAAAAGAAAGCAGGAACTTGGTTGGGTATGGGTAGGGGGAGTTCAGAACTTTGAGTTGTTCTCAAACAGAATCAGAACTTAAGTGTCATGACTTTTGCTAAAGGTCACCTGGCCTCTGCCTCCTCCTACATTAGGGAAAGAGGAAGAAAGTCTATTTCAGAAAAGAATTCACAATTATTACTCTTCTACTTTTTTTCCTGAAGACAAAGCAAAACAACAGAAGAAAGCTTTGGCTGATCTAAAGAGAGAGTTGACTGAGACACTGAAGGGGAGCTCCCTACAGCAGACAACAAACAGCCTAGGGCAAGGTGAGGCAGGCATTGCGGAGGCTCAGAGTCTAAGGTTGTCAGGGAGTCTCTAGGTGGCCTGGCCCAGGTAGGAACATGCCAGGATGCATAAGGAGTAAGTTTCTCAAGAAAAGACCAATAAGATCTGCTACCGTCTGCCCAATCACTCAACAAACCTTTGCTGAGGGCCTTCTGGGTACCACAGCCTGAACAGGCAGTATGGACTCTGTCTGGGTGGGCTGACTTATGGGATGCTAGCTTTTGGAGAGTGAGTTAGCTCATTGCCCTCCAACCAGATACAGCTCAAGAATAAGACAAGCCACGTCAGATACGGTTCCAACACAGGCGGCCCTAGCTCCACTCACTGGCCTTGTTTGTGACGTGTTTTCCAGATCAGAATCAGCCCTACTCAGACGCAGCTCTGGCCGGACTCTCTGCCTGCCATGGGCACAGTAAGTAACAAGCACCACGGCTAGGCAAGCATGGTCCTCCAGGGCCTGACTGTGCAGTTTAGATCCTAGCTCCACCACTTTGAGCTGTGTGACCTTGAGCTCAGCTTTGACATCAGTGAAATGGAGGTAATAAGAATAACGCCTTAATAAGGTTATTGTGTAGATTAGACAAGATAATATTTATAAAGTGCTTAGGACAACGCGTAACAGAGTGACCATGATGCCAATGTTAGTCCTACTGGTGACTCGGCTTATTGCATGTTATCTTGACCTGCCTCTCCAGCTGTGCAGGACTGAGACCAGCTCCAGCAGGACAGTCCACCTAGCTCCTGCCCAATATGCCAAGTCTTCAAACAGGCTTTTTGATCACCTCCCCCTGATACAGGTTCTGACAACATCCTAGACCTGGGTTAGGCTTCAAAAAGAAACTGGTGGCTCTGGAAACATAAATATTTCTCTAGATGAGCAATTCCAGACAGGCAGCAGGTGTTCCTAAGAACTCATGCCAAACAAGCCTCGCCAAACATTTATGAGAGATCTCAGGGAGGGAAGAGAAATTCCACAGTCTGTCAGGTGATAAAAGTAAAAGCTAAGAGATAAATTAGAAGTTTCCCTGAGCTGTACATATTGACAGAGAAAAGGAAAAAGGCAGCAGAGCAGTAGAAGACAATGCATACAGAGAAGAAATAATAACTGTGGTAACATCTTCCATTCAAAGGTCCATTATGATTCATAAATGTGGGTGAGAATGCGAATCAGGTCAATAACCTTCACAACAACCCAAAAGCATGGAATCTGAGGGATCAGTAACAATCAATTGTAGCAGACAGCTTGCTCATCTATCCATCCATCTGTCCATCCATTCATTCTTCAACAAGTGCTTCCTGAATACCTACTGTGTTTCAAGCCCCACGTTAGGGTGTGCCTGGGGAGGCAGACACAGTTCAGAACCTTGATTTCTAAGCAGAGTCAGCCTAGAGGCTGACAGTTTAGATCCTCAAAGTCTAAGGAGAAACAGACTAGACACAGACAGCCCTGCCAACATCTGAATTGGAGGATTTGAGATCATCAAAACTATAAGATAACAAATTGGTGTTGGTTTAAGCCATGGAATGTGTGACAATTTTTCATAACAGTAGAACAAAGCTAATAATGAAAGCCAATGACATGCCCAAAGCAGGCAGCCGTGAAGTCTGCTCCACAATGAACAGAACCCCACTTTGCGAGCTCTTCCATCCTTTCCTTGATGTAAGCACCCTTAAATCTGGCTGTCTGGGTGAGATTGCTGACCTGTGTGCTAGATTTTTTTTTTTAACACTTATCTAGCCCTTATTATGTTCCAAGATGGATTTTAAGTGCTTTTTAATATCAATTTATTTAATCCTTGTAACAAGACTCTATCCTCATTTTGTAGATGAGGAAACCGAGGCACAAAGAAAGGTATTGAGAAAGTGAGGTCACCCATTCATAAATGACAGGGCTAGAATTCAAAGCCAAGCAGTCTGACTCCAAAGTCTGTACAAGAAACTCTGCCACTTCACCAGCTTGAACAGACCCGAGTTGATGCCAGCCAACCAGGCCACAGACGAGCATGAATGATCTGCACTTGGACCTGGATACTGAAGCAGATCTCAGAACCAGGAGAAGCCGTACAGTGCAGGGGTGAGGAGGAAAGGAACTCTGCTGCTTGCTAGCTGTGTGAACTCAGGCAGGCCAGTTTACCATCCTAAATCTGTTTCTTGAGCTGTTATTTGGGACAGCATTACTACCTACAGGTGAAATGAGCCAAAGCACATAACAAATGCTCAATAAGCAGTAGCTATTGTTATTACCTCCTAAGGCAGCCTATTCCACCTCCAGAAAGCTCAAACTGTTAGAAAGTTCTTCTTTGCACGAAAGCTTGCCTCCCTGCAGCTTCCCCTGATGGGGTCCTAGTAGACAGAGAACTTTCTGTCTTCCTCCCCACCACTGCCCTGAGCACACAGGAGGCAGTAGCCAGGCCCCTAGTCGACAGTCTCTAAACCAACAGCTCTGGGCCTTCCATAGATGACACAGTTTCCTGCTCTCTCCCCATCCTGGACCCTGTCCGTCACTGTCTACAGCCCCCATGATCAAACACAGACGTCTTGCTATTGTTTGCCATAGAGTCAATTTTAACTCACAGTGACCCTAGAGGACAGAGTAGAACTTCCCCATGGAGTTTCAAATTCTGTATTATTATGGAGGTAGATTGCCGTATCTTCCTACTGAGCAGCGGCCAGTAGATTTGACTGCTGATGCTTCAACTAGCAGCCAAGAGCTTAACCACTTTGCTATAAGGGCTCCTTACTGATACCTTAGTCCTAAGGACATAGGCTGAGTCAGTCAGACTGTTACAAATGATTCAGATCTTTAGAGACAACAGAAGCTTTATAGCTACTACTGCTGTTAGCTGCCATTAAGTAAGTTACTCACAAATAATGAAGACCTCATGCACAATGAGACTGGACTATTATAATCACAGATTTTCAGTGGTTGAGGTTTTGGAAGTAGATTGTCGGGGCTTTCTTCCTAGTCTGTCTTTGTCCAGAAGCTCCGCTGGAAACTGATGAGCAGCGTAACAGTACACAAGCCTCCCCAAACAGATGGGTGGTAGCTGTACATTAGACGCACTGCCCAGGACCGAACCCAGGTCTCTAGCACTGAGGGGGAGAGTGCTAGCACCACCCCCGACATGTGAAGGGTATACATAAGATATTAAGTAATTTTTAAACAAACCAGTAGAGTATGAACTTATTCCTAAAAAATAAATCATGCATGAGTAAACTGACTTGTGTTTTTCTGCATAGAAAAGTTTCTGGAGGAAAATACACCAAATTGTGGTCTCTGTAAGCATCTACAGAATGGGTTAGGACTGGGGTCAATGGAGATGGTCGTAGGTTGCTTTACCACTGTACCATCTGAACTTGTTTTACAGTGAGTATTTATATGTGTATATATATATGTATACTTTTTTCAATTTAAAAGGAATTACAGAAGGAGTGATTGTGAGAAACTAGACCAAACTTCACAGTGGAAAAGCCAAGGGCGTTTGGCTTCCCAAGAGCAATTTGCCTTACCTCCACAAAACCTTCCTTAAACCCCACAGTCAAAGAGAAGCACTTGTGCCCTCTTTCATGCTCTCAAAAGAACTTCACTTCTCCCACGGCATTTCTCCTTCTTTTTTGTTTTGTTTTGCCTTGCACTCATCTCCACATTTGCTTCCCCCATCAGGCTGTGAGTTTCTTTTGGGCAGAGACTGCAATCCTCAAGACCCAGTCTAAATTAGGGACTGACATTAGGAGCAAAGAGCTCAGTTTTGATGAAGGGATGGAGGGATGGAGGGATGGAGGGATGGAGGGATGGAGGAATGGAGGGATGGAGGGATGGAGGGATGTATGGCAGTAGTTCTGCCATCTGCAGGTACTACAGTTTGGACTTTTCTCTTCCAGACAATGACAAGGCAGTCAAGATCTCTAACCAGGAGAGCAAGCTAATGAAATCGCTATTTTAGGAAGATGGATCACAGCAGGGTGGGCTGAAAGCTGGAGGCCCAGAGACCTGCTCGAAGGCTATTTGGAAAGGTCGGCTTCCAAGCTGCCTGCAAGTGTAAAAATCTATGAGTGCATTACCAGGACAGCCATCCAGCTTGTGTTTATTTTTATCCTACCAAATACAAGGTCAGAAACAACTAGAGTACTTTCTTCTGAAATCATTATTTTTTTAAATTGACACAGTACTTTTCACCAATATTAATTCAGTTATTCAGTAAATTGTTCTTCGGAACACTATGCTAATCTGAAAGCAAATTGTATTTCCCCTTTGAGGTGCATTTTAATTATGGAGATGCTTGAAAATGAAAATGATCAGACCTCCAGCTTCTCTGAACCTCAGAATATCCTTGTAAGCCCTAAGATTACAGGTTTCTAGGAATCTATGAATCTTTAACCGCGAATCTGTTTAACAATCCAAAAACAAATACTTTAAACCCCAAACGAATTCACCCTGAGTCTTTCTCAGGTGCAAATTGCCTTATATTTCTGAAGAAGTTCCAGTCTTGAATGCTAAGTTTTCATGCAGCTGCCCAGTTGGTGGCTCTCTTTGGGTTGTGGTGCACCAAAGCAGGTGCTTCTTTTGCAAAGGGTTCAGAGCATTTGTTCAGGGAGAGTGTGACACCACCCCACTGGATGACATATCACATTATTACATGCTCTCCTGCATTACATACTCGACCCCCAGGTTTCCACCAACCCAGAGAGCCCGAAGGCCTGATTTCTGTGTTCGGCCCAACTGCCAGGGGAAAAGAGGACTGAGAAACACTCCTACCCTTTATGTACCTCATTCATGCATTTAAAAGGCATCCTCTGAGGCTATATCTTCTGCCAGGAATGCCTTTTCTTCAAATTTTCCCAAGGCTTTTCATTACTTCAATCTCAGCTCAAATATCCTGAGAGACACTCTAATTCACTTTCGTATTATGACAAGTTTCTCTTACATATGGCCTTTCTGATCTTGGCTTTATAATTCTGCCAGAAATGACTGGCTGGGCCACAGTCTTGCAAGGGATTGGTCAATATACCAAGACCTTGCAGGAACTGGTCAATGACCAAGGAAAGTGTGTGAATGTGGTCCACCAAGGAGATTGGTCAGTTCGCGCTCTGGCTGGGAGGATCAAGCCTTGAAATTGAAAAAAGGGACAGTCCCGCAGAGGTCACCACCATTGAGAAGAATTTAGAGTGGAGCATCTTCTTTAGATGCTGGGTCCCTGCCCTAAGAATCTCCTCGACACAGGAAAGAGACTTATAACACTGAAGACAGCCTAAGATGGTAAGAGATGGCAGCACCCACAGCAATGCCCAGTAGCAGAGCAACAGCAGGAGAGCATGAGGACTGGAAACCAGGGCACTAGTGCCAGGTGGTTGTAGTGGGCTTGCAGGCCCACGGAGTGACAAAGAGCTGAGTGCCCTTGGATAGAAGGCTTGCTGGCTGAGTGGGGTGCCTGTGGGCACTTGTCAGGAGAGCTCAAGAACTGTAACACTTGCCCAAGAAGGGCAAAGGTTAAAAGAAGTCCCAGCAGTGGGCATGGTCAAGAGAAGAAGAACCACCTGTCTGTGGGCACAGCCAAGAAGAAGGTGAGCACTG
Organism: Heterohyrax brucei; assembly: GCA_028571685.1. Classification (NCBI taxonomy): domain Eukaryota; kingdom Metazoa; phylum Chordata; class Mammalia; order Hyracoidea; family Procaviidae; genus Heterohyrax; species Heterohyrax brucei. Next base: position 43,392,614 of record CM053150.1, read on the forward strand.
TCTTGGTTGGAAGCTGTTCTGATGGAAGAACTATATCCTGTATCCTAAGTTGTGTCCTGTTACTTCCAAGATCTTGAGATGAAGCCTCTTACCTCCATGATAGACCACATAATCATGAATCTGACCTGTGAGTCCTGTGGGACCACTGCAACAAACTATCAAACCCAGAAGAGAAGTAGAGAGTGGTGTAGGGACCCACAGCTGGTATCAAAGACAGTAAAAAAGTAAGAGAGTAGAGGTGTTTGACCTTCACCTGATGGGAATCAGCTTTGGGCTGACTCTAATCCTCTTCTCTCCTCCTGAATGCAGGCAAGCCCTGACACCACTGAATTACAAACTACGACCTCCCTCTACCCACAACCTTCCTCACCCCTTAATCTCAGTCACTCTCTGTTCTCTCCCCCTAGTTATTCTCTTTGGAGCTCATGTTATTATAAAACTAGGTTGTCCACTTATTCTGTTTATTGTTAACTGTTTGGCTCTCTCCAACAGGTAAGCCCAGTGAGGGCAAGCCATGTCTGCCACATCTTCATCGCACTCCTAGCCCCGCACCCAGCAGGAACCCAACACACGCTGACTGTGGATTTCCTTCTCTGTCGACAAGGCACAGGACAACGTGACTACTCCAGCATCTTTGGCAGGCTGCTCAGAAGAGTTCGTGGCTGAGCACTCAGTGGCAGGCTACTAGGGTACATTGTCACTGTCACTGTGATGTTCACAGCACCTTTTGGCAGCCTGGATACACAAGGCATTTCTAATATTTTGGCTTTCATTATTCATCATGATTCCACTCTGAGGGAAGAGGTATTTAGTTGGATCGGACAAGCTTCAAATAGTCTCATAAAAATGGGTCAAAGGCTATCTTCCCTACAGAAAGACCAACAAATGGCCGTCTGGAGAGGCCTGGCACCTGGCCAGAAGCGAGCACGGCAGAGGGAGCAGGGCACTGCCTGGGTTGGAAGCCTCTTCAGGGAAACCCTACAGTTACTCAACAGAGGGAGGGTCTCCTAACCACACACAGCTCACCTCAGCCTTCAAGGCTGTTCCCAGGCCTGCAGTCCATGGGTTTGTGGGTCAAAATCAACACCAGACACAGGTTTTAAGGGTTTCCCTAAGTCCCCTCAAACAGGTAAACATTGCTACTCTTAGCATTGGGACTACAAGTAAGGAGAAAGAGACCCTCATCTGCACCCAGGCCTCAGCTGCCCCTCACCCGTCACCAGATGTTCTTACAGGTACGGCCAAGGCTGAGTTACTACCTGTGGATTTTGGTGGGCTCAGGACCCATCCTCCCACATACCCACACAGAGTTGTCAATGGATAAATCTCTCCTGGCCGCATGCCCCAGGGGAAGAGGTAAAGGACTTTTTGGTACAAAAGTCCAGAAACATTACAATAGTTAATATTTATGGAGTGCTGACCACATGCCAAGCCCTGCACAGAGCACCTTACATGGGATGCCTCATGAAGTCCTCTCAAGAAGCCCATGGGGGAGGGTCTGCTGCCAGCCCACTTTACAGATGGGGAACTTGCGGGCAGAGGTCAGTAGCCAAGGTCATCCAGCAGGAACACAGCAATATCGGGAGCAAGCCTGCCTCTCCTGTTGACATTCTCAGTCACATGCTAAAAGAAATGTGTGCCAGAAATTTAAACTGGGACTTATTTTAGTCCATTCAACCATATACAAGCATCATTAAGCTGTGGAGGTCAGGGCCTTGGGTGAGCCCAGCTCCAGCTCTCAGTAGATGTGGCTTCTCTGCCCCAGGTCTCCCAGCTGCATGATGCTGGCTTGTTGCTATGGTCAGGGATGTTTGTTCTGAGGAAAGCTGGGAGGTACCAATCCTGGACCCCTCTTGATCTTCTCCCACAATGATCTCCACACACTCGGATCACCCCATGGCTTTTCTCAAACCCTCCTCCTTCACTCTCATTGTATCCTGGAGGAGGACCTGGCGGAGACAGGTATGTAATTGCCATCCCCATTTCACAGATACGAGAACTGAGGCTAGGAGAGGCCTGTCATGCATCAACAAAAAAGCCAAACTCATTACTGTGGAGTCAATTTTGACTCCTAGTGACCCTGCAGGACAGAGGAGAACTGCCCCATAGGGTTCCTAAGGATAGACCAGTTAAGCAGCAGAGTCTAGATGTAAACCCACTCCTCTAATTCTCTTACCTCCAACCCCAGCTACTCTTCAGATTAAAAAAGCAGAAGAGGGTAGACTCTGGGGCTGCCAAATTTAGTTCCAGGGGATGACACTCCTAACTATGAATTCAGGGGTGCAGCAAATCAGAGCTGGGGGATTCAGGCCTCGGCAGCCATTCTATCCGTCTTTGTTGGGGCTCATCCACCGCCCAGGAATCCCTCCTTCCCTTGTCAGTAGCACCACGTGGCCTCCTTTGCTTAAAGGAAGACACACCCAGGGGAAACTTCAGATCCCAAGGCTTAAGTCAGGCTAATGTTTCCCAAACTCGTTTGACCAGAAGAACCCTCCTTCAGTCTCCTCTCAGCATCCTGACCTGCTAATCCAAAAAGATGGTATAACCCAGGACAGCAGAGCTGACTCAGGCTCCAGCCCTGTGGCCCTCAGGAGGGAGGCCAGCAGCGCTTCATGCTGGCCTCATTCCTTTGTTCTCCCAGGCAAAGGGTCAGGCACAGCTGGTGGCAAGACTGCCAGGCCCTCACCAGTAGGGCAGTGAGCAGAAGCAGGGAGCCTAGTGCCCCACCCACTGTCCTCTCTGGCAGGTAAGCACAGTGGCTGCCCCATCAGCAGGCCTGTGGCCCAAGGATGCACCTGCAGACAATTAGTCCCAGTCAGGACAAGCCCTAACTGCTGACAGTGCAGGACTGGGCTGGCCATGTCACCGCTTTGCAAACGGTGAGCAGTTTCTGAACTGTGGCCCTGGCTGGTAGATCAGGGGTTTGACTTAATATTTAATGTGGCATATACAAGGTGGAGAGAAATCAACTTGTTCCCTAATGGGATCTCCCCTGGACAGCCTAGAGTGTCAGAGCCAGGAAGGCAGCAGCATGGAGGCCACCCGCCTCTCCTCTTCCCAGCCACCCAGCGGTGGCCAGCCCCAGGCACAGCCCTAAGCTGGGTCTCACAGGCCAATGGCGTATCTACTACCTGTGGGGCTTTGTGGGGCTGACAGACTCAGTCAGGCTCTCCCCTGAAAGGTTCAGAGTTGTGTCAGGAAGACACATCCATTCACCAATCACTTACTGTCCCTATGGTAACATAAGGCCCACCCTAACAGCTCTTAGGGAGGACACGCATTCCTTCAGGATATTCGCGATGGTGTCCATACTGCCCCCTAGAGGCTATTTTGGAAATTTGGAGGGGACCTTTCAATGGTTGGGAATCCCCACGTGGTGTAAACGAAGCCCCGGTAGATGAGTGGTTAAGAGCTCAGCCGATCTTTTGGTTAGCAGCTGAGTTGCGGTTCCTTGGAAACCCTATGGGGCAGTTCTAACCTGCCCTACAGGATCTCTATGAGACAGAATCAACAGAAATGGGTTTGGTTTGTTTGGGTGAAACGTTTAGTGGGTAACCAAGACTGGCAGCTCATACCCACCAGCTGCTCCACAGGAGAAAGATGTCGTGGGCAGTTTGCTTGTGCAAAGAACACAGCCTTGGAAGCCCTATGGGGCAGTTCTACTCTTCCCTATAGGGCCCCTATGAGTTGAGATCTACTCGAAAGCAGTGGTAACCAAGTGGTGCAAACAGGTAACATGCTCAACTGCTAACTGAAAGGTCGTGGGTTTGAGTCATCCACCGATGCCTTGGAAGGAAGATCTGACAAGCCACTTCCCAAAGATCAGCCATAGGAAACCCTACAGAGCACAGTCCTACCCTGACACACACAGGGTCATCATGAATCACAGTCAGCTGGACAGCAACTGGCTTGTTTTGGTGTGCATGACTGAGGGGCACTCTGGTCCTAAAAAGGAACAACCAGACACCACGAACATTCTTTCCTCACCACGTATGATTCTCATGTCCTAGCATTCATGTAGCTGAAACATCTGCTTGTCATTATTTGAATCCAGACTTGAATTCCACATATAAATATGAATTTGTGACTTCTGCATGGTTTTGCTGTACATCGAATTTTCTAGGAATGTGGGTATTGTGTAAATCTAGGAAATGTAAGCAAAAGGGAAGCTTATACTCCATTTTGCTTGAAACTTTGCCAAGAGTTTCTGTCCCATAGTGATTACGTACTTGGGGGCAAGTCTCAGACTGCATCTCACAGTTTAGATATGCAGAGTATTTTCTGCATGTATTAAATAAATACATGCAGCACATATTAAATAACTTTGCTTCATTTCTCCCTTACCTCATAGTTAGGTCACTTTAAAAAATTGTTTTGTGGTAAAAAATACACAACAAAACATTTGCCAATTCAACATATTTTACATGTATAATCCTATGGCATTGGACACTGATGACATTTATCACACTGTGCAGCCATCCGTCACTGCCAGCTCAGTCCACCACCAGCAACAGAAACTCAGCATCCCCTAGGCCATGACTCCCTCTTTCCCCATCTGAGGGCATTCTTTGTATTTTATTTGATATTATATGTGAAGATAGTCTATGTTATTTACGAACCTAACTTCAGGGGACTGAGTTAACCTCAGGGAAGTAAGGAGATGCTGGATAGAACTGGGTAGAGAATCCAGCTCTCACACAGCAACTCCATACCCATAAAACAGAGGAGGAGGACTGGGTGATCTTCTGTATCTTCATATATAAGCACCTAATATACATGTATGTGTCTGTGTATTTGTACATTCTTTATATTTTCTCAAGCAAATAGGATCATATTGAACATACTGTTCTAGACTTGCTTTTTTTACTTAAAAGTATATCTTATACATTTATTCACGTCAGCACAGATAGCTCTATTTCATTCGTTTTAATGACTGCATAGGTTTTTACCCTGTGAAATAGCAACGATTTATTTAACTAACCCCTACTAACAGACACTGGGTTGCTTCCATTTGTTTGCCATTGTAAATAACTCCATAATTGTATCCCTATATGTGTTATCTTTGTTAATATTTTGTGACTGTATCTATAAAATAAATCCTACAAGTGCATGTGAATATTCTGGGACAGAGGGTCTGTGCACTTAAAAGTTTTGATAGAGGCTAACTTGGCTGGCTTGGCAGAGACTAACAAATTTCCCTCCAAAAAAGATTGCATCAATTTACACTCCTATAACAGTGTATGATAATGCTTGCTTCTCATATCCTCTTCAACACTGAGTCTTATAAAACTTCATAAGCTAATAGGCTACTTTTCAAGCTGTCTCATTATTATTATTTTTTGTTGTGCTTTAAGTGAAAGTTTACGGAGTAGTTTCCCATTAAACAATGAAAACATTGTTTTGTGACATTGGTAGCCAACTTCTCAACGTATCAACACTCTCCCCTTCTCCATTTGAGTTCCACATTTCTATTCGTCCAGTTTTCCTGCGCCTGCTGCCTTCTCATCCTTGTCCCAGGCTGATGTCTCCACTTAGTCTCCTATTCATGGTGGAACTACATGTGTTTTCATTTGTTTTATAAGCCTGTCTATAGGGTCACTATGAGTCAGAATTGACAATGGGTTTGGGTTTGGGTTTTTATTTGTTTGTTTGTTTGTTTGTTTTGAACCTTTGGCTGAAAGGTGAACCTGTGGACTGACTTCAGCACTGAGTGCCAGGGTCCATATGCTTGAGGTTTCTCCAGTCTCTGTCATACAGGTAAGTTGGTCTTCTTTTTGACTAAGTTTGAATTTTGTTATACACTTTTCTCCAGCTCTGTCGGTGATGCTATCAGAACAGTTGGTGGTGGTAGCCGGGCACCATCTAGTTGTTGTGGACTCAGTTTGGTGGAGGCTGTGCTACGAGTGGTCCGTTTGTTCTCTGGGCTAATCTCGTCCTTGTGTCTTTGGTTTTCTTCATTCTTCCTTGCTCCAGGTGGGAGCAGGTGGAGGGGGGAAACCAGCAGATGTATTTTAGATGGCCAGTCACAGCTTTTAAGATCCCAGACCCTACTAACTAAAGTAGAATGTAGAACATTTTCCTTATAAGCTATCTGATGCCAGTTGGGCTGGATGTTGCCTGAGACCATGGTCCCTGTACTTTAGCCAACTAAGTTGGCTAAACTCCCCGAAGGAGTTTGACTGTGTCTATGAAGCTTCTATGGCTTTGCCCTGGTCAGGTTGTGCTGACTTCCCTAGTATGGTGTACTGTCTTATCATTCACCACAGTCACAACTTGTCTATTGTGTAGTGAGTGCTTTTGCCTCCTAGCCCCTCCCTTGTAACCATCAAAGATTGTTTCTTTCTGTGTAGAAACCTTCTTCATGTGTTTTAATAATGGTGATTGCATATAGTATTTGCCCTTTCATGATTAACTTATTTCAGTCAGCATAACACCCTCCAGATTCATCCATGTTGTGAGATGTTTTGCAGATTCATCATTGTTCTTTGTCATTATGTAGAATTCTATTGTGTGCATGTACCATAGTTTGTTTCATCCATTTATCTGTTGATGGGCACGTCATGGATTGCACTGTGTCCTCCCCCCAAAAATGTATGTATTGATTTGACTTGGTTATGAGTCCCAATATGGTACTATTCTTCCTATGTTTTGTGAATCCTTCCTCTGTGATATTGATGATGGAGAATGGGCTGCAGTTGTGTTAGTGAGGCAGGACTCAAGCTACAAGCTAGTGGGATATAAAGGAGAGAAGTGAGCAGAGGAAGTTGGGAAACTCACACCACCAAGAGAGCAGCATTAAGAGCAGAGCATGTCCTTTGGACCCGAGGTTCCTGTGCCAAGAGGCGCTCTTTGAATTTAGACTCTTGGTCTACTGGACTGCAATGATTTCTCACATTGAATGGACTTGTAACTTATGGATGGATTTGTGGCTTACTGGACTGTGACAATAAAAGTTTCTCTTTATGAAGCCTTCCACTTGTGGTGTTTTCTGTCAGAGCGGTATCAGATGATTAAAACAGGCACTTAGGTTGTTTTCTTTTTTTTTTTCTGTTATGAATAATGCTGCAGTAAACACGGGTGTGTATATGTCTGTTCGTGGAACGGCTCTTATTTCTCTAGCATATATTCCTAGGAGTGGCATTGCTGGATGGTATGGTATTTCTACGTCTAGCTTTGTAAGGAAGCACTACATTGTCTTCCAAAACAATTTCACCATTATGCATTCCCACCAGCAGTGCATTAGGCTTCTAGATTCCCCAAAGTTTCTCTAATACTGGTCACTTTCTGTTTTGTGTTACAAATTAAATGTCTTCTTTGCTGAAGTGCCTGTTTATATCATTTGCCCTTTTTTTTTAATTGGATTATTTCTTTTTGTTGTAAAGGTGTTGTATTTTCCTATAGATTTCAGAGATTAGACCTTTGTCGGATATGTAAGAGTCAATTTTTTTCCTCAGTCTGTAGGTTCTCCTTTCACTCTTTTGGTGAGTCTTTCGATGAGTATGTTTAACTTCTAAAAGATCCCAGTTATCTAGCTTATCTTCTGGTGTTTGTGTGTTGTTAGTTTATGGTTTGTATTCTATTTATGCTGTATAATAGGGACTGACTTGACGGCAGTGGGTAGTGTTGACTATTTTTTCTTACATAATCTTTACAGTTTCAGGTTTTATATTTACATCTTTGATCCATTTTTAATTAGTTTTTATACATGATGTGAAAACCTTGGTGTTGTAGTGCGTAAGTGCTAAAGCTGCTAACCAAAAGATTGGCAGGTCAGATCCACCGGCCACTCCTTGGAAACTCTACGGGAGCAAGTCTAATCTGTCCTACAGGACCACTATGAGGCTGAATCAAATCAATGGCAGCAGGTTTTTTGTTTGTTTGTTTGTTTTATATGTGGAGTGAGGTATGTGTCTTGTTTCAGGACACATACAAATGGACCTCTGGTTTTGACACAACCATTGATTTTTTTTTTTTTTTAATGTCTTTTCTCCATTTAATGGACTTAAGGGTCTGTCAAAGATGAGGTGACTATAGGTTGATGGATTTACACCTGAGTTCTTCAGTCTGTTCCACTGGCCAACGTCTGTCATTGTACCCATACTAGGCTGTTTTGATGATCTTGGCTGTGTGGTAAGCTCTGAAGTCCAGGCAATGCTAAGTCTCTTATTTTGTTCTTCTTCAATAATGTTTTACTTATTTGGGGTCTGCCTCTTTCCTTTCCATATAAAGTTAATGATTAGTTTTTTCCACCTCCTTAAAGAATGCTGTTGGTATGTGGATTGAGACTGCATTGCTTTTGCAGATTGCTTTGGATAGAATTGACATTTTCATAATGTTGAGTCTACTTATCCATGAGCATGATATGTTTTTCCATTTATGCATATCTATTTGCTTTCTTGCAGCAGCGTTTCACAGATTTCTTTGTATACGTCTTTTATGTCTCCGATTAGATTTATTCATAAATATCACAGTTTTTTAGGGGTTATTGTAAATGGTATAGATTTCCCAAGTTCCTTTTTTGTAGATCTCTTTACTGGTGTATAGGAATCCAACTGATTTTTGTTCATTACTGGTTTAATTTGCAGTGTTTAAATTATGAATCAGGTGCAAGTCTTGCATATGTTGTTGGCCATCTGCAATTTTTTTCAATGAATTACCTATTCATGTCTTTTGCTCATTTTTTCTACTAAATTGCTTTTTTCATATTTATTTCTAGAAACTCTTTTTATATTACAGAAATTTGTTTTCTGTTATCCACGTTCCACTTTTGTCCCCAGTTTTGTTCTTTGTCAAAAGATTTCCAGTTTTGACCACCACTTAATATATGTCCTTTGTCTTCTGTATTTGAAACATGCTTTAAAAAGCCTTTCCACTCTCTCACATTATTATGATTTCATTTTGGCTTTTACACTTAAAGTTTTTTATCAACCTGGAATTTATTTTTATACAAAGTGTAAAATAGAGATCCACCAAGTCCAGTTTTCCAACACCATTAGTTGAGTGATTTATCTTTGCTACTTTGATATGAAATGCTGATTTATAAACATCTGCATATTCTTGGATCTACTTCTGGACTCTATTTCATTTGTTAGTTATTGTTACCATCAATAACAAACAGTTTTAATTACTGTGATTTTACCATATTCAATTCTTACTCAATTCTCAGTTTTGAAATTTTTCCAGCTACCTCTGAGGGTAAAATGAGTTCATTTAGCAGAGTGCCTGGTATGCAGTAGAAAACCAATAAAGTGGCAGTTAGAGTTACTATTAGCTAGTCCCTGTGTCTTTTCACTCTGTCCCTCCATCTCTCTAATTAACTGTGCAGTTCCTTGAACAGTGAGTTGTTATTGTTGTTGTTAGGTGCTATTGAGTCAGCTCCAAGTCATAGCAACCCTTTAGATCAGAGCAGAACTGCCTCACTAGGTTTTCCCAAGAAAGCCTGGTGGATTTGAACTGCCAACCTCGTGGTTAGCAGCTGTAGCACTGCGCCACTATGCCACAGAGTAAGAACCCTCAAATCAGGAGACTGAACACTGGCTTTAACTCCACTCCTTACACTGAAGAAACCACTACCCCCGTCTTGATACTTGGTGCTGCATTTGTAAACTAGGGTGCTGTCAGAGGTCTTGTCAAACACCCAGTAACATCGGGGAGAGACCATCATTGGACATCTGTAATGTTGGTGAAGGCTCCTCTGACTCAGGCTTCCGGCTTCCCTGTTCCATGGCTGGCAACTTCAGCTACACTCCAGGTTCCTGCGCACCTCCCACCCCCACCTCATGTGGGCAGGACCAAGACTCTTGCCACTTGACTAACACCCACATGGTGCCCAGACCTGCAAACAGCATCCCATCTTCTGCCTGCATGCCACTCATTATTCCCATTTTACAGATTAAAAACCACAGCCCAGAACTGCTATATAACTTCTCAAGATTGCATACTAGTAAATGACAGGTTCAGACTCCACCTCTGGAGCCCCAAGTCTTGATCTTTACACTAACAGCCTCTAGGAAGACAGAGAGGATGACCCCAGGCCTTCCAAAAAAAGTGGATGCTTTGCCTATAACCAGCACCTTCCACCCTAAACTTCTTGCCCTTCCTGACTCAACCTCTGCTGGAAATCTGAAATGCCAACAGCAGTCTGTGGGGATCCCCACTCAGCCTTGATGCCGAAGCCAGCCAGGGTTGCCTTTCTCAAGAGAAGGATAAACGCTAGACCTCAGAACACCCGGCCCCACCACAGGTGGCCAGGAAATCACCCAGGGCCCCTGCCATTCTTCCATTCCTCCACAGTCTGTTTGACATTTGCTCTCCTCTAGCTTTATCAAAGCAATATACAGCCATGTCTCATCAAACCATAACTCCTGACCCGGAAGTCTCCTATCTGATCCATTCCTAGACTTCAGAACCTTCATTAAAACAAAAACGACCACTGAAGTCCAAGACTACCAAGGCCATTCTTCCCCCACCCCCACGTTCTCTCTCTCTCTCTCTCTCCCCTTTTCTTTCCCCACAGGTCCACTAGGTGCCCTACTCATCACCAGCACTCCAGATGCCCTCACCTGTCACGATGGGGTAGGACTGCGGCCCGGGCACAGTGCTCCCAATGTCGGCGGGAGTGGGACTGCTCAGGTTGGCCTTCATGTCGTCCAGCCCGCCAGCCAGCGAGGCCATGGCTGAATACTCAGTGGTCTGCAAGAGGAAACAGAGACATCTCAGCAACAAGACTCCCAAGCATTCTAGCCAAATGCCATCGCCACACACCAGGCTCAGTCACAAAGCTGCACTAGTCCACACCAGTGCCAAGGTCCACAGGGGTGGTTTATAGAGCCCTTGGAATCAAGAGGGCAAGGATATTTGCACAAGATATTTCTCCAGAATCAGGAGTTCTCCCCAGGTGAAGAAGTAGGCAGGATTCAGGGCAGCTTTCTGAGTTTGGGATCTAACTCTCTTGGTGGCCTGCAGGCCTCCTTCACCCAGCCCCAGCTGCCCTGAGACAACCATCCTCCTCCATTGATGCTGAGAGGGAGAAATCAGTAACACCAAGCAAGGTAGAACAGGGTTAAAAGGAACTAGACTAGAAGACTGTCTGTTTGAAACCCTCACTCCACACATGAGCAAACTGAGGCCCAAAGGGAGAGACAGAAAGTATCTTTCCTACTATAGGTCATGACCCAGCACTGATCTTGCCCAGTACGCAATTCACCATAAACTCTTACCCTAAACCCACAAGTCAAACCAACCCAGACATGGTTTGGCCAGTGTGTTGGAATATCGGGCACACGTTAACAACCAGTGTGCTGAACACTGTGAAAACACCTGATTTACCCAGTCCATACAAACTACAAGCATTTAGCCTATGAGTCATGTGCTTTTCTTTGAGCCACTTTATGAAACCAGAACTTGCGATGAGTCATTTCCTTGGCATTTAAGTCCCTGCCAGGATGGTCTCCAGAGGAGGCAATGAAGATGCCAGCCTGGACCGCCTCATTCAAGAACAGACCAAATTACAAATATTAATGATGTGTCTCTTCCTCCCACTCAACCCCCAATTCTACTTCACGTAAAGAAAATACTTACATGTGCCTAAACCCCCAAATTTGGCTGCACCTGTCAAGCTGTGGTGTGGGGAGTTCCCTGGCATTGCTGATGAAAGACACATGCCTATCGGCACAGGGTTATGCCTGGGGAGCCAGTGGTCTTCCGGAAGGAGTTACAGGCTCCCTGAGGGGACTGACCAAGTGCGAGAAACTCAAGGAGTCATTGGGCAAGTGGCAGCAGCAGTGACTCAGGCTCAAGCATGTCCCTGAGACTTTTCTCTGCCAAATCAGCTAGAAAGGACTCCCCAGTACGCTGAAATGCCAGCTGGAATCGACAGTAGCAGTGAGTGCAGGACTTGTTGGAGGCTCAGATACCCTGGGAGGAATTCTTACTGAAGACAGCTTGGCTAGGGCTCCCTGGGGCCTTCCAGTCATCTTCCGGCAGAGGCTGATGCTGAAACATGCAGACGGGAGCCCACGTCCAAGACAAACCCAGGAGTTTCTGAAGGAAGAGCAAGGTTGAGGAATGATCCTACTAGACATCTAGAATTACTACAAAGCTACAGTAATTAGGATAGTGTGATATTGACATAGGGACAGATAAACTGACCAGTGAAACCAAATTGAGTCCAGCAACCAATCCATGCATGTATGGAGCCTTGATATACGACTGAGGTAATGTACAAATCAACAAGGAGGGATGGACTCTAATAAAAACAGTGCAGGAGTAGCTGGTTATCCACCCAGTAACAAGAGGGAAAAAACTGGATCTTTATACCAAACACAAAAACCAATTCTTGGTGGATTGGAGACCTAAACGCAAAAGGCTAAAGGAATCCAATGTGGTCAGCTTCAGGTCCCGTTAAAGCTTCTTGGGAACAAGTGTGCCTCTTCATGGACAAGAAAAGGCTAGCCCTGGAATTCTCACACAGGGTTCCCAATTACTGTGAGGACAGTGACTGGTCTGGAGGAAATGGTGGACAAGGTCCCAGCTGGTCATCCTGTCACCCTGCTCCAATGTCTCCTCCACCATGAAGTCTTTCATGATCATCACTACCCAGGGCAGACATCCCACCTACCTCAACAGCCCAGTGCACAGTGCTGACACCTTCGTTTTTAAACTGATCTCATTAACCGCACCCAGTCCTGGCATTGTCTCCCTGGGGGCAGAGTCTGCTTGGGGTGCCTGGCACAGAATACGAGCTCAAGAAATGTCTGTGCACTAACAGATAAAGAGAATGGCATCAACCTGTGGAGGAGAGATCCCACCACAAGCCATGCTGTCTCCCACCCTAGCCCTGTCACCGCACCAAGTAGTGGCAGGGCAGAAACAACAATCTTCACAGCCACATCAAAAGCTCACATTCATTAAATACTTACTCTGTGTCGGAAGTTTAAATGTATTATACCACTTAATTCTCATAGTAACTCCACCAGATATGTTCTATGTTATTCGCATTTCACAGACGAGGAAACGGAGACTTCTAGAGGGAAAGGGACTTTCCTAATGACCTAATGAGCCAAGATTCAAACCTAGGTCCATGTGGCTCCAAAGGCTTGGTGATTGCCTTAATTGGTCGTTACCAATTAAGAGATAGTAAAATCAATTTACTGGTACTAGTATTTTTAAACAATAAAATTATAATGAATAGAACACAAAATATAATAGTGTCTCACACATAGAACGCATAGGTCTTACTTTGTGAATCTTTAATTTACCTAAAAGTGGGTGTCTGTGTGCTAGATGGAGAGGAACATATATTTCTTGTCATGGATCATGAAAACAGTTTGAAAAGCATGCCCTTCACCCCATACAGCAGGAAGCTGTTGGGAAAAAGTCGCTGTCTAGACTTCACCCCCCAGAGAAGCACCTGGTCACAGCATTGGCCTCCTCATCTGCTAAGAACAAATTTGTGAGCAGAGGTCACCAGAAGCAGCTTCTTCAGTCCAACATCATGTGCAAAGACATGGATCAACATCTCTCTAATGAAGGATTCCTCCTAGATGGTGTCTTCTGGAGTTTCTGGATCCCTGATTACAGAGACAGTACCTTCTTCCTCTCTGTTCCAGAGTGCCCTAGTAAGGGTCTGCACATAGTAGGTGTGTTACGCTACTCATTCAGCATTTATTGAAGCCTTCTTGAGTGCAAGATAGCACTTTAACCAGACACACTCTGACTTCCACTCACAAATCCCAACAGAAAAGATACAAAGTCCCAGAAGCACCATCTCAGAGAGACCAGAACACAGAGTCCTTCATCTCTGTGAGCTGGGGGTGATCAGCAAAGGTTTCTTGGGACAGGCTACAATGAACATGGGTCTGAAGCAATCTCCACCCTCTAGGTCTGAAAACAGCAGTAGGAAGGCTCAGAGGTGACGGGACACGAGTGACTCAGAAACATGGTACATGCCAATAGAGGGGGTGAAGGTAGAGGACGCTAAAGATGAACAGGTAGATGGGCCGGAACTTGACTTTTGTCCAAGAGGCATGCATGGATGAACAAACAAATTGTCTAATGAATATCCTACTTAGGTAGGCCAGGCAGCATCTCAGTCAGGAGTCAGTGGACCTTCACCCCCCTCCACTCCCACTTTAGATGCTCAGATGCCACCTCTTCTCTCTGACACAAGCTCGCATGCAGGTCTACAAAGTAAAGCTATTATTTCCCATAAGAAAGCAGAGGCGACCTGCGCTTCACAGAATTACAGGAGGGTCGCCAATGGGGATATCTCCTGTCTTAATTGGTACTTTCCATATAGAAGAACCTTTTTGCTACTTGATTTTGTTGTATTCAGTAAATTCATTATCACACAATATTCATCTGTTCACCTCAACAGTTGGGCTTGGAGTCACTGGGACTTCCTACCCAGCAGCAGACATCAGGAACTTTGATCACCTTTCCAAGACATGAAATAGTCAACTTGCGTCACCCACTGCAGTGAGTTAACACTGCTGGCTCCAAGAAGATAAAGGGAACCCAGTTTCCCTAAAGAGTAGGGGCTTGAGGGACAGTGAGGCCCAGACACCAGCCCTGTGATGCTCTTCACCATCACAGCTCCCATCATCACAACCTCAGGGACTCAGCTCAAGACTAGCCTCCCTTCCTTGGAGTGACTCCACAGCTCTTATTCTGTTCCTATGTGAGCTGATGGATGCTGGCATCTAGTCCTGGCATTTAATTGTTCCATAAGGTCTCATCACTGTTCTGGCCCTTTGGGTTATCTGTGGTTTTAAAGATTCTTCCCAATCTCCTGGGTTCCTTGGACCATTGTTTCTTAGTTTTGACAAAGGTACAGCAATTATATAAAATGTAAACATTATTGTTAGTTGCTGTTGATTCTGACTTAGGACAATCCTCTGAGTGCAGGATGTAGAACTGTTCTATAGAGTTTTCAAGGATGTAACCTTTTGAAAGGACATCACCTGGCCTGTCGTCTGAAGAGTCTCTGGATGGTTTTGAATTGCCAACCTTTTAGCTAACTAGTTGAGTGTTTAACTAGCTGCACCACTCAAAGCCTCTATCTCCGGGGCTCCTTGTACTATCATTACACCCGGCTATGTTCCAGGCATTCCAGTGACTGTCAGACCCCTCTGCTTTAGGAGGATCATCCCACTCAGTCACTACAGAACTCCTACACTGTCCACAGAAATCCTAGTTGCCTAGTAGTTAAGATTTACAGCTGCTAACCAAAATGTTGGCAGTTCAAATACACCAGGCACTCCTTGGAGACCTATGGGGGTGTTATAGGGGGTGTTATACTCTGTCCTATAGGGTGTTATACTCTGTCCTATAGGGTGTTATACTCTGTCCTATAGGGTGTCTATGCGTCGGAATGGACTAAATGGCAATGTGTACACCGTCTACAAGACTAGCTCACCTATCACCTCATTTGTTAAGCCACCCCTAGACCCACGCTTCAACACAGATATAATCACTCCCTCGTCTGTGTTTACGGATCTGGTGGCATTTTGCACAGACTTTATGGCCATACTTCCCACCACCTGTTAACAGTTGTTATTTGTCTATCTCCTCTAGGTTGCCCAAAGGGCATGGACCATGGCTGATGCATCGCTAGATTCCTAGTGCTCCCTAAGTGATTGGTGGATGAATCAGTGACTGGTCCAGCAGCAGGACATTCACCGCAATTCTGAAGAATTAAGTGGGAAATGTGTGACTGATAGCCCCAAGGGACACATTTACATTAATCTCCTCTGCCTCCCTTACACTGCTCTCTCTTATCAAGTCAGGTGATCAGAATATCCTTGTCCAGTATTAATTAAAGCCCCTGGAGAAGTACCTTCATCAGTCAGCTGACACAATACCAGGCATTCAATGTTTGTTGGAGGAAACAGAAATGTCATATAAAGAGTAGTTCTTCACTTTTGGAGGCACTGTCCATTAGAACATCAATATTCTTTGTCAATATCTTCTACAATTCTACAATTCAGTACCAGGAAAAAAAAAAAAAAGGTTGATTTTTCTCCTGATAAATGGTTCATCTGCTTCTGATGGGACAGTAGGAACACTGGAAACCACTATATATCCCTTTCAGTCTTGGCTGTCAGGAAACTGACAGTCAGACTCAAGGCTCAGCTATCACAACCACATTATTTTTTATTTCTGGGGTAATGATCTTGTTTTCTCTATAACATTTTTTAGCTTTTTTTTTTTTTTTCAGCATTAGCTACACATAACTGGTTGTTTGGGGTCTACCTCAAGTCCTTTATGAAAGTGGATGCTGAGAGAGAGAGTGAAAAATGACAGAATAAAATGAAAAGAAAGTAGTCAAGGAGGACTGAGGAGAGAGAAAGACGAGAAAAGAAAGAAAAGACAATATGGATGTCTCTTTTCATGGTAACAGCAATCTACTTCCATTTACATAGTTATCCAGGAAACTAAGCTCAATAATGGGGAACAGAGACTCCAGGTATGCAGACAGTCATATGTACGGGTGTGTACATGCACCTCCACACTTGGGTACACAGCCCACAGCCATTCAGTCACAGAAAATACCAATGCTCCACATTTCCTATTTTTCCAAACCCTCGGAGCTCTTTCTCCAAATATCATTTTGGATTTCAGCTTCCTTTCCATCAGGAAATCCTTGACCATGACCCAGAAAGAGAGATGAACCGAGGTCAGTAATTCACAGACTGTCTACTCCAATGCAACCACTTGGGATAAAATTCCCTCTGTCTCCTGCCACAGGCTTCTGTAAGCCACTACCTGAGATCAAGACCACCAGCCCCAGATATGAATGCCCTTCTCACTGACACCATGTTCTGGATGAGGGAAAGTTTTACCCTCTTGAATGTCACAGCTAGAAGGATCCTCAGGGTCATATTCCCAACAGGGACAAACTGAGGCACCAGGAGAGGACGGGACTTCACTGGTGAATTTCCATCTGCATCACTGACAGCCACTGGTACAGTGAGAGAAAGAACACTGAATGGGGAGCAATAAGGCGGGTTCTTGTCCCAGCTTCCCCTCTTTCTCATCTGTGTGACACTAGGCATGGCCGGTCAGCTTTCCCTCATTAGTAGAAAATCTGTTCTCCAGAGTGAGTGTGAAGAGCTAAAGGATAAGGAGGGAGAGAGCACTTTGGAAACTAAGAAACATAAAGGGTTAAGGAACCCAAGGGACTCAAGGAGGCACGTGACCCCAGAAAATGTGCCGGCATCATTTGGGTTCCTAGGAAATTACCTGGAAAAGGACTGCCTGGGGCTGCATCAAGTATTGTCTCATCAGCACGGGGCACCACTGCCATAGCATGGAGGAGAAAAGAAACACAGACACGTGAGAAGGAGGGCCGCACGACGGGGGACAGTGTATGGAGACGAGGCCGCCCAGGCGGCTTGGGCCACGAGGCTTCCCCATCACCTGCTGGGCTCCTCCAGGCTCACCGCGGGCCTGAGCCGAGGCAGCCCTCAGGAGCCAAGCCAGACTCAAGTCAGCAACTCCCATCCTGAAGGACCCAGCGCCTGCCCGCCTGCACACCTACCCAGAGGAGCACTGAAGATGAACCAGTGGCTCACACCTCCAGGGTCTGGCCTGATTACCTGGGAATGGGAAACAGAGGGGTCTGGATGCCAGAGGCATCTTGGGTGAGGCAGGAACCTGGGGCTCTCCTGTCACTGGGCCTCTGATTCCCACCTGTGTGAGGAAGGTCACCTGATGATCTCTAAGTCTCCTTCCAGTACTGCTGGTCTGTACCTCTGTAACTGGCCACACTGAGGATTCCCTCTTCAAATTAATTGCAAAACAAGAAAACAGAGATGGAGGAGAAACCTTCAGGTGAAAGGAGGCTTAGAGATATAGCGGCTGATCACAATGTGGACCCTGATTCAAATACAAAACTTCAAGAAGAAAAAAAAAAAAACTTAACATGAATTAGGTCAGCTGGAAAACAAACCACAACTGGATATTTGAAGACATGAGATTTATCTTACGATGGATAACATTATTGTAGTTATGCTTTTTAAAAGGCCTCATCTTTTAAACTGTCATTCTGAAGTATTCCCAGATGAAATGATACATTGTCTAGAGTTTGCTTCAGAATGTTGTTTGCTGCTGTTGGGTCAGTTTCAGCTCATGACAACCCTGTGTTCAACAGAAAGAAACACCTCCCGTCCTCTGCCATCCTCAGAATTGTCGCTGTGTTTGAGCCCATTGCTGCAGCCCTGCACATCAGTCCATCTCGTTGAGAGACTTCCTCTTTTTCACTGACCCTGTACTTCACCAAACATGATGTCTTTCTCCAGGGTCTGATCCTTTCTGACATCATGTCTAAAGTCTGTAACAAGAAGTCTCACCATCCTAGTTTCTAGAGAAAATTCTGGCTGTGCTTCTTCCATCACAATCTGTCTGTTCTTTTGGCAGTCCACAAGTATATTCAGTATTCTTCACCAGCACCTTAATTCAAAGCCATTGGTTCTTCTTCAGTCTTTCTTATTCCTTGTCCAGATCTCACATGCACATGAGGCAATTGAAAATACAATGGTCTGAGTCTCGCACAACTTATCCTCACAGTGACGTCTTTGCTTTGTAGTACTTTACAGAGGTCTTTAGTGGCAGTTTTGCCCAGTGCAGTATATCATTTGATTTATTGACTGCTGCTTCCATGAGCATTGATTGTGGATCTGAGTCAAATGAAATATGTAACAATTTCAATCTTTTCTCCATTTTACATGATGTTGCATATAAGTCCAGTTGTGAGGATTTTTGTTTTCTTTATATTGAGGTATAAACCATACCAATTAATCTATAACTAGTCACATTATGAAACAAAGTGAGACAGACTATAGTCTTTGATCTTCATCAAACACTCCAGGTCCTCTTCAGCAAGCAAGGCTATGTCATCTGCCTATCACAGGTTGTTAACAAGTCATCCTGCAATTCTGATGTCACATTCTTCTTCATATAGTCCAGCTTATTTGCTCAGCACACGGGTTGAATAAGTATGGTGAAAGGATACAACCCCGATACACACCTTTTCTGACTTCAAACCAGGCAGTATTCCCTTATTCTCTTTGAACAACTGCCACTTGATCTATGTAACACGTTCCTCACAAGCACATTTAAATATTCTAGAACTCCTATTCTTCAATATTTTTTCACAACTCGTTATGATCTGTGCAATCTAATGCCTTTGCATAGTCAATAAAACATACGTAAACATTGTTATGATATTGTCTGCTTTCAACCAAGATTCATCGGACATCAACAACAATATCACTCACCCCACATTCTCTCCTGAATCCAGCTTGAATTTCTGGCAGCTCTCTGTTGATGTACCAATGCAATCACTTTGGAATAATCTTCAGCAAAATTTTACTTTTGTGTAGTATTAATGATACTGTTTGATAATTTCTACAACTGTTGGATCATCTTTCTTTAGAATTGGCACAAATATGGAACTCTTCCAGTCAGTTGACCAGGAAGCTGTCTTCCAAATTTCTTGGCATAGACAAGCAAGCATCTCCAACACTACATCCTCTCACTGAAACATCTCAGCTGACATTCCATCAATTCCTAGAACCTTGTTCCTCACCAGTGCCTTCAGTGTGCCTTAGACTTCTTCCTTGAATATCATTGACCCTTGAACATATGGTATCTCCTGAAAAGGTGGAACATCAACAGATTCTTTTTGGTACAGCTACTATGTACATTCCTTCCATTTTCTTCAGTGTTTCTTGCTTCGTTCAATAGTTTGCCCACAGAGTCCTTCAATACTACAAGTCAAGGCTTCAATTTTTTCTTCAATTCTTCCAGTTGAGAAATACTGAGCATGTTCTTCCCTTCTGGTCTTCTGACTCCAGATCTGTGCACACTTCATTATAATACTTCACTTTGTCTTTACAAGCTGCTCTTTAAAATCTTTTGTTCAATTCTTGCATGTGACCATTTTGTCTGATGGTTTTAGCTACTCCCCTTTCAAGAGCAAGTTTCAGAGTCTCTTCTGACATCCGTTTTGGTCTTTTCTGCCCTTTTAATGATCTTTTGCTTTCTTCATGTATGATGTCCTTGATGTTATCCCACAGTTCATCTTGTTTTCTGGTTTAGAGACTTTCTCAAGAATAGAAGATGCTTCAAAATAAAGTAAGGTTAACAAAATGTAGTATATCTATATAATGAAATTCTAGTAAACAGCAAAAAGGAATAAATTACTGATATTATGAAGGTCCAAGTACAAAGGACCACATACTGTATGACTCCATTCATATAGACTGTCCAGAAACAATTTTATAGACAGAGAAAACAGAGCCGTAGTTGCCTGGAGGTAGGGTTCAAGCAAGGATGAAATACAGATGGGCACCAGAGATCTTTCTGAAATGATGCTGCTGTTCTAAAACAGAACTATGGTGATGGTTCAAAACTCGATGAATTTACTAAATATTATTGGCTCACACAGAATGAGTTAATTTTCTGATATTAAAAAGTGAACTTCAACAAAGCTGTTGAAAATTAAGTGGGTCTGTGAGGGGAGTGGGAGTGTCAATGAATCAAAACTAGCTGTGAGTTTGTGATAACTGTTGAATCAGGGTGGTGAGTGCTTGGAGGTTGGTTATACTATTCTGTTTAGTTTGGGAATTCTCCATAATTAAAGAAAACTAAATTTTAAAAAAAGCACCTATTTGATTTGTGCTTGTGAGCCCTCATCAGCTCCTCATCAAGTCCCTGTGGAATAATGAGAGAATCCAAGAGGCTAAGGACAACCAGGAGTTTTCTCCCTTGTCCCCTCTTCCTTGAGCCCCAGTCCCATCACAGACGGCCGTTGTCCCTCCATCTTCAGAGCCTCTAAAGTGCTATATACATAAAAAGCATGAGCCCTCATATGCTTAGCTCATCCGAGATGCAAAGTCCTTGCAGGCTCATCAGGCCCTTGGGAATCCTCTCCTTCCCACAGCAACCTGGGATGTGGACAGAAACAGAGCCCAGAGAGTGGAACCTGGGTATGCCAGCTCCAAGCTTGGTGCCTGTCCATTACTCTAGAGGCAGAGTTAGAATTTGAGAAGACATCACCACCAGCCTGAAGGTACAGTTCAAACACCTACACATAGTGGGACACCCTTCTCCCTCCTCCATGTTCAAGCTGAACTTGACTCCTCCAGCTGGGCAGTGAGCCCTGAATTTGCAAGCAAGGGGGAGGAATGCTCTCCAGTCTTTAAATCTGAGTACACAAACACTGTACTCTGCAAAGCATACTAGTTAAGGTGCAATTCCTTCTCGATTGCAGTGGATTAAACTGACTGGTAGGGAGCCTGGAGAACTGGCTCTCCCTTGGATGACCACATGACCTGAAGCAGATGCTCCATTTGTCAAGTGAGGGGACAGAACTGAACTGTCAGGAGCTTCCAGCTTTGGGTCCACAGCAGGGTCTGAGCCTGATACAGTGTAAATGCTGGGGTCATCACCATGTGAATGGGGTTCTTCCCCATGTGACCAGGCCAGGCTGTGTCTTTGCTCTGGGGGGTGGTGAAGGTGTCACCCATTCTATCTCCCGGCCCCAAAACCCGAGATCCGTGAGCCATTGTGGGGTAGGAGGGCAGTGTGCCATGGCAAGCCAGGAGGACAGAGTTCAAGTCTGACATGGCCAAGCTCCTGCCGTGTGACATAAGCCAGTCACCTCTCATTCTCAGCTGGTTTTCTCACTTGTAATGAGGGGGCCTATGAACTACCTCACAAAGTCATGAGAAGGCACAAAAAAAAATGGTAAGAATGTCAAGTCCTTGATGGTAAGACTTTTTCTCTTCATTTTTTGAGTCCCCAGAACTCACAAGTAAATACTTTTAAAGTGTTTGCTGAAAAGGGGAACACAAAGGATGTAACATCCTGTATCTTGACTGCATCAGCATTGATATCCCACTGTGTGATGCTGGACTATAGTTGTGTGAGATGAGACCTTTGGGGGAAACTGGGTAAAGTTTATATAAGACCATTCCGTATTATTTCTTACAATTTCATGAGAATCTACAGTGATCTCAAAATTAAACTAAATAAAAATAAATCAAACTTGAAAACAAAAAGTGCTGAATGGAGGAATTATGAATGATGCTTACAAAAAGTACTCCAGAATCTACAAAGACCCTCTGTTAGTTTACATAGGGGGATGCCCTGCCCAGGATCTAAGTGGCTTCCCTCTTCCAGGAAGCCCTTCATGATTTCCCCTCCCCTAGATGGCAAGGAGTCCTCTCTCCTCTATCCCCATAGCATCTGAGTGGGCGTGGCCCTATCACAGCACAGATCACCCTGCATTGGGCACTCAGCTATGTAGGGCCCTCATTCCCCAACCAGATCATGAGCTTCATAAGCATGGGGTGGTGCCTTTCTCATTTTTGTGGCTACAGCTCCTGGCCCAGTGCCCAGCTCTAAGCTGCTGTGACATGAATGCCCACAGAACCACGTAAACAGGGACCAGTATCATGACCCGGCTCTGCAAACAGCACCAGCACTGCTTCCCAGGGTCCCTGGGAGGATAAGTGATATCAAAGTGCTTTTATTTGTCAGAAAGTGCTACAGACACGGAAGAGACCATCCTCATGATTCATTTGGGCTAAAATAGTTTGCAGTGGAATCAACAGACTTCCAAGAAGAGGTCTGTAAAGTACAAATGACTCATCTCTCCCTAGTCTGTTTACAGAGACACCGCTGGGGGCTGTGGAGATGGAGAGCAGGGGAAGCCCAGAGGAAAAGGAGACTGTGGCTTCTGTCCTGGAGAAACTTTTTCCAGCTATGACTGATCAGGAGGGCCCTTCCTTCCCGTGATCACTTAGAGAATCCTGTTGTTGCTGGGGGCCACCAAGTCAATTCCAACTCACAATGACACCATACGACAGGAGAATTGCCCCACTGAGCTTTTCTAGGCCTTAATCTCTATAGAGTCAGACAGTTGGTTTGAAAGGAAGTAGGCTGTCAGCACCCTGGGATGCCCCTCTACTCTCATGCCAGGTGCTTGAGGATTGGACTCCTTCCCTTGCACCGACCATTTGGGACACCTAGAGAGCCAAGGGACCTGCATTCCCACAGGGGTGGTGGGCCTCCCTGCCCTTTCACTTCCTGGCCCTAGAGTAAGACTAAACGTCCTGCTAGATGTTTGGGTCCATGTTGGCTTTCCCTTCGAGCTGGAGAAGTTCTTAAGGGCAGAATCCTAGCCAGATTAGCTGCTGGGTCCCACCAGCAAGCCTAGGAAGGACCTACCCTAAATGAAGCTGAGGGAGGGAGGGAAGGGAGAAGCAAAAGAGCCCAGTGTGCTCACCTTGAACCTTGAGAAATCTGCAAGAAGTGGGGGACCTGGGCTCCACCAGCAGGAGGTGAGGAAGAAGAAAGGGCATCTGGCCCTCATCTTCCCAAATACAAAAGACAAGCCCTAGAGCACTGGTGGTACAGTGGTTAAGCGTTCAGCTGCTAAGCAAAAGGTCGGCAGCTGGAATCGACCAGCAGCTGCATAGAAACCCTACAGCAATGCTACTCTGTCCTCTAGTGTCACTGTGAATCAGAATTGACTTGATGGCAATCAGCGAGGTTGTTAAACACTTCACTGCTGGAAGATGGAGAACCGAGGACCACTAGTCAAGGACCCATTCACAGCTGCCTGAATGATCAGACCCCAGTGCGGGATGGGCAGGAGGCCACCCTCTCTGGGAAGCCTGCTTGACTATGCCTGCCTATGTAATCAGCAGATCCTGATATGGAGAAGAGTAAAAGGGGGTTCCAGAAAAAAGTGCCATCTCCAGACAGCTAAGCTCCATGGGTTTCTTCTAAGTGGTTCATGGTGGGGTCCAGCTGTCTGGTCCTAGTACAGAGCCAGGAAGTAGGAAGGGCAGAGAGATCCATTAATCCTTTAGGGAATGCAGGGCACTTGGCTTCCAAGCAGCCCTGATAGGGGGGTGCAAAGGGAGGAGTCTCATACTCAAGTAGCTGGCATGAGAGTGAAGGGACATAGTGGCTCACAGTTCACTTCCTTTCAGACTGACTTTCTAGCTGCAGGGAAGACAGAAAGGTTAGCCTGGGGCCATAAAGAAATGAAAAGGTAAAGGTTCCATCTGCAAGGCAAGACAGAAGGGACGGGAACGAAGAGGTGGGCCTGCGTGCCTCTCCCCGGTGTCACCAGTTCTTGACTTGCTGCTGCTGCTGAGAGGTGAATGCACACGGGTGCACATGCACGTACCTAAACACACACACACAGACACGCATTCTTCAGGGCAGAGACCTCCTTTCTGTCACTTCTGTGCTTCATCAGAAAGAACCCCGCAACAAGCGATGTGCTGCGAAAGCTAATAATGCAGCGACGGGAGAAAGTGCCCTCTTTGCCTCTAATGTTTAGTAGGATCAAACAGAAATTGTGCGAGGGATCCATGAGAAGAGGGAGGCTGAGAAGGCCAAGCTCTGACAGTGAATTCTGGTTCCTTGCTGGGGAATTCAGAAGGCTCTGCCACCTCCCACCTAAACCCTAACACAGCCTCGAGTAACGGTATGACTTGTTCTTTCTGGGTGCTTACTACACACCAGGGACTGTTTCAGATATTCCAATGCATTCATTCATTAAATCCTCATAATCACCCTACAGAGCACAAATGATGGAAACGAAGCACAACAAAGGACACAACATAGTGCGTCCCAGTCACTCCTAGACAGGCCACCTCCCAAGCCTCAGATCTTAAATACCACCATCAAGCATCTCTCTGTCACTATCATTAACCTCATCACGTTACAGATGAGAAAACTGAGGGGCAGAGGAGCGGAGAAAGCTGTAGAAAGGGGTTTTAAACTCAGATTCTATCTGATTCCAGAGGCCAGTGCTGAACCATGATTCTAAATGGCCTCACGGCGAGGGGCTGAGTCTCAGAGACGAGGAAAGCCAACTGCTAGGCCAGCAGCACTGTCAGTTTTTCGACCACTTCAGACAACCTTCCTGTTCCTGACTCCATGCCTTTGACAGAACCATTCTCTCCACCCTGACTGTCCTTTCCCTTTCTCCTTGTCCTCATCTAGCTATCCTCCACATTCTGGTTTAAGACCCACCTCATGTCAGAAACATTCCCCAGTTGGTTCAGCCATCTATGTTGTTAACTTTTTCCTGTCTTCTCTGTATCTGGACAGAAACCTCCTATGCAATCAACTCGGTGGACAGCTGAGCTCAGACTTGCGTAAGCATTAGCAATTAATCCTAACATTAGCTGGAAATCACAGAGAAACAGAGACATGGGCATCGCTAGTGCCACTAAGGAAAAATCAGGTGTTTGACTGCTGGCGTAGCTCAAGGACTCTCTGTTCTTACTGCAGGTGACATTCTGCCTTTTACAAAGATCAGAAACTAAAGAAAGGGGACCCTAGGCTTAGGTTTTTAACTGTTATATTTAAGTCCAAATATTAGCTAATGTAAACAATATGGAATAAATGGACACAGTGACAACTGTTTATGTTTATTTTTGAGGTTAAGAGTCTTCTACTTTTTATTATGAAAACATGCTTGCCTTTAACGGTTTTGTGTTAATTTCATGAATCTTGCATGTCATAACTAGAAATAAATCTTGATAATCACTTTTTTATGCTAGTATCTATGATTTACTCAAACAAGCAAGTCATTTGCCATGAGACTAGACATGTAGACAAACACACTTCTGCTGAACCTTGGTTTGGTTTTGATTTCCAACAATTTTTTTTTCTCTCTTTCTCATATACACACATCCACTCATTTGGCCTCCTGATTTCATTTTCTTCACCTCTCTTCCACAAATAAAACCTCAAAACACACGCTGGCCACAAACAAGATCCACACAAACAAAAGCTCTCAAGCCAAAGGCAACTGAGATGCTCCTGTCTCCTGTCCAACCACCTCTACTTTCTCTGCTGGTCCAACAAAGCAGCTTCTCTCCGACCAACTGCCCTGGAAAGTCCTGAAATAGCACATTTTTCACTTCCAGGGGAGGAAATGATTTTATTTGATCTCCAAATAAAAGTTCAGTAACAACAGCAGGCTGGGAAAACCCAGACAGACTTCTCCTTGCCACCCTGTGTCAAGCTTACAGAGAGAAAAAATTGTACCATCCGACATGGTTGGAAGAGTTTAATCCAAAGCACTGCTAATTAATATCCCCAGCTTTCCAGAAGCCCGTGCCACCTACAGCTGTGAGGGCAACAAGGCTGTTCTCCCTTCAATTTTATGGGAAGAACATTGTCATTACAAAGCCTCCTCCCAGTCCCTTCTCCCTCGGACAGATTAGCCTCAAGAAGGAAGCAGATGATCCACGTAGATGAACCCCTTCCCTCCCCATTAATTTTATTATTTATATTCCCTCTTAAAAGTTGATTGGTGTGACTCCCCGTGCACCTGGCCAGAGCCCTCCAACAGGCGGTAGTCCACTCCCTTTAGCCCTTTTGAGGGGGTGTTTACGTACTGGTTACCAGAATGCACCAACTTTTAAAATTCTGCCTTGGGGAAAAAACTGACTCCAGAAGCAGTACCCCTCCCCCCACCTTTTTTTCTTTTTACAAATGTAGAAAGTTCTAAATGTGCCCTTTTGTGAGATATTTATGGACTTGGTAACTCAGTGTGAGCTATGGGTGGTCCCCTAAAGACCGTGCAGGATGCCCTGGATGCCCCCTAGAGTCAAGAGTGCTCTGCTGTTTCAGCACGCTTGACCCACTTTCATCCAAACCTGCAGACCACAGGCAAGACTGGCAAGACCACGTGTGTTACCATTTTGTTCTGAAACCCCACGTGCTCAAGGCAGTCTCTTTCCAGCCTCCTAAAGGGACGCCAAATCCAATCTAAACATCTCGAATTTACCTGTTTGTCTTTTATACATATAAATAGCTGCATTTCCATTCTCTCTTTGTTTCTCATTTTCATTTGGTCCTAATATCTGCATGTAAATGTCGGAAAATAGCATCTGTAATTGGAGATTATGAAGTATGGCCAGCTCCTGACAGGCTGCTAAGGAAGATGGATTATCCTCATTTTTCTGTAAATTTTGTCAATTTTGGAATTCATAAGCTATCAACACTGATCAAAATGGGACTTCACAGCTGTGTCAAAAAAAAAAAGGAGAGCAAGCAAGAGAGCGGGCGTGGGCACAACCAGGCAACCAGGCAGCCTGCGTGCTGGTGGAGCAGCTTGGATGCCCAGCCCGGCAGCCACCCACTGCCCCTGCCTCCTGTCTCCCCTCCGCACTGACAGCTCTCCCAGCAGTGAGGCCAGGGGCAGCTGTAGGGTAAGAGAAAGAACACAGCCGGAAGGAGAGGACAGAGGAGAACAAGGGAGTTAAGCCTGTGGGTTCAGGAGACAACACAACTTGGTTAGCATCCCAGCTCCACCAAACTCAAAGTGGGGCTGCCTATTCCCCTGGCTAAATCAAACAGCCAAATCAGGAAGCTGGAAGGTCAGAAATTCTCCAAGGTACCCACTGACACTGGGGCTTAAATTATTGCCTGTGCTTGTCCTCCTTATTTGTCCTGAGGAGTCTGCGGGCTGGCACTGCTCGGGCCTGGGAGACACCGTACTCCTCTAGACCATCACAGTCCACTTGAGGCAATTGTGTTGGTCTCTCGCTCTCAATTTTCCCATTACTGGGAGTAAGTACTGTTGGGACTCTGTAATAGCCCGACTGCAGCCCATATCAATAACAGATGAGGTTTAATCGTCCAACACAAAAATTATTTAGGCGCAGTAAGGACATTCAATGTCATTTGCATAATGGCATTTCTATCGCACGCACCTAACCCGTCTTGCATAAACAAGGCCTTGGGACCATAAATAATAATAAATCATGACGTCTGCATGCCTCTTGCGGTAATAGGAGCCACTCTTTGTGGAAATTATTTCAGCAGGAAATGGGCACTGTAATTTTAAAGACATGTGGCAAGGGGAAGTGAGGTAAGTCACATGTACCTGGCCACAGGCGCAGCCCAGGGCCCTGCCTTAAGCTGTCAGCCACGTCTCTGGACTCCAGAACAGCAGTGGACGCCAGAATGTTCCACCATCCCGGGAAACAATGGGGCCTGAGAGGGCAGGATGCTCAGAGCCCAGCCCAAAGGAGAATTAGCTTTCATCCATGAAAGATGCCCAGGCCTCAGGGCCAGAAATCCTTTGTTCCGCTAGAAGGAAAGCTCCGTGAGGGTGGTGACTTTAGCTGCTTTGTTGCCTGCTATACCTCCAGTACTTAGGTCAGTGTCTGGCCCACAAAAGGCACTCAGAAAATATTCTAAAGAAACATAACGAGACACCATCCAGGCTCTGGTGGTGAGTGCTTAGTCAGAGAAGCCTGAATGAGAGGAGTTGTCAGAAGAGGATAAAAGACAGATGAGACAGAGAGGCACAGGCCCAAGGGAATTCAGGCAAAAACGGGCACAGAAGTGCTAGTACCACTGAGCTGGAGAGTGACAGAGCAAAAATGCCCAGTGCATTCTAAAACATCCTGAAAGGCAGCTGACAGGTAAGAGAAAGAGCACCGCAGCCAAGTCTCCAGACTCAGGGCCTAACAGCTGGGTTAGAATCCTGGCTCCACCAGTCTCAGGCTGGCTGACTTACCCTTCCACGCCTCAACGTCCTCCTCTGTGGACAAACCCAGTTACAGTACTTCCTCACAGGGTTGTTCTGAGGGTTAAGTGAGATAATGTGAGTGAAGCAACTAGCGCTTAATAAAGCTTTGCTATCATTACTACTATGGAGCCCTGGTAGCGGGATTTTTAAGCACTCCGCTGCTAATGGAAGGGCAGGGAGCTTGAACCCACTCGGTGGTTTCCTAGAAAAAACACCTGCTGATCTGATCCCACAAAGATTACAGCCTAGAAGACCCTATAGGGCTTTCCTCTTCTGTCACTTGGGCTTGCTATGAGTCAGAATCCACTTGGCAGAACCCAACAACAACAACGTTACCACTATGGGTACTTGTGTTAGTTTCCTGGGCTCCCATAACAAGCTGCCATAAACTCCGTGCCTTGAAACATCAGGAATGTATTGGCTTACGGTTTGAGAGGGCAGAAGTCTGAATTCAGGGAGCCAGCGGACCCTGATCTCTCAAAAGGACAGCCTTCCTTGTCTCTCCCAGCTTCTAATAGCCTCACGCATTCCTTGGCTGTGACAGTACAACTCCAGTCTCGGCATCTGTCTTCAGATGGCTGTTTTCCCTGTGTGTGTATGTCCATGTGTGTCTCTTCTCTTTTCACATGGACACCAGTCATATTGGTTTAGAGACTACCCTTCCCAGGTATGACCTCATGTTAGTGAATTACATCACCAAATAAGGTCAGAGTCACAGGTACCAGGCGTTATGACTTCAACGTATCTTTTTGGAGGACAAATTCAATCATGACAGTGTTATTATTATTATTCTTAAGTAAATAGTAAATCCAAATTCAAGGATTCAAGCAACTCCACCTTTCTGTCTCTCAGCTTCCTGCCATCTACCGCAATGAGGGTCCCCAAGTAGTGTAAAGATTACGTGGCTGACTACTAGCCTAAAGGTTGTCGGTTCAAGTTTACCCAGTGATATTCTGAAAGGCAAACCTGGAGATCTGCTTCCAAAAGGTCATATCCTTGAAAATCCTATAGAGCAGTTCTACCCTGCACCATGAGGTTAGTGTGAATCAGAATCAACTCAACAGCAACCAGCAATAATATAAAAATGCTGATGGAACAGCAATAAATGGCCAGTCTACCTGCAGTTCTTTCCCAAAAGAACTTAGAAAAAAGTGTGCATCACTCCATTCACAGTCAACCTCCCCAGGCTGTAGCAGGTGGGGCACAGCTCAAAGGCCTCCCAGAGGCTCAACTCACCTCCTCTTGGGAGGAGGGAGGTCTGGCACCTGCAATGCAGCCTTCAGCTGTCTCTTCTGGGAATGAAAATTCTGCTCAAAATCTGAATAAAGTATTAACAACAACAACAACAAAACCCAGTGCCATCGAGTTGATTCCAACTCATAGCAACCATATAGGAGAGACTTAGAACTGCCCCATAGAGTTTCCAAAGAGGGCCTGGAGGATCTGAACCGCTGATCTTTCACTCAGTAGACATAGCATTTAACCACTACACCACCAGGGTTTCCGCAGGGATGGATAAGTGCTCCAGTTTCCTTATATCCTTGCCAACATTTCTTACTTTTTTGTTTTTCCCACTGTGTTGTTGTGAGGTGCCAGTGAGTGATTTCTAATGCATAGCAACCTTGTGTACAACAGAGCAGAGCACAGCCCAGTCTTGCACTGTTCTCACAATCCTTGCTACACTTGAGCTCATTGTGGTAGCTACGGTGTTAATCCATTTTGCTGAGGGTCTTCCTCTCTTTTGAGGACCCTATAAGATGATGTCCTGTAGGCTAGTCCCTCCTGACAACGCGTCCAAAATACCTGAGATGACGTCTCATCAACCTCACTTCTAAGGAGCATTCTGATTGTGTTTCTTCCAACCCCGATCTAGTTGTTCTTCTAGCAGTCCATAGCACGTTCAATATTCTTCACTAACATCATAATTCAAAGGCATCAGTTCTTCTTCAGTCTTTCCTAGTCATTGTTCAGCTGTCCCATGCATATTAGGCAATTGAAAATGCCACACTTTGGGTCAGTTGTATCTTAGCCCTCAAAGTGACGTCTTTGCTTTTTAACACTTTAAAGAGGTCTTTTGTAGCAGATTTGCCCAGTGCAATACACTGTTTGATTTCTTAACTGCTTCTTCCATGGACAATGACTGTGGATCCTGGTAAAATGAAATCTTATACAACTTCAGTCTTTTCTTCATTTATTACAATGTTGCTTATTGGTCTATATGTGAGGATTTTTAACTTTCTTTATGTTGAAAAGCAATCCGTACTGAAGATTTTAGTCTTTAAACTTTATCAGTAAGTGCTTGAAGTCCTCTTCACTTCAGCAAGCGAGATTGTGTCATCCACATAATGCAGGTTGTTAACGAGACTTCCTCCAATCCTGATGCTCTGTTTTTCTTCATATAGTCCAGCTTCTCAGATTATTTGCTCAGCATACAGACTAAATAAGTATAGGGAAAGGATACAACCATGATGCACACCTTTCCTGATTTTTAACCACATGGTATCCCCTATTTTGTTCAAATGACTGCCTTTTGACCCATGTACAGATTCCTCATGCGCACGATTAAATGCTGTGGAATTTTCAGTCTTCAGAACATTATCCATAATTTGTTATGATTCACACAGTCAAATGTCTCTGCATAGTAGATAAAACCTAGCTAAACATCTCTCTGGTATTCTCTGCTTTCAGCCAGGATCCATTTGACATTACAAGACATCCCTAATTCGGAGTCCTCCTCTGAGACCAGCTTGAATTTTTGGCAATTCCCTTCAATGCAGTACTATAACTGCCTTTGGAGGATCTTTAGTAAAACTTGAATTGCATATGATATTAATGATACTGCTTGATAATTTCCACATTCTGTTGAATCACCTTTCTTTAGAATGGTTTGATTTTTTCTTAATCTTACCTAGGATGAAATCAAACCCTGGTGGTTTAGTGGGTTAAGTGCTATCACTGCTAACCACAGGTTGGCAGTTCAAATCCACCAGGCACTCCTTGAATACTCTGGGGGTCAGTTCTGCCCTGGCCCCTAAGGTCGCCATGAGTCGGATCCGCCTCAACGGCACTTGACTTTGGCTGGAGACTGAAATCTTTGCAGGGAATGATTGCCAGATCTTTTCTCCTGCAAAGTTGCTGTTGGGTTTGAACCACAACTTGTCTATTAACAGCTGGGCACCTAACCCACTGCACCACCAGGGCTCCATTTGCATGTACTAGCTATTTAAAATTTTTTTAATAAAAGTGTTGCTTAGGTAAATGGCAATAAGCATGTGCTGCTTGGGCCTGAGCAGGACCGTGGTTGTGCCCTGGGCCCCTCAGGAACCCATGTCCCTTGAAAGATGCCCTGCACAGCTCTGTATCACCGGTGCATCTGGCACAAATTCCCCAGGTGGCACGGTCAGCAGCTGGCAGCTGGATGCAAAGGCTCATGCCTAGGACCATGCAATTCCTTATTTCAGCAGAGGGACTCTGACTCTCCTAGGTCAGACCCACAGCTCCGTAGTGTCCAAGCTAGAAAAGCCATAGCGTTTTCACATTCCCATACCACCAATTTTCAGGTGGGAAGCCAAAGCCTGGCAAGTGGAAAAGATTTGCCCAGGAGGGCACAGCAGGAAGGGAGGTGGGCGCAAACCAGAACTCATGTCTCAGAATAAGCAAAACTTACAGTTGAAAGGAAGGTATCATTTCCCTGGGCTCTCATTTGCTTCATCTGCAAATAGGGTAATAGTCTCTATCTGTCCTCATATCCCAGAAGTGTCAAAAGGCATCAAATACGGTCCAGAACTTTAGCCCAGGAACTTTACAGCATCTCATATAGAGAGAAATTCCCACTGGTGTCCCGGGTGGGTCTTGAGGAAGGTTGGGGAATGGGGACACTTAACAAATCACTGCTTCATTGCAAGGGCTGGGCTTAGTAGCTGCTTCCCTGCTGCTGCTGCTGCTGCTGCTGCTGCTGCTGCTGCTGCTGCTGCTGCTGCTTGTTTTGAATATGTATGGACATACCCTTTCTTACGCTGCAACTCTGAAAGGTATTACTGTTATTATTCTTGTTTTGTAGATGCAAAAACTGAGAGGTAAAGTGAATCTCATGATTGTACAATTAATACGGTTTTAACCTAGGGGCTGAAAATTCTGATGGAGAAAACAAAACTTTAGCTGAGAAGCTGCTAGTAGAGTCTGGCTCTTCCAAAGTGGCCAACTAGGCAGGCCCTAGCACACCATCAGCAGGCTTCAGCACAGCTGATTCCACCCCAGAATACTTACTGTGGGCACCTCTGTGGCTTGCCAGGGAGTCTGACACCACTGTTGCCTGCTTCCTTTCCTCCACTTCTCTTTCTCTGTGCCAGCCCTCGTTTCCCCCACCCAGGGTCTCCCAGGCTTACCCACCACCAACATGAACTCCATACTCCTAAATCTATCTTTTCCTCTCTGTTTCAGTTCCATCACCTCCCATGTCAATAGCTTCACATATTTTTTTATCCATTTCCTGTGACATGGCCAGGATCATCTGGCCTTGAGGCATCTCTGATCTGTCTGCGGGATAAGTGTGCATGCCCCCTTGCTCTGTGACCATCCAAAGAGAGACTATGGGTAAAGAAGGGAGAGTTTGAGGTCCCCAGATCTGCCCCCATGCTTATCTGGCCAGTTCCTAACATCCCACAGGAGGTGGCTCCAGTCCATTTCCCACTCTTTCCTATTTCTCACTTCAAATGGTTGTGCCTGGCCTCCAAGGACATGAACTTGAAGTTTTATACACCCAGCGTTGCTTTCAAACATCACAATGTTGTGGTAAAATAAAGCTCATCTTACTTCAACATCTAATAAAGATATCACTGAGGATTTGTGTATTAGTTTAACATTCACACACAGGCACATGCACACGTGTGTGCACACACACACACACATGCTTATACACAAGTCACACCTTTGCAAGCTATTTAACATCTGCAAAGAAGACCTAAGGATTCATCAACTGCATAAGGATTTGGGGTAAAATATTGTCGCAGGAGAATTTTCATAATAAAATCAGGAAAGATACATGAATGACTTTGAGAAGAGTAAATGAATTCCCAAACAATCCTGTGCCTCATAGAAACCGTTACATTAATTAACTTTATTCACTCATTTCCTCTTTCATACCTCACTAATTTCTAGAAAAGATTTAAAGCAGCTCACAAAGATACAAAAATGTACAAGGAGGCATGGAGGGAAGAAAAGAGAGGAAGAGGGAAAATATTCAACGGAACCAGTAATAGTCAACAGGAGCTAACAACGAACACTTACAACAGGCCTACCACGGACCCCACTCTCCCCAGGGACCCTCACTTAAACTTCACAACAGCTCTATAAAGCAACCATTTATTCTCCCCATTTTGTAGATGACAAAAGTAAGGCCTATCAAGGCCAAGTAACCTGCCCAAGGCCACACAGCTGATAGGCAGTGGAGCTGGCACAAGCTGGACCCAGGCAGTCTGGTACCAGACCCCATATTCTCAAGCACCAGGCTCTCTGCACCCTCAAAGCCAAGATGAAGGCCAAGAAACTTATGAATATACTTCAGGAAGGACACGCATTTGACCCTCATCTTTCTAGCTTGGAAAGATCTGCTGAGTTCCTTACTTCAGAGTTCAAGCAATGCAAACTGGCTAGTACTCAGAAGTTCTGCTGCTCAGGCTCAGACCAGGCAGGATCGCTCCTTGAAAAGCAAGCTCAAACACTGAATACCCTCTGGACCCAGAGATGGTCCTATACTTGTTGCCCCTGTACAAGTTCAGGCATCACCCGTTCCCCTGAAATATAGCTCAATAAAAGCAACTCGGACAATATAGATGGTTCAGCTACCCAAGTGAATGACTTGATGGGAGAATAACTTTAGAATAATGGAAGACATACAGAGTATATATATTCTCCAAGTAAACCTCCATAAATATTGTTTCTCTGAGTCAAATTAACGAGAAGCAATTTTAATTAGCAAGTGGCAGAAGGAAAGCTACTCTGTGTCAACAAATAGATATAGACCCAGCTGGGAGAGGCAGGGACAGCCTCTCGTGAGTGCTGAGGGATCTGACAGAGATCCAGGCCAGAAGCCTCACGGAGGTGAGCCAAGCCACTACCACAGGCAGGGACAAGAAACTCCCTAGAAGACTGTTTCGGATTCACACCAACACACAGATAAAACGTCTCCATTCTGTGCAGTCACGGTTAAGTCCTCGAAGATATTTGGGGCAGGTGGAGCCACTTTCCCATCTATTATTAAAAAACAAAAGAAGTAAACCCCTGTCTAGAAAACTAGCTTTGGTCAGTGCTACTTCCAGCACCTTCCAAGATAAAAATCTAAGCCAAGCCGGGCCACCGCCACTGACTGCTGTGACACAGACCACAACAGGGGGTCCCACACAGGGTGAAAAATGTAGAATAAAATTTTAACTCAGAAAGAAAGGCCAGACTTACTGGCCTGACAGAGACTGCAGAAACCCTGAGAGTATGACTCCCAGATATCCTTATAGGACAATCATAAAGTCACTCATGAGGTTCATCCTTCAGCAAAAGATTAAACAGATCAGTAAAACAAAACAGACTAAAGGGGCATGCCAGCCCTGGGGCAAGAACAAGACAGGAGGAAGGACAGACAAGCTAGTAACACGGAACCCAAGGTTGAGATGGGAGAGCGGTGGCATGTTGCGAGGTTGTTAACCAGCATCGTAAAACAAATAGTACATGTAATGTTCAGTGAGAAACTAGTTTGTTCTGTAAACCTTCATCTAAAGAACAAGGGGAAAAAAACCATACGCCAGGATAACCAAACCAAGTGGCTTGTCAAGACATTGCTATTTACAAACCCATGCAAACAGGTCCTAAAGACAGTAACTTTGGTTTTAGAGTATTTGACTCACATCTGGCAAACGCGGCCAGCTGGTCCAGTTGTTTCAGGCCACTCCTGATAACTGAGCAGGTCTTCCAATTCCAGCACTGTCACTTACCAGCTGTACAAACTGGGAGAAGTTATTTAAATATTTTGTTCCTCAATTTCCTTATCTGTTAAATGAAGATGGTAAAAGCATCTCTACCACAGAGCTCTTTCAGGGATTAGTTAATAGACACCAGATGCTTAGACTAGGGCCCAGCACACACTTCTTGTTGCTGTTGTTATTGTTGTTGCTGCTGTTGTTAGCAGGCACTGAGTCAGCCCCATGCTTGGGGTGACCCCATACATGACAGAACAAAACGCTGCCCGGTTCTGCACTGTCCTGTTAACAGGTTGTAAATTTGATCTTTGTGATTCACAGAGTTTTCACTGGCTGATTTTTAAAATAGACGGCCAGGCCTTTCTTCCTAGTCTGTCTTGGTCTTGAAGCTCCATGGAAGCCTGTTCAACATCCTAGTAATACACAGGCCTCCACTAGCAAATGGGTGGGGGCTGACCCAATGCAAAGTAAGCATTCAGCAACTTGCTCATAGACCGGAGTGTGTCTGACTTTGAGTAACCTACACCAGGGGGCACACACTCATCTCATCCAAAAAGAAGCAAATTTAGAGGAGAGCACATGGAAAATGCAATGCTGCTCCATCAGGCGGCGATTCCACAGCCCAGCCTCCTCCCCTGAGCTCCAGGAGCTCCGGGAACAAGCAGTCCTGCTTGGAACATTCCTGGGTACGTCTCCCTATCAGCTTGAATCTTTAAATCAGCAACATGAGGCAGGGCAGCAGTCTGTTACTGGGAACCAGTCAGAGATCTAGAGAAATTGAGGCAGGTGACTTCAGATAGCAGAGTTGGGAAAATAAGTTTCCGCCAAATCAGCCAGAGGCTGGGCCCATGCTCTCCAGGTTTACACCTCTAGAGACAATGGCCTCTGACCTGCCCCATTAAAGGGTCTAATGGCCAATTCCAGGCACTTCTGTAAGATATCCCATTACTCAGTTTCTCGGAGGGGTTAATCTTTCAAGTTCATGTATGAACATCTGTGAGTTGTTTTGTCCAGCCCAGATGTGGTTTTCTGACTCCCGGGTAAAGGTCACAGGCTTAGTGGGGCATTTGGGGGTTATATTCCACTTTGGTTTACGCAGGAATCAGTGGTGAGCTGTGAGACAACCCAGGAGACACTGAGACACTTTATTTACCAACAAGCAGAGTTTCAGCAACTCATGACCTCCCAACATCACGTGTAACAAACAAGTCAGCCACATTCAGAGCCAAAAAAGGGAAAGAAGTGGCTATGTTTCCCAAACTCAAAATGTCCATTGTAAAGGGGGTACAAGTCCAGAAACAGATTAGTGGCAAAAAAAAAAAACCAAAAAAATCAACTTTCTAATGCTGTCCTCCAGGACATGTGTACCCTCAAGATTTCCCCAGGTTTATTCCATATGCCACAATTTGACATCCAGATTCTGTTCATAAAATGAATTTGCTGAAAATAACCCAGTGAAATGAATGCCCACTCCTGAAGGAGGTCCACAGGGCAGCAATGACCCAGCCACTGCAGATACCACCCTACCCATCACCGTCAGTCCTCATTCGCAAACGTTAGTGATGAGCTCCAAGGTGCAAAAGACAATATAAATGAGACTGTGTTTCCAAAGCTACCACACGCGTCTTGCCAGGCAAATGATACATTAAAAAAAGATAAAACACATTGTGTGTCATGTATCACCTCCTCATTTTCCTCATCAATTAAATGAGAAAAATAAATACCAACCTGGGAGGGTTTGTTATGAAGATTAAACGAAATAACACAAAGTGTTTAACCGTATGCATTATCCAGACATTGTATTCTATTACAACCTATTAATTATATCAATTCTATTAAATACATTATATTAGAGTCCCTGGGTGGCACAGACAGTTAACACACTCTCTGCTCATCAAAAGGTTGGAGATTCAACTCTATCCCAAATGGCTTCAGAAAAAAGCCTTGGTGAGCTACTTCTGAAAAATCAGCCATTGAAAACCCTGTGGAGCATGGTTCTATTCCACATACACGGGGTCCCTATGTGTCAGAATTGACTCAATGGCAACGTTGTTTTGTATCATATTACTTACTACACATATTTGTGACAGGTTGCTCAGGGTCATCAACCACACCTCCACCGTACCTCACCCCCTTTTCCAGAAGGAATACACACGCACATGCCTCCATGCTTTTGCCCTTCCTCCTTCCCCTTTTGTCCCACCTGGCACCTGGCATTCTTCTGTCACCCACTTTCTGTGCAAGCCCCCAGAGTGTAAGCTCTGTGGGGTTAGAAGCCTTGTCTGTTCCATTCAGACATTCTCTGAGGATGTAAATCAAAACTATACACAGCATCTTTGAGTTTTTCCCAAGTCCAAGAGACCTCACAAAATGAGCTTCCTGTTCCATCCTCATACTAACTTTGTAAACAGTACACTAGCATCCCCATCTTACTCTTGTGGGTGGGGTAACTGAGGCTTGGTGAGATTGAGCAACTGGTCCAGACCACATAGCCAGTAGATGCTGCTGCCAGGTGTCAGAACCAGACCGACTTGCTCTTAATCGCCTCGCTGTGTGGCCAGAGCGGGTGAGACTGTGGTGTCTAGATGGACTGAGCAAGAAGGGGAGTTGCTGGGCACAGTGGACAGTTCCCTGCCTTCCTACCGTGAAGGATATTTACAAGATCTGCTTGGCTAGTTCTTCAGAAGTGCTGGAATCCGGCTTTTAGCACCCAGTGCCTCCCTTGAGGAGACCTACTGGCACAGTGATTAAGAACTTGCCTGCTAACCAAAATGTCAGCAGTCTGAATTCACCAGTCACTCCTTGGAGACTCTATGGGGTGGTTATATTCTGTCCTACTGGATCACTGTGAATTAGAATTAGCTCAAAGGCAACAAAGTTTGGTTTTTTTGGATTTTTTTCCCTTCTTTGAGACAGAACCAAGAGACAGCAGAACCCCCTATCTTCTGTTACACCAAAGGGAAAATATTTGTTTGTTTGTAGGAAAAATTCTGCTAATAAAACCTAGAATTAATAATTTATTATGACAATTTCTTAGTTCCTTAGGTAGAAGTTCTAAAAGTGATATAGATTGTTGTTTTGATCGTTTTAAGGCTTTTCGCCTTGAAACCCGGGTTCATTTGTCTCTGTAATCTGTAGCTAGGTAAACAGCAAAAACAGAGAAGGCAGGAAGACGGTCCAGCATCTCTGTAGCATGAAGTTCTTCCACCATAGGTCAACCAGAGCCTCTGG
Source organism: Heterohyrax brucei (assembly GCA_028571685.1). Taxonomy (NCBI): domain Eukaryota; kingdom Metazoa; phylum Chordata; class Mammalia; order Hyracoidea; family Procaviidae; genus Heterohyrax; species Heterohyrax brucei. The sequence continues at coordinate 43,431,395 of CM053150.1, forward strand.
ACTATCCCTCATCTCTCCCACCACTGTAAAGCACGCTTCTTATTTGCTCTGCCTCCCTAGAGCAAACTCCCTCCTGACCCTCTCACACTCCTTCTGGCCCAACCCACCTCTATCTACCTGCCACTGTCACTCCTTTCTCACCACGACCCTGTCTCTCTGCCCTGTGAAGCCTCTGATGTGGGAAAATGCTTCCTGACTATAATAGTAACAATGATAACAAAATGAACATTTACTGAGTACCTAAGGAGCCTTGGTGGGACAATGGCTAACCGAAAGCTTGGTGGTTCAAACCCATCTATAGGCTCTGACAATCTGCTTCCATAAAGATTACAGCCAAGAGAACACTATGGAGCAGATCTACTCTGTCACCTAGGGTTGCTATGAATTGGAATTGACTCAGCAGCACCCAGCTACAGCAACACCATGGGCTGGCCCTCTGCCAAGTCCCTCTGTGTTTAAGTCATTTAATCTGAATGACCACCTATGACACATGTACTATTATTATACCCATTTTACATGTGAGAAAACTGAGATTAAAGCAGTAGCAAAGACAAAACAAAAACTTGTTGCCATCAAGTTGATTCCAACTCACAGTGATCTTATAGGACACAGTAGAAATGCCTTGTAGAGTTTCTAAGAAGTGGCTGGTGGATTCGTACTGCTGACCTTTTGGTTAGCAGCCGTAGCTCTTAACCACTGTGCTACCAAGGCTCCAAGCAGGTTCAGAATAATAACTTTGCACACGCGAGAAGAGAACTAATGTTTGGGATGTGATGGTCTGCAGTATGTTCTATCCCAAGAATGAAGACAGAATCACACAGTTTCTGAAAGTAAGCCTGCAGTCATTTTTATTACTACTCTCCCAGGAGCTCAAAATGAACTCAACAGGTGGCAAAGGCATGAACAGCAGCTTCCAAAGCCCAGACTATTAAAATGACATGATACCACCTCCAGAAAGTCCTCCAGATTAAGTCCCTGAAGTCCTGAAGGAGAGTATGCCTCCCTGCTCTTCTAGTGACTTTCTGGAAAAGTTGAAGAGTCTGTATACTCACTGAGTGCCAATTCCAGGTCATTGTTCCACCACCAACGTATTATAACCTCTCCCTGTCAGAACCTCATGACATTCATCCTAATCAGTCTCTCCAAATGGTTACTGAAACATCTGTGTCCCTTCCTGGGGACCTCCCACTTCATCACCTGCCCTTGACCTCACTAGTCTATGCTTCTTTAATGCTTTTGCTCTTGATCTCCATTCTCCACCTCATTCCTCATGGATGGCACAGGTAGAACCTCATCTGAACCCCTAAGTTTCTTTCTGAGCACAGCCTTTCATCATAATTCTCACCCCAACAAACCAGCGCTCTCCAGGAACCTCCAGAAGTTACAACAGGTGGATAAAGTTGTCTGCCCTCTTGGTGCAGAGTGATAATAGCACTAGTGATTCCTTTGCCACTCCCCTAAAATTGTCTGTACCCTCTTAGAACCACTGATAACAAGCTGGACCATAGGATAATCTTCAATAAATTCATCCCATTTTGTTCCGTAGCCAAGACACCAGAAGAAGATCCACAAATCCATCTTTGCTCCAAAATAGAAGAAGGCATCTACATCTATCATGGAATGCAAAGACAGAGCTGGAAGGGGCCCTAGTGGTCACCATTCCCAAGCCCCTATCCAGTGCTCAATGCCCCTCCTCAGTCTTCCTCCCTGTCACCTCAGAACACTCCAAGTGGCAGGAAACAAATCCCCTGCCCAGTGTTCCCTTGGGATACTCCTACTGAGTTGAAAGTGGCTTCTCTCTAATCTCTGCCCGGGACCTGAGTCTGCCTACTGGGACCCACAGAAGTTTGTTCCCTTCAGTAGGAGTCTTTCGAGACTGAATTACACTCTTGTGTGTTCGCTGTTTTCTCAGGGCCAACCATGCCCTGTCCCTCCTCACCCCGACAAATTCCTTTGGAGACAGATTTGGGGGTGAAGAAGAGGAGTGACATAAGTAGGGGGCAAAATAAATGGTGAGTCAAGGTACCCAGCCATGGAATCTGATGGCCTGGCTTCAAGACTTCACTTCAAATGTTTCTGCTTATGTGTCTTTGGACAAGTTGTCCACTCTGCCTTCAGTTTTCTCATCTATAAAGTAGACATAATTTTATACCAACTACCTCGTAGAAGAAAACCCTGGTGGCATTGCTGTTAGGAGTTTGGCTGCTAACCAAAGGTCGGCACTCACTGGAAACCCTGTGGGTCACTTCTACACTGTCCTATAGAGTCACTATGAGTCAGAATCAACTCAACAGCAGCCAGTTTCTTTGTCTTGTTTTTTTCTTTGTTTACCTCATAGGACATGGGGGGGAGGTAAGGAGCTACATAAATGTCACTGTTGTTGCTAGGTACCATTGAGTCAGTTCTGACTCATAACAACCCTATGCACAACAGAAGGAAACACTGCCTGCTACTGTGCCATCCTCACAACTGTTGCTATGATTCAGGCCATCATTGCAGTCATGTGTCCATCCGTCTCACTGAGGGTTTCTCTTTTTCAATGGCCCTGCGCTTTACCAAGACTGATGCCCTCCTCTAGGGACTGATCCCTCCTGATAACATGTCCTGAGTATGGGAGACATAGTCTCAGCATCCCTGCCTCTAAGGACCATTCTGGTTGTACATGAATAGTTCAACACAAATCTCATTTATATTAATTGCTTATAGTCCCTTCCTCAAACTGGTCACCATCTTCCCTGATCATGCTGCCTTTATTGAACATGCATCTGAGGAAGCGGACCCACCTGGAGTCCCACATCATAGGTGTGGCCTAAGCAACACAAGAAGAGAATAGGCTAGGGTTTGTTTTCACCAGCAACCACATGACTGAGTTCATAGATGGTTAAAACTCTCCAGTCTTTCTCAGGTGATCATCTTTAATCTTAATGTCTCCTTGTTTCAGTAGCTGTTATTTATGAAGCCCCTAACCTTTTCTTATATCTAGATCTAATCCATTTTACTGTCATATCTATAACTATTCACCCATTGCTATAATTAGAGCATGAAACTAAGTCCAGAAATCATTTCATAAGGTAACACTGACTCTCAGGAAGTGCTGAGATTAGGCAAGGAGTAATAACAGAGGCTTTCACTCTCATTTAGTATGATTCTGTACTGTGTGATTGTTTTTTTCGCTACATATGTGTCACTTCTCTTCTGCCTCATTACTCTATTGCTCTTTTTCTAACTGCTTGAGGTATACATATAATAAGTCTTAACATTGACACTTTTTTAAGGAAGTGCATGCAATGCTATGCATTTCCCTCTAAATACTACTTTACCTTCATTAATAGGTAGTTTTTTTTTTTGTCTTGTTTTGGTTTCTAGTTGTTCATTTTTAATATTTTATAATTCCATTAGGATTTCTTTTTTATCCATCAACTTTCTTCAGAAGGTTAGTTTTGTTTTTTAACTTTCAAAAACATAGAGCTTCAGAGGTCATATTTTGCTTCAGACTATCAATTTTTAATTTTACTGCACTGTGATCAAAGAACAGTCCATGATGTGGGTTTTTTAATATTGCTGAGACCCTCTTTCACACCTAGCACTTAGTCGGTTTTTGGAAAGCTTGCCACATGTATTCGAAAAGCATGCTGAAAAGTGTTCTTGGCCTTTTATGTGTCTCTTTGGTTCAAATTTGTTAATTATGTTGTGCAAATCTTATGAATATCTTTGCAAATTTTTTGTCAACTGGATCTACCCATTAGTAAGAGGAATGCATTAAAATCTCCCAATAAGATTGTGGGATTTGTCCATTTCTTCTAAAATTACAGTTTTTGCTTTAAATACTTGAGACTATGCAGCTAAGTATATAGAAGGCCAAGGTCGCTATATTTCCCTATGAACTGTTCTGGTTATCATTAAGTCATCATCAAGTCATCATCCTGTTTGTCTTTGAGGATAATTTCATCCTTTCGTGTGTGTGTGTGTGTGTGGTGAATCAGGTGAAAGTTTACAGAGCAAGTTCGTTTTCCATTCAATAGTTTATACATAAAGTGTTTCATGACCTTTGTTTCCTTCCCTACATTGTGTCAGCCCTCTTCCCATTTCTACCCTGATTTCCTTGTTTTCTCTCATCACTTCCTGCCTTTTCATCTTTGTTTTTGGGCAGATAACATCCTTCCAATGTCCTATAATTTATCGTTCTGAGTAGTACATCCCTCTTTAGTGTTATTGTCTATTGTTTGGCTGGGAAGTAGTCTCCAAGAATGGCTTCCGTTTCAAGTCGGGAAGGTGTCTTAGGACCATTGTCTCAGGGGTTCCTCCAGTCTTGGTCAGACCAGAAAGTTGGTCTTTTTTTGTGAATGGGATTTTTTGTTCAACAATTTTTTCACTGTCTGTCCGGGACCCTCTTTTGTGATACCAGTCTGAAGAGTTCAGAATAGTCGGCACTTCTGTTCTTGGAGTCATGTAGGCTGTGGTTCAATATGGTCCATTGCTCCTTTGGATTAATTGCTCCCTTGAGTCTTTGGCTTTCTTTGTTCTCCTTTGCTCCAGATGAAAAGAGACCAACCATTTGCAAGCTTTTAAGGCTTCTGGCACTACTCACAAAAGCAGGATGCAGAACACTGTCTTGTGCTATGTTGTGCCAACTCACATAGATGTCCCCGGAGTCTGTGGCTCTTTATCTTCTAGCCTGGGAACTGCATCCTGTGAGGTATTTGGTTATGTTTAAGAGGTTTCCCTGACAATAACCATGTATGCTCTATGTGAGCCCTGCCTACAGTCACATGTATAAAAAGGTCCACCACCAAACCTCTGTCTGCTGGGGGCGGGGCTATTCCCTTACATCTGCCCACATTTCCTGACATATCTATTTGTCCATTCATAAATCAAGGTTTGTTAATAACTGTTGCTACACTGTTGTCTAAGCTGTAGTAGTTACCATACTTACCCTTTATTCTTACATTCCTCTCAGTGTCCTCTCTTGCTTTGGTCATGACATAAATATATGGAACACTTCACAAATTTGCATGTCATCCTTGCACAGGGACCATGCTAATCTTCCCTGTATTGTTCCAAAGCAAGCACTGATTTGATCCTTAATGTTAGTTTCTTGTGATATTAGTATTAACTACTACACATTATTTGGTTAATATTTGCCTAGTCTGCATTTTCTTACTTACAACCTTTCAATGTCATTGCACTTTAGGTTAATTCCTATAAACAGCACATTCCTAGCTTTTGATTACTTACCATATCTTCTAATTATCTAGCAAATTCAACATATTTCTACTTATTGGGACTACTCAAATATTTTTACTTTTCTACTAATAAATAATAAATAGTATACCATGCTTGTTCCTTGCTGTTTTTCTTCTTCTCCTCTACCTTCCACTGGATTCACTGAGTGCTCTATATATCTCTTTTTGCCTCTTTAGGCTTGGAAACTGTCTTAGTCATCTAGTGCTGCTATAACAGAAACACCACAAGTAGATGGCTTCAACACAGAGAAATTTATTCTCTCACAGCCGAGAAGGCTAGAAGTCCAAATTCAGGCCTTCTGTCCCTGTCACCCCTGGGAGAAGATCCTTACCTTGGTCTAAGAGCTTATCAACGCAGGACTCTAGGATCCAAAAGACCTATCTTGCTCTTGGCATTGTTTTCTTAGTGGTATGAGGTCACCCTGTCTCTGCTCACTTTTGCCTTTTCTATTTCAAAAGAGGTCGACTCACAATACAACCTAATCTTGTAGATGAGTCCTGCCTCGTTAACGTGACTGCCTCTAATCCTGCATCACTAACACCATAGAGGTAGGATTTATAGGGTAATCAAATCAGAGACAAAATGGTGGGAATCATGGCCTAGCCAAATTGATACACATTTTTAGGGGACACAATTCAGTCTATCACAGAAGCTGTACATTCTATTTCCATGCCTTTAATTGTTACCCATAATTTATTCATCTGTACCATGGACTGTCAAAAGAACAAACAGATCTGTCTTCCAAGAAGCACAACCAGAGTGCTCCTGGTTGTGATGATGAGACTACATCCTATGTACTTCAGACATGTCAAGTGGGATCAGTCCCTGGAAAAGGACATCGTGCTTGGTAAAGAGGAGGGTCAGCAAAAAAGAGGAAGACTCTCAATGAGATGGAATGACACAGTGGTTGCAACAATGGGCTCTAGCACAGCAATGATTGTGGACATAGCACAGGTCTAGTCCTTCTGTTGTACATGGGGTCATTGAGTAGGTGGGAACCTACTCAATGGCACCTAACAACTACCACAACAATTCTTGACTTCACCAAATCTAAAGTTTTACCAACATATTTGCCTTCCTCCTGAGCAATACAAGAATCTTCGAATGTTCTAATGCAAATTGGCTCTCTACTAATCTTGCGTATTATTGTTGAGGGCTTTCTCTCATCCCTACTTCATTTTTAAACTCCTAAAAAACAGAGTAGTCATTATTTATAGAATCAGTGGTTATTTAGAGTCACCTATGTTTACCAGTTTATTTGTTCTCTGTCTTAGTTACCTAGAACTGCTGTAACAGTAACACTACAAGTGGGTGGCTTTAGAGCAAAGAAATTTATTTTCTCATAACTTTGGAGATTCAAGTTCAACTTAGGATCTCAGCCATGTTCATTCCTTCCTGGGTATTCTCTGGTGTCTTAATAATCCTCCAGGGCTTTTGTCTACCCTTGAGTGTGCCCGTCTCTATGTCTATGATCTTTCTACAACTCATAAGTGACTACATTTAGGACACACCCAACACTTGTGTGACCTCATTGCATAACAAAGAAAATCCTACTTCCAGACCGGATTACAACCACAAAGGGGGATGAGATTCCAACACATTTTGGGGGGCGGGTGACACAATTCAATCCATAACAGTCACGATTGCTTCTTAAATTCTACCTCTTCCTTCTGAAATTCATATCCTGGTAGACAACATATAATTAGGTCTTGGTTTTTTAATTATCTCTGAAAATGTCTACTTTCTAATATGTATATTTAGACCATTCATGTTTAAAGAGATTAGTGTTGTAGTTGGCTTGATATCTACTACATTTGTAACTGTTTTCTATTTGTCAGGCTTGTTCTTTCTTTGTCTCCCAACACATTACTCCTCTTGAAATTGTCTCACAGTTCTTTCTTTTTAATTATGATTAAGTGACAGTACACAATCCAGATCAATTTTGCATGCCCACTTATCTGCAACTCCATCTGCTCTCCTCACCGTGTGAAACCACACTCCTCATTTTCACTTTTTACTTCTAGTATCCTCTTAATGAACAGCAGTCCCCTCCTTTCTACTCTCCTCCCCCATCTAGAAAGAAATCAGAGGACAGCCTCCTAGAAATGCATAAAACCATAAAGTACATACACCACATGCTCACACTGTTTCACTGAGTCCAGTCTATTCTTGTCCGAAGAGTTGACCTCCATACTGGTTTCGGGTCTGGGGCAGCAGCAAGTCTAGGGGCCCTGTTCCCAGGGGACCCTCCGGGATGTTGGACCATTAGTTCTGCTTTCAGTAGAGTTCTTGAACTGCACAGATCTTTTTCTCATGATACCTCAGGGACTCTATACTGTGTGCCCTTCCTGACTGCCTCTGGTGGTAGCCTGCCACCATCTGGTTCTTCCAGTCTTGTGCTGATGCAGTCTCCCATTACTGTGGGTCTTCCTGTGTCCTAGGCTCATTTTCCCTCGTGTCTTTGGTGTCCTTGGTTGCCACCTGTCCCAGATGGGTTGGGACCATTTGGTGTTCCTCAGATAGCAGCCTGGCTAGCTTTTAAGACCCCAGATGCCACTGACCAACAGGGTGTGCAGAAGACTCTCTTAACAAAAGAGTAGTTATGCCAATTGACTGTGCTGCCCCTGAAAACACAGTCCCCAGAATCCCATCCCTGCTACTCTATCCTTTGAAACACTGGATTGAGTTTAGAAAACCTTTCAGTTTGTGGTAGAGTCCAGTTATGCCGATCTGCCCTCTACTGTGTGCTGTCACTCCTTTCATGTAACCAAATTCCTATCAACTATCTAATCTGTGAACAACCCTCTCCCTCCCCCTGCTCCTGTAGCTATTAAAGTCTTTTCTTCTGTACATAAGTCCACTTTTAAGTCCTTATAGCAGAGATCTCATACAGTACTTGTCCTTTTGCCACTGACTGATTTCACTCAGCATAATGTCTTCTAGTTGATACCAGGTTATGAGATGCTTCCTAAAATCATCATTCTTCTTTATCATTGCATAGTGTTCCATTGTATATATGCACCATAGTTTATCCATTCATCTGTTGATCGGCACCTAGGTTGATTCCATCTTTTTTGCTATTGTAGACAGTGCTGCAATAAACATTCTTCTGCATGTATCTGTTCGTGTGACCACCTTTATTTCTGTAAGATATATTCTGAGCAGTGGGATTGCTGGATCATATGGTATTTCTATTTCTAGCTTTTTAAGAAAGTGCCCATTTTCCTTCCAAAGATGACATACCATTTTTCATTCCCAATAGCAGTATAGAAGAGTTCCAATCTCTCCACAGCCTCTCCAGCATTTGTTTTTTTGTGTTTTTTGGATTATTGCCAACCTTGCTGGTGTGAGATGGTATCTTACTGTAGTTTTGATTTGGATTTCTCTAATAGTTAACAATCATGAGCATTTCCTCACATGTTTTTTGGCTGCCTGGATGTCTTCTTTGGTGAAGTGTCTGTCCATCTCCTTTGCCCATTGCTCAATTGGGCTATTTACCTTTTTCTTGTTGGTATTTTGTAGTACCTTGTAAATTATGGAAATCAGACATCAATCTGACACATACTTGCCAAATACTTTTTCCCATTCTGTAGGTAGTTTTTTAACTCTTTGGGTAAAGTCTTTGGATGAGCATAAGTGTTTGGTTTTTAGTAGTTCCCATTTTATCAATTTTCTCTTCTTTTGCTTGTGCATTGTTGGTCAGATTTTGTAGTCTATACAAGCTGCATATTAGAACTTCCACTGTTGTCTCTATTTTTTCTTACATGATGTTTATTGTTTTAGGTTTGCTATTTAAGTCTTTGACCAATTTTGAGTTAGTTTTTGTGTAAGGTATAAGATATGGGTCTTGTTTCAGTTTTTTGCAGATGGATATCTGATGTTGCCAACATCATTTGTTAAAGAGAGTGCTTTTACCCCAGGTTACAACTTTAGGGCCTTTGCCCAAAATCAGCTCTTCATAGGAGGATGGTGATATTTCTGGGGTCTCTGTTTTGTTCCATTGGTCTTTATGTCTGTTTTTGTACCCATATCAGGCTGTTTTGACTACCATAGCAGTGCAGCAGTTTCTAAGGTCAGGTAGTGTGAGGCCTCCCACTGAGTCTCACATTTCTTGAGTTCTTGGGTGTTCCATTCTCTTTCTCTCTCTCTCCTTCCTTGCATTTTAGTTTGGGAGGTTTCTACTAACATGTCTTCAAATTTGTTGACGCTTAACTGGGACATGTCCAGTCTACTGTTAATCCCATCAAAGACATTCTTTATTTCTGTTACAGTGTCTTATATTTCTAGCATTTTCCTTTTGATGTTTTCTTAGTTTTCATCTCTCTGCTTACATTGTCAATCTATTTTTAAATGCTGTCTGCTTTTCTCATTAAATCCCTTAACACATTAGTCACAGCTATATTAAATTCCTTATTAAAAAACTGGTGTCATATTTGAATCTTGTTCTAATGCTTACTTTGTCTCTTCAGACTGTGTCTTTTAGCATGCCTTGCAATCTTTTGCATAAAGCTGGACATGATGTATCAGACAACAGCAACTGAGGTAAAACAGACAGATAGTGAGAGGTTTTTTTCAACTATGACTGTATCTACCTGTCTATCCAGATTTCGAGGAGGCAGTATACCCTGCAACATCAATTATCTTATATATCCAATAAAAATCATTAATTTTCAGTTTGTTCATCTTTTTCCTATTGCAAGGAAGGAATGATGGCTTCCAAGCTCTTTGCATGTTGGAGCTGAAATCAGATGTCTGTCATATTTTTCTTATTCAAGTACATGATTTAGCAGTTCAGTGAATGTATGAGTGGTAAACTCTTCCTGTGTTTGTCTGAATATGTCTTTGTTTACCTCTGCTAGTAAATAATCATTTAGCTGAGCGTAGAATTTTAGCTCAGTTGTTATTGGATCTTAACACTTGAAGATATTTTCTATCGTCTTTTAACTTGTATTGATGCTGAAAGAAATGTCCTATGTCTCTAAAATTATACTTTCTCCGTGGTTGCTTTTATAGTTTTCTCTTTGTTGTTAGTGTTCTTCAGTGCCTCTGTAATTTTGCTTAGATGTGCATTTATTTTATTTAACTTACTTAGAAATCAGGATGCTTCTTCAATCTAATGACATATACATCGCAACACTTCTGCACTATAAAGTTCTTAGCCATTACTTATTCAAATATTACCTTTCCTCTATTTTTTTTTTCTGTTTAATTTTCCAGAGCAACTATTAGGTGGCTATTGGACTTTCTCACAAAATTTTGTTTTCTTGCTTACCCTGTCTTCATATTTCCCAACTCTTAGCCTTCTATGCTGCATTCCTGGCAAGTGCCTCAGCAATATCTCCCAGATCACTAATTTTCTATTCATCTGTATCTTATTTTTATTTAACTTATCAACTAAATTTTTAATTTTCACTGCTATAATTTCTATTTCTAAAAAATCTGTTTAGCTCCTTTTATAATTTGCCTATTCTTCTTTCAAGGTGTTTTGTTAATTTATAATGGTTTCTAGCTCCTCTTCCACCTCTTTAATCATTTTATAGTCTTTTTCAGATTATCTGTTGTCTCAGATTCTTGGGGTACTAATCTTCCTGGTATTTATGTATCCTAACTTCCCCTTATTTCATTGTACAGTTTGCAATTTTGTAAACAGTGGTTTCATCTCTAGTAGTCATTTATTTTGTAGGTGTGTTGTACATACTGGATTGTAGAAAGATCCAGATGAGAGTTTTTCATGTGCTTCAGTGAGAAATCTCAAGGATTTCACCAGTATGACTTCAGCTTTTATGTTAATTCATCTTCTTAGCTTTCTCATACTTTATGCACAAGATAAAGTGAGAGACTTCAGCTCTGTGTTGCACAGGCTTCAGATTTTAACTTGCCATGGGGAACTTACATTCTACTCTGAGAACCATGCAGAATTCAAGGTTCCATCCTACCTCCTCTTGATCTATGGGTAAAATTTGCCTAGTGCTCATTTCATGGAAAGTACACCTTCCTTCAGGGGTCTCAGTTCCAATTTCCAAATCACAGAGGTCTAAATCGGTATCTTCTGTTCCAAAATCAGCACCAAAATATCACCCCTGTGTGAGGTTTGTGGACCATGCTCTCATAGGACATCTAAGCCAACTGGCATAACTAGCCTATTGCTAAGAGAGCCTTCTGCACCTCATATTGGTGAGTGGCGTCTGGGGTTTTAAAAGGTAGCAAGCTGCCATCTGAGGTATACCAAATTGTCCCAACTCATCCAGAACAGGTGATCACCAAGAACAACAAAGACATGATGAAAAAAGAGCCCAGGAGACAGAAGGATCCGTGTGAATGGGAACCTTCATCAACATGTTACCAGAAGAACCAGATGGTGGCCGGGTACCACCAAAGACAGCCATGATGGGGCGCACATTGTGGAGTCCCTATGGCAACATGAGAAAAAGAGGGATGCACCTCAAGAACTCTACTAAAAGACCACAACTGATGGTTCTGCGACCTGAGGGATCCCCTGGGAATGTGGCCCCTAGACCTGCTGCTGCCCATATGCAAAAAACACTTCTGAGGTCAACTCTTTGGACAAAAATGGACTGGACTCGGGGACATAATGTGACCATATGATGGGCGTACTTTATAGTTCTATGCATTTATAGAAGACTGTGCTACTGGTCTCTTTCTAGTGGGAGAGGAGAGAATAGAGAGGAAGGGACAGGAGATTCTTAAGAGAATATAACAGTACAGAATGAAAAGGAGGAGTGTGCTGTCACTGGGAAAGAGAGCAGAAAGAGCTGCAGATAGGCAGACATGCAAATTTAATTTGGATTGCATACTTTCACTTAATCATAATTACATATATATATCTCATCCCTGCTCATTAGGGACTATATCCAGGTCCTATACACTGAGCTACTGGAGAATCTGTTTATTTACTTACAGTTCTTGCTCTAAGCTTCCTGTTAACTTCCCATCTCTGAGCAGCCTTTCTTTCAAGCTTTTACATACATATATTTATATACATAGACGTGGTAACTCTGGTGGCATAGTGGTTAAGTGCTACAGCTAGCTACTAACCAAAAGGTTAGCAGTTCAAATCTGCCAAGTGCTCCTTGAAAACTATGGGGCAATTTTACTCTGTATATAACATTGCTATGAGTTGAAATTGACTCAATGGCAGTGGGTTTATGTATGTGTGTGTATATATATATAAGCATACATATATATAAACAGATTATGTGTGTGTGCATATATGTCTATACATATATGCACACACACATAATCTGTATATATATTACCAATAATTTTAATAATATTTGGTATTAATGTGTTATGGTAATATTACATTAATAATTGTTTAACATTTATAATAAATATTATTATTATATTTGATCAAGTGTTTCCATATTTGAGATGGCATGGGTGCTTGCAATAGCACAGACTTTGTATCAGAACGCACATCCATGTTTTTTAATAAATTACAAAGCACTAATGGTTTTTTAATAAGTGAGCTTCAGTGAATACCCAAATTCCTGAAGTCAAAATTATAGTGTGCTCTCAAAAGAAGCAAGCTGTAAGACTGGAGTGATCTGTCCTTGTGTCTTCTTTTTTAAATTGCTAATGTTGGTTAGCCTTGTTTAGGGGGCATATCTCTACCCAAAAGTTGATTCTCACATAGTGCCTTCAATTGCATTAATTGCTGTTGCTTTATGCCACACAGCACAGCACAGGTGGTCAATGTCACTGACATGGCAGATCTGTAAAAATTTCTTGGATGAATGAATGAATAAATGACTGAAAGAACATCCCAGCAAGGTACAGGCAGCTCTTTGACAATTCACTTGTAATCTTTAAACCCCACATACAAAGTATTTACCTGTCATGAGAAGAGAATGACAGGAAAAAAAACCTGTAAACAGTCAAAATAAAAATAAGAGATAGATTTCCAATTTGTTTTATCTCTCATAATATGTTAGAGTTGGAATGGATCTCGAAAATCACCCAGCCCAGTCTCCTATCCCGAATGCAAAAACCCTTGCCCAGAGAGAAGAAACTAGCCCCAAAGCCATCACTAAAACTCGAGTGTCCCATGCTTTGATACTAGGCAAATTGTTCACTGCACTGTATGTTACCCAGACTTGCAAACTAGGCATGGTGATTTTCCTCAGGAAGTTATTCTTCTGTCTGGCCCACAGAAAGGCAAAGCATAGAATACCAAGACATTTAAGGTATTTAGAATGCTGTTTAGAAAGAAATGGACTTGGTAACAGTGCAAATAAAGAAAGGTGAGTCCATACAATTTGCACTCCTAGGGTTACTTTGAGAGAATGACAGAAGAAGAGCAAGTGTGGCTTGACTAGAGACACCTAAGACTTCTAGAGATCCAGAAATGAGAATTCCAGAATAATCCTTGCCATTATCTCTATCTCAAGGCAAGATCACAACCAAGCTTAATCCTGCTTAAGCGTCTCAACATTCTTCCGTGCCATTACCATTCTCTCCACATTCCTGTGGCTCCCTGACACAGGAGGAGTTACTCATGTGGCCAGTCAGAGCCCTGGACTTTCACTGAGACATATTCACTAGGAGGCATCACGACCATGTCATGAGGATCATAAGTTTTTGCCTGGCACCTCAGGCTTCAGGTAGAAACTAGATCAGACTGTGCCTGCTTCCTGCGGAAAGGCCCAGCCCTCTCCTGTCTTCTCCACTTGATCTAGATGGGTAAGTCAGGGAGGGTCTGTTCCATGGGCCCAACTGGGTTCAGAAATAACAAAGAAGTAGCTTCACTTGGGTCTCCTTTGGCCTAAGCAAGGTGGAGTTATAAAGAAGAATGTAAAACATGAATGTTCATGATAAAACTTAGCAATCCACAGAAAAGTTAAATTTTAGTCCCAACTTTCAGCTGGATTCCCAGACCTCTAAGAGCAGTTGTTCCTAATTCCCATCTAAACCCATTGCCATGAAGTCTATCTCAACTCACAGCAACTCTACAAGACAGGGTAGCACTACCCCGTAGGGTTTCTGAGGCTGGGACTCCTGCAGAGCAGCTGACTGGTCTAAGCTGCTGAGCTTTCAGTTATATACTTTAACCACTGTGCCACCAGGGCTGCTTCCTTGGCCATTAGGTGTTTATTCTTGGAAAATCCAGGAAGAGAGGCCCCCTGGAAAGTACAGGATCTTTCTCATTTAACGTGGGACTGCTAAAAAGACTACACTCTTGAATCACAGGTCACAGAAGCCCTGCCCCTGCAGCAGTGCAGCAATTAGCATGAGGGCATTGGTTTGGCCCATGAGAGAGAGTCTTGTAAAATGCCTTACAGTCCCTCTAAAGGCACTGCTGACAGTTGTGACCACTGCCTTTGCAGGACCCTCATTGGAAAGTCCATGTGAAAATTTCCTTTCATCTATCAGAAAAACATGGCTTTCTTTGAGGAATTGTCCATTTCTCTTTGATGTATAATGAGAAGCACACAACTTATTGTGTTTCCCACTTTGCTTTGACCATCAGAAAGCTCAGAATCAAATCTGAACTCAACTGTAGTAAACCTGGAGGCCTGGAACCCACGGAGACTGTGAATAACAGGTATAGGGAAAAGAGTGCATTTTGGCACCACAATTCCTGAGCAATGCTATCATCTCCAGGAGAACAACAACATTGCCTTGACCTTGGCAATAGCCTCCTTCTGGTCCCTGACAACCATCTACATGTCCTCATGACAGTCAGAGTAATCTTCCAAAAATACAAATTTGATCCTGCTACTCCCTGTTTTAAAATCTTGCAGAGGTTTCTTCTTGCTGTTAAGATAAAACCCAAAACCCTGGCCCCAGCCTCTCACATCCAGTGCCTGCCATCTCACTGACTGTGTCACACCCCACTCTCTGCCACCCACAATCCCAGCCCATAGAACATCTTTTGGACTACACCTACATCTTTACAGCTTCAAGCCTTCCTGCAGACTAGCCCTTCTGCCTAGCTCTGTTCCCAGAACGCTTCACCACCAGATCTTCACACGAGCTAGCAGAAGAATACAAGAGCATGACAGCCTGTAAGGGAGCTGAAGGTCTAGGGTTGCGGTTGTAAGTGGTGGGAGAGCATGAAGGGCTCTTCTGTCAGTGTCGGGCCTGACGAGGATAGGGCCTCAGGACAAGAGAGATCTAACAGCAGCAGCAAGAATGGGGAAAGAGACCCCAGTGCGGGGAGCACCCCGGTGAGACAAGCAGGAGTCCAGGCCACAGAACCAGTTCTCTTTGGGACACACCCCAACCAAAGCAAAGTCTAGTCTCAGCTGCTTCTCCAGCCCCACTGTCCCTGACTTCACACACCTACATTCCAACCAACCCAACCAATGTGCAGTTCCTGCATAACTTTGCCCGTACTGGTCCTTCTGCCTAGAATGCCCTCTTCAGCCAAGTCTCTACCAGCTCAATGAATCTGAATTCTGCCCATCCCACCATACCCAACAGTAACAGCACCTCCCCCAGGAAGCCTTCCCCCTTTCTCCACCTGGCACACCTGTCTCCTTACACCATCCTGTCCCCACCCCGCTTCCTCATGGTGGGACACAGACCCACTCTGGTGCAAAATGAGCCACTTACAAAAGGAAGCCTATCGGTGCCTCATCTTCCTTCCTGGTGAAACATGGCTTCGGCCCTTTTGTGACTCTCAGTAGGTGTTTGGGTCATCCCTGATGACAAAGCTCAGTAATGCTCAGAAACAAAAATTAGCCCCTTTCCAGGACTCAGATGCCACAGGAGTAGGTAATGCAAGAGTCCACCAGTTCAGCCCGTGAGCCCACTGTTCCCAAGACAGAGCGGCTCATGAGAGCAGGAGGTATCTCTGGTGGCTTTCTCAGTTAGATAAGGGGCAGGCCTTCTCCTGGTTTAACCCCCCATGACCTTTGAACTTCCTGGGAGGTCAGCAGCACATCCCCCTTCCCCAGCTGTCTCTCTGTCTCTGGCCCAATGGGAGGGAGGGCCCTGGGCCTGTTCCATTTTGCGTCTGTATTGATCTGTTGGCAGCAATGGGCTGGATAATTAGCCAGGAATTAGGGTTTCTATTACAGCCAGGAGGCTGCTCCAGCTGATTTATCACCTGAATAATTTACTGTGATTGAAAGGAAATTAAAATGAACTCCATTTGACAACTGTGAGCTTTTATGGGCTTTAGTGAAGGCTCAAAAGCCAGATTAATAGCCTGGTGTTGGTTAATAGTCTGCCGAGAGTAAATACGGCAGGCTGAGCTCGGCGGCAGCGTCTTCCCGCGGCCCGGAGGAGGGACCAGCTCCCACCAGCGGCGCCCTCGCCGCGACAGCCTCAACGCAAGTTTTACTGAAACAGATTCCACTGTCCAAAACACACACACACACAGATAACACACACATATACACACACACGCTTATACCCTACCAGCAATTGTTTCTTTTTTTTCTCTTCTCCTCTTCCAAGGTGATTTTTACTAGTTCCACAGGTAGGGAAAACAGAATTGCTTTTTCAATAACCGTTTTGAAAGGAAGTGTTTCATTGCTCCAGGAGTGTGTACATTAACCCCTTCCACTCAGGGCAAAAGGTTTACCAAGTTCCCTTATAAAAGAAGGAAGCTCGGGCCCACCCACCAGGTAGGTTTTGAGGGTAAGAATAGCAAAGGGGCTACTGAGCTCATGAAAGTGGCTGGCAGGCCCCTAGCCTGGCTGTGAAGAGACTGTACCCCTGATGTGGCTAGGGGTCGGGTGACATGGGGATCCAACTACTCCAAGCCTATGGCAGGACCCCGAGGGATCTGGGATGACAGGCCAACTCCAGTTGCAAAAAAGATAATTCTGAAAAACCGTCGGTCAGAAAACTAGCTCCTAGAACTGTTTAGAGATCTGGAGTCCCATGCAATCATCTTACACAAGCTAGAGAAGGAAGATCCAGCTCTGTGGCTCAACAAGCGCCAGAACCTGCCTGGGCCAGAAAACGGGGTAAACGATTGGGAAAAAGAGTGTTCCAGTCTGTAAAATGGGGCTCACCAATCTCCCCCTGCCTGCCTGGCAATCATTTAAGTTGAGGGTCAGTGAGAGAACTGTTGTGACGATCTTTGAAAACTGGTGTCAGGCATGGGGGAGACGGACTGTTGTTGTTGTCTTCAGAGTCATGAGCACTGCTAGCACAGATAGGGAAACCGAGACCCAGAGGAAAACCGACTTACTCAACAGGGCAGAGCCAGGACTCAAATCAAGATCCCCAGGGCCAAGGCCAGTCAATACCCTTTCTTCCCCACCAGGCTCCTCAGTGAAGCTGACAGCAAGGCCCCCACCTATACCGCAGAGACACAGCCTCCAACAGCTCCATTTGTCAGAGATGGAATAGGTAGCTAGTCTCGGCGGCTGGCATCACCAGGCTCCCTTCTTGGTACCACTGCCATGACACTCGGGGGTTCAAGAGGCAAGGCCCACAGAACACTCCCCGTGGGGCTCAAGGAACCTGTACCCTTGGCTTGCATCCCTTCCCAGACTGCAGTCCCTTGCTCAGGCTGTCATTTGTCCAAAGTGATTGCAAGTCGGGCACGAGGGTATGTCATTCATAGTCCAGTGCCTGTGTGTATGCACAGCAGCCCCACGGCCTCACCTTCCATCTCTCCTCATTACGGCACATTACAGGGAGGTGAAGCAGATTAACCAGAAAACACTGAGTCAGTCATTATCCCACCACATGGTTCACCTGCAGGCCCCACCTCAGAGCCCACACAGTTAGGGAGAGGCCCATACACATGTCCGAGTCGCCCTGAAGGACACTGTGCGGTGAGGCTCTAGGAAATGAAGTCATCACGTAGACTAATTCAGGTCCTCCTCCCTTTTGGACCTGTATCTCTACACGGACCTGTTCTCCAAGACCCCCATCCACCATGACCTTGGTAATACTCTCCTTGATGTTCCCAGTGGAGGCACTTGTCACTCTCTGATTTGACACTTCCCTCAGAACCCTCAGTACCTTCTCCCTTGTCTTGTGGGTTCTAAATCCACATCTTACAGCCCCCGTGAGACTGCGAGCAGAGATGCTGTCTGATTCAGTCCTGGGTGCCTGGCCCTGGGCCAGGCACATGGCCAACATGCCAAAAAATATGTTGGCTAATGAGCTTATGAGCATCTGAGCCAGCGAGTGATGGATGGCTTCTGGACTCCTCCTCATTATGATGCCCTACAGTCACTGCCCAAGACCACGGGGTGGGGCAAACTGTTAACACACTCAGATGCTGACCGAGATGTTAGGAGTTCAAGTCTATCCAGAGGTGGCTTGGAAAAAAGCCCCGGTGCTCTACTTCTGAAAAATCAGCCACTGAAAACCCTGTGGAGCACAGTTTATGCTGACATAAAGGGGGCCATGTCACTTTGACAGTATTGGTACAACGGCAGCTGGTACTGGTATTGCTAATGGCATAGACTCTGGTAGTTCTTCTGACTTTCTAAGCACCATAGGCTGTGATTCAGATTCTGAGTTTCCCTGAGCATCAGGGGAAATGCTGAGGGAGTCTCTAACACCGAATGTCAGGGTTAAGTAAATAAAGGCAAAATAGAAACACCAGAGACTTCATGAATTGCTGGCCTGGCTGAGAGCAGAGGTCTGGGCCCTTGCTCTTCACCAGTTACTTGCTGGGTGACCTCAGACAAGCCCCATCTCTGGGGTGCTATAAGTAAGGGAGTTGAAAGCTTGCCTTTGTAGTGCTTAGTTTTATTATCTTTTCAATCTTTAAAAAAAAAAATTTCTCTAAGATTCTGGGAGAAAGATAGCCTCATCCAAATCTTCCTGACAGTCCCCTCTCTTTCTTGTCTGGTGTCAAGATGAAATGTGGTTTCAGCCATCATGTTGAAGGGCTCTGAGCAGTAGTTGGGGTGGGGGGTGGAGGGGTGGGAGGGGGTGGCATTTGTGATGGAAACAGACCCTTCTCCTTAAAGCTCAGGATCTAGAGTCTGTGGATCAGCTCTGATCAGCACATATGCCCGGCAGGGGCTTCATTCCGCTCTTAGGACAAAGATCAAAATCCTGGCCCTGGTGTACAAGACCAGATGTACCCCTCAGCGACACTTCCTCCTTCCTCCTCCAAGTTCCCTGCCCCCTAGCCATGCCCCCTCTCACCTCAAGACCTTCATATCTTCCATTCCCTCTCCCAGGACTATGCTCCCCACTCACATGTCCTTTCTCCTGGTTCTGCAACCCCTTCAGGACTCAACATAAATGCTTTCTCCCGGGGACCCAGTGTAGCGACACTGGTTCAGCCTGTGCCACAAGCTCTCCCAGAACTTCAGGTATTCCCTTCTCAGGACCGAGTTCACGTGGAATCCATAGTCCTTGGGGTAATTCTTATTTACTGTGATTCCTCTGCTTATCTGTAAGCTCCCTGAAGGCAGGCCCAAGCCTGTTTGTTCATGATGTACCCCTAGAGCCTGGCTCTGTATCTTGCATGTAGTAGACACTCAATAAGTATTCATTAAATGAACACATGACTTGCTGCGTGGCTTTAGGCATTGAGTACATGTCTTACTCTTTGTATCTTTGGACCTCGCTTTCCCTACTCGGAAGCAAAGTGGCCAATCTTCAAGGGCCCCCATAGGAACCAATGAGAGATGGTCAACTGTCACAGCATAGTGGTCTCCAAGACCTCGCTCACTCCCACCACCCAATCTGCCCTCCCTGGCAATGTATGTACACAGCCAACATCGTTTTGAATGGCTCTTTGGGAAAATTCTAGAAGCATGGTTTCCTCTCCAGACTCATCTACTAGCATTTACAAGCAGCACAGAGAGGCCAGTCCTCACCTCCAAATGCAGCTAAGAAAGTGCTGGGGGGTGTTACTACTCACAGATGCTCTGACTCACCCACAAGTGGGAGCCCCTGGCAAGCAAGAACCATGTCTGAGTCTCCCATGCCCAAAAGGTAATGAGCCCAGGGCTCAGTCAATCTGGCACTTTAGGGACCTGCTCCAGACACAGACAGTCTCTCTGAGAAGTGCCTCTGCAGTTTCCCTTCCACAGTCCCCTGCTCCTCTGGCCAGTGTAGGACAAGGCAGCTACTCAACAAGGAATGGCCTTCCTGCTTCCTTGTCTGGCACAAAATCCAGAGGAGGGCGTTTGTCTCATGACACTTCTTCATTTCCAGACTCATCCGCTAAAAGCATGACAGGGAGGCCTGACTGGAGGGCTGGCAGTGCCATCGTAATGTTACAGCTGGTAAGACCCCAGGCCACGTGGTAATTAAATGCTTTCATCATCACCACGATTGACAGGACAGTGACTCACGACCACCTTATTCCCAGTGGCCCAGGCTATCGCTACTGCCCCTTATCCAAAAAGTCCTGGGATAGGATACCATTCGGCAATGGCACAGTAGCCCCTGGCTGGCCAGAGGGACAGAAGTACTGAGCAAAAAGTCACCAGAGCCCCGGACAAACCCTCCCGATCTCATGGGATCCTGTCATTTGCCAAGTTTAGTCAAGTACAACACAAAGCTCACTTCTGCCAAACTCTTCACCCACACTCCACCAGACACCTTTGTCTCTGAGAGTGACCCAGGCCTGTGTTTGGGGGGTGGGTGTGGTGGGCAGTGATTTATGGGGCGTACCTGCTCAGGCTTGATGGGCTCCGTGGTGGTGAAGATGTCGGAATAGTGCTGCCTCTCAAACACACGGTCCAGCACCTCCAGCTGTTGCTGTGTGAATAGGTCTCCCCGCATCTGCTTCCGAAGGAAATCTCTGCCTGGAAGTGAGTGGCCATTCGGGACTGGAGACTCCTGAATACCTTTGATGAGCATGAGAGAGGAGAGGTGAGCGGGGCTTACATCAGTCACTGAAGAAAGACAAAGGAGACACTGAGAATGGGAAGAGAGTCTGAGAGCCCCACAAGCCCAGCCCCTCCCTAACAAGAATAGGGACCAGAGTGAGACTACGGAACCTTGCCCGAGGTCACCTTGCTGGTGAGTGCACAGCCAGCTTCCCACAGCCACATGCCAGGCATTGTGTGGAGCCCTGATGACATGCACCATCTCCCCTAACCCTCAAAATGACCCCTCCCAAAGTAGATGATGCTACTTCTCCATTTTGCAGATGAGAAAATTGAGGCTTGGGGAGATAAAGTGGTTTGCTGAAGATTTCAGCTCAGGCAATCTGAGCCCAGAGACTGCATCTTTAATCCCTCGGTGTTCTATCATCCCCTGTACTGCGTATCCCCCTTGGAGGCATAGTTTCATCCCACAGCTGCTGCCACCATACTATGTGACAAAACACTGTGCAAAGAAAGCTGTGAACAGATGCTGTCAGGCACTTCTGATGGAAGTACGTGCATTATGCACCTCTGATACACAATTGGGCAAAAGCTATCAAAATTGCAAATCCCTTTAATACAGCGAGTGCACCTGTGGGAAATCATTTTACAACTAGACTTGCACATATTCAAAGTGATACAGGTACAAGGTTAGAGTAACAAAAGACTAAAAGCAACTCAAGAATTTATCCATAGGGGTCTAGAAACAACTCCAGAGTTTATTTATAGGCATATACTTTACTTAAATATATACCATATTAGCCAGCAGTGAAAAATAATGGGGACATCCTCTGTGGCTTGATATACAAAGATCTTCAAGATACATTGTTATATGAAAAAATAAGGTACAGCACAATTTGTATAATATACAACTTTATGGGTAAAAAGGGAGACAATAAGCCTTCATGTGCATTTATATACATATGTACAAAGGAGTCCTGGAAGAAAACATAAAAAACACAGCAGTTACTCATCTGGGGTGGATGGGGGTAGAAAGAGGAAGATTTCATGGAATATTTTGTTGTTCTATAACGTTAAATATATTGTCTGATCCAAAAATTACAAATAAAGTATAGGATTAAATTATCTGTGTTCCGTAGTGTTAACTATTCAAATTTTAACAGGCTTTGTCAATAATGCTCACAGTTCAAAGACAGTATCATGAATTACCAAAGAAAACCAGGAAATGAGATGAAATGTCCTTTGTGAGCTGTGAGCCTGAACTGTTCCATGAAGTAAGGAGGCCCAATATTTTGAGTGAGGAAATGGTCTCAGAGGCTCCATCGTTCCACAGCATGCTTGGGGATGACGCTGCTCACATAGGGCTGACCAGAGACCTCACTGAAATCCAGAGCCAGGGGTGGGGTGTCTGCCTTAGCCATTGAGAAACCCCAAGCGAAACCAGCATGCATTAGATACTGACACGTATTCACTGACAAAACCTCCTCAACCCACACATCTGCACGCCACTGCCGTAGACCTCTTCTCTCACGTCAAAACCCACCCCTGTGAGGAATGAGACCAAGCCAAGGGGCATCCAGCAGTTCGGTACCGTGTCACTGAGACCCTGCCAAGTTGGTGCTTTCCAGCTGTCCTATCTAGAGGCAATGACAACACGGAGCCCAATATTGGAACAAAGACACCGCTTCGGGTGCTTACCCCAGTGCTGGTCTTTCAAAGTACCCAGGGGTGACTGACAGGCTCGGAGAATTCTCTGTGGGAAAGGACTTTAGAGGCTGTTCAGAAGCTCCTGGGAAAATGGATCCCACATCAAGTTTGGCCCAAGAGGATACCATAGGCTGGGCCACAGTCTGAATGACCAGCCACTCATGGGCCAGGGGAGACAGTCTGTCTAACCAGTGATCTCCAGGCTAAAGCTTGGGATCCTCTTCTGGAAGCCTGTGACACGGGCCTCCCATGAGACAGTTCCCTAATCCTGCCACAGAACATCTTCCTCTGGGCCCTTTCTTCCTGAGGGCACCAGTAGATCCTGCCAAAGCTGGATCTTGGCCTCAGTTCCCAGGGCTCCCACCAAGTCTCTCCCAGTCAGAGAGACCACACCCGTTTTCAAGAGACTTCTCTCCCCAGCTACGCATTGCAGTTATACTCCCAATCTCCCAAAACTCAGCTAGGCCCAAAACTCCTATGACGGTTTTGTTCCTATCAGCCAGCTCATGATGACTCCCACCAAGGCCTTCCTGGTCCCCACTGGCCCTGCCCAGTCCCCACTGGCCCCGCCCGGTCCCCACTGGCCTAACCCTTCCCTCCTGCTGCTCCTTCAGACAGTCCCCCACTCTACTCTCCGAGGGAGGCTTCTCCTGGCCTGCCAAACTCTGCTCCCACAGAGGTTCTCTGGCACCATCCACCCCCATGGGGTTCACATGGGTGACACAGCTGAGAGCTCCACACAGCTTGGTCACCGTCTGCTTCCTGCACAGGGCTGGCACAGACCAGGAAACAGTGCATATGGCTCTCAGGACATGCTGTAGGGGCTTCTTGGAGGCCCTTCCCGCAGAGGATTCCACACCCTCTCGGAGGACAGACAGCCACAGGAAGAGAACCGGCGTTGACCTGCTCTGCCTGTCTGAACCCTTTCTCACAGGCACCTATCAGCTGAGCCTGTAAGAAAGTCCAGGCTAAGACTGGGGACAGGGCAGGCAGGGAGAGGGGGAGGAGGAGACGGGAATGAAACAGCTAGAACAGAAATAATGAGGACACTGATACAGGTAAAAAATGTGACCAGTGTCACTGATCATCATGTGCAGATACCGTGGAATGGAAGCATGTTTTATTTTCACCAAAAATGAAATAAGACACTAATTTTTAAAGTCCAGGCTGCCTTGGTGATCCAGCCAGACAATCCTAGAGAAGACTGGGAGCTGGGAAGGACTGCCTCTCTGGCCATTCACTCCGACCATGACCGCTCTTCCTGCTCCCACCCCAGCCAGCTTCTCCACTTACCAAAGAGGGTAAAGAGACTAGAACGGGAACTGAAGGCAGCCTTGTCACTTTGTAAGAAGGTGGCCGAAGGCTGCCGTTTCCTTAAGAACGCTTGGGACCCTGACCTGCCTCCCATGCATACAATCATCAACTCATTCATTAAACAAGTGTCAATCAAGTGCTTCCTCTGTACCAGGTAATGTTTTTAAAAACAAAGAATACAGTGATGACCATACAGCCCTTTCCTTTCTGCCTAGGGAGGGCAGCCCATGTTAGTCAAGAATTGCACAAATAAACGTATGACGGCAAACTGTGATTCACACTCAGTAGAAAGAAGTATGTAGAAATACACACCCATGACCATGTATAACAGAGTATGACCTCATCTGAGGACAGCCAGGAAGCGACGCCTGAACCGAGAGCAGCAAGGAAGAGGATGACGGTATAAGGGCATGCACACCAGCAGGGGGACATGCCCTTACAGGGGCCTTGAGCTAAGCAGGAGATGGAAGAAACAGAGAAGCAGGGTGAGCAGGGAGAGGCCCCAAGGGGAGCTGGAGAGGCAGGCAGGGCTTGGACCAGGAATCTGTGGAGGGCACAGAGAGGTTCTGAGCCCTGCTGGAGGACAGTGGGAAGTCCCAGGAGGATTTGTGCCAGGCAGAGAGCTGGGCCACCACCCATCTGTCATAACGTAGCATGTTGCTATGATGCTGAAAGCCATGCCACTAGTATTTCAATCACCAGTAGGGTCACCCATGTGGGCAGGTTTCAGCAGAGGTTCCATGCTAATACCAGCCATACAGACAAGGGGAAAAGGTCTGGTTATCTACTTACAAAAATTAGCCAATGAAAACCCTATGGGTCACAGAATATTGCCCCAAACTTCGACTCATTTACTTAGGGTACGTCATCAGATGAGATTAACTGCTACAACAGAACATCATGTTTGATGAAGCAGAGGCCCTACAAGAGTATGGGATTCCCACAGCGACGTGCACTAGCACAGCAGTCACAACAGTGGACTCAAACAAAATGTCAACTGTGAGGATGATGCAGGGGACAGACAACATTCTACTGTACATTTTTGTTGTTGTTGCTGGGTGCCATCACATCAGCTGTGACTCACAGCAACCCTACATACAACAGAACAAAATCCTGCCCAGGCCGCCCCTTTCTCAGAATCACTGTTAGGCTTGAGCCCATTTGTTGCAGCCGCTGTGTCTGGCAATCTGGTTGAGAGTCTGCCTGCTTTGCTGACCCTCTGCTTTACCAACCATGATATTTTTCTCCAGAGAACAATCCCTCTTGGTAACATGCCCAAAGTATGTGAGACGAAGCCTCCCCATCCTTGCCTCTAAGCAGCATTCTGGCTGTACTTCTTCCAAAGCAGATTAGTTTGTGCTTTTGGCAGTCCATGGGATATTCAATATTCTTCGCCAACACTGTAATTCAAAGGCATCAAGTCTTTCTTAGGCTTCCTTATTAACTGCCCAACTTTCCTATGCCTATGAGATGACTGAAAACACCAAAGCATGGGTCAGATGCACCTTGGTCCTTAAAGTGATGTCTGCTCCAAAGAGGTCTTTTGCAGCAGATTTGTCCTGTGTAATACAATGTTTGCTTTCCTGACTACTGCTTCTGTGGGCATTGACTGTGACCAAAAAAAGCCAAACCCAGTGCCATTGAGTCAATTCTGACTCATAGCAACCCTATAGGACAGGGTAGAACTGCCTCATGGGGTTTCCGAGGAACACCTAGCAGGTTCAGACTACCAAACTTTGAGTCAGCAGCTGTAACACTTCTTCACTACACCATCAGGGTTACAAGTAAAATGAAATCCTTGACAACTTCAATCTTTTCTCCATTTATCATGATGTTGCTTATTGGTTCAGGTATGAAGATTTTTCATTTTATTTATGTTAAGGTGTAATCTATATACTGAAGGCTATGGCCTTTGATCTCCAACAGTAAGTGCTTCAAGTCCTCTTCACCTTCAGCAAGCAAGGTTGTGTCGCCTACATGAGGCAGGTTGTGAATGAGTCTTCCCCAATCTGGATGCCCCCTTCTTCTTCGTGTAATCCAGCTTCTCAGGTTATTTGCTCAGCATTTAGACTGAAGAAATATGGTGAAAGGATACAACCTGAAGCACACTTTTCTCAACTGTAAACCATGCAGCATCCCCTTGTTCCATCCAAACGACTGCCTCTTGACCTGAGTACTGGTTCCCCATGGGCACAATTCAACTGTTCTGGAATTCCCGTTCTCAGCAACAGAATCCATGATTTGTTATGATTCACACTGTCAATTGCCTTGTATAGTCAACAAAGCATAGGAAAACACCTCTCTGGTACTCTCTGCTTTCAGCCAGAATCCATTCGACATCAGCAATGATATTGCTCATTTCACGTCCACTTCTGAATCCAGCTTGAATTTCTGGCAGTTCTCTTTCAAAGCACTGCTGCACCTTCTTTTTGCATTATCTTCAGCAAAACTTTATTTGCCTGTGATATTAATGATACTGTTTGATACTTTTTGCATTCTGCTGGAATCCTGTTGTACACAGGCTGCCACAAGTCAGAGTCAACAGCAACAAGCAACAACAGCAGTTGTTGGTGTCTCAAAAGACAGAATCTTACCTGTGGGTGCTTTATCTTGAAGGTGCTATACTGGAGGCAGCCTGTAGGGAAAGGGAATCAAAGGTACCCACATGGAATGTGTGTCATTCCTCATTGGCATGTGGGCACCATGTTCCAGGACAGACACTGCCTCCCAGTGCACATGCCTCCTCCTCCAGAATGCCCTCCTTCATGCCACAGCTGGTTCTCCTCTCCTGTTCTGAGAGCTCTGACCACTTCCCGTATACTATATTAGGAATCCAGGTCCCTTGGGGTCTTCACTTCCAGGCTGCAGAGGCCAAGACTGCAGTTCATTCTGCCTCCCAAACAGAAAACATTTGTGGACTAAATGAACAAATTGATAATATCTGTGACAACCATATTCACACTGCATATCTTGTCTGCAGTGCTGGGATCCCTCCACATCATCTTACTCATTCATTTGTTCTTCCCTCAACCAACCTAAGAGATCAGGTGCTGTGCTGTTAGGCATACAAGGATGGGCAAAAGCCTCCCCAGTTGTGGTCCTCATGGAGGAGACAAAGCAAACAGTAATTTAAGAAAAAAATTCAAACCAATGAAAGCACAAGGATCAATCAAGATAAGCACTCTGATCCAGAAAAGCAAAAGCACACAGTCTGTGGGCAGAAACATGGCTGACTTGCTTCTGCGTGCCACACACAGTGGCTGTACAGTGTCTGTGAGCCACACTCAGTGTCACCTACAAAAATGAATACCAAGCACCCCACACAAAGGCCAGTTGGAACGTCCAGGCCTCCGTGTAAGCTTCAGAAGTTTTTCTCGTTGGCGCTCTGGAGCTACTACCTGACTTAATTGGGGAACATGATCTTGGAGGCAGGCTACAGAAATGCTTGGACCCATTTTATTCCAGGGAGAAAAATCTGAACTCACAATGTGAATAGTATGTTTAAATATATAGAGAGACATGGGCAAAAGCACAAAGGTATACAAGGGGCATGGTATCTTTAAATCTTTTTTTTTCTACTCCAAATCAAATCATATGTAATAGACCCAGTGCTGGGGTTAGTCAACCATGGCTTGCAGAATTAACATTCTGGAAGCTAGCTTCAGGGGAGCAAGGGGCAGGAAGCCCCGTCTCGGGAAGCAAAGAAATGCTGCCTTTAAATTTCAGATTAAACCAATGTTATTCACAATCTGGCTTTGAAGCTAAAAGCTTCACACAATCGGGCATGGTCATGCAAACGGGAAGGAAAGCAAAATAGTCTCAGATTCACATCTGTTAAGAGAAAGTTGTCTCTTGTGTATCTTAAAAGATCATAAACCCATTGCATTTTTTTCAGAGCACAGCAGATTCAGGGGGCTTGCATTTTTCTCAGGCAGGTCCTAGTATGTTTCTTTAAAAAGCATCATGCCCTTATAACAGCAGGTGTACACTAGGAGAAAAAACAAAAACACACAAGAATCTCCACAATCTCGTCAAGCACCACGGCGTTTGGGACATGACCCCCAGCTGGGGGCAGAAGAGCCCCAGGAAAGGGGGCTGGAGCTACAGGGTGAGCCTCTGGCCTTTCTCAGAACCCCACTTCTCCACACAGCCCGGCCAGAGCCTCCCTCATTCTCCCAGTCACCACTCAGCATGGCAGGGCAGTGGCAGGGCCAAGTAGGAAAAAAGTTGGGAGCCAGCAGACCCGGGTTCTAGCCCCAGCTCTACCCTTAATTGCTGTGTGGGTCTCAGAAGTCCTGTCAATAAACTAAGGTGGCTGGCTCAGTCATCTCTAAACAGTTTCTCCTCCAAAATCCTTTTTATCATATGCTCTAGATTTTGCCAACTAAATATTATGAAATGAGCATTAACTTAGTTTTCCATCTTCTTTTTTGTGCAGTCTTTAGAGGGGACACCCCCTGCCCAACATCCATTTACCCCTAAACGATTGCTCAAGCCAGCCACAGAGATCCCATTCTCTTTGCCAGGGCTTGGCTCATGATGGGTATGTGCAGCAAGCCTGCTAGAGGGAGAGAGTCTAAGATAGGAAGAAAAGGACCCTTTTTTCTTCACTGGTGTACATTTACTCTTAAGCCTTTTGATATTGTGAGAACTCCCAGATTCTATTATAGTTTTTATGGACTACAACACCAGCCCCTCGCAAGCCTGAGTCCTCTCCAGATCTGTTCTTCAGGGTTCCATGGTAACTGACATCCCTGCCAGATTGCTACATTCAACCCGAGGACTCTAGCACCCATGATGCCCCCAGAATTGCCTCTCCCAGTGAAGATGGGAGATAGAGCCAGGTCTTGCTAGAGTCTAGAACTAGCGTGGTTTGGAAAATTGAACTGGTGTGACCTGGGATACTTCTAGCTTGAGTCAAGCAAGCTCAGTGGGCTTGTGGCAGTCTCCTCAGGTGGCTAAAGTGGCTAATTCTAAAAGCATCTTCTAAAACAGAGGCCAGCCAAATTCAGATTGTGCTAATCTGCAGCTTTGAAATATTATTCCAGATGCAAGGAGTACTTGCTGAGGGCAATAGTGGCTCCAGATGTTCTCCATCAAAACCAAACCAAATCAAACCCACTGCCGTCCAGTTGATTCCAACTCATAATGACCCCATAGGACAGAGTAAAGCTGCTCCACAGGATTTCCAAGGAGTCCACGAAGGATTTGAACTGCCAACCTTTTAGTCAGCAGACGTAGCACGGCTGTGCAAAATCATAGCTTATAAATGAGGAGGGAGGGGATCTGTGTGGGAACTGTGTTAGTGAAACATTTGTGCAAGATTGAGAGAGAATCATCGTCATCATCATCAAAGAAAGGAGGGGCACTGACAGAGACAGCGGAGGACACAAACTCTTCCGAGCCACTGTGACCTCACCCCAGATGAGGCTCTGCTCAGTGCTGGCTACTGTGTCACATTATTTTTGCATACATTAATTTGTTTGATCTTCAGAGCATCTATGCAAGCATGGTATGTATTTTCTTCCCATTTCATAGAAGACGAAACTAAGGTTCAGAGAGGTTGAGTGACTCATCTAAGATAAAAACAAAATTTGTACCTCGGTACCTTATCAACAGATCTCCCTCCCTTTACTCTTCAGATCAGCTGTGAGACTACAGCCTTTCATTTCTTCATCTGCACATTAGGAACAGTGGTAGTGCAGGGAAACCTGCAGGGCTCTTCTAAGAATTAAACAACAATCTCTGTAACTGCTACAGCACTGTGCTTAGCACAAAGGTAGTGCTCAGAACATGCTAGCTGTTGTCATCTGTTGCATTATGGTGAGGAAAGAAGATCTTCCAAGGCTGTACCAGAACAAAACCCAAAACTCCCAGCCCCCCTGACCTGTCCCAGTGCCCCACTTGCCTTGTCATAGTCATTCCTTCATTCACCCTATAATGTCATCCCAGTAGGCAACTGACATTCCTCAAAGAGTCTTTCACTGACACCCCTCAATCCTGCACCATCCAACTGGCACACTCTTCAGCCCCTGCCCATCAAGACTCAGCCAAAAAGCTACCCACTCTGAAGCTGCCTCTACACCCAAAAGCAGAATTCACTGCCACTCTTCCACGTGTCCTCAGCAAGGTGCATGAGCCGCCACCTTGGCCTGGATTTTACTCTTCATGAGCATGCCACCTGTGCTGTCAATCTTCTTGGAACCCTTGTCTTACAGCTGAGGAAACCAACACAGAGAGGTAACTGACTTGCACGAGGTCACACAACAAACACGACAGAGCACTTGCACACCTCTTCTCGTGCCTGGAGTGAAGCCAACCACTGTGATGGAGCTGGTACAGCATACTGGTGAAGCATGGCAGACTCAGGAGGACCCAAGTTCAAATCCCCACTCTGTCTCTTACAAGCCTGCGACAGTTAGCAAGTTTTTCAACCTCTCAATTTTCTCATCTGGCAAACAATACAACAATGGTATCTGCTAAGAGCATGTGCTCTCTGAGGGTAGAGCCCATGTCTGGCTCACCTCAAGCATAGGGGATGGTAACAGATGTTTGTGGACTGAGTGAGTGGCCCAGGAAGACTCGTGAGGCTGCATGGCTGACTGGTTCAGAGGAATTCAGCAGTGGGACACCCTCTGGCATCCTCAGCAAACTCAGGAGAAAACAATCCATGCGTGACCGTCATTATGTTGGTGATCCCAGAGAAGAACAGAAGCAAAACAACTGGAGGTTTATGCTCCACCTAATTCTGAGAAAGATTTGAAGCATCTCATAAAACTTTAAATTCTAGAGGATGATAAACTACCAAAAACCAGTTGAGCTTTAAGTTTCCGGGAGCACAGGTCAAAAGCAAAACACAGCAAGTCATATATTGCTCAGAGTTCAACAATGACGACAAAGATGCCACTAATTCTCCTACTTGAAATAATTCATAGAACTTGTACTGGGTGCATGATGCTGTTTGGGGAGATTAGGAAGACCCGGAAATGCCTAACAGTGCGGAGGGAGTTTGTGAGGAGAGACCACTTGGGCAAATGTGGACAAGATGCTGGGCGGGATGAGGGGTGGGTTCCAGGCACAGGCAACAGGATTTAGCTGGCAAAAATCTCCAGAGCATCTAGCAGCCAAGCCCATGCCGGGATGAGGGTGGCAGAACTGGAAATCTCCCATGGCAGCCCTGAACAAAAATCAATGTTCTGGGTGATTTTGTAAATCCCATCCTAAACTGGGAGTGCAGACTGAGAAAAATTAAAGTGGCATGGGGGAAAATTCCATTGGAACTGCCATTATTCAGCCATTAGTTTCACTCAATTTTTCTTCCCAGAGAGGGAAAACGCAAAATTGTAAAATTGCCAAATACGTTCAGGTCTGACCAGAGTGAATCAGATTGTGCTGTGTGTTACCAATGAGCCTTAAGCTGTCAGTGAGAAAAGACCCCCAAGGGATGTGCTGCCTTCCCACTCAGGGATGGTGAAGCGGGGACCAGATGGCAAAGGGACTTGTTCAGCACAGCCAAGGCCAGCTTGGGCCTAGGACAGCACAAGGATTCTAGGTTCTGCTCCAAGCCTCACTGACTCATGCATTCCCTGAGCATGGTATACTGAGTCCTGCTGGGTTCCTGGCCTTGCACTTGGTTCCAGAGCCAGAAAGGGGTTAAGTCCTCACCTCTGTGCATGAGTGGAGGGACAGACAAGTGAAAAGTGACATAGATCTGGAGGCCTAATGGGAGTCCCCAACCTTACACGAGCTTACTCTGTTGGAGTCACTACTCTAAGCACCTCACCTACTCAATCCTCACACAATCCTGTGATGTCAAGCCTATTACCATGCCTTTGCATTACATAGACGAGGAAACTGAAGCTCAAAGAGGTTAAGCAACTTGCCCAAGATTCCACAGCTAAGAAGCAGGGTCTCTGAGACCCAAGCCTAAGCAGTCTGGCTCCAGAGTTGGCTCCTAACCAAACACTAAACCGTACCACTTAATCCCGGGAAGGGGGTGGGAAGGGGGTGGGAAGCAGGGGTGATCTGGAAAAGTCCCCTGGAAGAATGGAAGCCTGAATCTTAAGGGTAAGCAGCAAAGAAAGATCCCTGGCTAGCAAAGACAGTTTGCACTCATCTACTAACCTAAAGGTTGGCAGTTTGAATCCACTGGGGGGAACCACAGAAGAAAGGCCTGGTGATCTGCTGCCATAAAGATTACATCCAAGGGAACTTTATGGAGGTAGTTCTACCTGTAACACACGGGATCTCCATAAGCTGGAAAAGACTCGGTGACAATGTGTCAGGAAAGGGTTTGCCACAGAAGCAAATCAAATCCATTGCCACTGAGTCAATTACAACTCAAGTAATCCTATAGGACTGAGTAGAACTGCCCCATAGCATTTCCAAGGAGTGGCTGGTAGATTCAAGCTGTCAATCTTTTAGTTAGCAGACAAGCTCTTAATCACTGTGCCACCAGGATTCCAAGAAAGATGCTGCACTATCGGACGGAGTAGAACTGCACCATAGAGTTTCCAAGGAGCACCTGGCAGATTTGAACTGCCGACCTTTTAGTTAGCAGATGTAGCACTAAATCACTATGCCACTAGGGTTTCCAAGAAAGGCAGGGAAGACAAAATGCATTCGAACCAGAAGGAACAGCACAGGCAAAGATCTGGAGGCATGAGAAAATATTGTGCATGAGGACTGGCTCTAACCCAAAATGACCAAAATGAAGGCATGGGCGTGGACGTGGGGCCCAACTGCAGCAAGGCTTTCTCCTCTGCTGCTCAGTACCATTATCCAGAACCTAACATATACTCCGATGTACAAGCTGTGCAAACATATTATGGAAGCTCTCACAGTGTTGGTATGAAAAGATACGATTTCTTTGTCTCAAATGAATCACAATGACCTCAAAGAACAGGCAGGAAGAAGTAATACCCTGTGCATTGCCACAGGCCAAGTCTGTTCTCTCTAATCTATACTGTCCGAGTCTATTACTTTGTACTGTGGTACCTAATTATTCCACCTTAAAGAGAGATATGCACACTAATTAGGAAGGATGTTAACCACTATAGTGGAAGCATTCCAAAGCAGATGAAATATTACTAGGAGCAAAAGGGTGATTTGTTTCTGTGAACTGTGCTTTTAAATGAGATCAAAGAATGCTAAAGGCTGTGTTTTAATTATACCTGCAAAGACTTCCCATGCCTGCATCCCAGTTTTTGGCTTTCATGTGCACAGAGGAGTCTACCCCCACCCCCCGCCATGCAGAAACAAATAAAAAATGGGGTTTAAAAATCATATTTACTCTGATATCTTTGCATTACCCCCATTTGGGTTTTTAAATTACCGTCTTTATTTTTTTTCCCCTCCAGGGATGATATAGCCAAAAAGAAGTGTATCTACCTGATCATTGCACAAATGTTTTCAGGAGAAATCACTATATTTCTCCCAGATGGGTATGGGTTTTGTCATAGATCAAAGTGAGAGGGAGGAAAAAAAGATAAATCATCAGAGATCCAAAAATGCTTTTCATTTGGAGAAGATATCAGGCCATTTCGATGGTGCTGATGGAGTCCCTGTTCTGTCTCCATTACCAGTGGCAGGCAGCCCCAGCCAGGAGGCAACTACTGAGATTATATTCCCCATAAGATGGTCCCCAATATATATATATATATATATATATATGATCTTCAACCTCTATTGATTGACCAATTTCACAAGCAAAGACTGGTGAAATGAAGCTGAAATGAACATCATGCTTTAACTCATTGAACCTATCAGGCCTGAGTTAATCTCACTGTCCACTGTCTCTGATAGAATTCAATTGATCAATCATGTTTCGGTGATAGTACCATTTCACTGGCTTATTGCTTCTTCATTTCAGAGCTTGACCTGTTAGATATACTTGGACTGGCTCTACTTCTCTTGGATACACAGAGATCAGCCTCTGTCTGCCAATGTGTGTCATCTCCTGTCCCAGTTGAAAAGGCTTTTGTGTATATGATTGTGTATTTTTCCACCCAGCACACTCACAGCAATGGTGGACTTGTGATTGCATGGGAGAACTAAGCACGAATTATAAGAGGGGTTCTTCACTCGGCACCATGACTTACCCTCTTTACATAGCTAAGCTGACTTGTTTTAGCTCTGTGCTAGAAGAGACACATTCTTGTGTTCTCCTGGTTAGCATGTGTGTCTCGATCAGGTAACGTACATCTGAAAATTATAATAATAATAACAAAAGCAACAGTCACTACCTCACAAAGGTATACTCACAGTGACCTTTTGCATTTATTAGGTCCTCTGACTCTCATGAGAACCTCAGAAGGTGGACAAGAGATTATCATGCCCATTTTACAGATGAGAATGGGCTCAGAGAGGGGGAAGTAGCTTGCCCAAGACCACAAAGCAGAGTTATCATGTCAGGTAAGACTGAGAACCCAGGCATTTCAGAATCAGGCAAGCTGCCTTTTTTCCACTACCTGGATGAAACATCCTCAAAATTCAACTCAGAGAATTTTACAGCTAAGGATAGGTGTCAAGATTATCTTTATGGAGCTTGGAAACTTAGGCCCAGATGTAGTTAACAGTTGCCCTAAGTCACTATGTCACTCAGCAGCCCAGTTGGCCCTCAAAGCTGGATCCCAGACCCTCTGCCTGTGACTCTGCTTTCTCTTAAGGTCTCGTTGTGTTGAGCCAATGATTTCCCATCAATAGGCAGAATTTTGCTCTCCACTGGCAACATGGCCAACATGTTGCTTGGTTCTTTCATGGCCTTTAATTCCTCAACCCTGAGCCAAGATGCTTTGCTTTGAGAAATCCAGGGAAAGAGGCTTAGCCTGGCTGGCTACCTGGAGGAGGTGGCTGTTAGGTCACAAGACTGAGCTTAGCATGCAGATCTCTGGAGGAGGCCAGGGTAATTACCATGTGCAAATAAGCCTTGAATCTGTTCAGAGCTGGCAGAATCTGCTAACACATGATCCTTGGCCTGAGGGGAGCTGGACAGAAAGAATAAATAAAACAGAAGCCTTAAGGGGCGAGGAGGTGAGCATTGTTGAGACCAGAGATGGGGTTGGATACTGGGAGTTGATTAAGGTTGAGGGCACGGCTTCTGGGCCACCTACTACACCATGCTGCCTACCCTACTCACAAAATGACAGCCCATCTTCCAACAACTTCAGTCTTCACAGCTCAGAACACCAGTCTGTTTCAAATTGTTGATACTGTCTGCTTTTATCATTCAAAATTCATTCTCAAAACAGAAAGGTCGATAGGGTTTGATCTGGTTTGATCTGGCCGCAGCGTGGAAATCTCATCAGAAGAAGAGAGCCTGGTACAGGGGCCCCTGGTACAGCCCCTGGTACAGGGGCCAGATGAGAGCCTTCTTCTAAGAAAGAGCTGATGGTGGGGGGGGGGACTACAAAGAAGATGAGGCAGAACTGATCAGGAAGGAGAATCTGCAGGAGTTAGCGACTCACTGGGATGGAGAGTGAGAGACACATCCAGAACACACAGCTAAAACTCCCTGTCAAGGTTCTGGGTTGCTACCCACTGATACCCCATCTCACTCTGAGCAAAAGGTACAATCCATCGTGGCTTACAAGGCCTTACTTGATCTAAGCACCCCTCTTCCCTATCTTTCTGATCTCACCTCCTCTCACTGCCTCGCACTTATTCTACTCTATCGACATTAGCTTCCATACTGTTCCTTAAACAAAACAAGCACAACCTGGCCTCAGGGCCTTTGCACTTGTTGTTCCCTCTCCCTGAAACATTCTTCCTTAGATACCTGTATGGCACACTCCTCCCTCTCTCAGGATTTCTGCTCAAATATCACCTCATCATTATGACTACCCTTCACAAAATAGTATATGCCCCATACTCTGTTTCATTCTCTCTCTTTACTTAGCTTTGTCATTCACCAGCACACCTAATGACATTTCGTATACTTTCCTTATTTATTTATTCTCCCTCATTACTATGTCTTCTCATGAGGCCAGTGATTTTTATCTGTCTTGTTCATTGCTGTATCCCTAGGATCTAGAAAAGTGTTTGTCACATAGCAGGAACATAATAAGTATTTGCAGGGTGAATGGACGGAAGTTGCTAGTGAACTTGTTTCTCTTTGATGAAATCAACATAAGGTAGGTATTCCATTGAAAGTGGAAAAAAAAAACAATGGGTACAGTGGAACCAGTCCTTTTTGATGACCTCCTGTTTGGAGACAGTAGGCACTGTCTCCCTGGGAGCATCTGATGCTTCCTTTCCATGCTTGGCCTGTGGCTCAGGAGACTGATCTTCTCAAAAGAAATCAAAGGGGCCACTAGGCTTGCCCACCACTGAGACTACAGTGCCCACCAATGAGTCGAAGCTAACAAATGGATGGATGATGGCCAACAGAGAGGCCCAGACCTGGAAGAGTCTAACTGACAAAGGCCTTGGAGTAGAGGATATGAACTCTGGCACTGCCACTTGCCGCTGTGTGACCTTATGCTTCCCTCATCTCATTGGTGCAATGGAGTCAACAGATCACGCCATGCCTACAGCACCAGGTCACAGCACCTATGTGAGCCAGTGGATCCCAGATGCGATTGTGCTGTCTGCACAAGAAGTATATCTTGTCAGTCAGCAAGGACAAAGTGTGTGGGCAGGAGAAAGCAAGTCATTTGCTTTAAAAGGAAAAGATGTATACAAAGCAGAGTGCCTGGCTAGGCTTTATGCTTTGGTTCAAGCATTCATTCATCTTTTTGCTAGTGCTCTGACCCTGAGCATAAAGAACCCCACGAGGGAAGGCAGACTTGGCCCTCAGGGAGCCCATCCTCTGGCCGGGGAACAATGATTCAAGCATTAGGAAGTATTCTGGACTCTAGGATATCCCCAAAGAGCAGACAATGGGGGCCCAGAGACAGAGAGAACCCACTGAGAGAAAAGGAAGGTCAAGGAAAGCTTCCCTGACGAGGTGGCCTTTCAACTAGGATTCGGACTTACGGGCCTGAAGGAAGAGACAGAGGGTGTGCCAGGCAGAGATGAAATGTAGTTGAGGCTGTGCTCACCAACTGAGGGCCCCAGGACCTTGGCACCCATGCAGTAAAGTCACATAGCTTTTATAATCCCAGCCATAAATCAGAGCCATACCTCTAGGTCTTTACAGCTCCAGGTCCTGTACACAGTAAGTACATAATATACGCAAATGTTCCTGTTAACAGAGTCACAGAACTCCCCAAAGAAAGGGATCCTAGAGAAAGTTCTATCTGTTCCAGTGATACAAGGGAGATATGGCCTCCCACCCCGAGAGGATAACTTGGAAATCTGTGAGTTATCATCATTACTGGGAAGGAGTTATGGCAAGCAGTAGCTAGCCAGGGATCTACCCAGCACTGTCCAGCACAATGAAGACCTGCACCCCACACATCTTTTGAACTGATCCACAGATATTCAGGCTTGCAAAAACTCTCTTGATAAATATTTAGACTATGAACCAAACTCTGTTTTGCTTATGCACGCAAACTTGCTGTTTTAATTTAGGCTGACTTTCCTAGGAATACAATCACCATATAAATGGAGAGAAGGTTATGCTTTGCTTTGGTTGGAATTTTATAAAGACATGTTCACCATTTCATAAAATCAGTTTGCTGATGGCAACACTACCAGAGAGATTTATATTGCCAGAAAACACAGCTGCCTACATTTGTAGCTGCTGAATTCCTGGTGATTCTACATGTAAGTGCAAGCTACTGACTGCTTGATTATGCCTTCTGGTGTAGTCATGCCTCAGTATTTCCATAATAAAATAAATCATTTTATTACAATTTTACTTTTCCCTTTTTTTTATAGCTGGGGCATTATATTGATTTTGTTTTGTTTGTTTTAATTACATCTGTAGGTAGGCTATATTTTCTTTATATTTCATTTTAGAATAGCAAAAGAAGCACTACAAATAATTGTTTTAAAGAACGGACACTGAGTTAACAGAATTTAAATCACAGTAGATGATTTCCAAAGGCCTCTGTCATGCTGGAACCACTTTGCTAATCTGTCCTCCTGCAAAGGAGCTATCTCCAGGGAGAGAAACTGTTCCTCACTGGATCCCCTTTGAGGGACAGATAGACGGGTGCCAAAAGTAACTCTAAAATCAATGTACTTTCTAGACCATGAATACTGAGTGCTTGTCCCTGAAAGACAAGGTCTGAGTTCTCCTGTCTCTTTTGTAAAACCATTCCCCACACATTAATGCAGCTAGGACTGAACTAAGAAGGGACCAGAGTTCCATGGCAGTTGCCTTTCCCTGCAGGAGCCTTCTCTCAGCTGTTTGTGTCAAGGTGAAGAGAAAAAGGCCAGGGGGAAGAAAGAGCATCTTGGAAACCGCTGGTCCTGCTGCCTTACAAATATGCAGAATGTATTTGGGAGCTCCCAGAGCACAGGCAGTGAGATCAAGACTGGGGTGAGGAGTGAGGGCAGGAGAGGGTGGGGTCAGGGGGCTTCTATCTCACCTTTGCCACCTGCAGAATGGTTAAGTGCTCAGGTTCTGAACCACACTGCTTGGGTCTGAATCCGAACCCTGCGACTTTATTACTTGTGTTAGTTAATCTCTTTATGCTTTAGCTTTTCCATCTGCAAAGGGGGAATAGTAATAGTATTTCGACTTCTTAGGCTGATGTAAGCCCAATGCCTGTCACACGGTGAGTGTTAGCCTCAGATCTGAGGAGGAAGAGCATTTCACCCCCACCCCCACTGGTCACGCTGTAAGAGCAAGAAACACTGGGTCAGCGAGGAGCAGAGACTTGGCCATGGCTCCATTTCCCCTGCAGATCACTCACACTCAACTGGCTCTCAGAGACCATCAATTCCAACTCCCCATTTTACAGATTGGGACACTGAAGCTCAGAAAAGGAAAGGAAATGAACAAAGAAAGCTCTCACAGTGAACTAGTGTCATATTCCCACGGACCTCCTTCCACAGCATTCATTATCCTGATTCTTAAACACACTGAGCAGCTGTTTACACACCTGTGAGTAGAGGCGATCGTCCGTCACAGAGCAGCACCAAGAACTGCTGAGTGTAGTGACAGAGGAAGCCCTCAGCAAACCTCCTCTGTAAGCTTTTGCCAGCTTAATAATTTCAGCCATCACTCAGCGCACAGTGGGTGCCTGACACAAACTCATCACATGCACTGCGTTGTGGTCTTTCCTACTCACTGGCCAGTAAGTTCCTTGAGACCAAAGATTTGTGATATCACAGCACCCAACATACAGTTGGTATGAAGGAAATGTTTATTCAGTAAGTAAGTGAACAGCGGACAGCATGCCTGGAAAGTGGTGAAAAAGGAAGAAGGATATTTTTTGGCATCTGCAACCAGAGACAAAGCAAGAGACTGCAAAGAAGAGAAGCATCCACTCTGTCAGCCACTCCTGACACAGCTGGTTTGGAACGTCCTGTGCCAGGCCTGAGGCGGGCACTGAGGGAACCACGGGGATGAAGAGGACCTGACCTCTGCCCCTGAAAGTCATGATCAGATGGGGGAGGCAGTAGGAGGCACCAAGATAGCCCCTGTGGGTTGGACTGTGAGAGCTGTGGACACTCAGGGGCACATTTCTGGGGGGTGCAAAAGGTCATGCCTCAAAGCTGGGGGATCCAGGTGCTGGATAGAGATAAAAAGAAGGCCATCTCTCCAGAGGGAGGATTCAGAGTCACAGTGCCACCAAGAATGGCTTTTTAGGTGACACCCAAGAGGACAAAAGCAGGCTAACATCCAGCCTTGAATTCACCAAGCCATGGCACCAGAAGAAAGAATGCCTTTTTGCCTTTTTCTTATCTTCCATTGGTGTAAGAGACGAAAATTTCATCACGGGGCTTTGCCCAGATAGACCAGAAGCTGCCCCAGGCCAGACGGCACAGGGAAGAAGGTTGCCAATTCAACAAGTAAACCAGGAATGTAACGAACTCCTCAATTCTGCAGTGTGGTTCCAAAGGCCAAGGGTGTGCATCGCCCCAGCGAGTCGCCTTCGGGCGGCCTGTCCTACGCAGGCTCGGCTGCCGACGCTCGGGCCGCCCGCGCCCCCCACCCGGCGCCCCAGGCCTCCGCGCGCATCATCTGCTCCGCTGCCCAGCTCCCGGCTGCCGCGCGCGAGCTCCCCGGGGCCCCGGAAAGCTGGCATCCGTTGTTACCATAACAAACTCAATTGTTCGCAGCAGGGCCCCGGCAAATAAAGTCATTCATTACGGGCCTCTCCCGGCTGCCGTGGGCTGCGCGGCAATCAGCGGGCCGCTCGCCGCCCCCTCGCGGGCCGAGACACGCGCCATCGCCGTTACCTGCCGGGCCCGGCCCGCGGCGCTGCGGCCGCCACGCTGCGCCCGGCGGCCCGGCGGCGGGGGAAGGCCCGGCCGGCGATTAGTTTTATCTCAGAACGTCCATCGACTTATACTGATTGGCTTCCTGCCGCCGAATGTCAATTAAATTGCAAATACTCGGCGAGGCTGGGCGCGGACGCGGGGGGGGGGGGGGGGGGGTCCCTTCCCTTCCTCGGGCGCCGTGTTCTGACGCTCTTGAATTTATTTCTTTTTCCACGTCGCGCAGGAAAATCCAGATGTCCTCCTGGAAGATGTTTGCCAGCTATTTTGGGCCGAGGGGCTCCCCAGAAGCACCGATTCCAGGGTCTGGTTAGTGGGGCTAGGGAGCTAAGGGGAGCTAGGGTCGGCTGGAGGAAGGCGGAGCCCGGGAGGGTGCGTGGTCTCTCCAGGTGAGCTTTGCCTGTTTTGTGGGGCTTATTCGCAAGCTGGCCCAGTGGAAGCCCTGGGAATTCCTCAGGTATCTTGGCAGGTGACTTCCCTTTGACCTTGATCGAATCCCTTCCCTCCTGGCTCTCTCTTCACTTTTCTTCGGAGGCTAAGGAAGGAATGGGGTTCTGTCTAGCCCTGAGCCCTGTCTGTCTGCAGGAGCAACCAAACAAACTAAACCTAACGCTGTCGAGTCCATTCCGACTCATAGTGATCCTAAAGGATAGAGTAGAACTGCTCCGTAGAGTTTCCAAGGAGCACCTAGCTGATTCGAACTGCCTCTCTTTGTTACCAGACACAGCACTTAACCACCAAGCCACCAGGGTTTCCTGCAGGAGCCACGTTGTGCAGAATCACACCCATTCACCTGGCACTAACTCTGTGCAGAGTCGTTTATGTGCATGGTCTCATCATTACAACCCTCTGAAGCAGATATTACCATGGCCTCTGTGAGACAACTGAGGCACAGAGAGTTTGAGGAAATGGCCCCAGGCTTGGCATCCTGACTGCAGAAGCATGTGGCTTAATCACTATGTGCCGTACCCACAGCAGAAGACACTGAAAAAAGTAAGATAGAGATAGAAGAGAGGCACTAACCTGGGCAGGGGCTCCTACAATGTGCCAGGCACTATGTCAGGTATGTCACATCAGGTTCTGCAATTCTCACAGTAACTGAAGTATTACGGTCCCCATTTTACAGAAAACTGACCCTTGGAGAAGTTAAGCAATTTGTCTAAGGTCGCAGTGCAGGTGTATGAAATGATCTACAGTGACCCTCTTAGGCCTATACAGAGCCTTACCGTTTACAAAGCACTTGCTTTCAGGGAAACATAGTATTCTCCCTTTTGCCAATAAGAAAGCTGAGGCCCAAAATGGTTAAGTAGGTTGTCCAGGATCACCAGCAAGGGAGTATGAGGCCAGGGCTTATGCCCAAGGAATGGGACTCCAAGTCTAGTGCTCCAAGAGCTGCTTCCTAGAGGCCTTGACACAAGAATGACTCAGGTACAGACTGTGTTCCCGGCCCTTGCTCCATTTGGGAGGAAGGGGATTAAACTGCAGTCAAGCTGAAAAATGCTAAGGGCCATGCGAAGAGCAGGAGAGGGATTTGGGGGGTCCCAGGAGAGACAGCATTCAGTGGAGGGAACATATATTAGGCCCCAAAAGAGGTTTTGTTGATTTTCCCCCACTGCCTCCCATAAACCTTTCCTGTCTCCGCTTCTATCTGCCTCCTTAAGGTTATGTCTGGGGAGAGAGAGTGTGCAGGCTCTTAACTGATGTAATGTGCCCGTGTTTGATAGATACAAACCTGACTGATCGTCCTTTTCAGAAAAGAGATGTTCACTGAACAAAAGCACCATTCAGAAGTGCTAGATGGCATTTGTGTCTCAGACAGAAAGGAAAAGAAGAAGGAGGTAGAGAGAGAGAGGAGCAGCAGGGAGGAGGGAGGTAGAAGGTCCAGAAAGTGGAAGACTTGGTTGTCCAGGCCCATAGCATCTACACCCAGGCCCAGAGAGGGCAGGGTCTGGCTGAGATCACATAGCAAAGGAGCAGCTGACCTGGGACAAAAAGCCCAGGCCTCCCCACCCCCGTATCAGGCTCATTCTGCCTCTGCAAGCTCTCCTCACCTGTAACTTGATTTATTTGAGTCTCTGAAACATGGAGATAAAATTCTGCTGCTGTCAGTTCTAGTGGGCACTTCTTTCTTTTCTCTTCTGAGCCTAGCCTGGAAAATCCTATCATTGGGCTTAAAAGCATAAATAAAATAGCCATTGAAAAAGAGAGCTGGAAATTTAGAAGATTCTCAACAAGGTCTTCTTGGGAAGTCTGAACTTGAGGTAAAAACTCAGTGATGATAACAGAAGTAATCGTTGTTGTTGTTCGGTGCCCTTTTAACGAATAGCAACCCCATGTAACAGAGTAGACCCAGCCTGTAGGATTTTCTGGGCTGTAATCCTTGCAAGAGCAAGTCATCAGCATTTTCTTCAGCAGAGCTGCTGGGTGGGTCCCAACAGCCAACCCTGGGACTAGCAGGTGAGCACTGGACGGTTGTATCATCAGTCTCCCTTGACAGAAGTAATAATGGCTGGTACTCTTGAACTTGGTTATGAGCCGGTGCTAATCAATATATCACGGGTAACATTCTCAAATTACCAGAAAAAGTAGGAATTCTCATCCCCTTTTGACAGATGGGAAACTCTAGGGGTGTAGTAGTTATGTGCTATGTCTGCTAACCAGAAAGTCAGCAGTTTAAATCCGCCAGGTGCTCTTTGGAAGCTCTGTAGAGCAGTCCTACTCTGTCCCATAGAGTTGCGAGGACTCAGAATCTTCTTGACAGCAGTTGGTTTGGTGAGTTTTGACAGATAAAGAACCTGACACTCAAAGAAGTTAACCTGTGCCATCGAGTTGGGTCCAACTCATAGCAACTCTAGTGGTCAGAATAGAACAGCCCCATAGAGGTTCCAAAGAGCAGCTGGTGGATTTGAACTGCCTACCTTTTGGTTAGCCAATGTAGCACTTAACCCACAGTGCCACCAGGGTTTCCCAAAGAAGGTAAGGCCTTTAATTAAAACTCAGATAGCTAGTAAGTGCAAGGAGGAGGGGGAACCGAATCCTGGTCTGCCCTCTGCGCTAGGCTGCTGTGGCTTACAATCCTCACGTGACTGGTCGACTGCACTTGAAGCTCATCAGTTTGAAGGTGTGGCAAGGCAGCGCGCACAGCAGTGCTGGGTGAAGCTCAGAAATGGCATGTCTGGGTTCCGAGCTAAGGTCCCTCTGAGCTTAGTCTGGTAGGGTGATCACAATAAGCAGGCTGAAAAAAAGCGGGAATTGGAGCACCACGCTGGAGTGAGTTGAGGACACTCCCATGGGGGACACTCACTTCCATACTGTCATAGGCAACTCACGTCATCCCCTCTGTAAGAAGTAGACTGAGGGAGGCAAGTAAGGCTGCTTGGGCACCAACCAGAGTCCTAACACTGCCGCTGTCAGCTGTGTGACTTTGGACAATTGCTTGAATCTTTCTGAGCTTGTATAAAAACAGTAGTTGAGTAGTTGTGACAGACAGTTAAATGAGTTAGTTATTTAAAGCATTAATAGCAAACACTCAATAAGTGCTGGCCATTGTTTTGGTGTCAGATTGCATTTCCTGTCTGGGGCCATTGTACGTATCTGGAGAAAAAGCTCAGGTAAGGCAGCTGAAAAGAGGGCCACAGGCACCAGCATGTGTGTGTGTGTGTGTGTGTGTGCATGTGTGTGTGTGTGCATGTCTATGCATATGTACGCATATGTGTGTATTTAGACCACAGGACAGCTCCATCCACCTCCAGGATGATTGCCACAAGGTCCTTTCTAAGGAGCTGGACAGTAGAGGCCACAGGACGGAGGCTTTGGGGTTGGGCAGGGGTGGGAGGATGTCTGATGTGTGGAGCCCTGGATTCTACTCAGCAGCCTGTGCCCACTGACCCATGGGCCCCAGGTTTCTAAAGCTCCAGGGCCCCTATTCAGCATGAATTTGCTACTATGGACTAGACCCTGTAGTCCAGACACAGGTCCAGCCCTCATGGAGCTCACAATCTTGTGGGGAAGACAAATGGTATTTTTATCCACAGTCAGGTTCTGGGTGCTGAAGCTGGGCCTAGGGAAGCTAACAGTCAAGAGTTGTCCTGAGCACTTAGCATGTATTGCCTCACTGAATCCACATTAACAACCCAATTGTAGACACAATTAGTGCCCTCATTTTGCTTACTGGGAAACTGAAGCTCAGAGAGGGAAAGTAACTTGTCCAAAGTC
This sequence comes from Heterohyrax brucei, assembly GCA_028571685.1. Taxonomy (NCBI): domain Eukaryota; kingdom Metazoa; phylum Chordata; class Mammalia; order Hyracoidea; family Procaviidae; genus Heterohyrax; species Heterohyrax brucei. Next base: position 43,475,944 of record CM053150.1, read on the forward strand.
ATGCAAACAGTCACTATGAAGTCAGCACTGGAACCTAGGTTGCCTGAGTCTACAACCCATTCATTAACCCTTAGGCTACAAGCAGGAATGAGCATGTGATGTTCAAGGCATGGGAAGAAGTATGACAGGTCTGGAGCAGAGCACCAGAAGAGGCGAGTGACAGGGAAGAAGCTCTTGAGGGGGGCCAGGGTCTGATCACAGAAGTCCTCACAGCCTTATCAATAAGTTTAGGTGGTTTTCTGAGAACAATGAGAAGATCTGAAGGGTTGAAAACCTTCAGGCAAGTGACTGATGAAAACTGTAATTCAGAAATGGTGCAAGGACTGTTGTGTGGAGGGTGGACTACTTGGAGGAGTCATGTCATTGGACGTGGGGACCAGGTAGAATGCTACAGCAATCGTCCAAATGAGAGAGGAGTCCTCTGGCCGTGGTAATAGCACTGAGGGTGGAGAGAAGTGAGAGATTCGGGAGAAAGGTAGCAGTTCAGATCCACCAGGTGCTCCTTGGAAACTCTAAGGGGCAGCTCTAACTCTATCTGTAGGGTCACTGTGAGTCAGAATTGACTCAAGAGTGGTGGGTTTAGTTTGGGTTTTGGTTGGATGAAGACGAAGTAGCCTTGAGAAAACCTCTGCCATAATGCTTTTTCTTCAGTCACAAGCAGAAGCACAGCTTCCCAAAACATGAGGATGGAAGAACACCTACTTCTGGATGACTTAAATTCCAGGTTAAATAATCAATAACAATCCCTCACTCTTTTCTAGCACCAAAAAAGATTTCAAAGCATCCTTCAGTCTGCCATCTCATGTAAGCCTGTGAGGGAGATGTTGCTGTCATCCTCAGAAAGCAGCAGTGACCTGCCCGATACCACACAGCTGACACAAAGATCCAGACTCCAACTCCATCTCCAGGGTTCTCTCTGGCACACCGCAGAATGGCAGCAACCAAAAGACCTTTAAAGCCCACCTGACTAAATCTTTGCATTTTAATATGAGACAAACCAGGCTCAGAGCAAATGACTTGCTTAAGGTAGTACAGCAAGTGAAGACCTAGACTAGAATCACAAAGGTTTGTATGGAGACGTCTTGATCATGAAAGTGGGAAAGGACCCCGTACAGTGATTGTCTGGCCTCTCCCTCCCCTGGATAGACAGTTGAGAGAGTAGTAAGACTCAGACAAATAGTCAGCCTACCTAGACACTGCCATCCCCAGCCCAGTGGCAGGCACACCGGGCTCACAGCCAGCACACTCTCACTGCCCTGTTACCCATCTGATCCCTAACTTTGGACAGCAACTAAGCTGTCTTGGGTCAATGGTGCCACCTGGTGGCTGGTGCTGGGAAGTGTCTGACCCCCTCCCTGACCTCTTCCTCCCCAGTTTCTCAAAGGGTTATCTATACCTTCTCTCTGTTTCCTCTTACTGCTGAATTAACTTCACTCCAGGCAATTTCTTTCTCACACATATCCTCTCTAATGTCGTTTATCTTCTCCTTCTCTCAGTTCTAAATTGCATCAGAACGCTCTCTAAAAGAAGGACTTCCCAAGTCCTGTGTGTCATTTCCTTTCCAGCTCAAGACCTCCCATGGCTCCCACTTGCTTTCACCAACTAAAACAGGAAGAAACTGTCCGGCCTCTTTGATTGAGTGAAAACTACTTAATTGCTCTCCCTATCTATATAAATGATAAGCAAGCAAGGTCAGCATTTACAGCATCTTAGAGCAGAGATTCTGCATATGAGGACCCTTAGATCCTTTCAGGAAGCCTGTATTTTCATCATAATACCAAGATGGTACAAGAGTTAAGCACTCGATGCTAACTGACCCATCCAGCAGGCTCACTGGAGAAAGACCTAGCAATCTGTTCCTGTAAAGATCACAGCCTAGAAAATGTGATGGGGCAGTTCTATTCTGTCACATGTGGTCACCGTGAGTCAGAACCAATGCGACAGCACCTAACAATAACAGCCACATATTACAAATGAGGATCCTGAGCCCAGAGGGAGGAAGAGAGTCCTCCAAAGTTAACAGTAAACCAGCCACAGAGTCTGGACGGGAACACAGAGTTCCTGGCTCCCTCTTCCTGGGGCTCCTGTCCCTGCCCCATAAGCCCACAGGAGTTTGGGGTCCTGTGAAGTCCCTGAATCAGAGTGCCATGCAGCCAAGGATTCAAAATATTCTCAAGCCAGAGAGAAAGGACTGTCAGATTCTCCGCCCCCAGGACAACAGGGCACGTTTGGTAGGGAAGAGTCAAGTCCATACCACTCTTGAGTTCTGGACTTTCCTGGTATGGAGCCGGCTCACACAGGGTCAGACTCTTTACCCCTCCTGCTGTCCCCTCAGCTGGCCCCACCACTCTTGCTCTGGTTAGCCCCAGAACTAGGACATAAACCCCAATCTGACCTACTCCCTGAATTGACATTCTCACACTGTGCCATCTGCCCTCTCCCACACCCCCAGGGATGCTAGGAATACCAGCACAGAGCCCCATGAGCAAAGCAGGAGTGGGGGTGGGAGGGGGCTTGACAAAGCAGGTGTGTAAACAGGCAAGGGTGGGGCTCAGTGGCATCACCTCTCACACAGGCTCTATGTCACTGAATCAAACTGAAACTCAGGGACCCAGGGGCCAGGAGGAACTGAAACCTGACCCCCACCAAAGGGGCAGACCCTGGGTGCTGGGGAAAGGCCCTAGGGGCTTCTCCAATTGACCATCTGGCCTCAGGTACTATGGCTTACCAAGAGGGCTTCGGCCATTGTCTAGGATTTGGCTGAGATATCCAAGGTGGCAAAATCACAGGCACAGAGGAAAAGGCCAGCAGGATTAGAAGTAGAAATCTAGAGTCCTCTCTGAAACTAGCCACTCCCCACATGTCGGTGGACAAAGCCTGCACCCTCTGTCCACAGACCAACTGCCTTATCTGGTGAGTGTGGAGTACTTGACCTCAGTCTTCTAGGTTGCCTAAGGCTATGCTCCTTGGCCCTGCCCTATGTAACTGTCTCCCCGATTTCACCCCACCCTACCCACCTCTGTCCTGTGAGCCTGACAGCCCACTTCCTTGACCACACCCCCACATGCCCACATGCCCATATGCAGATACACATACACATACACATATAGACACACAAGCACACAGTGTGTCGTTTCCTCCCACCACCCCCACATACAAACACACAAGAGTCCCACACTACAGCCTCTACAGGCTGGCTTGAGTTAAAAGTGTTTCTTCAGCATCCAAACTAGGACTCTAGAAGCTCAGAGGCCTTCAAGTAAAGAAAAATAGAGCAGCAGTGTTGTGAGCAAGTTGAGTGGGAGCAGGCTGAGGACCACAGCACAGCAGCTGCAGACAACGGCTGCCATGTAGAAAACCTACCCAGTGTTGCTAGATCTCCTGATTGTTTTTCCAAGATAAGTCAGACATCCATGTGTGAAATCTGATTTTTTTAAACACGAGTAATACTCCAAAGTCATTTTTAATACAGGGCAAGCCAAATAAAATGCAGGTGCCAAGCTAGCAATTGTCACCTGAGTCCTAACTGATGGTCTCCTGGTAAGAACATTGGTTCTAAGGCTGCCTTAGCAAACAGAAGACTCGGAAAGGGTCATCCAGGCATGGCCAGCCTGAGGGGACACTCAGGGAGCCCCTAAAGGAGGGACAAGGAGAAGGCCTTCCCTAGCGAGGCCCCAGCAAAGACCAAGACAGAATGGTGGTTACCTTCTTCCTGCCTCCGAGCCCACTGAGGAAGACAGAAGGTCCCCTCTCTGCAGAGCCTATCTGGGTGTCAAAACTCTGAGCTGGCCTCTGATGAATCCTCAGTCCTCAGATGGCTATGAAGGACCAGTGTTTTAACACTAAAAACGCCCCCTGGGAAGGACCCTGGCTCTAGATAACCAGGTCAGGTCAACTGACCAGCCTCAAAGACAACATTCTAGGTGGGCAGCTCCAAATGGGTCACGGGCCAGAGTTGAAAGCCCAGAAGGGGTGGGGGATGGGAGGCCAGAGGTCCTTGTCAAGAGCTGAGGGAAGCCCTGGGGGTTAGTAGGTCCACTTGGGTTGCTGATAACTTGTAGCGGGGGGTGGACAGCAAATGGACCTAGGAAAACATGAAAAAGGAAGGGAAAGGAGAAATGGAGATTTGTCACACCACAATGTAGTAGGATAAAAAAAAAAAAAAACTATATGAGATCAAAAAGTCAAGATTTACTCTAAAGCAAAGACAAGAAGATAATAGGCAGGGAAACTAGAGTAGTGGGAACAGAACAACCAGAACACAGTTAGAGACAATGTTAACACATTGTGAAAAATGGAGTTAATTTCACTGATTATCAAGATTATCAAATAGGAACTTAACTGACTGTGTAAACTTTTACAAAACCATAATAAAAGATATACATTTTTTTAAGGCAGTAGGGTGTTCTGTGGAGTCATTTCTCTCCTTCTGGGTTTTCTGGATTTTTACTGGTGACCTGGTCAGATGTCTAGCCTTCTCTGAGCCTCAGTTTCCTCATCTGAATAATGACAGGGGCAAGATGTCCTAGATGCTCTCCAAGGCCTTACTAGCTCCAACGGCAGAGTCTTGGCATCAGAGGAGGTGACCCCAGCCCCCTGGATGTCCAGCCCTCCCACGCCCTGGTGCCCTGCCTTCTGACCCACCCCACTCTGTTCACCCAGCCCCTCCCTTTTGTGGAAGACCGAGGCTTGAGCCTTTTGTTCCTCCGTGAAGGGAAGTGGGAGACCCAGCAGGAAAAGGAAGAAACAGAAAGTGAGTGGCCCTTGAATTTGCAGCCGACACCGGGGGGCACTGTTGTTCAGCCTTGATGCCCATTGGCTCTCCTGACTTCCAGTCACTCGGTGCCCATCACTGCCAACTGTTAACAAACAGGAAGTCAGTGGTGGCCAGATGAGCTAGTTTCAGCTACCAAATCAAACTGTGGCTGAAGCCTGCTTGTTTTCATCCTGGGACTGTCCCCCTGAGTCTCACCACCCACGAACCTCACACCCTCAGCATCTGCATCCCTCAGTGACCATTTATCAAGCATTTACTGTGACCGAGCCCAGAGGCTCCACCCTTCATGGACACAGCAGAGCTTGTGTCACCGCTACTTTCCAGGTTACAAAATTGGGGCACAAAGAAATTAAGTAACTCACCAAAGAACTTGCCAAACAGGAAGTTCTCACACACAGTCTGTCCCTGGCCCGTGAGCCCATGTCCTTGCCTCAACACCTGCCTTATTTGGGGCTTCCCAGAAGTCAGAGATTTGTGGCATCTTGGTGCCACAAGGGCTGCTGGAAACCCTGGGCTCAGGAACCCTGAGACAGAAGGAGAGGGTCTCTGCTTTTCCACAATATCCTCTTACCTTCTGGGAAATCTGGGAGGTATCACCACACCTTTTACCCTGGTTTTCAGCCCTGAGCCTGGACTTGGAACAGTAGACAAGGTCTGAGTGTTGAGGAAAAGAAAGGAATCTAAGAAGGGGGGGGAAAGAAACAGGGACTGCCCATTGTCAGGGGGCCGGGGGGACCCCACATAGCCTGTGAGACTCTGAAACCCCTTCCCTCTCCACAGGGAGAGGGCAAGGCTGAGCTAGGACTGTCAGGCTGACAGAGGAAGACAAAGGAGATGTTGAGGGAGAGAGATAGAGAGCAAAGAAACGCAAGGAAGAGAGAGAAAAGTGAATGTGTGTGCGAGAGAGAAGAGTGAACGTAAGAAAAAGGAAGTGAGAGTTAGACCAAGACACAGAAGCAGGGAAGCAAACAGAGCCGGATAGCACAGGATGAGATGCACTCACAAATAAGCATACAGGCAGAGATCCAGAGAGGAGTTAGGCACCCTCAGAAAGAGGGAGAAACTCAGTCAAGACAAAAGCCCCTGGCTAAGTGCCCCCAAGGAGGGAGGCCTCCTTGGCATCTTTTGAAAGGGACCAGTCACCTTGAGGCCCTGGCTGCCCTTCTTGTGCCAGCCTCAGGGAAAGGGTAATGCAGGGCTCAGAAGGCAGGAAATTCCATTTGCAGTGCATCCCCAATGCTGTGAAAGAAACTTCTGGCCCCCACAGTCCGCACTGGTGCCGGACTGAGTAGAGCTCTGAGCTGGTGAAAGGGATTCTCACTTGGCTGACCTCCGTGTGTTCAGGGCTTTTCAAACCCTAGGGCATAAGAGGAGAGGAATACTGATGGACCTGAATGGTGGCCCTGGAGACAGGCGAAAGAAGGCCCCACCACAGATGGGGTGCCCAGGAAGGAACAGAGGGTCTAGGGCTGGCCTTTCACCCATAGACATGACCCACAGCCCTGTCTGCTGTGCCCAGTCCAGACCTCTACCACCTTCTCTGTACCTTCCAGAGAGGGAGATGCTTCCTCAGGCTCTGTCCTCCTCAACCAGCAAGATTCCTGAGGCTCATGCCACAGCTTTCTCCCTCAGAACTATAGGATGGAGCAACCAAGAGATGAGGCTGCACCCCCAACTGGACAGCATCCCGGCTGGACTCTCAGAACCATCCTACAAGCCTCTTTTGTATCTCTGTGCACTGGGCCCTATGCCAAGGGACCAGACTATGGATCAGGCTGATGAGATGATGCCCCTGCCCAGTATGGCCCATTTGAATGGCAGACTTGGAGCCTGGCAGCAAGAGAGAAAAGCAAGTGGGTAGAACCAACTTTCAGACATAGGACAGACACACAGCAGTCGTATCGAGATTCTAAAAGGCTGCAGAAGTCACTGAGCCCAGCCCAGAATGCCATGAGTTCTTCTGTTCCTCATTTGTATAGCGCTCCTCAAACCTCCAGTAACAGGGTGCTCACTACCTTTCCCAGCATCGGTGCTACCAGAAAGCCTTTCCTTGCACTAGGTGGTGGTAATCTGTCCCCTTGAACCTTCCATTAATTAGCCCTGGATCTGTCCTCAGAAGTCACCCAGACTTGATTGGCTGCCTCAGTCACAGAATAGTTCACCTGAGATCTGGAGATAGTGACCACGCCCCTGAGTCTGGTCTTGGAGGCAAGAGTTTTAAGGATGATCCTGGGATTTCTAGACTGAAAGTACCCTTGGGACCACTGACCCAACAGTGTTCTAACTTTCTGTTTTTATCACAGAAGTCTTGATAAAAATGGAGCTTTCCGTAAAAACTCAAAATACCAAACAGGAGCATCCCTGCTTGAAGAGACTAAAGACCTCGTATTGCCCCTCCTCACTAATGACAGACCCTCTAAAGACACGTCCAGTCCATCAAAGAGAGTCTGCTGAGTACCTATGACTGTGACAAGCACATGCAGCGGAGCCATGTTGCCGAGTGCAGCAGCCGCCAGTCACATGCAGCTACAGAGCATCGGACATGTGACCTGTGCAACTGAAGAGTCAACTTGGTTTGATTTTAAAACACAAAACCAAACCCCATGCTGTCAAGTCTATTCTAACTCACAGCAACTCCACAGGACAGAGTAGAACTGCTCCATGGAGTTTCCAAGGAGCTCCTGGAAGATTCAAACTGTTGACCTTTTGGTTAGCAAACGTAGCTCTTAACCACTAGGCTGCCAGGGCTTCCTAAATTTAAATTAAAAAAACAAAGCAACATAAAACACTTTTCCCACTAGACCCAACTTTGTTGCTTTGGTGGGGAGACATTTAATTTTAACTGTCCAAAATGAGCATTCTAATGGAGATATGGCACAGTAAAATATGTAGCAGATTTCAAAGACTTAGCACAAAAAAGTGTGACAGTGGTATTTTATCTTTTCTTTTGATTCAAATGGTAATATCGGGGACATACTGGGGTAAACAAAACATACTAATTCTTCCAGTTTCTTTTCATTGTTGTTGTGTTTTTAATGAGGCTGCTGCCCATTGCTGTCAAGTTGATTTCAATTTGTAATGACCTAATAGGACAGAGTAGAACTGCCCCCATAGAGTTTCCGAGGAGCGACTGGTGGATTCGAACTACCAACCTTCTGTTGAGTAGCTGAGCTCTTAAGCACTCCACCGCCACTCCCTGTCTCTGAGTCCTCTCTACACATGCTCACCCGAGTCCCAGCCTTGACATAATCTCCTTTCTTTCAATATCCTCTCTTTGCTCTTGTCAGCCCTTAAATGGACTTCCTGGGAGGAGCTTTCCCAGATCATTCTGGACAAATCTTCCTCTCCTGGTCCTGCTCTGCCCATCTCAGTACCAGCCCCCATTACAGCATCACCTCACACACTGCCCAGTGGAGGGATGCTGGGCTTGCCAGCCCTGCTGCCAGCCTGTGAGCTCTAGAGGACAGTCCCTCTGTCACTGCCTAGCCCCTTGTGAGGCATGGGAAATGGCACCAAGAAATGGCCAAGTCCAAGCTGGATATGACTGTGAACCAGAGAGCTGAGCAAGCAGCTCCACTTCCCACTGAGCTTCAGTTGCCTCATCTCAGAAATGGGGCTGGGAATCCTCAGCCATCTTCGTCTTGGCCTTTCAATATCTCTTTGGCCCCATCCATTACTCCCACCTGCAGAATCCCTCCCCTGCGTGCGTCCTACTATCTGCTATAGCTCCTCCTTCTCTCAAGCAGAGGGCTGTGAGATAAATAACCCAGCCCTGGAAGCCAAAAAAGCCAACAACCCATTGCCATCAAGTCAATTCTGACTCATAGAAAACCTATAGGACAGTGCAGAACTGCCCCGTATAGTTTCCAAGGAGCGCCTGGTGGATTTGAATTGCCGATCTTTGGGTTAGCAGACATAGCACTTAACCACTAAGCCACCGGGGTTTCTATCCTGGAGGTCAACCCCTCACAAATCCAACATCCACAGCCTCGACAGCCTTCCAGTGTGCAGCACCGCAGTGCCCTGTGCTTCTCTGGCCTGACCCCAGGGGCTGGTTCCCACTTTTACTGTTCTCCTCCAATGCCTGACCACAAAGACTCACTTTGCTACCCTCTCAGCAGCATCTGGCTTGCAGACCCTTTGCATGAAATCCTTCCAGATGCCTTTCACAAGGTCTATGCAGACCCAGGCTTCTCTGCCACCAAGGGCCTTTCTAGAAGGGCTGAAGGGCAGCAGGCCAAAATCAGGAAACCAGGAGGCCTTGGGGGTTCCCCGCCAGCTGTGTAGTGTTGCCAATGTCATGGAACTCCCTGGGGTCTCACTTTTCCCCTCTTCAAAATGGGAATGGCAAGCTCTGCCTCCTTTGAATCAGGTATCTGGGGTGATACAGAGAGAGACTGGGAAAAGGCAAGGGAGCCCAAGTGATACAGTGGTTAGGCACTCAGGTGCTTACCTGCCAGCTGTTCCTTATGAGGAAGATGTAGAAGTGAGCTTCTATGAGGATGACAGCTTAGAAATACTACGGCAACCCTTTGGGGGAAAGGGCAGTAGGGGGCGCTATGTCATGCTTCCCCCTCCCTTACTCCAAAAGTCTTTACTCACATGATCAGTTCTGCCCGGGCTTGCTCAGCCACATGCATTCTGGGTAATGCAGGGAGAGGAGGGGTGACAACAGCAAAGACTCCAGCTGCTAGGCCCCCTGACTCTTCCCAATCCTCTAAGCTTCCAGTGCCAACAAATTGTTCTTCATGGCCCCACAGATCACACACTGGGAATCAGGACCCTATGGCAAATTTTAGAGGTGGAAAGACCTCCAGAATCATCCACTTCCACATCTGGCTGTTGTACAGCAGCCCAGTAAGTGGCCAGCTAGGCTCTGCTTGCATATCCCTAATGATAGAGCACTCACTACTTCTCAAAGCAGCCCCTTGGATCCCTAGACCTTGCTCCTATTTGCACATTGAGCTGAACTGTCCTCCACAGCTGCTACAAGCTGGCCTTTGAGGTCACACAAGTGTCATTCTTCTCCCCTCCAAGTCAGACCTCCAAATGCACGCAAGCAACAATCCAGTTCTGCTAATTCTTCTCTCTCTGTTGACATTGACACATCCTGGTTTGTCACTGTCTCTCTTGAAGATCAATATCCCAAACGGGCCATGATGTGACCAGTGCTGAGTACCCAGAATTACCACCACCCATGATCTGATCACTCTACACCTTTTAAAGCAGCTTGAAGGGCCAAACGGAGACCACAAACAGAGATCGCAAGCCAGATCAGCACCCCACAAACTCTATAAAGCAGTCCCCTAAATCAGGAGCTGTCTGTGTGGTGGTAAACATCACATTCGATTTTCTTTCTTTCTCCCTAGATCTCTGTTTGGATCCCTCAGCTTATGTAGAAGCCTCACACAGAATGGACCCCCACTACCATCAAATACAGCCGGAACCCATCTTGGGCACATCTGCTTCCAGTTCAGGTGACAATGGCAAAAATGATGACACTATCAACACCATAAACTAACAGAGATGGTAGGCTCACTAGCTCCTGCAGTGACATAGCATGGTAACCTACTGAGTTAAAGACTCTGACACCTGCTCAAGAGTGTCAGGAGCAGGGGGAAGAGGTGAAGCAGGTTCCCAAAGCCACGAATCCTCCCCACAGAAGCCACAGTCCCAGTTTCTACACTGCCTGGAACACGCAGCCCACAGGCCAATCCAGCACTGGGCCGACTCAATTTTCTAGTTACAGATCTTAAGTACTTAGGCATGTGCTCACAAGAACATACATCCCTTACATGGAGCTGAGAACGGGAATTGTGCCGAGGAACAGAATAATTGAATCAAGATTTCTGTCACGCTGCTCTCAGGCGCTGGACCACGGCTTTTTTCCTTTCCTGACAAAGGTTTTACAGACTCCCAGGGGGTCGTTTCTCCTCTCAAACCCATTAATGTCAGCCTGTGCTGGCAGTCTCATCCAGGGGAAAGACGGCCCAGGGTAAAGGGGGGCCGTGGCCAGGCTGGAGGTGACAGGATCCAGGAGGCCCAGGGGGGCCACACAGAGGGATTGAGAAAAACCATCCGGGAAGATTGTCGTCTTTGTGTTCCCTGGGAGGGTTCTGCATGTCTCCCCTCCAGGCCCAAGGGCAGAGAAGAGATGGTTATTCACCTCCTTGGCCCTTCCAACACTACCAGAACCAAGGTCTTCTGGGCTGAGAGGTGCACATCATCCCTCAGAGGACTGACCCCTCAGCCGTCTTCACTCGTGCATGCCTCTCACACCGCCAGACCCTGGGAGATGGCTGCCTGGTCCCATCTCCACCCCGACTCCCCCACAGAAAGAACACAGGTGTCCTCTGGTTCAGAAACAATGCCCAGGCCCCTGCCATCCCCATCCCAGGGCATCGCATCTGCACACACACACACACACACACACACACACACACAGAGAACCGTTGCTTTCAAGAGATGCCATGCTTGTCTCAATAGAACCGTGCCTGTAGGATTTTCAGTGCTTATTCTTTTCTTATGCAGCTCACCAGGACTTTCTTCCGGGGAGCCTCTGGGTGAATCCAAACCTCCAACCTTTTGGTGAGCACCCAAGCTCATTAACTGTTTGCACACACAGGGCCTTCTTAAAGGCCACACGGGCTCAGCCAGGCTTGACTCCACCCACAGGGAGAAGCCCAAATGTGAGGTGACCAGCAAGGACTATGTAGCCTTAACTGCCTGTCTTGCCCGGCGGAGGGCTCGGCTCTTCTCGCGCTCGGTTGCATCTTTACCTCCGCCCGGCTCTCAGGGCCTGGCAAACAGAGCGCGTCCCGACGGCGACGGCAGGGTGCCGGAGTCTCTTACCTTCGTCTCTCTTGCGCTTGTTGGTGTCGGCGCTTGGCGACGTGATGCCCAGGATGCCGCTGATGGAGTATGAGGAGCCGGCCGAGTCCGTGCTTACCGACGACACCTGTGTCACAGAGCCCGTGGACACTGTGCAGAGGGAGAGGGGCAGTCAGGGCCCGGCAGGAGGGCTGTGGGCCAAGCAGAGCTCTCAGGCAGGCGCGGGGCAGACGGAGCGTGGCCTGGCCTGCGACAAAGGGTCTGACTTTGCACCCTCTGGAACCAACAGCCGACAGAGTGCAGGGCTAGCAGATGTGGGCCTAAGGCACTCTCCTTACTGCACCAGCGGCCGCAACTGGGCAAAGGCAGTGGCCCGCGGTCCGTGGTCGTTTGCCCAGGTTCTCAGCTTAACAGGCAGCTGGGAGGGCTGGCAGTGCCGAAAGGAAGGCGGAGCACCGTCCTAAGAGGGTTACGGCAGATCCCAGCATGTCCAGGGATACAGAAAACAGGGATATGGAGAAGATAAGGAAGGGAGCATTAGCTGGTGCTAAGAAAGATCTAGCTGTACTCAGGCATTCAGCACCGCTGAGCTAATACATTCATCCATGCACACACAGAGACATGAATACCTGTACACACATAGACACGAATGCCTGTACACACACTCTTACACACAGCTAACAGACCTCCAAAGACCGCCTGCTTCTATTAGAGCTCATTCTCTTTTCTCCCTCTGCTTTACCTGGATTTTAATTTTTAATAATAATTGTGATAATGATGAGAACCAATGCGTTTTGAGCACTTACTCTGTGTCAGACACTGAAGCAATACCTTATCCAATCCCGGGAACAATCTTGTAAGCTAGGTAATGTTATTATCCAACTGGAAAGGTAAGGAAACTCCAATGGTGTAGTGGTTAAGTGCTACAACTGCTAACCGAAAGGTCAGCAGTTCAAATCCACCAAGCACTCCTTGGAAATTCTGTGGGGCAGTTCTACTCTGTCCTGTAGGGTCACCATGTGTTGGCATCAACTCCATGGCAGTGGAGTTTAGAAAAACAAGGAAATTAAGGCCTAGAGAAGGCTGGCTTGCAGAAAGATGGAATGCAGAGATTGAAAGACTCCTATGCCAATATGCTCCTCACTGATTAAGGATTAATAACAATAATATTGGAAACCATGGTGGTGCAGTGGTTAAATGCTATGACTGCTAACTAAAAGGTCAGCCGTTCGAATCCGCCAGACATTCCTTGGAAATTCTATGGAGTAGTTTTACTCTGACCTATAAGGTCACTGTGAGTCAGAACTGACTTGACAACAGTGGTTTTATTTTAACAGTGATATGCTTTATATGTGGTGATTTCATTTGATGCTTGCAATAATCCAGAGTGCTATTATGATCCCTATTTATCAAATGAGGAAACTGAGGCCCACAGTTGAAGTGATTTGCTCAGTCGTATGGCTAAGAAGCGGCAGCACCAAGACTCAGATCCAGGTCTCTTGACTTCAAGTCTAGATTTCCCCTATCCAGAACTGTGAACAGAGGTTGATGACTGATGGTAACTAAGGCCGGGTCTCATAGTTCAGAGGAATAAGAACAGGGGCAAAAGCTTGATGTGCAAATTTCACATCAACTCTTAACCCCAGACTCCAAAGAAGAGACCAGTCGGTGATTGGGGTCCTCTCCAGCCAAAAGGCTGAATTTCAATTTCTGAGCTATGGGAATTATTTCCTGGTTCGTTAAAACCTATAGACCAATCTTGAGCACATCTCCTTGGGCTGTAACTAGCTGGAAGTGGAGAGAGTTGCCTTTGACTCTAAAGTGCAGGAAATTACTAGAAGCGGTCATGATTGCTTGAGAAGACATCTGTTGCTTTCCTTGGAGCAGATCCAGCTCCTTGTTCTTGGAGACCTACAGGAAGTAGTGCCTTTCTTCTCATATCTGAATTTGATTTTAGATCTTTTTCAGGAGACCCAGCAGCAGAAACCGTTAACTTCTCTTTTCCTTCACGAGAAGGAGCCCCTTGAAATAGATTTATGCAAATCTCACTTTTTCTGTATTAAGTAAGGAGCAGAGAACAGAGGAAGAAAGATCACAGGTCACTTGATATTTTAAACAACAACCCACATCTAACCAAGCTTCACCATGTTGCTAACAGAAGCACTGACGTTTCTTCCGGTATTTCTTAGGGAACTAGGTCAGAAGACCCAGGTTCCAGTTCTGGCCCCACCACTTACAGGCTATGGGATGTTGGTCTCCAGTTGTGTAATCCCTCTAAGCTTCAGTTTTCTCACTTTTCAAAAAGTTTATAATCTATAAGAAGCTGTAAAGTTTTTATTTAAAAGGCCAAGGACAAAACACAGCATTCTGCTGAACTACAAGAAAAATTATTCCTCTCAACCAATTTTAAAAATGTTTTTTGCTTTTTTTATTATTGTAAAGGTTCATGTAATACATTTGCCAATTCAAGATTTCTCACATGTATAATTTAGTGATACTACTTAATGTTAAGAATATCACTATAGTTACTCCAAGGTTACTATTTATTGCTGCATGACCTGAAATAGCTAAAACCACAACATTTTTCATTGCTATATGATCTGGTGGTGCAGTGGTTAAGCACCTGGCGGCTAAGCAGAGTTTGTCCGTTCAAACCCATCAGCTGCTGAATGACAGGAAGATGTGTCAGCCAGCTTCCATAAAGATTTGCTAGGGAACCCTAAGGGGCAGTTCATCTCTGTGTTACAGGGTTACTGTGAGTTGCAATTGACTAATGGCAATGCACTTGGGCATGTGATCTCAAATAGTTACAACCCAAAGCCTTGGTGGCTTGGTTATTAACCACTGTGGCAACTAACCAGAACGTCAACAGTTCAAATTCCCCAGGCACTCTTTGGAAACACCATAGGACAGTTCCACTCCGTCCTATGGGGTCACTCTGAGTCAGAATTCACTACATGGTAATGTTTTGTTTTTTAAGGTGAGATTTCAATCATAAACATTTCCCTGGGAAGTTTCCCCTAACTGTCCTCACCTCAGCTGAACAGAACTGGTTATTACCCCCATTCTGCTCCCACAGCACCCTGTCCCATCTTCTTGGATTTGATCTCAGTGCTTGGCAAACTTCTCTTCATTACATTCTCCCCACTAGATTGAGAAGTCCATGAGGGTGAGAATTTTGTTCTACCTTCCTGAGTCTGCCTAGCAGGAGCTTAGCTAATAGATTGAATAAATTGCTAAATTAAAAAAAAAAAACAAAAAAAACTTGTATTTCATGACAGGGAGTAGTTCTGTCTTATCTTTATTCAAAGAAGCAACTGTGCAGGATCAAAGCTGGTAGAGACCTCAGAGAGCAGCCAGTCTGTGCCCCTCAGTCTACAAAAGGGAAACTGAGGTTCAGAGAGGTTGAAGAGACTTATACCATTCCCTTGGTGAGTTAGTGATAGAACTGGAACTATAAACCAGGCCTCTCTGCCCATTGCCCATCTCCACCAGGAGTTCAAGTTTCTAGTTAAAGAAGTAGTGAAGATGTGGAAGGGCCACACAATCTGTGATTGTGCTGTAAGCAGAATGAATAGGAACTTGTGGCAACCAGGGTTGTCACAGACTTCTTGAATGCTCACTCATTTTGTGATAGGAGAATAACTTCTTCCCCAGCTAACCAGGGAGTTATATGCTAGCTATTCCTATGTCCCAAGTGGGAGCTCATGCACCTTGAATAGACTTGTGTGATCTTCAGTCTTTGAAAGGAAGAGAAGGGAAAGTTCTGGACTCTTGAATAGTGTGAAATATGACTCCCACCCTTACAAGTCAGCCACTCTCAGACTTGGCTCGTGAGCCTCAGAAACTCTGGCTGGCAGCCCTTGACAGTTGATGAGACAGAAGCAAGAGCTAGACAGAAAGAAAGTTTGGGAAGTTTTACTACATCTTCACTCAAGACTGCAAGTGCACAAAGATTTGCAGAAGGGCTGGTTGATAGAAGGAAAAAAACACATTCAAAACTACTTACTGACTAATGATGCAGAAAATGTTATGAATAAGTATCCCTTTCTTGATTTATTACTTTAATTATCTGACATTCTATAGACCCCCATTAGTGGAATTTTTTTTTTTTTTTTTTGGCTTAGATTTCAATTTTCTGTCTCATGGTGAAAGCTATTTATCATAATAATCAGTAAAATTCAAAACCTTTTAGCAGTATTTATAAAATTCATTTACCAGGTTCAGCCCTTGGAGAATGACAAAGAAGGCGCATTAGCACGTGTGCTGAAGTGTTTTATGCAGAATTATCTGTCCATAAGAATGATTAAAGTTCTTTAGAATATTTGGAGCCCATTAGATTTTGAAAAAAAAATTTTTAAGTTCTTACCTATACTGTGACTGGAAGCAGGAACCGGCTGGTTGGGAGGCTGCTGCACTTTCGTCCGGATGATCCTATAGGCAGTTAGGAAAAAAACAAATGGCTATTTACCACCAGATGTTCCAGGGAGAAGTCACTGATATTCCAGGGAGGAGAAGAGATGTCAACTAGCTGTGAAAGGACAACCAGGAAACCCATACTCAAGCTGGGTTATTGGGGGAGCTAGGGCAGTGGGAGCTGGGGGTAGATTATGAACACAGTTTCAGAAGTTATGGAGCTGGAAGAATTATGACCTAATCCCAACTCAGACCCTACCTTCCTAGGTGTCTATGAGTGACTTGCTGTCACTCTCTGAGCCTCAAGCGTCTCTTCCCTGACTTAAGCTGTCGTTTACAGAATGGAGGGACTGAACCAGATGACCTGTCTGCCCCCTGACAACTATGATGCTCTGGTTTCTGTGCCAAAGAGAGCCCACAGGAACATTAACACCTTCCCCACAAGGACGTGCCAGGGTGGGGGTGCGGGGGTTGGTGCATGCATTGTTCTACAACTAGGAAGAGTCAGCTAGGAAAACACTGGCTTGGCTCTGTCAAGGGGGAGCCTACCTCACACAAAACTCATCACAAGGCTCCATGCAGCTGGAGGCTACATGTGCCCTGGACTATGTTCCTGTAGACCTGGCTCCTGTTGTAATCTGAACTTGATCATGACTTTAGGCAAGTTTGGAATATTCCAGGCCTCTGTACAATAAACGAGTAGGAATAGAGCGCTCTGCTAATTGTATTTAAGTAATTGTTTTTCCTTTGCCCCTGGCAGCTTTGCAGACCCCTGGGCTCTGTGTACCTTAATCTGTGAACTTCTGGATGCTCCAAGCATGGAGCTTCTACAGGACCCCAGACCAGTGCATCTTAATGCAGCAGAACGGGACCAGACAAAAAAATCCCTTTGGGGTCTGTAAGCAAACTCCTTCCCTGGCAGGTTGAGAGAAGGGAAGGTGGTAATAAAACGTTTGGTTTCCGTGGAAAAGTTCTGTCCCAGCCTCAAACTATTATTTTAAAGAAAATTTATTAATTTTTCCTAATTATAAAAGTAGTATGTGCTTATTGTGGATGACTTGGACAGCATGGAAACATAAATACATCTGAAATCTCTTTCTGATGTATTTCCTTTGTGCCAACACTTCTGTGCATGTTTAGAAATAACCATTTTCTCTTAACAAAATCAGGATTAAACCATGAATACAGCTCTGCTGTCTGCTCTTTTCACTCAATGTTCTATGAGAAGCTTTTCTGCATCCTGGATCATTTCTAGAAGTTTGTTTCCAGGCTGTTTCAGATCTCCAGCTTGTACAAGTGGACAGGAAGGGCAGAGTAGCAGCTGCTACTCCTTCACCTCATTGGGCTGTGTCCTCTGCCTTTGCTGGTCTTATTGCTCGGTGTTGGGTCCATGGCTGAGATCACATAATGGGCATTTCTGGTCACTCTAAAGCCCAACCATAGGCGCTCTGGGGCTCAGGCCACTTGAGCTCAGCAAAGAGCTTTTTGCCATTTTCTGATGAATCGGCTTAAGTTTGGCTTCAAATACATTCAGATGACTTGTTTGCTTCTATATTCAAATCAATTATTCTAAGTAAACATAGAGGCTGTTGGACAGAGACCTGGAATTAAGCTGGTATCTGGTCAAATTTTTATATTGCTGCATCTGTTATCTTTTCTATGTATGGTACGTGCATACGTGTGTATGTGTATGTGTGTGTTTGTGTGCATGTCTATAGACATACATATATCCACATGGAGAGATATAGCTCGATATGTGACTATATGGATACTCATGATAGAAATACAGTTATCTATATTACTGTTTATATATTTATTCATATACGGCAAAATATGGAAACCCTGGTTGCATAGTGATTAAGTGCCACAACTGCTAACCAAAAGGTTGGCAGTTTGAATCTACCAGATGTTCCTTGGAAACTGTGGAGCAGTTCTACTCTGTCCTGTAGGACCACTGTAAGTCACAGTCAATTCAATGGCAGTGGGTAGGTATGGCAAAATATACCTTATCTATTTCCCATTGAAGTCTAGCATAAAGTTCTAATATTTCAAAGCACTGTCTGGCCACTATGTTTATATATAAATAAAACAAATTATTTTCCTTTTTTTTCTTTTAAAATATCTACATAACATTAGTTATTAAAAATCACTGAGAGGCAACTGCAGCACGGTGATTAAATATACAGCCTCTAGAACCACACTACTTGAGTTTGAGTCTCAGACTTGCAATCTACCAGCTACAAGACCTTAGGTAAATTACTTAACCTCTCTGTGCCTCAATTTCTTCATCTGCAAAATGGGACCATGCGCTCAATTACTTGCTGAATGGTCAGCAGTGTGAACCTGCCCACAGGGAAGCACCTTGGAAAATAGAACTGATGCTCTGCTTCTGAAAGGTTACGGTCTTAAAAACCTTATGGAGCACAATTTTACTCAGACACACACAGGATCACCATGAATCAGAATCAAATCAATGATTAACAACAGCAGCAAAGATTATGATGAGAATTAAATTAAATACTTAGAACAATGCTCAATAAATATTAGCTGTTGTTATTATCAGTAGTGTCCTGATAAAGATTAATAGGTTAACATTTTCCATGTTTGCCTTTAAAAACAAAATGGAAAAAAAATGAGTTTCCTTTGGGAGCGTGGGAGGGGAAGGCAGACGTCATCATATCATATTGTAAGGTGACAGTGAAGCTGTCCTTCAGAGGAGAGTCCAGAAGTACAGGGAATACTTCTAAGCTGTCCCTGAGGATAAGAGATTTTGCCCAGCTGCTCTCAGCAACCACCAAGTAAAATCAAAGAACATCATCTTAACACTGAGAAGAAATATTAGTGGGAATAACAAGACTGTAATTGAATGATACTACCTTTAAAAATAAAAAATAACAAGTTATAATCAAGGTTCATTACAATAAAAGCACACTGAGGAACTGTTTCAAACCAGGCACTGTTGGGGCTAATTGGCAGTTAGCATTAAAAAGCGTGTCTTTTACTTTGCTGAGCATGGACATGACCCTGGATACCGTATAAACATCCTAGATGTTCCAACAGAGAAGTGAGCTCAGCAAACAGCCACCTACTATGGATGAGAAAACTAAGGCCCAGAGAGCTCAAATGACTTACTCAAGGTAACACAGCACATCAGCCCAGACTCCCAACTCCTATACCCAAGTACTTTTCTTTGAGCCATATTCAGTGAAATGGTCCCTTTGCTAAAACTTCACATACGAAGTATAAAGCCTATTTGGATTCAGAATCCATTTAGATTCTGAGAATTAAAATTCAAGGGACTTTAGCAGAACCGTTTCAGTGTTGTTAACACCACATCAGTCATGGTTTCCATTGGTCCCCATGAAGACAGCAGAAAGACGCTTCTCTAGGAGTAGAGATGACCCTCTGACCACCAGAAACGCTGTAAGTTCAGCCACCGCTCCCTCCCCAGCTGTTTGAAATAGAACAATAATAAGAAGTTGCTTCTAAGGGATGCAGGGGTTGGAAGAGCACGGTGTTGTATGCTGTCAAGTCAATTTTGACTGATAGCTACCCTATAGGACAGAGCAGTACTGCCCCATAGGGTTTCCAAGAAGCAGCTGATGGATTCACACTGCTGACCTTTTGATTAGCAGCCCGAGATCCTAACCACTATGTCACCAGGGCTCCACCGACAATTACAAGGCAGTATTTAGAAGTTGCATCGATTTGAAAGCAATGGGATTTTTGTCTTCACTTGGGAAGTGAAATCAGGTGGTGGATTGGCTCAGGCTTTCTTGGTGGAGGGGGTGGGTGTAGCAACAAGAGATTATCACACATTTAGTTTATTTGCATTGCAGACAATTGGTTGGCCAGACACCATTCAGCTGTCCCTGTAAAGCGAAGAGAAGACCACTCAGAGAAAAGCACAGGAAAGAGTACCTCGGGAGTACCCATCACAGAGGGAGTCTGCAAAAAGACAGCAAAATGTGCAGGGTTTGAAAAAGAGTTAAAATTGCTGTTTTCTACCTCTTTGCCTCTTTTCTACCACATCTTTCATTCTTTCACTTGCAGAGTGTTACAAGGCCGTGATGCAAACGGACCACCCCTCCTCCTTCATTGTGACCTAGGCTCTACCCCCAGCTCTACCACAAAGCCATTGTTCCCCTGCACTCTCATCTGGGCCTTAGTTTCTCATAGGGTAGAGTCAGGCCTTGGGGTCCTACTGTAGGAGACTACAGATGTGAAAGTGTCTTAGAGTCAGGACACAGTTATGGATCAGGACAGTTAGGAGGCCCCTGAAGCCAGCCATGGCCCAGCAGCCAGCAGCCAGCCACTCAGTAAGAGCTCCAGGCGCAAAGCATCTGTGATCCAGGATTTCCCGAAGACCACTCATTTCAGTACCAACTGTACATCCTTTGACACATCTGTAACCACTACGCTCTGTTAACTTCATATGCTTCCTTCAAACAGCAACCTTTTTAACTTAAATAAGTTTATTTTCCTAGGCAACTTTAGTTCTCTGCTACAAGTTGGGGGAAAGGGGGTTATAAAATTTACAAACTGGCTTAGCAGACTATGTTTTTCTAAAGCATGTTAAAATAAATTCATCACAAAACAGTTTTCTTGCATCACAGAGGACACAAACTAGAGCTTTGAAAATGAGTTAAGCATACCCTGCAGTCATTTTATGATTGAAATTGGTCTCGATTTTTAAAAAATGGGGACTTCACATATACAAATATACAGGCACACATATATACATACACACACAAATCCTAGTTTCTGTTCTTTAAAAATACAAAGAACCCGGCAAACACTAGGCCTGTATTCCTGGCAATATTCAGCTGGAGCTGGGACGCAAGTGTCCCTTTAAGAGGACTTAAGCTCCTTAGTTTGCCATATGCTCAATCTCTCCCTATCACCTTGGGCCTGGCCTGCTCACTCATGGCATTATCTGCCTGGGCCCATGTAGGCATTTGTGTCTGTGACCCCCATAGGCCCGCTAAAGTCATCTTGAAAACTACTGATCATGGGACCAACCACTCTGAGAAAGATGGAGCTGAAGACCCTAGGCTCCCCCAAAGCCTGACCACGGGTGTAGCTGAGGTTCCTTTGCTGAGCTAACTGACTGTTACATTTACCATAGTGGTACTTGCCTCATTTCACATTAGTGCTTTGGTTTTTGTCATTAGGTGCCATCGAGTTGGTTCCGACTCATAACAACGTTACGTACAGCAGATGGAAACACCACCCCACCTTCACCATCTTCGCAATCATTTCTAGGTTTAGGCGCATCGTCACAGCCTCTGGGTCAGTTCATCTTATTGAGGGTGTCCTGCTTCCTTGCTGACCCCCCACTTTACCATGTTTTTAAGGTTTGAAAGAAATCTTTTTGCCGAATACAATATGCTATGGTTTGGAAACTCAGAAAAAAAGGCTTTTGCCTTGTATCACGGAAACCCTACAACTAACCATAAACAGGAGACTCACAGAGCACATTGAAGCCCTTCATAATACAGCGAGAGAACAGAGTTGTTATTCCTAAAACCACCAAAATAATTGTACCTCCTCAGCAAAACTATACTTAGCCTGTCCAGACTCCTACCCAGAACCCCACCTTGAGTTAAGAGTACCTGGAAACAGAGACAGGGAGACTGTGTGCCTGACTTTTCTTTACGTTCTCACTGCCTTGCATGACACTGTGACCTCTGTAAAGTTTGGGTGAGAGAAGAAAAACAGGTGAATGGTTTGTGAAACAACAGGACTCAAAGCATCAACACACGTGGGCACACAGGGACTCTGTGCAGGAGGGTGTCACTGCACAAGGTAGACCATTAGGGCTGGAAGGGACCTTAGAGACAGTCTCATCTGACCTCCTCCTTCTGCCAGAGGTAAGGGAAACCCTAGGCCCAGACAAGCTCTGTGCTGACAAGGACAGGGCATGACCTTAGGGACAAGTTCTGCACTGACCAGGACAGAGCATGACCTTGGAGAAAAGGAAACTGTCCTAAGTTTGAGTCTGTTGGCTTTTCTTGTTTGTGAAGTTTAGAAAACTATTATTTCACTTTGTCTCAACAACTTCATCCTTAACCCTGTAAGACTAAATTAAGTTGAGACTGGACCCCCTGCTTTAGATAACATCCTCTCAGGAATTCACTTAAGAACCTCTGGAGCTTCATTAAATGTATCCTAGATCAGACTGGAGAGACGGAGTCGTTGTGAGTTCCAGGAAGATCCTGGGCCTGGCACCCACAGTATTTCTCTGTTTTTTTCTCTCTGTAAGTGAAATTCAAGAAAGTTGGAGAGTGGGTCTTCCTCTCACTCTGGGACGTCTTAGTGTCCTGCGCATCACTTTTTGAGATCACACATTCACATCAGCTTCACCTCTGGGAGTCCTGGGCTCGCAGAGAAGGGAAGAGCCATGCCCAAGTCATACTTGGAGTTTGTGATAGAGCTGGGAGAGGAACCAAATCTTCCAATCCAATATAGAACTTTGCTCCCCAGACTTACTGGTTCAATCTCTGCCCAGACTAGAGTCAGGATCTTTCTTCCTGAGAACCACTGTGAGTAGGTCAATGATAAGACTTGGACCATGGGCACGCAGGGACAGTGATGTCTATGAAGGCCTAATCAAGACAGTTCTCTGGAAAGCACCTCACACATGGAGCAAAGTGGTTAGGAGAGTGATGGAAATCACTCTGCACTCAGGAAAATTCTGAAACAGCCACAGCTAGGGTATTGGCATGGCCCCCTTCTTCCTGAACCAAAGACCCCTGGCTCCTTTGGAGGGAAGAAGAGTTAGCATCCTTCTTATCAGTAATCCCTGAAGGGCCTTGATAAGAGAAGGAGCTAGATGTCCCAAGGAAGGCATCCACAAAGCCTTCAAGACCTGCTCCCGGATCCCCAGATTCTCACCTGTTGATAGAGCTGACGCTGGGCACCGTATCATTGTCACACACCCGCTCTGCCAGTAGCCGGTCCCTGATCTCCCAGGCAAACATGGTGGGGTTTTGGCGTTTATATTCAGCAATTTTTTCCACCACTTTGGGTGTAGCAACCTTTGGTTTGGACCCTCCAATCACCCCAGGCTTGATGCTCCCCGTCTCATAATACCTAGAACCCAAAGCAGAAGGAGAAAGGAGCTTAACCACAAGGGACCAGTAAAACAGGTGCTGGTGACAAAGTAACAGGCTAGCCCTTTGTGGCTGTTGAGCATTTGAAATGCAGGTGGTCTGAGTTTAGATGTGCTATAAATGTAAAATACAGACCCGATTTTAGAGACTTCATACAAAACAGAAAGTGAACATTTCATTAATGATTTTTTATATTGGTTATATGATGAAATGATAATATTCTAGATATGAGGCTAAATATACATATTTATAATATATACATGTCACTTAAAGTAATTCAACCTGTTCCTTTTTTTTACATGCTTCTAGAAAATTCAGAATTCTCTCCGAGGTTCACATTTAGTTCTTCACAGAACTGGTCAGGATGCTATCCTGCTGTCACACCCCTCCACCACCTCACAGTTTACAGAAAACTTTGATGTCATTGTTCTCATTTGATCCCCAGCATGATTCCGAAGCATGTAAATGTTTCAAGAAGTGAGTAAACAAATCCATTCCCGTCTACAAACGTAAAACAGAGACCTATAGGGGTTAAAGACCTCACCCAGAGTCATACAAGACCAAGTAGCCAAATCAACATCGTGACTAGCCTCCTGAGCTGACGTGTTGCCAAAAAGTTGGTCTGCACCTTCGATTTGGCAGTTTTCCTACCTCTTAACAAGTTACTCCACAGTACAGGAAATCATCCCCTAAAATGCAATTTAATTTTCTGTAAGAGAAACAATAATTCTAGTCTAAAATTAAAAGGAGCATTGGGTTCCAGAATTAACGGGAAATATGTGTTGTTAGTCAAAACCCAAGCAATCAAAAAAAAAAAAAAAGAAAGAAAGAAAACCACAAGTCATGGCAGCTCTTCCAAGGACCTCCCCTGAGGTAAATTGCTGTTTCTAAGGACATTTCCATGCTATCAGCTCTTCCTCGTTAACGCAAATAGGATGTCAGGGTTTTACAGTGAAACCAGGACCAGGGAGAAGAGTGCCATGAAAGATCATTTCAGGGGGAAAAAATTACTTGTCTGTGTTCCTGAACTGAGCCTTCACTGGATGTTTGTCTCAACACACAGAGAAATCTTTGCCTTCCGCTTCCAAAGATTTTCTTGCAGTTGAAAATTTGGTTTTTAACCAGAAGGACATTTTTAGAAATGATTGGTAATTTTTGGAAACTCTAGTGGCATAATGGTTAAGTGCTATAGCTACTAACCCAAAAGTCAGCAGTTCAAATCCCCCAGGCGCTCCTCAGCAACTCTATGGTGCAGTTCTATCTGTCCTACAGGGTCACTGTGAGTCAGAATCGACTCAGCAGACATGGGTTTGGTAATTTTTAAACCTAACAAGAGTCTCTAATAGGTAAGGAAAAAAGATGATTCTCCCTTGGTGCTGACGGAAGGGAAATGTTACAAGAACAATGAAGGGTGAAATTTAAAGAAACACTGAAATTCTCCACACAGGTAAGTCATGTTGGAGTCCAGTTAGTGAAAATTCTAGAAGCAAATTAAATAATTCGGGACAAGTGACATGGAGGTGGAAACTGTATTTTTCATTGGAAACAGAGTCATTTACAGTTTTGACCAGAAGGCAAAGCTCAATCTTTTTTCTCTCTTTCTGTATTTGCTAAAAAATTTATCCTTAGTCACAAATAGTTTTTTTTTTACATCCAAGAAAATACTTTCTGCCAGAAGTCTAAAAACATACCTAAGTCAAAATAAACACCACTCTCTGCAGCCTTCAATTACCTTTCAGTTTTACAATAGAAAACCACTGTTTACAATCAACACAACTGGGGAGCCCTGGTGGCACAATAGTTAGGCACTGGCTGCCCACCATAAGGTGGGTGGCTTGAACCCACCAGAGGCTCCTTGGAAGAGAAGACCTGACAGTCTGCTCCCATGAATACTGACAGCCTTGGAACCCTATAGGGCAGTTTTACTCTGTCCCACCCGGTCGTCATGAGTCAGAATCAACTCAACGGTGCAAACGAGAACTCTAAATTTTACAGAGCTCTTGCTTGAATTATCTTGATTCTCATACCCATCCTGTGCAACCAGTGGGGTTTTATAAAAGGAAAAGTCAATGAGTCAGAAGACTGAGTGGCTTGCCTAACATACTTCTGGAAGTTAGAGGCAGCCTAGCATTCAAAAGGGTCTTCCTACTTAAAAAAAAAAATTGCTGCTTTGGTTGCAAAAATTAAAATAATAATGAATAACACCTTAGGATTGTAGAGGGCTTTACTGTTCAGCAGGCATTTTCACATGCACCTTTTCATTCTTTCATTTACTCAGTCAATAGTCACTGAGGGTCTGTAGGGACAGGCACAGTCTCAGGGCTGTGTTTATAGCTGCACAGACAACCCACTGCTGGGTGCTCAGAACTGTTCATTGAGCAGGACTGTAATACTCAAGCAGCAGCTCTGAAAAGGCGGCAGAATGAAGCCTCCTTGCACACATGGCTGGCAGACACAGTGCTTAGGGTTCTCCACCCATCCCACCTGCTCAGTGTCAACCTTTAAAGACCATGGTCTTGACATGAGGGGTCTCTCTCTTCCTTCTGACTGACACATAAGCCAGGCACTTAGAAGGCAACCCTGACACTCCCAGAACCACAACATGCATCTGTGTCAAGAGAAGATTCAGACCTAGTAACCCCTCTTCCATCTATAGCCATACAGCCCTGTGGTTTCAGAGAAAAGACAGACAGCAGCCCTCAGTAGACAGTGCAGTTCTGTGCAAAGAGCATTAGTTTGGGAGTAGAGAGGTGTGAGTGCTGACCAGTGGCTCTAACACTAACCAGCATGTGACCCTGACCAGCTCAGCCTCTCAGGACCTCACTTGCCCCGTTTGTGTAATAGGGAGAGGATGCTGGCCTTGCAAGGCTGTTGTAAAGGCAGAAAAACAGACTGTTTAAGAAAAACTTTGCAAAACATAAAATAAGGAACGCGTGTTAAAGAGTAAAATCCCCTAAATGCTTATTATTACTGTATAACAAACCACCCACTTTCAAATGGCCTGACCCTACCTGCTAGGCTCCAGTGAAAAGACACAACAGTCAGTCTTACGGGGCGGATTTAATTCAGCCTCACATGCCACCGAGCCAGGCCTCTCGGGCCCCTCGGCTGCCTGGAGCTCTGTATCCTGAATGCCCAAACTCCTGGCAGATGGCCCATCTTCCTGAGACAGTAGGGTCCCTGCCAACCCCAGGGACTGTGCTTGCCTTGCCACATGGCCTCTGCAAACCATGGCCATCGCATACCACACATCTCTACAATCTGTCACCTCATGTGCACCCATCAAATTCTTCATAGACCAAAAAAAAATCAGCGGCTTGAACAACCCCAGTTCAGAAATTCCCAGTTACACTGTTTTAGGGCTGAACTTGTTTCTTAAAAGGCAGTTCTAATTGGAATGACATTTTGTCCACTGTGGTTCTTAGTTATGAAAATAATGAGCTATGAAATTCCAATTTATTGTTGACAACTTAAACGGCCAGGCACCAGAGCGGCACATAACTTCCGAGTGCCACTCTACCTACTGACAAATCTATTCTGGGCTGAGGGAGACAAGAGAGCCTGTGGGCTGGGCTTGGGAGTGTCTCTATTCTCCTCAGTCTCCTTGGGAGCTTTGGAGGGCTCTGGGGCATCAAAACGCGAGGATCGGACCTCTGGATGGCCCGTCAGAGAAGGGCTCAGGATCCTGCCCTGAGAAGATTTCAAATAGTGAGCAAAATGTCGGCTCAGCAAAGACGTCTCAGCAAAAGCAAAGGAAGGGCTTCTTTTCTCTCTCCCTCTCGGTCGGTACAACTAGGAGGCTTTACAAGAAGATATCCAAGACTTATCTGACTCCAGAAGTTCTGATGGTGAAATGATCTAAGAGATTTCTTTTCTGTTTCCTTCTGTCGCTAATTCCTTTCCTTTCCCCCATCCGCTCCTTTTGCTTCTCTCTCTTTCTTTAATTCTCTTTTTTCTATTCTTTATTTTTTTCTCTATCTTTATTTTCTTTTCTCCCTTTGTCTTTTCTCTGCATACCTCTCTTCTTTCTAGTTTGCATCTACTCCCTCTTTGCTAACAGGAGTATCATGCTGGGGCTGAATTGTTTGCTGACTGCTAAACAGGAGCTGACCACAGCCTTTGAGGCTAAAGTGACCTTCACTAGGCAAGAGAATGAGAAACAAACACATGTTGCCAAACCTCTGGCCCTGAAATGTCTACCTCTGGCCCCAGAAAGTCTCCTCAAGATTACTAGAAGTTGCTGTTCCCTCCACCTGAGACAATTTCTTAAATTCTAGCAGGTGGAAGGGAAAGAGCAAGTCACAATGTCAATGACATGCTTCAAAATATTTATTTTCTATTCAAGCATCTGCTCTGAACCCATGATGCAAGCTACAGGACAGAGGGTGCTTTCTGACCCAGGGAAAGAGATACTGAGAGCACACGTGATCACTCAACCCAAGGATGCCCCTGACTGCCAGGAAGACCTATAACACCACCACATGCCTGCACACAAACCTGTAGCTTTGTTTTGGGGGGTTGGCAAGATGAGAATAGTCTAGGGGTTGAAGTCCTTTAGGCTTCAGCTCAACCAGAGTATTGACTGACTGGCCAGGTGAACCTGAGTCAGTCATTTTGCCTTTCTCAATTTGTTTCTTCATTTCAAAATATGCTTTCCTGGACTGTGCTGAGGCTCGATGGGAGAGGATACTCAGGCATGCTAAAAGACTGTTCAGCCCTCTGGGAGTATCATCCTTGTGAATATTTTGCTTGCAGCAAATCACCAGGTCAAGTGGCAGCTTTCAAATGTCAGATTTGAGAGCTGGTGTTTTTCTATTTCATTTTTTTTTTTTCCTCCTCTCAAATTTAATATATACTTAGGAAGCCTGTCACTACAATGGAAACAAAACAGACAGGATGAAAATACTGCAGCCCAGTATAGGTGTTTGATAACCTAAAACCGAGAAGGATGACTGACTGATAAAAATGGAATGTGCTTTTGAAAACATTAAAATGAAACATTACACTCTGGCTGAGTGATTTTTATAACTTGTGGATTTTCCACTCATCCTGCTCAAATCCCAGATTCACATACGGTGGACTGGGGAAATTTCCAAGCACCTCTGACTATTGGATTCTTTAGAATAATTCACCAGCTTTTTAGAAAACACATTGTTCTAATCCTGAGTCACCCCATTCAATATGTCACTTAAGAAAGACACATCCCAAGGGTACTCTGAGTTGAATGGCCTTGAAAGGACTCTGCAGACTCTAAAATCTCAGGATCGTGGAGTGAAGTGCCACCATGAGTCTCACTATGACACTGGCACATTGAACAGCTGCTGGGTCGTGTTTGAGGTCTTTATTTGAGAAATCAAGAGAAGTCTGGCGCTCTTGCCTTTACCTGCCAAGGATTTTGCTGACACAACCATGGCTGACCCGAAGTTGCCTGGAGATGTCACAGGGCCTGACTCCTTGATGAGCAAGCTCCACTATCCTTTGTCGGACTACATCCGGGAGTGGCCGTCCGTTCACAAAAACCCCCCCAAGCTGATTCACTCCTCCATGTCCTGAAACAGATCAGAAACAAAAGGCAAGAGAAAAGGTGATTAGAACCAGTCACAAATAGAAGAGAGTGCCCATACATGTGCCCCAAGCCCCCCTGTGCAGAAATGGCATGCAGGCTGGATGTCCTGAGCATGGAGTCAGATCACACAGGCTACACCAGCACCCCAGATTACCTTCCAAAATTGATCTTTTCTTTTGTCTATCTTTAGTCAGACAACTGAGCTATCGATAGCAAGCATCTTCACCCTGCATTTCCTTTAGTTATTAGCAATTTCCTTGTAGTCTATGGTATTTTAACAACACACTGTGTGGAGACCCCAGTCTGCAACTAAAGGAGCACGGCTTACAACATGATGCTGAGGTCTAACTAGGGTCCTAGGGAGGAGATACTTTTTAAAATACATCAAATTTACTTTTAAATATCTGCAAAAGTGAGACTGACTACTCTAATACACCTAGGGAGTTAAAATCAGCAATCTGACTTAGGGACTAAGGACTTTTAAAAAAAAATCAGTATTATTTTTTAGCATCTTCAGAGATCTGAGACAAATCCCCAAGTGCTGCCTTGTTTAAATAAATAGTTTTTTTTTCAAAAAATTCATCCTTAAAGAAGGTGAAGCAATATGCAAACTTCACCACTGTTTCCTCTCATTGCACACAAAAGAAATGGAGCAGAGAAACTTCCATCTACCACACATTCTACTCCACTGCATCAGGATTTATTGTAAAGAACTGTCCCTGGAATTTTGTCGTATTTTGCAATTGATAATCAGCTTTAAGTTGGTTTAAGAGGAAATAACAGAAGATTAGAAGGTCCCTGAACCACAGATTTTACAAAAGCTCTGAGGCAGATTTTAAGTAAAAGGCGTTTGCGAAAATGCCTTCTCCACCCAGTATGCTCCCTTGTACAAAGTTCATCTGGAGGAAAACCAGTGGGCCAAGGAAATGAAGAACCAAACCAGTAACCAGAATGATCTAGAGTAGCCACATCATTGACCTTGTAGCTGTTAATAAGCCACTAGCTGACACTGCTGAGAACTGGAGCCAAAAGTCAAGTCCAAACATCTGCCGGTGCTGCTGGCAGCCCCAAAGCCAAGGTAAGGGGAAACCTCTTCCTGAACTTGGACTAGACTGGGACTAGACTATACCAGGAAAGTCAAGGCATCTCAGAAGTCACACATACAGATTTCATAAACATAAAATAACCACCTCATCTTAGCTATATCTCCCGTTTTCAACTACCATCCACGTTCATCTGAAACAGAGGGAGCAAAACCGCCTGTAACATAATCTATTTCCTAAAAACTACCAAAGCAATTCACTGACGTACTCAGTGAGAATCAGTCTGAGTATTCCCCCAAATTTCCAAACTTAGGCTTATTTCAAGCCAGTAACCAGAATGATCCAGATTAGCAACCTCATTGACCTTGTAGCTATTAATCAGCCAGTAGCTAACACTGACAATTTTACAAATCACTGCAGTATTCTGTTCTGATTCTAGGCTAAATTTCTCTCTGATTATCAAAATGAGCTTTAATCTGTTTCGATTGCTCTAAAACATTCTAGACATATCAAAGAAAAAAAAAAGACAGCTATCTCAAACTGAATTTTGCAGGTAGAAATGCAATTGCTTAGTTCACCTGAAACAGAAATACTGCAGCCACTCAGGCCAAGGGTCTTAAGAAAACTATGTTCTGGGATCTGGAACACCTAATAAAAAAGGGTTACAAAGATCTTTCAAAACAGGGTAGATTTCAGTAAAAGAAAGTAAATTCAAAATTAATGAGTTTATTTGGGAGGATAAATGGCAGGGAAAGGAATGTAAAAGCACCAAAGTAACCTGGGAGTCCAGGCAATGTGGCCCATCTGCAATATCCTGTTCTCCTTACCACTGACAAGTGACACTTTCTGCCCAAACACAGCAGCAAGCTGCAGAGGAATTAAATTACAAGAGCAGTCTGTGAGGTTATTTTTAACCATTTGAGACCATTCTGTATCATGGGAAAAACCCTAAGAGTCTCCACCAGAGCCTGGTCACTCTAACTGATAGCAGACCCCTAAACCACTTTTGCCCAAAAAGGCTGGGCCATTAATTCCTTTCTAGAGACTGATTCACCTGTCTACAGCTGACATTGGATCCAAGATGAGCTGAGAGCCCTCTAATTCCTGGAAAAGCCCTGAAATCCACTTGGCCCTCTCTGCCTCAGTCATGGGGCCCTGTGTGCAGTGGTTAAATTAAGAATTTGGCTGCTAACCAAAAGGCAGGCAGTTGGAATCCACCAGGTGCTCCTTCGAAACCCTGTGGGGCAGTTGTACCCCAGCCTATAGGGTTGCCTAAGGTTGGAACCTCAGTTGTAGTCCTGACCAGTAGAGCTCTTCTGAAAGTGATGCATAGATTTACAATTGAGACCTGAGAAGGCAATGATGTCTCCCACTAACCCCTGAGATTAGAAAGAAGTGAAATGCTACACCTAAGAGAGAGAAGACAGTGGGGAGGAAAAAAGATGTGAATGTTGCAAAGTGTGAACACTAAATGATCAGGAAGGCCAGAGAAGAGAGCTCCTGGAAGGAAGCATGTAAGGAAAGCTGACAGGGAAAAAAGGGAGAAGTTGGCTGGGCAGAGGAAAGAAAGCTTGGCATGGTGCACAGGGACAGACAGAAGAGAAAACGGAGGAAGCTTAGTAAGGGGGCATCTGGAAGGCCGGGGGCTTCTGTGGGGGAGGGCTTTGTTTTCTGTGGCCCCAGCTGTAGCCCTCCTTGGAAAAACCACATCCCAGCCTCTACTAACTGCAGACTTCAGCTAGGTAAAGACTTATCCTGTGAGGAAGGGGTTTAGGGAGGCACAAAGCCTCGGCTACACTTTTCAGAGGCAATAAAATTTACAGACAGAGTAACACAGAAACAGACGAAAACAAATCAAAGCTAAGATCAAGAAACAGACACACAGATAGAAGAGAAACACAGCCCCACCCCCACAGGGCACACACAGCAGGGTTTGGAGGGGGATGGGAGGAGAAGGATTGAACTGTAGATGCCCCTGGACCCTTTCTGGGAAGCTTCTACAGACATTGCACAGGCTCTCATAAGGACTTGCTGCCCACCCAGGGTCTCTGCTCACATCCCAAACACCATGGCTGGGCATAGGGCCTTGGGAGAGGGTCTCTGCTGACTCAGCTGCTTATTGAACTCCAGGACCGTGAGGGTCATTGAAATTCTTCCGAGATGCACCATTGAGAAAGAATGAAGGGGCACACCGAATGCAAACAGGAATATAGAAGAAGGGCAGAAATGAAATCTCCCTTGACGGACTCGAGTGGACAGGCAGATGCTGACCCACATGGACAGTCAGGCCATGGGTGACAATCATGGTTGGACCAGGCAGAGAGAGACTTTTGTGTGTGTGCTCACACCCTGGTGGTCCATTGCCCTCTCTCTGGAATCTGAGTCCCTCCTTATCCTCTTCCACAAATCTTCTTGAAGCCTTTTTTTTTTTAAATGTCTCCATCAAAAGCTCCAGCTCTGCCCGCATGAACGTTCTAGCATTCCTTTTGTCTCTCTGACCTCAACACCATACTCTGTAAAATGGGTGTAGCTGAAGGATTGGGGAACACTCAGGCAAGAGTGTTATAAAAGTGCTTCGTAACTGGTAATAACACCTAGGGAAGGGAGAAATCTGGAGAGGAGAGGAGAGGAGACCAGCCTGCTCTGGAGAAAATGAGCTTGGAATAAGGGGTGGAGGTAGGGGAACGCAAAAGCCCGTTTCCTGGCAGTGTCTGCCCCTCACCTCCACCATCCTTCCCCAACCCTTACAGAAAAGGGGTCAGTGGAGAGGATGTGAAGGGGGGGGACTGATCAGAGCCAGATAAGGAAGATGAGGGAGGAATGAAACTTGATCTGAATCCCTACCCCAGAGATCTCCCAGAATCTGAGACTGTCAGCAAGTTGGGACCCCTGAGCAGGCCTACATTGTACAAGTAGACAGGATTGGGCTCAGAACCAGGAGCACTGCTAGAGGAGCCAAGGAGCTGCACCATTTAGAAAGCTAGGTTGTCTGGGTCCCAGCCCCCACTATGCTGCCGGGGAGATTGAAAATGGGAGGAGGAATCACTTCCCGGGGAGGAGGACAGATGAAGGCCGGGACAAGGAGGAACAGAGACACAGGCACTGGCGGTTGACTAACCCACACCTGGAAACAGCTGCTTTCTCCGCGCTGGTGTACAGCTTAAAGATCACGGGGTCTCAGGCTACCTCCTCCAGAAACTGGACACGGTCTGCCCAGCTCTGCGCAGAAGGGGGACCGTGGATTCCCAGCCGCGAGGAGAGAAACGCAGAGGATGGCCCTTCCCAGATTACTCCCTAGTGGCTCCTCGACTGAACTAAGGGCTCCTCCACATCTCACAGGGTTGCCCCCGACTCGATTGTTTGGAGCTCACTATGCGAGAGCAGAACCTCCCCCAGGCTAGCTAAAGTCCGAGAAGAAGGGAGAAGGTTGCCGAGGGGGCTAGGGTCACCAAGGACTGGAAACTGTTTTGGCCACAGGCTCCTAAATGGTAAGGAATCTTTTGGGCTGGCAAGCGGCTTTTTTGTCCCCCCCATCCCTGATATCTTCCACGCAGATTTGGTGGACTTCCTCAAACTGGAAATATTTACACAAAGGGAAACTGACCAGCCGGCAGCCAGCCCCAGCAGCCTATACCAGCCTTCCGCTGACTGCCAGGCCGTTCAGCCCTCCCGGGGGGCACAGGACATACTCACCCGAAGAAGCTCGCCTTCTGTCCAGCCGGGTCTCCTCTGTCTTTGTTAAATAGGGGTCCCAGGGCTGGAGAAGCCAAATCCCCGGCTGTCTGAGGAGGGAATAGGGTCCCCAGTCCGGGGACAACTCTCTGACCTGCAGCCCGGAGGAACCTAATCCGGGCTGGGTGCTGTCAAAGACCGGCGCCTTGCTCCAGCTAGGCTCTGCAACACTGAGAAGGGAAATGCGATTCGTTCCACTTGGAATTTCCTTGAAATCTCCGAATCTAATCCGGCGTTAACTCGCCGTGAAAGGAGCGCTCATCTCACAGGAGACTGTGCTAATGGGTTAACTGGCAGGATCCTTGCGGGTCAAGCAGCTAGGCGGGCTCTGCCCGCACCGGGTATGACCCTTCCGGTCTCCTACACTCGCGGCGCCTTTCAGAAGGTGTAACGCCTGTGTGGTGGTTAATTGGCTTCTTATCCTTTTTTTCCCTGGCTCTTTTTCTCTAACTTGTTCTTTCTTTTCTTTTCTTCTCTTTAGGGAAGAAACCATTATGAGGCAGGCCACCTACAGAGAACCCAGTGAGGTCCGCAAAGGTCTCTGTGTGGACTGGCTGGCTTCTTAAGCAGATGCTAGACTCAGGGACCTATACTTCGTTGATCTTTAAAATGTCCCTCCTCAACTCCAGGACTTTAGAACCTTGGGCCCAGTGTCCTCACTTGGCTCTCAACCTGTTCTTTCACACACACAAGCACACAGACCCTGGTCCGGGCCCCATTTTCCCTCTAAAGAGCATCTTGATCAACCTCGTGGCTGGAAAGGACACAATCCAGGTTGGGTGTGGGGCACTGTTCGAGGCTCAGACTGACCTGTCCCCTACAGCTTCATGCCCTCCAACTGGCCCAGCCCGGAGCCCTCTTTGGGTCCAAATCGGGATTTCCTGGGCACTCTGGAATGTGACCATTGGAGCCTCTAAAAAGGCTGCAGCTAGCTGCCTCCTCTATGCACAGTTGCCGGAGGCGGGATTCCTGGTGCCAGGTCCTTTAGCCCTGGAGGCCAGGCGCGTTGTTCCACATCCCTGCTTGGGGGCCCGGCACTTTACAAAGTTGCCTGCGTGGCCACAGAGGTCCTGAGTCTTCCTGGCCGTTAGTACCTGCCCCGCGCTCCGGCACCCCCAACCCGGTCCCTGCCGGAGAGTGAGAGAAACGAGCTCGTCGCCTACTTACTATGCATGGATGCAAACGGGTCGTGCTTACAGTGTATTTCCATCGGGGCGCTCCAGACTGCAAGCCGGTCCACGCCGCCGCCTCTCGGCGCCAAGGGGCTGCCCAGGGCGGCTAGGGATCCGCGCCGCCAGGCCGGGCACCGTGCGAGCTGGGCTCAGGAATCACTGCTGCGGCTTCGGGGCCGCCCTCAGTGCCACCCTGCCAAAGGTCGCCGACAGCGGTGCGGAAAGGCGGGAAATCGTACTAATGTGGTCCAGCTCGGAATGAGCGTGCAACTCCGGCTGGCTTCGCTGCCCCGCTGGCTCAGGCGGCGACTCTGGGCCCGGCCAGGGGCAGCTGTGGCCAAGGTGCCAGCAGCTCCCAGGACACAACGTAGGGGCCCGCCTCCCGGATGGCTAGAAGCCTCGAGCTCCAGTAGTGGTGTCTTTGAGGAGGCCAGTGGGACGCCCCGGCCTTTGATTTTACCCAGGGGGCAACAAGGCCCAGGGAATGCCAGGCTCGCCTCTTGTTCTCGCTGCCTCTGAAGTCTCTCCTCGGTCTCTCGGTCTTCGCCGGATCTTCACTCTCTGTTTCTCTAAGCCTCTAGAGTTGGGACTTGACCCTTTAGCCTCTCTACACCCGTCTCTCCGACGGTTTCGGACGAAGTTGCAAAGAACTTCCTCTTTGGCCGCTCTGGGGCCCGGGTGGGTTCAGAGGAACTTCCGCCACGGTCTCTAGCGCCGAGACTCCAGAGTCCCGGGAGCAGGCAGCCCTTACAACCCGGGACCCGACACCTTCAAAGTTTCCACGGCCCCCGCTGCTTCTCCATCGCTCAGAGCCGGAATGGGGACAACAACGATGGACTCCTCTCGTTTTGGTGTCTGCCGCACGCCACCAACTTCTCAAACCCCGCTGCTCTCTCTCTGGGGCTACGATTCGACTGTCTTTCAGCTGCCTCTTCCGGGACGACCGCCGCGCTTGACCAAGACTTGGGGAGAGAGAAGGAAGCTGGAGCGGAAGGTTCTTGCCACCCAAGCCGCTGGGACTGCCGAGGACCGTCCTGAGATGGAACCGCTGGCAGCTCTGACTGCCCGCGCTGCTGCCGCTTATGTCGCCGGCGCCGGCGCTAGCCCTCCGCCTTCTCGGCGCGCACAGTGCGCCACCGCGCCGCCCTGGAGCCGCTTTCAGAACCCGCTGCGTGTGGACAGCGCCGCCCGGGGCTCAGCCTCCCTCCGGGAGGGGGCGGGGCAGGGAGCTGGCCTGCCAATCACTCTTCACAAAGCCAATCAGAGGGGCAGTACCCGGCCCCGGCCAGATAGGCCATCCCATTGGCTGAGCCACCCACAGGCTCCGCCTGATTAGCCGGTACCTGGGCAATGGGAGAGAATGGGGGGCGGGGCCCAAGCGGCGGCGCCACGTTCATTGACAAACGCGCGGCGAAGGCCTAGAGGAGCGCCGAGGCGGGACAGAGAGGCCCAAACAGCGTCTGCAGAGTTCCGTGGCCGCCCTCGCCAGTCGAGCCTCCTCTCTACGGTACTGGAACCCTGGGATGCCCCCAGAGATTGGGGGCAGCCAGGGCGAGGGTGGAGTAAAATTTGTCTCTAGAAAAAGAAAAAAAAGGATGGTGGAGGAAGACGAGAAGTAGAGAATCAGACTCTTGAGGGACTCAAAACGCGCCCGTTTTAAACCTCAGTTTCTTCATCTGTAAAATGGGCACAGTTTAACTTCTCTTTGATTTTGTCAGTCATTGGCTAATACTCCGCTTCCGCCTCCGCCTCAGTCTCCTCACCCACTCCTTTCTCTCACCCTTCACACCGGACTCCCAATTCTGTTCTAGGTGAAGGCAGAGGCTTTGGGAAAAGAAACTTCTCGCACTCCTTCAAAGTTAGAACCAGGGTTCTCCTGAGAGAGGGACTGATCTAAGACTTTGGACCAGGTTGCTCAAGTACTTCGGCTGTAGGCCCTCAGACTTACTCAGCGTCTGGACTCAGCCTGCCAGAAGCTTAGGGACTGATGATGAGCGTAGCCGAAGGCTTTGATCAGCAGGGGCAATTCCGCTTCCGGCGAGGTCTCTTGAGAACCGAGTGAGGCCCAGTGGCAGTTTGGCGCTAATGAGGGTCCCTGAAGCTAGCGGGCGGGTGCATTCTCCCTGCAAGGACAGAGCGTAGCTGGCGCCCGCGCTCTGTGTTGCCGCAGCTTCCAGTTGTGGTAAGAACCCGTTCCTTCCCCTCTGGAGAAGTTGCTGTCGTTTTTAAAACAAAACGGTGGATTTCTAGCAAAACTCTTCCGAACCAGAATGGAAGGGTCTCCAGACAGTGGTCTTGGTTTCTCCAGAGTGTGAGGCCTTGAGACATAATCAAAGCAATCGTACCTTTAAAAGAAAGCACGTGACAGCCTTCTTCATTCAGTATTCTAGGGTCTACCAGGGCCCAAACTTGCACCAGTGCGAGTGAACTGAAGACCCATCCATTTCGAACTCGTAAAGGATGATCCTCTAATATTAAATATGAACTCATCAAAACAAGTGTTCTGAGATGCTCTCTCCAGATCTGGGGTTGTAAGGACTGGGCAGGATGACCCTGAGAGGTCTCTCAGGTCATCTTCTAGCTTTAGTCTCTGCTTCGGTAGTTCCCCAGTTCCCTGGCCCTATCGTTCTCATATCCATGCCCTGGGTTAGCCCTCGCACCCGCCTGTCTCCTGGTCCGGTCCCAGTGTCAGCTGCCTCAGGCGAGTAGAAAAGTTTCTTGCGCTGACACCCGTCCCCATCCCTTCCAGGACACAGCTTCTGAAAACCGGCCTCGGGCGGGTCTCTGGGGGCCAGGAGTCTGCCGTGTGCTCTGGAGTCGGATAGTGGTGTTATCTCTCCTTTGTCTGGAACACTGCCTGTCCAGACCTTCCTACTCTAGCTTCACCGGCATCTCACAGCGGGACCATCACAGCAGCGGGGAGGGACCGGGATCTGCTAGAGTTCCCATTTCGCCAGGTGGATGGGAAGGGACTGGAATTTAGTGCCCCAGACCCAAGTGCAGGCCTACTGTCCCCCCGGAAAAGCAGCACTGTGAGGATACCCTGAGGGATGCTACTAATTACACCCCCACCTCATTTGCTGTGTTTGGGCCTACAAACTCACATTTTAGCCAATTCGAGCTAAAAGAGCCCTGAGGGTATGCTTTCTCCCATTTTACAAATGTGGAGCCTGAGGCCCAGAGGTAGACTATGATGGGCCCAAAGCCGTACAGCAAGTCCAGGGCAGAGTAAAGCCTGTGAGCTGGGAACTTCTTTCCCAAAAGTACCTCTCTACAGCCATTACCAGGATGGCTCGGGGTTTGTCTGTACACCGGGCTCCTTCCTTGGAGGGGAGGGGAAGGGAAGGTGCCAGATGAAATCCAGTAACTCAGCAAAGATTTGTCTGCACACCCCTGTTTCTCTTCCAACACCTGTGTGATTCAGGCAGTATCTCCAAGGCACTGTTGGGTGGGACGAATAGCAGAGATTCCTCTAACCGTAGCATCTTCGAATTCCGTTTCACAGAGTAGGTAGGCTTCAGAGTCAGGACCCGAATCCCCAGCTCGGGGCGGCCTGGGTGGTCGCCGCGTGGCTTCCACAGGACCAGCCTAGTCTGTGTACGGAAAACAGCCCTCTCCCGCGACTCGTAATGCGCCCGGTAGAGGGAGTTTGAGGAGCTCGTCCTGCTCACCCTGCCCCTGCCTCGCAAGCAGGCAAGTCCCCGGAAACTTCTAAACCCAAGGGACCAGACCAGATCTGATACCCTAGCCACTTAGCTCAGCCTGACAGGCCACCAAACGCAGGCCCGGAGAGGTTATGTCGAACAGGCAGGATTTCACAGCGAGTATCTGGCTCAGCCGGGCTTGAGAGCCCCGGTACTGCCTCCAGGGCTGTTCTCGAAGCCACAGCGCTGACAGCGGTCGGGTCTCGTTGTATGGGCGCCCCAAAGCGGTGTGCTTTCATTCTTAGAGAAGCGCTGACAGTCAACTTTGAGGTCCGGCCCTGTAATTCCATTTATGTAAATCGAATCGCCTGTGAAAGTTTTATGACTGAAAGAAAGCCTCCAAATCCTAGAATTTCCATCTGGGTCTGAGCCAAAGATCTCCCTTCTCTCAGGATACACCCCCTCTCTCTGCACCCCACTCCCTCCTTGTGATCCTCCATGCCAGTGTGCAGAGTTACTATGGGATCAGGGGTTGGGCTTCTGGGGCTCTTTGAGGGCTTAAAATCAACTCCCAAAGCCCTCCCAGCCCATTTTCCTGCTCTTGTTAGGGCAAACAGACCCACTGCTCAGTTAGGAAAACGTCAGAGATGCCGCGGACATTGCTGTCCTAACCCGATGTGTCCCTTCTAAACCTCAAGGAAATCAAAGGAAAGCATCTGAGAAAGAAAATAGCTGATTTCAGGTTACACAGCTAGCTGCAACATAGCCAATTTCTTGCATGTGGATCAGGGGACTGCCCTTCTGCCCCAGAAGGTAGATGAAGGAAAGCAGAATTTAACCAGATTTTCCCAAGAATCATGTTAACAACCTTTGTTATCACCACCATAGCATCTGGATGACCAGAGGTTCTGGGATAACCCATCATCTCTCTGAAAGATATCGGGCGGGCAGCCCCTTCGCTTGGCACCTCAACTACATAGTGTGTCTAGTAGGGAGAATAACCGCTGAGGTATGACCTCTCCAAGTTCAGTCCCATGAGCTGAACTTCCATGGGAGAGTGACTATTATTACTACTCCACCCCTGGGCTCATTGCAGAGCTGGAAACCTGGATGCCAACAGCTGGTGGGAAAGCATCAAGTCCACCCAGGTCTTCCTGGCCTTGGGACCCCACTCACTGCTCAGGTGGCTGGCTCCGTACTAGTTTTTCTCCAAGTGGGGCTGGCAGGAGAGGAGCTATCGCCTCTCTGCAGGAATGAGAGGTCTAGGAACAGAGAAATGGGCTTTCGGTCCTGCTCCCTTCAGCTTCCAGCCTTAAGATCTTAGACAAGTCCCTGCACCTCTCCAGACCTCAGTTTTCCCTTCTCCATACTGCAAGGAGGACCCTAAGTGAGAGAGTTCTTAAGTGGCTCCTGCCATTGATCACCTTGCCTGATCTTTGGTTTAGAGCTAGGTCATACTCTGTCTCCATTGTACAGATAGGGACACTGAGATCTGAGAGAAAGAAAGGACTTATGGTTCTGAAAGAAGGAAAAGGAAGTCACGTGCACCATGAAAGGACTGTGGTCACCCCCTTGAGAGCCAGCTTCACTAGCCTCCCAGCCCTGAAGGATGAGCACAGGCGGAAGTGGACTGTCACCCGTGCTGTCCGCCCTGCCCTCGCCTCACCCCAACCGGTTGGTGCTGGGGCGTGGCTTACCACAATTTCGCCTTGACCAGCCCAAGGTTCCCCCTCTGCCCCACCCAGGCCCACCGCTAGGAGGAATGAAGTGCTTTATTGATTAAACGATTATTCAGGCGATTGACCTAATCAAGGGGCACATCGATCGTCGTGAATTACTGTTCGTTCGAAGAGGCCAGCACAGACCCCGCAGGCAGACGCTCACGAGCCTAGGTCTCGTCCCCCAACGCATACACAACTCTTAGTTATGGGCACCGGGGCCTCGGAGAGTCCCACCTACTGAGAAACTCGCCACCCAAGGAAGGTAGGGCTGACGCAGGAGTAAGCATAAAGCACAGGAGCTTTCCAGATGACCTTCCCTGAGCCCTGCCTCCGGAATCTTTGGGCCCTCTCTTTCTCTTACCGCTTCTGCCTGTTGGATAGCTGACCTCACTTCTTTCCGGTCAGCAATTAGGAAACACATCTATACTCAGGGAGTTTTCCTGGGATTTGGAGTTTAAGTTCACCCTTCTCTGCCCTTTGACCTATATTTTGGACTGGGTGGAGGTAGGAGCTCAAAGATGGATTAGACAATGCTGGAGGAAAGGGGGGCTCTAGTGGAGCGTGGAGGGTGCATTTTTTGTGGTTTAGCCCAAGTGGCCTGGTGAATGAAAGAAGGCCCCAGACCTAGCTAAAACCTCAGGGAAGATAGAGGCCTCCTGCAGCCTGCCACCTATCTTGTCCTCTGAGACATAAATACACACTGCTCCCCAATGCCTGGACCCGTGGGAGGCACACACACCAGGTCCTGTACCAGAAAAGCCTGTGTGCTTACAAGCATCAGAGCTGGATGCCCAGGCTAGGCACACTGTGCACCCACCTGTGCTCTCCTCCACTGGAGCGGCACCCACAGGATAAAACCTGAACACACTGCCCATACACTTCAATGCTAGAGGCTTGTCTGGAGGACAGCAGAGGCAGGCTGGAGGCCTCTAGAAACATCATGTCTAGTTAGTAGGCTACCAGTTCACACCTGCCAGGACTATGGCTGTCACAGTACACCCTTTTGTACAAATGCTAGATTTGACAGTGCCCACAGAGTGAAGTAGTGCACACCACACACCAAGACACCGAGAGCCTAAATACTCATCTCCACCCCTGCTTCAGTCTCCAGCAGAATGGCACCTAGGCCTGACTGGCAGTCCCCCACAGACCCAGGACCCACCTCTGTACCCAGAAGTGGGCCCCTTCAAGTGCATTACCATGTGCACAGTGGACAGCTTTCTCACTTTCAAAATCACTTGGAATATGATGGGTGAATACAGACCCTTAACAGAGCAGATACACAGTGAGACGCTTACCCAAATTATAAAAGTATCACTCATGAACACACATTTTGGATACTCAAAAGAACAGACACAAACTCCAACTCAAACACATACAAAACATACCTGGCTATAAAGATACACACACACACAAACTCCTGGACACACATTCAGACATTTTATAACACATGTAATATACATACAAGGACACACAGATTGTCACTCACACGCATACTGAATCCTCTTATGTAAACACACAGACTCAAACTTACAAAGCCTAGGTAAGTACCTACTCCAACATTTAGAAACAACGAAAAACACAGGCAAACTCTGGGACACTTGGACTGACTCAGACGCTCGTGAACACACTAGCGAGAAGACACACAAACACACCACAGACAAACATACAATGAATCCCTGCGAAAAAACGGCGTGCCCTCTCCTCCCCCCTGGCCAGCGCCTGGCTGTGTTCCTTGATTATCAAGCCTGCAGACGGTATTACGGTCCTACCTGTCCTGCCGGTCCGAGGAGTCGAATAATTTTTCTCTAAATCCATTTTGATTTTTCAGGACTTGGTGGAATGGACAGGGAAAAAAGTTTCCACTTTTTTTTGTGCTCCTTTTTTTTTTTTTTTTTTTTTTGGTGCCAGGGGCCGCTCGCAGGTCGAAATAATTCAAGCCTTCCGCTCCCCCGCCGAGCTGGGGTAGCTGATCAGTGAGCTGAAACTAAACGTTTTAGGTGGAAAAAAAGCGTCCGAAGGCACCGTGAAATGATTAAGGAACTAAAGAGCTTCTCGCCATGTGAGATCATGTCCTGTTCTCGCCAACATCACAAGATGTCCCCAGACGCGCTGCGCCCCCAGAGCGCTTCCCCGCATTGCCGGCCCTGCGCGGGGAAAGGGTGTCGACACTGCGCAGCCCGGCCTGCTCTGGGGGCCAGATCAGGCTAACTGGGCCGGACCGGAGCAACGCCAGCGGCCCGAAAAGCGGCAGAGCTGCCGCCGCGCCACCCTGGACTTTTATAGGGGCGGGGGGAGGGAAGGAAGGCTTCAAACTGCGCGGAGCGTCAACCCGCGCGCCTACGGGAAGGGGCAGACCGGAGCCGAGCCCGGAGCCAGAGCCCTAGGGCCGCACCATCTACTAGATCCTCACCTTGGGTTTTCGGCCCTACGCCTGAGCGAGAGGCCGAAGACCCCTCAAAGTGCAAACATTGTCGCGTAGGCGGAAGCAGGCCAGGGTTTTGTTTTTTAAGAAAGCAACCATTCTGCCAAGCAGGTGCTTTTAAAGGTGATGCAAAGAGGAGCGGTGTTGCCAGGCACAGAGGGGGCGTTCCAATATCCTCAGATTCACCCCTAGGGCGGCGCCCGCCCCTGGTGCTCCTAGCTACCCCACCCCCTTCCCAGTTTGCAGCTCCGGTACTACTGCCTGGCCCCTGACTCCTAGGCAGCGCCAGATTCCTAAAGCACCCAGGTCCCACTCGGCGTCCTGGTCCCAAAGACCTTCCCCACTCTGCGTCCCATTCTGGCCTGGACATGGAGGTTAAGCTGTGAGACGCTGGAGATAAAATCCGGGCCTTCGCTTTGGAGAGTAACCTGGCACCGCAGAACCGTCTCAGAAGGTCCTGGAGAGAGGCGGGAGCCCGGGACATCTTACCCTGGCCCATAAATGGAATCCCTCTGCCCTCGGGCCCCAAGAAGTTGAGGAGTCCCAAAGGCCTAGCGCTCTATTCCAGAAGGGAAAACAGCCCAAGAGAGACCCAGCAGAGGCGTGGCATGTCCAGCAAGCTCTCTACAGCCCAGGGTGAGGGCTTCCTTCCCCTCCCCAGTCCCGAGTTCAGCTGCTCCACTGGACCACTGGAAGCCCATGGGGCCCAGCTGAGGAGTGATCGCAGGGACAAGATTCTCCAGGGCGGGGGAGCACTCTGCTGGAGGACTCTTGGCCCGCCGGACAATAGCAGTTTCGGAGAGGGAATCATCCCCAGCGAGAGGGTTGTTTGTTTTTTGGAGGGGGTGGTCACGAGGCTGGGCCGCAACCTAGGGGGAAGAGCCAAGAGCTAGAGGGAGGGGGGGGCGGGGAACGGCGGGAACCGGACATCGCGTATCCACTGAGACGATTTCGCCGCAATCGGAAATGTGTCTGTGGATTCCCGGGCTGTCCCCGAACCAAGTGGTCTTAGCAGTCCCCCTGCGCCATCTCCTCCCTGCAACCTGCGGGGCCCGGTCCCTGCCCGGGCGATACGATTTCTGGCCATCTCCGAGAGCTTGACTTTTCCCTCGGCTGCCCAGCCGCGGTCCTGGCTTCCCGCCCTCCCGCCTTGCCCGCGCTGGGAGGCAGCGCTAGGGAGGAGCAGTCTGTCGGCGCCCGG
The DNA here is from genome assembly GCA_028571685.1 of Heterohyrax brucei. Lineage (NCBI taxonomy): Eukaryota > Metazoa > Chordata > Mammalia > Hyracoidea > Procaviidae > Heterohyrax > Heterohyrax brucei. Next base: position 43,519,587 of record CM053150.1, read on the forward strand.
AGATCAAAAGCCCTCCCGGAATTGACATTTCACCCCGGGCTGGGGGCGGGGGGTGTTCGGGGCTTCTTCTATTTAGAGGGTTTGTTTTGTTTTTGTTTGTTTTCTGTGAGCTTTTTTTTTTTCTTTAAGAGCCTTTTGTTCCAGCGTGTTTTGCTTGGTATTTTGTGTGTCTGTCTGTGTAGACGGATGTGATTTTAGCAAACATTGCTCTGTGTGTCTTGGTCTTTGGGTAGGTTTTGTTTTCTGTTTTGTGTGGTTTCTGCACTTTGTCCTCGCAGGTTACCGTTCTCTGTGTCTTTTGGAAGGCTTTTCCTTCTGCACCCGCCGTGTTTTGATTTTGTATTATTAGTGAGCTTGGCTTGTGAGTGTGGCTTCAGGTGAATTTTGTGTTTGTGTTTTGTTTTCTTCGATTTTGATTTTATGAGTTGTGCGTTTGAATGGGGTTATGGTTTTTGTAAAAGTGTGTTGGTTTTAGTTTTGGGGCTTGTGGCATGCTTTGGTGAGTTTTAAATGTATATTTTGACTTTGTGAGACTTTTGAACCAGGGATGGGACATCGACCGCTACTCTCTTCTTGCCTGCACTCAGAAGGTGCTGAGACTCAGGCCAAGCAGCACGAATGGTGGGTTTATTGTACTCCAAAATACCATACCTTCGCAGCGCCGCGGAGCCGCTCGTTGCGCTGTCCGGGTGAACTCGAAACAAAATGTTCATTCCCGAGGGGGCGCCCACTTCAAGTGACAACCCAACTAGTCCTGTGGCACCAGCGCCGGGGGCAGAATTCGCCGAGCCACCCCTTCCCTACCTCCCCACTCCAGCCCCCACTCCGGGATACCCAGGCCCAGTAGCCGTTCTCTTGCCGTCTCTGTCTGCTTCTGGATCGGTCTCGTCTTGCGCCTGGTCAGCGCGCTCAGGCCTCCCCGACTCCCGCAGTGTTGGGTCGGAGGGACTGACTCCTGGCTTCAGAGCAAGTGCCAAAATACTTCGGAGGACACGGAATTGACGTTGCGGCCCTAGAGAGACCGGGCAGAGGACCAGGGACGCGAGGAGTTGAGGCACTGATTCGCATCGGGATCCCAGAAAAACACCCCCATCTTCTTTGCTCGGAGTCCTAAGACCTCAGAACTCCAACTTTGCTCAGCTTTCGGTTTGGAGAGCACATCTGGCTTGTGATAAGACCTACGTGTCCACACCCAAACCCAGTGATACACAGCTAGAGAGCGACAGCGAGAGTGCCAGCGCCTCGGCAGCAGCGGCCTGCTAGGCGGAACTCGCACTGGCGTGCCTCAAGGGGAAGCCAAACTGTAGTGACTTGGAAAGAAAGAAGCATTCTTTCTGTCCATGTTGCCGGGACTTCTCTAACCTCGACACTCTTTGCCTTGTTTAACGCTACACGGGGGAGAAAAGGAGACGCAGTTTATAGAGATCCCCAGCGAGGCAGAGAGACATGCTCAACAGGCGAGGAAATGTGGGTCGAATCTAGAGAGAACAAAATATGGAGAGGGAGAGACAGGGCCATGGGGAAAGGCAGATTGGAGGCCCTGAAAGGGGCTGGTGCGCAGGCTCTTGCTGGCTTCTGCTTGCTCTGGCATTATTTGAGAAGGAGAAAGCAGAAACCAAGGACAGAGTGACAGGAAAAGAAAAGAGACGCAAAAGGGGCCTAGGCACGCTGCGAGCTTCCCTTCAGCTAAGATACTGTAGTAAAAGGTGGGGAGTGGAGGAGGAGAAGACGTCGGGAGGCAAGGGGCCAAGATCCGGGAAGCACCCGGGGGCTACCGAACCTGTGGGCTGGACCGGGAGCTCGGTTCTGGCCCTGCGCTGCATCAGGCCCCCAGCCCGGAATCTAGTAAAAGATGTGCCACTGAGGTCGGCCGCTGGGCCTCCCTCTGTGGAAGGCCTGGAGGCAGCCTCGGGGACCTTCGGATGGGAGCACGCCATGAGGGTGGGTGGGAACCGATGTCTAAGCCGGAGGCCAAGGAGAGACTCCGCCCTAAATTCCAGGGACCATTTCTGGGAGCCGCTGAAGCTAGAGCAGGACTCGTAGGATTCGGGGTCCGCACAGCGCGCACATGGCATTGCATCTTCAACAGGCGGCACCCCTAATGCCTAGACCCTCCCTGCTTCATTTGCTAGGCCGGGACAGTGTCAAGATTGAGGGTGGATGCCGAAGTCCCGGGGAGTAGGTCCTTGGCGTAAAGCTTGGGAGCAGTGCCTGGTGCCCAGGTGGATTCGGGGCGCCTCTACATTTACAAATCCTGGGGCACATAGCGCAAAAGACGCGCAGTGTCGGCTAGACGCCACCGCCACTTTTCAGGTGGCACTCGTGGCGTGAAGGGGCTGAGGATCGGTTTGGGTTAAGGCAACCAGTTTTACTTCTGATGGGGCCCACTGTACCTAAAGAGCTTCAAGCTCCGAGCTCCGGCTGCTTGTTTGCTGGGGCCCGGTGTGCCAGCAACTCTTCACCCTGAAATACTTGGGTAGGGCTGGAAAACACAGTGGGGCTGCGTTCAGGAGACGTGGCGCGCATAATGGTTATTGTTGTTGTTTTCCTTTCCTGTTTTTCTTGCTCTAATCAAAAGTGTTGTTGAGAGAAGTCTCCAAAAGAGCGGACCTAGGTCGTTTGGACAGGTTCGTTCGAACCTAAATCCAGCAATTCAATTCATTTTCAAGACAGGCCTCCAGTGCACAGGTATGCAATGGCAGACGTCAAGTGCACGCCGCACCCATATGCAAGGATACGCGATTTGAAGGCAACTCTTGGAGAATTTTGAGAAAAAATTCACCCTCTTTAAGTCACTTTCAAAATACGTGAATATGAAAACAGGCAGGCAGTTGTGTTTAAAATTTGCCTCTACGTCCCACTTACGAATCCCAAACGGGACTTTGAAAAGATTCGTTGGCACTCTGTTTAACTTTGAAAACAAGTGTAAACCGGTTGACCTTTGAAAATTTAACTGTATCATAATTTGTAAGTAATAAAATCATATTTTACTAAAGAAAATTTACATGGAGGCTGTTTTCTTTCCATCATTATTTATCGGAAAAACTGCTATATCTCCCCACTCCCTTTTCCACTGTTATTTCTCTGTGTAATGTAAGCTTTAAACATTCATACACCAGCCCACTTATTTAATGTGCTTTAAACTAACAGCATCTTAATGTGATGTAATTTGATTCCATTTAAGTATCAGAACATAAAGGAGCTAATATCTTAAGTAGTTTGGAGGGAGGGTGGGTGCACAGGTTAAAGAAGTCTTCCTTCTGGACAGAGATCAGCTTATTAAAGGCAAGTGACTGGCTACTCTGAGTAGCCTTTTAATGTGTTTGCTACTTCTTCCTCCAGTTTTCAATAACAACTTCAGAACAGGGAGAAAGGATCACAGCAGGATCAGGGTGCTACCCTTGGAGCTTACAGCGTGAACGAATGTGCAAATGACTTCAGTCTCAGGCAGGTTGTGGGCTGATTTTTCTTTTTTCTTTTGTGGGGAAGGAGAGAGTCTAAAGGGGAAGAGAAGGTACTGTAGGATGTAAAGTTTGGATTTGAGAATATAACTGAATAAAATTGTGCTCTGAAAGTCTTTTAGATTTGCCGCTGGTTACCCATTTTTAGCCACTTGCCCAGCTATTTGCTGGCAGCTTCTTCCAGGATTCAACACAGAGTGAGACAGAGGGAGGAGCTGAGCTTGGGTCTAAAGGGCCTTTGCCACCCCAAGTGACTGGCCATCACCCCAAGTGTTTTAACTTCTCCTTTACTTTCTACTAGACGTGGAGGACAGAACTTCACACACTGAATGCAAATCTACTTTTCAAAAAAGAATCTACAAAAAGAAAAACCAACTATGTCCTCTAATTTGTTTTCAGTAAGATGGAAACCACTTGGAATATCCCAAATTGATCTGAGGAGCTCATGAACATAGAACAAGGAAGTAGTTTTTCCCCTAAATCATGAAAATGTCTCTAATGAGAACTCATGGAATTGCTTTCTTTTTATAAACCAGTGTCTACCTGTCACATAAAGAACTCCAGCAATTTGAGGTCTGATGATCAAAATATTCACCTTAAATTCAAAATAGTCAGACTGAATTATTCATACTAAAATGCTGGTAACATTTCAAGAAAAGCAGTTTTTAGAACAACTGTTGGCAATTTTCTTGAGATCATTATAAATTCCCCCAGAAAAATAATTAAGGAGTATATACTCCATATAAATACGTAGTGTATGTTCACATGAAGATATATGTTTGTAAGATTCTCTGTAGAAACAGACTGAGAGCTTATATATTGTCTTCTTTAGGTATAAATTCTTACAAACAAGATTTGAGTTGGGAACAGTTTGGAGAATTGAAAGGGGGCAACTTTTTCCTATTTTGGTACATCAGTTGGCGTTACAGTTTCTCATGCAATTTGCACCTAGACCCATGTACTCCATGAAGGGACAAAAGAGAATTAGGCGGGCTAATGTGCCCAAGATGAAAACCTGCTGGTGTCTGCAGGCGGTGCCTCAAAGTACTCCCTTGGACACACGTTACTGGTGGTAGAGTTTGCTGCCTCTAAACCAGGCCTGATCTTTTGTCTTTTGACTTCTGATGCATGAAATTAGGTAGCAAAAGAAAATTCGAAGAAAAGGATACAAAAACATGGAATAACAGCCCTCCCTGACAATAGTCATTGTATCAGATCATAGTGGAGCTGCCTTGTATAGCCCGAAGCACTTGTTTATAGGGCTGCAGGTCTTCCTGTCCACTGGCGTTTCTCTTCTCCTTTGTGGGCTATCTGCATTTGTTGGGGGAGGGATTAAGCACTCTTTAATTAAGCGCAGAGCTGGGTTTTGGCCTGGCTCCTTTCACCAAAGCGTGCACTTGGTTCTTCCATTTCCTCTGAGGCCCTCAGTGGAAGGCCCTGGTGCCTGAGTTGAGCCAGCCGGACAGCTCCTGAGACCCTTAAGCCCTTCTGACCACCCTGGCTGGCACTGTTTCTCCAGCTGGCATGGTGTTGGAGGTTGCTCCTGCTCTTGAAGGACATGTCTCAGTGGACAGCCCTCTGCTCTTTCTCCTAAAAGTAGATCCAGTAGGAGTCCACCATGAGGCACTGGGGTTCCCAGTGCCCCCACTGTCATGAGTGCCAGGCAGCGCAAGGACATTTGCAAAGAAACCCTCCGTGATCCTCTATGCAGCAGTCATTTGAGCCTCATAGCCAGACATAGTACTATCCCAGGAGCCACTGCATGATGTCACTTGACCCCCAGGCCTTGTCCAGAAGGAAGACAGGGTTTTAATTAGACTACCAGGGTGTGAGGGTGACTGTGTAAGCAACGGGTGCTGTGGGAGAACACGAAGGGTGGTCAAGTCATGCTCTGGAAAGGTGGTCAGAGGAGACCTCTTTGGGAGAGTGACCTGAAATGAATGCTGAATGACAATAGAACCCTGCCAGGCATGAGTATTGTCCCCATTTATCAGATGAGGCAACTGGATTTCAAAGTATAAGCAAAATGGTATGAAGAGGGCCAGCAAAGTTTTGCTGGTGGTAGAACTAGAAAACGATTCTGAGGGAAGGCACTCATAGGGATTTGGGGGGTAGGACAAAGGATGGAGGGTAGATAAGATAGAAACACTTTCCATAAAATTGCCAGAGCAGCAGCTGCAGATAGTCTTCCCTTACAAGGCATGTGCAGTCCTTTGGGGCCAAATGGAATAGGAAGGGAAAAGCTCTAGGACCAAAGGACAGAAACATGGGAAAACTGAATTTCTACCAAATTCTCACCTCCTGCTCTGAGAAGTTTGCAAAGTTCCGCAAAGACCTCAGCCTGGACTGTGCCTTACCAAATCCTTCAGGCTGCCAGAGATCCTCCCAGAACCACGGTTCGGTGTCCACCACTCTCAGAGCAGGCCCCACCTTGGGGAGCTGTTCCTCTCTGTGACCCTGTGGACTGGAGACAGAGTCTGTGTGTACAGTTCTCATCCCTCTTTCTAGCCTGTGAGCTTGCCTGGGTAGGGGTCCAGCTCTGGGCTCCCAGCACTTCCAGCAGTATGTCATTTTGTTCCTATACGACAGTGGCTCCGAAACACCACCATGAGAAGAGTTACACGTAGTCTTTGGAGAGCTTGATGGAGTAGTGTGAGACAGAGCTGAGGACTTGAACATTTAATAACTTTCCCAGGCCGGTCCGGTGGAGGGTGTCCCTGGACTATCCTTGGAGCACTGACTGAAAAGCTTTTCCAGAAGGGCTGAGTCACTGTGGTTCACTGACTTCCTCCTGCACCTTCTAGGTCTATACTTACCTGAACACCGAGAGCTGGGAACTTGTCAGCATGGCAGCATCCACATCTCAAAATTACCAACAAACTTTATTAGCAAATCATTCCCAATATGCCTCCGAAGGACCAAAGAGATATTTGACTTTGAAGACGGGTGTGTTTATGCCTCCAATTCTTAATTCAGTTCCATTCAGCAAAGAGAGCCCAGGGCTTAGACCTGGAGGCAGATGAGAATCTCCGGCCCTCAAGTTGCTCACAGCCGGATGTAAGAAACATGTCTATAATACAATATAGAACCTGATCAAGCTTATAATTAAGTATCATCAGGAGAATATAGTTCTCCAGTTAGGGGGAATTGACAAAGGTTTTTTTGAAAGCTGAGCTGGGAAAAAAATGAAAAGAAGGCAGGTACAGGCAGAGATGGTAGAAAATGCTTTGCTTGTTTTGGAATCAGCGAGGCTGAGGACAGAGAGAATTCTCTAGTGATGAAATGGAGACCAGCTAAAAAACTGGAGTCGCAGAGAGGCGATGCTACTTCCCCAAGGACACATATAACAAGAAGAGCACTAGATCTGTCTTGAGCTTTGGCCCACTTACCACCACTCACAGCTGGCATCCATGTTGGTAGAACTGGACTCACCTGGACTTCCTTCTGAGCTTTGCAGGACCCTCCTTCTTCCTCGACTTCTCTGTCCGAGCCCTGTGGCTGAGCAGGGATCACTGTCACCAAGTGCCTTGGGGGCTTCTGTGCCTGCACTATCTTCTTAATCACTCCCTACATGAATGTATAAGGGTACCCTCTGGGTTCCCAGTCCTCTTGTCTGTCACTCCTAAGAGCAGGGATAGTGTTTGATCCATGTTTACACCTCCAGAGCAAGCTTACATATAAAAGATGCTCGTATGAAAGTCTGATGAATGAATAAATGCAGTGAGAGAGAAACCCTCCTTGGAGTGGGCTGCTGCAGCCCGTGAGCAGCTCCTGCCCTATTGTGTTCTAGCAGTGTGACTTCACCTCTCTGCCCTTCAGTTTACTCATCTGTATAACAGGGAGAGTCCACCTCTCAGGATTGTTGTAAGGGCCAAATGATATAAGAGCTGGGCACTTACAGTGTCATTAGGATGGACTTAAATTTCCCACACTGCTTGGCTTGGCTAAATATATTTTTCCTTCAGTAGGGAAACCAATGGCCTGGTGTTTGACAGCAGTCATGAGTGAAGTTTTGCACAAGAAGAGGCAGACAATATCCATGTCTTGAAAAACTGTGTTTCTTTTTAACGTATCCTTTGCCATCATTGCAAGAGAGAAAGCAAAGAACAAAAAATTTCAACTCAAGCACGTCTGAGAGCCATGAGGTTAACAGATGTCATGATATTGCTGCTGAAATTCTGAAAAGCCAATGTTAGACCTAGAATTTCTGGGAGAAACATAACTGAACAGAGCTCAAGGGGGAAGAAAGCCACAGATCGTAGAGAGGAAAGGAAGAGCTAGCATTGCAGTTAGTAGTGCATCAATACAGTGAACTCTGCTGTCTATCTGTCTGTCTGTCAATCCATTCATCTGCCTATCCTTCCTTCCTTCCTTCCTCCTTCCCTCCCTCCCTCTGTTCTTCCTTTCCTCCCTTCCCACCATCTTTACCACGCTCCCTCCTCAACCCTCCTTTCCTTCCTTCCTTTCTTCCTTCCACCCATCCGCCCACCCGCTCATCCACACACCCACCCATTCACCCACCCACCCATCCACCCACCTGTCCATCCACCCGTCCACCTGTCCAGCCATCTGCCCGTCCACCCACCCACCATCCATCCACCCATCCATCCTTCTATATATCCAGCCATCTGTCTATCTGCCTGTCTATCTGTCTCTGTCTCCTTATGTCCCTGCCTGCCTGCCTGTTTATCTTTCCTGAACAATGTGGGAAGAATATCATCCTGTGGAAGCAAGGCTGAGGAGGATGAGTCAAAAGTTACTCATTCTGGCTGATTTTTCACCAACCCCAATCTCCAGGGGAGTTAGAATTCTAGAGGGTGTTCTCTTCTGAGTGAAACTGGAAGAGGCCAAAACTTCTGAAGTGGTATAACCAGTAGTTAATCAATTCATATACTGCTGAATAATGCTAAATCATTGACAGCACAGGAACTTAGGGTAGAGGGCTTCAGTTAATTGTGCAAACTATATCCAGGCAGGCCTCTCTGCAGGGTCCCAGTAAGCGGTCACTAGCCTGTGATGGAAAACCTTCAGGGACGTGGAGCTCAGCAGCCCTGTGCGTTGTAGGATGGATATCAGGAAGTCCTTTCCCACATTCAGCACACATAGGCTTCCACACACAGCCTCTAATCACTGGTGCAAGTTCTGCCCTTTGGGAATCACTGCTCTGAAGTAAGAACAAAGCAGATGGCACAGTGAAAGTTCCAGTGAAAATATCTGTTCAGACAGTGTGAGGAGAGTTCCAACATCTATCTCACCTACGTCTTTGGATTAATAATCCTAGCTGGTGGAGGTGGTCTTGGAATGTCAGGTAGTGGAAGCATATTCAGTAGCAATTACTGAACTGAGAGTCTGGGCTCAGAAAATTTCCATCACCCCAGTGCCATAGTTATGTTCCCATAGGCTGTGAATTCCCACACAAATCTGTCTTTGAAAAGTATTGCTACAGCTACCACTGTGAAATCACAAGCTTGGCCCAACTCTGGGAGACTGTTAAGAATATCCTCTTCACCCTATTTTACAGATGGAGACACTAAGACCCAGAGAAGGAAGCACACTTGGCAAGTTTCCACAGTGAGTTGGTGGGAAAGGCAGGACAAGTGAAACTAGCTGACATTTCTTGAGTGCTCACTGTTTTTTGGGGACTGTGCTTTAGGGTCACGGTCACCTTCCATCCTCAGAACAAACCTGCACAGCAGGTCTTCCTATTAACCAGTTGCCATCAAGTTAATTCCATTTCATGGTGACTCCATGTGTGTTGGAGCAGGACTGTGCTCCACAGGGTTTTCAATGGCTAATTTTTGGAAAGTAGTTCTCCAGACTTTTCTTTCCAGGTACCCCTGGGTGTATTCAAACCTCCAACCTTTCATTTAGCAGCCCAGGTGCTGCCAGTTTTCAGGGACTCTAGACCCAATTAATATCCACATTACACAGATGAAGCCTCAACTCTGAGGCTCAGAGACACTGAGACACGCCCAGGTTTGCTTTTTGTTTCTAGCTGAAATATTGGTGGGGCTAACCCCCCTAGAGATGCCTGGGAGGATGGGCCTGGTGATCTACTTCTGAAAGATCACAGAAAGCTCTAGGGAGCAGTTGTGCTTTGGAAATGTGGGGTCCCCGTGAGTCAGAATCAACTCTTTGGCAACTAACAGCAAAAGTGCTTAAACTATCACCATGCATTCCTTCCCTAAAGCCCAACCCTTTTCTTGCCCCACTCTTCCCTCACCCTACTTAGAGCTTTGTGTGTCTTCCGTTACGTTGTAAAAAGAAGAAAAGCCTCATGGTGGCTCTATGTGTTAGAGCAGCAATGCCGCATTTTTTTTTTTTTTTGGCTGAAATCTTTACAGAAGCAGATCACCAGGCCTTTCTTCTGATGTGCTGCTGGATGGATTCAAACCACCAGCTTTTAGGTTAGTAATAGAGCAGAAACTGTTTGCACCACCCAGAGAATTTCATTATGCTGCACTGGCTCCTCAAAAAATAAAATAAAGTAACAGCTAAGCGGACACTGTTCTGGAGGATTTGCAGAGCCCCTCCATCAGGCGCTCCTTGGAAACTCTATGGGGCAGTTCTACTCTGCTCTATAGGATTGCTACAATTTGGAATCAACTCCACGGCAATGCATTTAGTTGCCGTGTTGGTTGGCCGTGTCTTCCCGTGCATGATCTCAAGGGATCCTGACAACAGACCCAAGAAGCAGTTCGTTTCACAAAGCTGAAGCAGCTGGGGTCCCTGTAGCCTTCCTAGCCCTGCTCCACCGCTGTCTGTCCACCTGTGTGGAGCCCTGACAGGTTGGGAAATGTGTATGGCGGGCTGGGGACTCGTGCTCCCCCGACTGAGAAGACGTGGAACTTCACTGGGGAAACTTTTAATCCCAGTGAAAAAAGGCAAGTGCATTTTCTTTCTTTATATGTTTTAAATAGAATAATGAGATAATCCTAGATTTAAAAAAATCAACTCTGGTGTTTATATTTTAATTTATTCTCAGAAGAGTAGGAGGGTCTGGAGGAAACACAATATGTGGGGCTTGTTTTATGATTTGCTGGTAAGCCATTTAATCCCTTTCTGCAGTGAAAGGATTTACAAAGGATACAACAAAATGTACCTATCTGTTGCTTTCATTATATTTTCCCCCAGATTTTTATTTAGTGCCCAAAGTTGTAACAATAAGGAAAATTAAAAGGAAAGAAAATTATCCATAATCCCACCATCGGAACAAATGAATTGTTCAGTGTTACTCTTCTTACATTCAGGAAAAGATGATTTATTAACATAGTTACAGCTTTGTGTTTAACTTTCTCACTTAAGAGTTTATTGTAGTAATGCCACATAGACTTCATAATTATAATTTAAAACTAATGTTTTAATAATTATTTTAATGCTGCTTAATATAATCTTAAGAGGATATATCGAGTCCCCAGGTGGCACAAACTGTTAAGCACTTGCTTCCTGGCTGAGCCCCAGTGACACAGTGGTTATGTGCTATGGCTGCTAACCAGAAGGTCAGCAGTTCAAATCTTTGAGGTTCTCCTCGGAAATGCTATGAGTCAGTTCTGCCTATGGGGTTGCTATGTGTCAGAATCGACTCGATGGCAGTGGGTTTGGTTTGTTTTTTGTTAGTAGCTGAAATACTGGTGGGGTGAATGCCCCCCAGAGATGCCTGGGAAGATGGGTCTGGTGATATGCTTCTGAAAGGTCACAGAAAACTCTAGGAAGCAGTAGTGCTTTGGAAATGTGGGGTCACCATGAGTCAGATCAACTCTTTGGCAACTAACAACAGTAGAGCACATCAGTGGGTCACATGTTTCTGAAATACTAATGAGCATATATTTTTAAAATGGATTTCAGAGTCAAGAACATTTGGGAAGCACGGAATACCCTACGTTCTTCTGGAGCTCCTGGTCTGGGTACTGCCGTGTTAAATGCAATGGGTTTTTTGGTAAAAGAACTTCTCCAGGTCTTTCATGCCCTGAAAGATGTTTGATTTTATCCTTTATTTATGTTTGCTGTTGTTTTCATTTTGATCAAATATTTCATTTTTGGTAGATTTTATTTTTAAACTGAATGTGCATTCTGCTTCTTGACTAGGTAATACAGTCATATGGCTCAAATTTAAAAGGTACACAGAGGAAGGAGCCTGAGGAAAAGTCTCTCTTCTCCACCCTGGGTTCCCCCTGGTAACCTGGTACTAAACCTTACCAGGACTCTTCCACTGGTAGCCTGTATGCGCACACAGAACAATACATCTTGGTGATTGTTCTACATTGGCACATAAAGAGAAGAGCTTCCTTATTCTTTGTAGCATGCTATTCCAAACAACATGCATTTGAATCTGTTACTCGTATACCGTCTCTACCCTCAAGGAGCACACAGTCTTCTGGGGAAACGAAGTGTGTTCATAATGACTGCTAAAAGAAGACAGAAAATGCTCAAGGAGGAGCAGATAAAGTGTAGCAGTCAAGCAGAAGAAAGAGATGATTCTTGGCTGGGTTTGTCAGATGTGACCAGAAATCTGAGAAGCCAACCTCCTGTAGGTGAGCCTTTGGCTAAGCGGTAGGTGACAAGCAGTTATTCATCATCATGACCTTTGTGTTAAAACAAAGAAGGACAGCATGTGTGAATCTGGCCCACTCTGATATTTAAATGCTGAGCACAAAAGCTTGATTTTTATTAGCTATATTTGTTGCCCGTATATTGGAACTGATCTTAAAGGGGAAGGCAGACATGTATATCAGATACCATTTAGCGTAATGAGTGTATTTTCCTGATCTTTCCAATACCAACCTAACAACTCATCTCCAATGGCATGCATACTAATTGATTTGTTTTCCATATAGTAATAAGATTAACAACATTGCATTTACACGGGGTACTGAGTCATGTTCAAATAAAACAAGTTCTAATGAGAAAAATTGGATGCTGCCCTAAACTGGGTCCCGCTCTGCAATCCCAGGTTTATGTGTGTTTGTCTTTGTTACTCTTTTTTTTTTTTTTTTGTCAGTATCTCACTGTAAACAAGATGATTTCTTTCATGTTGGGTTAGTCTAGGTAAATTTGTTTAATGAACAACAAACTCACTGTAAACATTACTTGAATGTGAGTGCCTTGAAACCTGTGTTTTAAGCCGCTTCAAAATATAAAACGCTGTTACCCACAAAAACAATGCTTCAGAAGAACACTGTTAATACTTCAAGGCTCTTAGGCATGCAGCTGAAGGGTTTGTGATGAAATGTGATGTGACCTTGAGTTTTCCTCTGCCTCCCCTCATCTGGGCCTCAGTTTCTTCCTCTGTCAACTGATGAGGGTCACCTAGGCCTGTTCATGCCCTACCTGCTAATGGTCGGAATCAGCACACATGGCCAAACTTCTCTTCCTCCTAAATCTCAGTCTCTGGGGTTGTGAAGGTGGGGAGGGTATAATTTAGATTTTTAAAAACAATTTCCTCAGGTGCTTTAATGACAGCCAGGTTTGGAAGCCACATGACTAGACAGATTACCACCAAGCTCTTTTCCAGCTTTTACATTCTCTTTCTTTATGATTTCATAACTATAAAAGTCCATTATTTTAAAAACTCACCTTGGAAAATACTGTTGCTGTTCTCTGGGTGTAGATAAAGAACCATCTCAGGTGTCACGAACCTGTGTTCTAGTTGCTATTTCTCCCCTAGCTTTCCACTGGCGTTGGAAATGTCATCTTATTTTGAGCCTCAGTCTCTTTATTCTCGTATAAGGGCATTGGAAAATCCTGGTGGCATAGTGGTTCAGTGCTATGTCTGCTAAACTAAAGGTTGGGAGTTTAAAGATGCCAGGTACTCCTTGGAAAGTCTATGGGGCAGTTCTACTCTGTCCTGCAGAGCCGCTATGAGTCAACATCAACTTGATGGCACTGGGTTTGGGTTTTTTGTTGTTATTGCTGTTTTTTGGACCAAGTACTGTCTGCCAGTGCTGCCTCTCTGAAGTTCTGGAGCCTAATTTCTGACCACTTTGGGAATCACCCATTTGTGCATAAACTGCCCTTTGGTTGACTGTCCAAACCATGCTGTATCTTACCCATTCTTCCTGAGTTTCTCATGGCCCTTCTTTGCGTGGAGAGTCTTGCTCTACCTGGCTGTTTCTCAGAGGATCATAAGGGTAGAAGCCAGGCTGTTTCAATACCCTCATTCCTTCACCCTATTCAGGATTCAACTCAGTTCAACTTTCTCTGCTCCTTCAAGGTAGGATCTATACAAGATACCCAAACTCTGCACTCTCACAGTTAAACCTCAGAAATGTCTGAGGAGTGAATGAATGCGTGAATGAAAGTCATATAAAGTCTCTTCTAGCTCTAATGCTTCTTGGTCCTCAGTGGGGTCCATCTCTAGTGAGGTGTAAAGGAAAGAAGGTCAGGCCTGCACACCGAGTGGGAGGCACTAAAGGGCGTGGTCACTTTGACCAAATACCTGAGCTTATCACTTTTTAAAACTTCATCTATTAGGATCATACTGGATGTGTTCTCTGCGTCTCACTTCCTTTAGCCAACATTACATTCTATTTTTGACCTGAGTAGTGGTTACCAGTTGGCACTTTTAATGGTTCATTATATATGCAAGTGCTTTCTGCATTTTTCAGTAACTATACTATATTTTACTACAGAAGAAGAAAAATTAAGAGTCTGCTTTGGGTTGATGTGTGTCCCTACTAAAAATATGTTAAAGTCCTACCCCCTGGTATCTGTGAATGTGAACCTTATTTGGAAAGAGTATATTTTGCAGATGTAATCAATTAACAAAGTCTTACTAGAGTAACAAACAAAACAAACCCACTGCTGTCAAATCTATTCCGACTCACAGTGACCCTATAAACAGAGTAGAACTGCCCCATAGAGTTTCTAAGGTGAGTCTGGCAGATTTGAACTGCCAGCCTTTTGATTAGCAGCCATAGCACTTAACCACTACACCACCAGGATTTCCTACTGGAGTGAAGTGGGTCCTAATTTTCTTTTTTTATGATCAGTGTCCTTATAAGAAGAAGAGAAGAGACACAGAAGGAGGCAGAGATTGAAGCCCAGGAATGCCTGCAGCTCCCAGAAGCTAGACGAGGGAGGGAAGGATCATCCCCTAGAGATTTCTGAGAGAGGGTGGCTCTGCTGACCCCTTGAATTCAGGATTTGAGCCTCCGCAACTGTGAGCCAACCAATTTCTATTGTTTTAAGCCAAGCAGTTTGTGGTACTTTATTACAGGAGCCCTAGGAAACGAGTATGATGATCAAGACAATTACTGCTCAGCTGTTCCTTCAAGAGACAACCTAGAATGCAAGTTCCTTTTTAATTTTAGAAAAAGTGACTTAAGAATATGCAAGATTTTGTGTAAAAGATAAGTGACCTGGAGGAGAACTTTTACTTGGGGAACTTGCCTCAGAGGTTCCCAATTACCTTCCCTTTCTCACTTAGCAAACATTTGGTCTGCATTGACATTGTCCTCACTTCCTACATCACGTATCACAAGGCTGTGGCTCCTCCAGCAAGTCACCTAGCCTGTCTAAACTTCAGCTTGCTCATCTGTAAAACGATGCCACTGCCTGTAGCCCGGGGGATGGGGGTGTGAGTAAGGTATCTGGGCTGGACTGGCTGGACTTACAGTTGGGTTCACACGACATGGCAAAGTTACAGCACGGCAAATGGGGGCAACAGGTTTTGGGTTGATAAAACTGAGAAAGAGTGGGGAGAAATCGTTTTCCCATTCAGCAATACTTCAGTATTACCTGCCTGGACTGCTTTATGCATTGCTCTGTGGGGAGTTAGGGTTTAATGAAGTAGGATAAACCACACACTTGCACATTAGTTAGCCTCAGCACAGGCAGGATTAACTTTACACTCCATTTGCAAGAGCAAAGCTCCTCTCCTAGAGTTTGTTATAAAGGGATTTAGAATCACAGAATGATAGAGCTGGAAGAGAGCCCCTAAGACATCATCATAATCCTCTCCCGTCATTTTACAGAGGGTCAAACTGAAATCCAGAGAGTGGAAGGGACGTGCCCAAGGTCACCTACTGGATTAACAGCAGAGCTCAGGTTGGAACCCACTTCGTCATGGCTTACGGTTGCCTTGTAACAAGGGCTGGGTCACACATTTCTCTGGACAGCTCTACCCTGTACACTGTTTAGGCATCATGGATTTATGAATAAGCTAGGTGATGCAGAGGAGAGGGAATCAGAGTTGCACAGACTGCATCAGGAATATCGTGAGATTTGGGGTCACATTCTATGTGCTATACACAAACCTCAGGTAGTCCTGCGTAATAATAACAACAGCAACAGCTAACACACATACAACACTCTCACTATGTGGCAGGCTTTGTTCTAAGCCCTTCACATATTTTGATTTATCTGGTCCTCATGGCATTCCTACACGGATCCTAACAGAACGAGTACCATCCTCATTTTACAGAGGAGAAAACTGAAGCAGCGAGGTTAAGTAACATGCTCAAGTTTGTACAGTTTGTAAGTCATCAAGAGATTTGAACCAGGTAGTCTGGCCTCAGAGTCTGGGCTCTCCTAATCTGTCTCCACCTACCTTTCTTTCTACTACACTTTTCTTCTGGATGTTGTCCCTCAATATGCATATACCGTCCCCTTCTCTTCTGCACTGCCCCCAGCTTTGACCGTGCTGGACAGAGAGCTATGGGCCCTCGGACATGCCCTGAGCTTTTGCTCATTCTTTTCCCTTTTCTTTGAAGATCTATCTCATAGCTGTTTCTGTCAAAAACTTTCAAGACTCCTTCTCCATGAAGCATTCACATCTGAATTCATCTCACTCTTTTCTCCTGAGATTTTTATCTTTTTGAGAAAAGAAGTAAATGTTCTCTTTGCTCTTCTAGATCTACTTTTACTCTCCTCCCTTCTGCCAGGAAACCCTTCTCCCTTCTGCTGGGAAACCAAATGTTTGTTAAGAAGTGGGAAAGAGAAGGTAATTGGGAACCTCTGAGGCAAGATCCCCAAGTAAAAATTCTCCTCCAGGTCCCTTATCTTTTACACAAAATCTTGCATATCCTTAAGTCACTTTTACTAATAGTGGTTAAGAGTTTTTCTGCTAACCAAAAGGTCAAGTTTGAATCCACCAAGTGCTCACTGGAAACCCTATGAGACAGTTACACTCTGTCCCATAGGCTCCCTACAAGTTGGAATTGACTTGATGGCAACGGGTTTGGTTTGATTTCCATCCCTCCTCTGCTAGAGGTACTGGCACACTACCACTTGTATGCACTGTATCAACTAGACTGCCTTGCCCTCTGAGTTCTGGTTGGGCTGAGCCAACAGGAAGAACCAGATAGGGAGCAGAGACCAGGAGAAATGAGTAGTCAGAGTATTTTATTCCTTTGGTGCTTTGAACAGGGCATGGTCTGGTGACATGGGCTTAAAATGACAAAAAGTGAAATGTTGCCTAAAGTTATTAAATAGCTTTCCAGTACTTCAGAGTAGGGTACAGAAAGACTCTATTCAACATCACTTTCCCCAGGAGTTCTTCTCTGAACCACGCTCTCTGCGACTCCACTAGATTGGGAGCTCCTCAAGAGTAGAGGCCAGTTCTTATTCATCTTTGTATCCCCACTGCCTAGCACAGAAACTGCCATAAGGAAGACATTGATAAACATTTGTTGAATTAGTGTATAAATTGCTGAATTAAAAAAAGATAATCAATGACTAAATGCACACATACACAAATTTGGAAGTAAAGGGCAAGTTGGAAGCAGTATGGTTCTTATGTGACTCTGAGTTCTTGGCACCTCCCTGGGGTGTGTCACCTATTACGTGCCTACTTCCACCTTGCCTCTGGTCCTTCTTTACACTTTTGCCTCCATGCCAGAAGTACTGTCACCAAAATGGTAAGAGACTGGAAAGTTTATGTTCATCTTTTGACAGAATCAGTAAACTGGATTCTTAAAGTTTTGTCTTCCCTCTTTGAGGCTCCCAGAAGAAAAGAAATCACGAGAACAGATCTTGGCATAGAAAGAAAATGAGACAAAGAATGCAATCACAATACCAGCGAATGGTTTTCAGACTGACATCTGTACATTAAGAATATGTAAAAATACCAATTTCATGCTCTGACAACTTATTCTGCATCGGAGGTGGGGTAGTGCCTTGGGAATGCCAAAGCATTACATAATGTCAGCTATTCATGTGCTCCTTTGATGAGCTATCACTGGGAATGGGAATTCCTTAAGGGAGAGATGTCTTCAGAAAGAGGGAGGAGAGAGGGGAGGCAGGAGGAAAGGAAAGAAGGGGGAAACAGGAGTGAAGGAAGAGAGATGCTGTCAAATCAGAATGAAAGAATGACTGTGAAAAGGAAAATTAACATTTTAAAAAATATTTATTGTTTAGGCTATATGTTTAAACCAAAATCTAAGCCACCACACGTAGGGGCTACTTATCTCTGTTATGATTTTCCACAGTTAGAATGTTGTATCTTTGAATATCTTTACTGAGGCTACAGTTAAATTTAGAAGTGGGTCAGCCAGCCATCCAGCCAAGCGCCGTCGAGTCGGTACCATGTTTAATTTCTTTACTTTCATATATGTAATAGTGTTATTTTTTGACTAAATTTTTATAACATCAGCAGAAATTTAAATGTAAAACTTTGCCCATAATCCTATTGCTGTAATGAACCAAACTTGCTTAATTTTTCTATTCTGTTCTATTTCTTGCACAAGTGCATAATTTCAGACAGTGGTTATTATAAGTAAAAACTTACATGCTTCCTCAAATTTTATCAAGAATTTTTCCATATTGTTTCATGAACCTGACAAGGGCCATTTTCACTACTTAAGAATATTTTGAGACGTACTATAATTCACTCACTCATTCTTATGTTATGAGACTTTTAGGATTCCTCCACACTTTTTCCTTATTATGGATAATGCCATATAAATGCCTTCATATATTCAATGCATTCAATAAACTTAAATAAAAATTATAGCAAGTACTATGTTAGGCGGCAGATATCACCTGGAAGGATTCTCCCTCAGAGCCTAGAGAAGGAAACAGACAAATTAACACACAATTCAGAGCTTTAGTTTTTTGTTATTCAAAGTTTGGCTCCCTAACCAGAAGCATCAGTATTTCCTAAGAACTTGTTAGAAGTGAAAAATGCAGGAGCCTTCTTACTGAATCAGAATCTGAATTTTATCAAGATCTCCAAGTGACTGATGTGTACATCAGAAGTCTGAGAAGCTCAATTTGATAGGTGTCATGGGTTGAATTTTGTCCAACGTGTTTCTCACATCTGTTCAGCCAGTTCTTATCCTCTTCTGTCTTCTTATCTTGCCTCTTAGACAGAAGCTGCTGTGTTAGTCTCCTGTATCTGCTTAAGCCAAGAAGATCACTTTTCACCAGTATCATTTTACTTCTTACAGACCAGTTTA
Organism: Heterohyrax brucei; assembly: GCA_028571685.1. Lineage (NCBI taxonomy): Eukaryota > Metazoa > Chordata > Mammalia > Hyracoidea > Procaviidae > Heterohyrax > Heterohyrax brucei. The sequence goes on from CM053150.1 coordinate 43,538,443, forward strand.
ATCTTTGTCTGAAGAGTTGCCCTCCAGAATAGTTTCACCTGTCAGCTAACAGTCCAGGGACGATGTCTTCCGGGGACCCTCCAGTCTGTCAGACCATCAAATCTGGTTTTTTTACTAGAGTTCAAGTTTTGCATCCCTCATTCCTCCAGCTGCATCAGTGACTGTTTGTTGACTTTCTGTAAGGGCAGTCATCAGTCATAGCTGGGCACTGTCTACTTCTTCTGGTCTCACATTGATATAATCTCTGGTTTATGCATCACCTTTGGTCTCTTGAGCTCATAGTTCCCTTATGTCTTTGATGTTCTTCCTTCTCTTTTGCCTCAAATGGGCTGAGACCAGTTGATGTTCCTTAGATGGCTGCCTGCTAGCTTTTAAGGCCTCAGATACCACTTACCAAAGTGGGATGTGCAACATTTTTTTAATAAACTTTGTTATGCCAGTTAATTTAGATGTCCCCTGAAACCATGGTTCCCAGACCACCCCTGTTCCTGCAACTCTGCCTCTCAACGTGCTGAAGCTGCAAATCTTTACAAAAGCAGACTGCCACATCTTTGTCCCATGGAGCCATGGGTGGGTTTGAACCACTGCCCTTTTAGTTAGCAGCTGAGTGCTTAACCACTGTCCTACCAGGGCTTCTTAGAGGTAAAAACAAAAACTTGTTGCTGTCAAACTGAATCCAACTCATAGCAACCCTATAGAACATAGTAGAACTGCCCCCATGGTTTATAAGGAGCACCTGGTGGATTTGAACTGCTGACCTTTTGGTTAGCTGCAGTAGCTCTTAATTGCTACACCTTCAGTGTTTCCAAAGGCAACCAGAATTTCCAAAACTCAAACCACACCCGCTACTGTGAAGTCGATTCCGACTCACAGCAACCCTAAAGGACAGAGCAGAACTTCCCCATAGGGTTTCCAAGGAGCACCTGGCGGATTTGAACTGCTAGCAGTTTGGTTAGCAGAGATAGCACTTAACCACTATGTCACCAATGTTTTCAGAATGTCCAAAGGCACCTTAAATTCAATGAATCCTAAAGTAATTCCTTTAAAATCTGCTCTTCCTCTGATTTACCTCTGTCTCAGTGAATGATCCCCACAGTCATCTTTTCCTTTTTCCCCACATCCAGCATTCACCACGCAATGTTGGTTTTACCTCTGTCACGTTTCTCAGGTTTATTCCCAGTGTCATTTTACAGGTTCCGTTCTTTCACTTCTCCCCCGGATGACTACAACAGTTGTTTTACTGGTCTCCCCATCTTCGAGCTCACCCTCTTCTTCCCGACTGTTTTCTGATCGCAAGTGATGGTACTCTCTGTAACATGAAAATATGGTCCTATCACACCCCTGCTTCCTCTGCTAAACCTTTAGCAGGATGCTTAGATCTATTCAATCCAAACCTTGGGAGGAAAAAAAATGAACAAAAGCCTTTGGGAAGGGTTTGCTAGGAAGAGAGGGAATTTCTACTGTTCCACTTCCCCTTGTTAGCAAATTATTGGCCAATGAAACATCGTTAGCCCTGTGTTCCAAGCTCTGCAGAAAAAGCAGAGTCTTTAGTATTACAACAATGGCTGCTCCTTAATGAAAGGTCCTTGGTGGACTTTAGAGCAGCACAGCACAGCGCGTTTAGGGGGAGAAGGCTACTGAAATGCGAGGGTCAAAAAATAAAAAATAAAAAAACCTAACATATTGACTCTGTGTGCCCAGATAATGACCGTAAGATTCCACTGTTTTATCTTTCTCTGAGCCCATCTCTCAAGCTTGTGGTTACTCCCATCTATGGATGTGCTGTTAAATGTTTAATAATTGACTCTCCAGGAAAAAAGAAAAGTAAAATCCTAGGTTATAGCAGCTGCTGATTTCAAACGTATAGATATCCTCACAGTGGTTGATCTCATGTTACCAATAGGTAACTGAATGTAGAGCTGAGAAGAGATGCAAAGTAGCATATTATGATACAGTAGCTGTAAATTACCTTAAAACCAAGATAATAACAAAGTAATTAAGAAGTGATGAGTGTTGAATGTTTATTATCCTTTAAAATGTATAAAATTTATTTGATTGTGAGTTTATATAAATTTTAAATGATGACCATGCTTAACAAGTGACTTGTAAACTTCCTGAAAATTCTAAAATCAGCTCTCATGCAACCACAGTCTGAGCCAGCTGCAGCGTGTTATTACTCCGTGCCATCTCATGTTGACTGTGTTACCACTCCTCTGGTTTAAGGGTTCAGTCTTACCATCCTTACATTGGCAACTAGAGAGACTGTATAAGTCACACACTTGAAATCTTCTTGAAATCTCCCATTAGTCCCCAATGCCGTGAGTTTCAAATTCACTAGCTAGCATAAGGAGCTTTGTGACTGGGCCCCTGCCTACCTCTGCAGGTTCCCAGTCTATTCCTTCCTAGATTTTTCCTCTTTCCCTCCACCTTCCAACATCCTGTGCTCCAGGCAGACCAGCTCTCTTCCAGTTGAGCAAAGGTGAGTCCTCTGCTCTGGCAGAGCCTCCTGCCAGGCATGCTCTTCTTCAGCACTTAGTTCTACCACCAAGTACATTTAAACCTCCTTCAAGTTTCAGAAGCACTTCTTATGAACATTTTCCTGATTCCCTAAGTTATATATGAACCCCTCCTCTTATGCTCTGAGGAACTCCATAATACTTCTATTTTAGAGGTATGAGCATCTTGTTGAGCACCTGAGCTGCTGCTATTGAGTTGGCTGTAACTCATGGAGCCCGTATGTGCAGCAGAACGAAATACCGCCTGAGCCCACATCATCTTCATGACTGCCAGCATGTCTGAGTCCGTCGTTGCGGCCACTGTGCCAGTCCATCTCAGTGTCTCCCTCACCCTCATTGTTCCTCTGTTTCACCAAACATAAAGTCTTCCTCCAGCAATTGACCCTTCATAATACATGTCTAAGGCAAAGGAATCAGACAATATTCCGCTGTGATCTCTAAGGTTTCATTGGCTAATTCTTGGAAGGAGATTGTCAGACTTTTCTTCCTAGTTTTTCTTATACTGGAAGTTCCACTGAAACCTGTCCGCTATAGGTGACCCTGATGGTATTTGAAATGTCAGTGGTCTACTTCCAGTATCATAGCAACACACAAGCTACCATCGTATGACAAGCTGACAAATGAATGGTGAGGGAATGCCTTATTTCACATTTATTGCAAGTCTGTTTTTTTTCTATTAGATTCTAAACATCTAGTATGGGACTGAAGCAGAGCAGGAACTCAGGTAGGCACCTGTTAAATTAATGAATGAGTGCCAATGAAGCCCTGGAGCTGAGAGGTCCCAAGAGCCTGGTTACAAAGGCAATGTGGAAGGTGGCAAAGGCCAGGAGGCTGACCAATGCATTCTTGCTCTTGATTAACCAAGAAACCATGTATTCCTACAGAAATAGAGGATCTTAGCATTTGAAAGTAATATAGGTTTTTCAGTGCTCAAGACAAGTCAGTTCATAGATCCGAGTTTAGGGGATCAGGTAGAGGTGGGTGGGTTGGGAACAAAGTGATGATGAAACTTGTTTTAATACTGATATTCCTTCCTCTGTCCTTTCCTCCCTCTGACACTGGCTGGGGAGCTAATGGATGAATATGATGGAGACTCTGAGATGAATAAGGCTAAGTGCCCCTGGAACAGTCACTGTTCCATATAAGCGGGGAAAAGTGTGTATGAGAGCCATAACCACAGGTGGAGTGATGAAGGAGACCATACAGCATGACTCTAAATCTTCCGACTCTGTCCTAAGACCCAGTGACATGTGCCTATCTGAGCCTCCCTGAGAGGACACCCTATAGTATTCCTGGAATCAAGGTCGATGAAAGGATTTAATAGTGTTAGGAGGAGAAACATCTGGCTCCAATTATACAGCTTTAAATGGTGCTGTTAAATTTAACTCTTGAAATTAAGGGTGGTGAATCCTCAAGATGTTTTCAAAATAAACCAAACCATCTGACGGACAATGTGAGTGTCATTGGAAAAGAGCCCAGAGAGACCTTGAGCGGGAGCAGGAGCAGTTGAGGAAATAGTTTAAATAAACCTCAGTGTTACTTGTAAAAAATTTACTAGTACTGGCTGTGTAGATTGAAGAATCTTAGAATTTGAGGGCTCAAAGGAACCTGCCTGTACAATCAGCAAATCTGATTTCCACTTTATAAACAAGGGAATTAAAATGCAGAGAGAGAAAGTGGGTTGGAAGTTCACACAGTGAAATCATGTAACTCCTGGAAATAGAGCTCTGTCTTTTGACATCTTGATCAAGCTTCTTCATTTCCTGCTCAATTATTGCTCTCCAGTTTCTTTGTAGTTAGCATTTTATCTCCCAGGACTGCAATGAATCAGGGCCAGGTAGACGTAAACCCTTCAGAATGATGTGTATGCATGCTGACAGCACATGAGTGGTTAAGGAAGACTCTTCCCTGGGTCACGAGAGGAGGGGTCCATTAAGACCTTATAGTATGTGGATCAAGAGTTGAGATGGGCTCAGTGCCTTGGCAGTCTTAAACCTCAAAGCTCAAGCAGCCAGCATGTTGACAGGTGCTAACTTGGGATATTTGCGGGTATCCTAAGCAGAATCACAAGCAGAGGTGGTAGTAAATTTTCGTTCCCATGTGTCTTAGTTACCTAGTGCTGCTGTAACAGCAATACCACATGTGGATCGCTTTACCAAACAGAAATTTATTTTCTCATAGTTTAGAAGGTTAGAAGTCCAAACTCAGGGTGCCAGCTCCAGGGGAAGGTTTTCTCTCTCTGTCGGCTCTGAAGGAAAGTCCTCATCTCTTCTGAGCTTCTATTCCCAGGTAACCTGCATGTGGCCTGGCATCTCTCTTCTCTCACCTCTGTTTCTCTTGCTTTCTTGTTTAATCCCTTTTATATCTCAAAAGAGACTGACTCAAGATATATCCTACACTACTCCTGTCTCAATGAGACAAAGACAACTTATTCCCAAATGGGATTATAACCACAGGCATAGGCTAGGATTTACAACACAGATTTTTGGGAGATACAATCTGTAACACCATCTGAAGAAGCTGTAGTCCCAAATCTTCACCTCAGCAATTCTGACTGAACCTTGTGGTTTGGACAAGTCATATCTCTCAGGTCTATATACCTATTGTTAAAAACCCATAAGCTCTCTTCTCTGTCTCATCAGACTTCTCCCATCCCTGTACCCGATGTCAGATTTAGATGCATCCAGAAGTGAAGCCAGACAAAATTACAATTTTCCCTTACTTGAGGATTTTTCTGGGCTGCTGCAGGTTGATTTAACTCTAGAGACCTTACAGTGTCCATTTAATAAGTGAATAGGTCCTGAGATGGTGCCAACAGTTTGACTACGAACCACAGGTTGGTGGTTTAAAGTAAATGATTTGAATCCACCCAGTGATGCTACCCTTATATAAGACTGCAATTATTGAAAATCCTGTGGAGCACAGCTCTGCTCTGAAATACATGGGCTCACCATGAGCTGGAATCTAAGCTTTCTGATAACGTGCATTGTGAGACTCCTGAGTGTAGATGTATAGTAATGAGTCAGGCAGGTTTTTTTTAATACGTGTAAAGAAGGATATTTTTAATTTTTAAATTAAAAAATACTTATTTTTTAAAATATCACAGGAACACAAATGTGCAACAAGTTGTAACACTTCAAAAGTGTACTAAGTAAAGACCGAAAGACCCCTTTTATACTACCCTTTCTCACCCCTTCCTCTCACTTCCTGGAAGAAGTTTCCTTCCAGATGTTTTCTGTCAGCATAACCTATGTAAGAATTTATAAATATAATTAAAAAAATAAAATAAAAATGGGCTCACCATATTGAACAGGCATCTCTTGTTTAATGTCACTTATGTGTTCCTGAAAGTTGAATATTCTGCATGAAAATTTGAACCGGGAGCCTCTTCTCGTTATCTCTTCACCACAACAAATTATAATGCTTTATATGATGGGATAGATTGTCTCCAAACATGGCTGCCAACAATTTTTCTCCTTCATGTATGAATGTGCAAGCTGCTCCTTCCGTCAAGAGGCATTGGCCATTTTTGTTTCCCTTGAATAATAGCTGGTTTTGGACTACAGAAGGTAGCAGAAATGACATACTCTGGTTTCAGGCCTAGCCTTTAAGAAGCTTGAGGGTTTTCGCTTTTGCTGTCCTAGAACACCGAGCCATCATGCAGAAAGTCCAACTGCCATGCTAGTGAGAGGAACCTAGACAATCTCCAGCTGATCAAGCTGCTCTAAGTGAGGTGCCAGAAAGGAGAATGCAGTCATCTTAGATGTTTCAGCCCTACCTGAGCAGCACTGAATGCAGACCCAGGTACACTACATAGAGCAGAATTACCAAGCTGAGCCCGGTCTTCCCATAGAATCGTGAGAAGGGATACATTACTGTTATTTTAAGTCATTGAATTTTAGGATGATAAGAATAAAAAAAAAAAACCTAAACCTTTTCCTGCTGTTCTCGTTAACTGAAACAAACGTAAAATCCAAACCAATTTTCTAAAATGGGACCTCTTGTTGTTAGGCGCCATCAAGTCAATTTGACTCGCAGCAACCCCATGTAAGAGCGTAGAGCTGCCCTATAGGGTTTTCTAGGCTATAGTTTTTATGAGAACAGGTATCAGATTGGAGGAAGACTCCTTAACTACTTGCGGTACTCAGAAAAGACAGTATTACTTGCTGAAAGTGAAGGACTTGAAGCACTTACTAATGAAAATCAAAGACTACAACCTTCAGGAAAGAAAACAAAAATCCTCACAACTAGACCAAAAGCAAGATCATGATAAACAAAGAAAGTGTTGATGTGGTCAAGAATCTCATTTTACTGGGATCTGCAAACAATTCCTGTGGATGCAGCAGTCAATAAATCAGATGATGTGTTGTATTTGACAAATATGCTGCAAAAAACCTCTTTAAAGTGTTAAAAAGCAAAAATGTCACTTTGAGGACTACAGTGTGCCTAACTCAAGCCATGATGCTTTTAACTGTCTCATTTATGTGCAAAAGCTAGACAATGAATAAGTAAGAGCAAAGAAGAACTGATGCCTTTAAATTGGGGTGTTGCTAAAGAATATTGAATACACTATGGGCTGCCAAAAGAATGAACAAATTTGTCTTGGAAGAAGTATATCTGGAGTGCTCCTTAGAAGGAAGGATGGCAAGGCTTCCTCTCACACACTTTGGACACGTTATCAAGAAGAACCAGTCCCTAGAGAAGGACACATCATGCTTGGTAAAATAGAGCATCTGCCAAAAAAAGGAAGACCCTCAAAGAGATGGAGTGACACAGTGACTAACAATGTACTCATGCATAGCAATGATTATGAGGTATGGTACAGGACTGGACAATGTTTCACTCTGCTGCACATGGGGTCTCTATGAGTTGGAATGAATTTTAACAACAACAACAACAATCTTTATGAGAGCAAGTTGCAAGGTCTCTCTCCTGTGGAACTACTTGGTGAGTCTGAATGATTGACTTTTCAGTTAGCAGTTGAGGAATTAACTGAAATAGTTATATGTAAACACATTACCATGCTGTTGTTAGGTATTGTTGAGTCGGTTTTGACTCAGTGCTTCAATACTCTGTACTGAAGAGCAAGATGATAAAATTTGGGACAGTTTTTGGAAAACAAGGGAGGAAATCTTGGAAAGGAGAAAGTCACAGGGATGGAGCCCTACATTTTACATAAAAATTCTGCCTAAATACCTGCCTGACCCTTACAATTCAGGCATAAAGCAGACTTTAAGTAGCTCAGTAATGCTGAAAGAATTTAACAGATGTAGCTTCTGCCTACTGCCAGAAAGACAAATTTTGGTGTTTGAGTTCAGTCAAATTAACTGCTTGTAAAAACAAAACAAAAAATCAAAACTCTTTAGAGCAACATAAAAAAGTACAACATGTACAATTTATAATTTCTAAATTTCAGGATATAATCTAAAATGACTACAAATAACAACACCAAAAAAAATGTTCCTTGCATTTAAGAAAAGGAAAATCTATTACTAAAGATCAGTCTTGAGTTGTTCTAAGACTTCCAAAGCATTTATTACAGCTATACCCAAGTACTTAGGGGAAAATATACTCTTAATGAATAAGCAAATACAAAATCTCAGCAGAGAATTAGATACTATTAAAAAAATTTTTTTTGAATAGAATGACCAGAACTGAAAGACCAAACAAAAAAAAAATCACTGGATGGGCTTAACGTCAGATTGGAGATGACAGAAGAAACAGTCAGTGAACTTGAAGAAAGATGAAGAGAAATTATCCACTGAGAAACCAGAAAGAATAAAATATTGAAATAACATCAAAAGAGGTCTAATATATGTATTTGAAATCTCTGGAGGGCAGAATAAGAGGAAAACATTTTTAAAAGACTGAGAATTTCTCAAATTTAATAAAACACATACTTTTATCAATTCAATTAGTTTAGCACATCTCAAGCAGGGTAAATACAATGGGAACAACATCTAAGCACATTGTGATCAAACTACTCAAAAACCAAAGAAATGGAGACTATCTTCAAATCTTTACAGAAAAATGACATGTATACAGAAGAACGATAATACACATGATTTCTCCTCATCAAAAACAAGGAGGGCCACAAGAGATGGAACATTTTTAAAGTACCCCGGGAAACCTGGAAGATGCAGAAGGAAGACAGAAGAAGAATTGGTGAATTTGAATTATGGTGTTGGAGAAGAATATGAAATATACTATGGAATGCCAAAAGAACAAACAAATCTGTCTTGGAAGAAGTACAGACAGAACACTCCTTACAAGCAAGGATGGTGAGATTTTACCTCATGTATGTTTGGACATGTTATCAAGAGGGACTAGTCACTTGAGAAGAACACTATGCTTAGTAAAGTAGCTTGGTGAAAAAACAAAAGACTTTCAGTGAGATGGATCAACACAGTAGCTGCAACCATGCGCTCAGACATAGCAATGACTGTGAGGATAGCACAGGACTGGGCAATACTTTGTTTTATTGTACACAGAAATGATACGAGTCAGAAGAGACTCAGTGGCACTGTGATGGTTAAGACTGTGTGTCAGCTGGTCTAGGATATGATTCTCAAGTGTTTTGGCAGTTGTATAATGTTACGTTAATGTCTATGTTGCGATTTGATATGTGTTCACCCCCATTATGGGATCTGCTCTGAGTAGCCAATCAGTTGAAAGGGAGTTTCTGAGGAGGTGAGGCCTGCATTGAATGTAAGCAGACATTCTGGTAAAGTGTGGGGGCTTTTTGTTCAAGCTGGATCCAGTAGCTGGCTCCTGCTCATCTGACTGCTGGTTCTTGGGACTTGACTTAGCAACTTACCTGCAGGTCTTGCCTGCTGATCTTGGGATTCATCAGTCTTTGCAGACTGTGAGCAAGAGTCCTGCTCTCTGATCTGCCAATCTTGGGTTTGCTAGCCTCCACAGCTATGTGAATCAGGAGAAACCTCTGTCATGACCCATGGACCTGGAAATTTCAGGCTCTACAACCATCTGAGTCATTTCTTTGACATAAGTCTCTTGCTATATATACATCTATATACTTTTCTGGTTTTTCTTCTCTGAATAATATAGCCTAAGACAGGCACCGAACAACAACAAAAGTAGAACCTAAAAAGTTCAATGTGGAATTCTATATCTAACAAAAACACCTTTCAAAAATGAAGGCAGCCAGGTGCAGCACTCCCAATGTAGCTGTGTCAAGGGATGCTGTCTCTTTCCAATCTGACTATTGGGATCCCCAGTAGTAAGGTAAAACATTTGAGGCTCTGAAGCACAGACTATGGATACAATAACCTTCAGTTTAAGAAAAGCCCTTTTGTGGTCTCTAGTAAGGGCACTGCACTTGCCACTGTGATTGGTGTATTTTTTACTACTATAGACTCTCCTTCTGGCAGTTTGCATCAGCATAGAGATGGGGATAGGCTAGGCCATGCCCCATCCTGATCGTTGGCATAGTGGTATCTCTGCTAGAATTCCACTCTTTGCAAGCCTTATCTACTATGCATCTAAAGCCTACAGAGGATACCCTTATGATGACATTCCAGATTTTGATGACTAACATCTCATGCCAGATTGAGCACAGCTTAAGTTACTGGGCAGAAACTATAACTAAGGAATTCTGTAGTCTGCAGATGTTTAACAAAACTACCACCAGATCTTACTGGTCTATCCCAAAGATGGAAACTCTGGTGGCAGGGTAATTAACAGCTACAGCTACTAACCAAAAGGTTGACAATTCAAAACTCCTGGGTGGCTCCTTGGAAACTCTATGGAGCACTTCTAGTCTGTCCTATCGGGTTGCTATAAGTCAGAATTGACTGAACGGCAATGAGTTTTGGTTTGGGGGCTTTTATCTCCAAGATTGTTGTACAAACCTTTGGCACCTAACAACAACAACATCCCAAAGACGTTAACTGAGCTTACAAGTAACTAATTAAAATATGTTTTATTTATCATCTCCTGGCCATGGCAAAAACTGCTGACAAGATATCCACATGAATCTGTTTCACATGGAAGAACAGTGATGTTAACTATAGGGGGAAACAGGCAGTTACTTTATAGTAGAAAGCCTTGTGGCCACCACCTTTTCTGGAATTGACTGTTTCTTTTAACTAGTTTTCACTGCCAGTTCATTCTTGTGGCAAATGGGAAAATGCAGTGCATCTTTTTTTTAGTAATCTATTTTGAAAATTGATATCTAAGTATCTTTTCCACTGCAATTGTCTCTAATTTTGTGTTCCAGGGAACCCTAACCTACTGCTGTTGAATCTATTCCCACTCACAGTGACACCATAGACAGAGTAAAACTGCCCAACAGAGTTTGCAAGAAGTGCCTGGTGGATTTGAATTGCTGACTTTTTGGTTAGCAGCTGTAGTGCTTCGCCACTGCACCACCAGAGTTTCCAACAGACTGGTGAAAAATCAAATTATCAGTATGACCACATCTGTACTATTTTTTACTTGCTCATTGACAGCTGTCAGGAATTTTTACAACCTCAGAGCAGGTTTTCAAAATGTAAACAAGTTTATTTGTTCACCAGTCTTTTGTCACTGTTGATCTGGTTTACTGAGAGGTTGGCCAACACGTAATTGGTCCAAGTCTGTCCTTTGCATATCAAGATAATCTATAGCGTGCCTTTACAGATTGGATTTTTGTCTCTTCCTAGTGAAAAAGGTAAGTAAGAGGTTATTATCTGGAGTTTTATAATTTCTTAATTAGCATCTTGTATCATGTCATTCTGCTGAAAATTGAAAGACAACCTAGATAGATGGTTTCCCACCCTCTACTCTTCTTCCCTGTATGTGGCCTCTAACTGACTTCCAACGAGCCCTGCTTGCTCAGCTTGAGAAACACCAGTTTGCAGCTGCCTGGATTTACTATCTTTCATGTTAGTCACCAGGAGCCACTGACAGCGAATAAGAGAAGGCAACTTCAAGGAGCTCTCAACAGGACACAGAGCACCAGATAACGAGGGTACACACTTTCTCAACCCTTACCCTTTCTTCCCTGTATGCGCCTTCACCACTTTCCAATGGGCCAAGGTCTCTTGGCTGGAGAGACACCAGCGCATTTCTGCCAGGGTCCACCACCCAACACCAGCTGACCCCTTCAAGGTCATTTTTTTGCTTGTTATTTTCTTTTTCGTGGTTTCTTTGGTTTTTTCCTTATCTCTTCCTTTCCTTTTTCCTGCCCAGTTAGCCCTGTGTGACATCCTCTCCCCATTTGGCTAGAGTGTCACTGGGGTATATCCACTCTGGATCTGTACCACCCCTGCCAGCAGGCTTCCTCAGCACTATTTGAATAATTTATTTTGTTATTATTTTTTCCCAGTTTCTTCAGTCCCTTCCTCCTTCCTTCCCTGCCTCCTGCCCCCTCCTCCTCTCTCCTTCCCTCTCGCCCTGTCTCTCTCACTCCCTTTCTCCCTCCTTTCCTTTTCCCACCCACCTAGCCCAACATGATGCCTCCGCCAGCCCCACTTCTCGGTAGGCTGTGCCACACTGCTCTGCCAGAGAGCCACTGGCATCTAGCTTTCTCCGGGTCTATGTGCCCCCTTTGGCAAGCTCCCTTAGTGCCTTTTTCTTCTTCTCTAGTTACTTTTCTCTCTCTTCCTTTCCTTTCTCCAGCACACCTAGCCCCGTGAGCTGCCCCTGCCCCTTCTCAGAGGGCAAAATTGCGGTATTCAGCTGGAGAGCCATTGGCGCATAGCCTCTCTGGGCCCAGGCCACTCCCAACTGCTGGCTATTTGGGCACCAAAGTTTTTCTTTGTTGTGTGTAGTTGTTCCTCTCTCTCTCTCTCTCTCTCTCTCTCTCTCTTTTTTAATCCATTTTTCCCTTCTCTTTCCTTTAACCCCATCTACCTGTCCCTGTGTGGCAGCATGCAGCCTCCTAGGTCTATGCCACCCCCACCATCTTCTTCAGTGCCATACTTTCTGGTTTGTTTGCACCATTCATTTTCTTTCGGGGGGGGGGTCTTTATTTCTGGTTCCTCTCTTGCCTGTCGTTCTTTGTCTTCCTCGTGCCCACCGTGCCCTGTGCACTGCCTCTGCCCCTTCTTGAGGGACTGTGCTGCATGCACTATGTGGCTTGAGGAGTCACTGGCACACTCCTCTTCAGGTCTGTGCCGCCGTCACTGACCAGCTCCTTCAGCCCCGTTTGTTTATTTATTTTTATCTCTCTCTCTCCCTTCCTTTCCTCCACCCATGTAACCCTGTGTGCTATGCCCGCCCCCCACCTTCTTGGTGGGCTGTGGGTATCACTTGGCTGGAGAACCTCTCGCACAGGACCTCCTCGGGTCTGCACCACTCCCACAGGCCAGCTCCCTGAACCCCGTATTTTTTATCTTTCTTTATCTTTTCCTTTGTCCCTTTTCCTTCTCTGTGTCACCTAGGCCCTGTGCTGCCTTTGTCTCTTCCTGATGGGCCATGCTGTGCTGCCTCACGAGGGAGCCAGTGGCTCACCACCATCCTGATTCCACCCTGCCCCCAATGTCCAGCTTTTCCACCACCAGATTTTTTGTTGTTGTTTTTATTTTTTTGTTTGTTTGTTGGCTTATTCTCTCTCTTTCCCCTATTTCCTTTCCTTTCTCCCACTCACCTAGCTCTGGGCACCACCCATGTCTCTTCTTGACAGACTGAACAACACTACTCAGCTAGACAGCCTTGAGGCACTAGCCTCACTGGATCTACCTGCCCCTATCGGTTGAATTCTACCGCACCATCATTTTCCTTACCTTTTTTTCTTTTATTTCTCTCTCTTCTTTCACTCACCCACTTAGCTCCACATATCACATCTGCTCTCTTCACTCCCATCTACGAAGCTCAGTGCTCCCAAGCAGCACCAACACGGCTCCCAGGACACTGTCCTGCACTGCCCCTGACCCTATCCTACTGGGCCCAGTTTATGCTGCAGACTACACGTACCCACTCTTCCACCCCTACTGGACCTGCCCTGCTGCACCACAGCTGAGTGTCTGGCCCTGCCCACCCCGGCAAGGTGGTGAGTAAGTGTCACACCCCCACACAAGTAAGCCACAGAACACACCCAGCCTGCGGCTCAGATGTAACCAAAGGAAACAGAAAAAAGCAGGACAAAACAAATCAATCTACAATGAAGAAAATATTTCCTGAATGTCTAGGAGACAGCAGAGAATATCGAAACATGTAAAAAACAGGACAGGATGGCTGCAGAAAGCAATCAAAATGAAATACCAGATAACCTTCCATCAGGGTTCTCCAAGAAATGAAGGAAAAAACAGACAAAAATAGGAAAAAAATAGACAGTTTCATGGAAGACACAGGCAAAATCAGGGAACACACAGATAAAACAATGAAGAATTAAGGAAAATAATAGAAGAACAAAGTGTTAAAGTAAATAAACAAGTAGAAATCATAACAAAGCAGCAACTTAGAAATTAAAAAAATAAACAACTGGTTTTCAGAAATGGAATACCACTGTAGAAGGTTTCAGGAGTAAATTTGAAGCAATGGAATATGGTATCAACAAAACTGAAGACAATTTTAAATACCATTTTCTTTGAGGAAAAAGCAAGGAAAAGAATGAAAAAAAATCAAGAAAACCTGAGAACAATATGGGATACAGTCAAAAGCAAGAATCTGCCTTTTATCAAATTTCCGGAACAGAGGGAGAAAAGGGAAAACACAGAGATGATCACTGAAGATTTACTGATGGAAAATTTCCCTTATAACATGAAAGATGAATAGCCACACATCAAAGTAGATCAACGAATCCCATACAGGTTAACCCTAAAATAAAATCACCAAGACATACCACATCACATGTACTAAACCCCAAAACAAAGCAAGAATCCTTAGAGCAGGTGGAGGAAAATGCTAAGTCACATACAAAGGAGAAACAGCAAGACTAAACTTGCCTGCAGAAACCACACAGGCAAGAAGGCAATGGCATATATAAAGAAGGCATATATAAAACATTAAAAGAAAAGGACTTCCAGCCAAGAATAATATATCCTGCAAAATGCTTGCTCAAATGTGATGGTGAAATTAGGATATTACCAGATAAACAAATTAAGGGAATATATAAAAACCAAATCAAAATTACAATAATTATTAAGGGGAATCCTTCAGTTAGAAAACTAACAACATCAGACAACAACCTGAAACTAGGATACAAGATAGTATCAGCCAGGTACTGAAGTCTAAAGATTTACAACAGGGAACCAGAGATGCCAATCTGTAAATGACAACAATGTCAGAACAACAGAAGAGGGGATAAATAGTGTACTTATAGGATTTTCAAGCGGAGAGGAACTCAAGGTAATATCAAGTAATAAAAAACTGGCTTAAACTTAGAGAAAGATGGTGTTAATTTCAGGTTAACCACAAGGAAGTCTAACAAACCTACTTATCAAAATGAAGAAATAAAAACATGAAGTCTCAGTAAATCTAAAATCTGTAAAAATGAAAGAAATGAAAAAAAAAATCCATGAAACAAATGAACTCAGCACAGGAGAATAAGAGGAAAAAAAGGTCAGTATCACAAAAAACCACTACAAAATGACCTCAGTAAATTCACACCTATTGATAATTAATCTGAATGTAAATGGCTTAAATGTACCCATAAAGAGACAAAGAGTGGCAAAATGGATTAAAAAAACAGGACCCATCAACATGCCACCTACCAGAGAAACACTTTCAAAACAAACACATAAATATATTAAAAATTAAGGAATAAAAATAACATTTATCAAGCATACAGTGACCAAAAAGAAGGAGTGCAATACTGACTGCAGATAGACCTTAAAATAAAATCCACCATAAACGATAAGTGAAAACATTATGCAATAATTGAAGGGAAATCTACCATGAGGACGTAACCATAATAAATATCTATGCACCCAGTGACAGGGCTCCAAATACATGAAACAAACTCTAATGGCATTGAAAAGAGAAACTGGCAGTTCCATAGTAATAGTAGGATATCAACATACCACTCTTGGTAAAAGACAGAACATCTAGAAAAAAAATCTCAATAAAGATACAGAAGACCTAAAGGTCACAATCAACCAACTGGAACTCATACATGTACATAGAACACTCCACCCAACAGTAACAAAGCAAATACACCTTTTCCAATGCACATGGAGTATTCTGCAGAATAGACTACTTCTTATGCTACAAAGCAATCTTCCACAAAATCCAAAACACTGAGATGATACAAACCATCTTTGCTGATCATAATACAAAAGCAGAAACTAATTACAGCAAGAGCAACAACAACAACAACAAAAAATCAAATACATGGAAACTAAATACACTGCTTAAAAATCACTGGATAATAGAAATCAAAGATGGAATAAAAAATTCTTAGAATCAGAACAGTCAATACCAGTCCAATTCAGTGGTTTAATGCTTAAACAGTCTCCTAGATGTTAGTGTTCTATGTCATTTTTAACGACTTCAAATTGTCCTAGATTCATACTTTATAAATTCCACATTCTAATTGCTAATGGATGCTTGCAGCTGTTTCTTCTTATTCTGAGTTGCAGTGCACCACCAAACAAAGATCCCAAAAGCTTGATTCCATTCATGTCATTAGGGTTGACCCTACTTTGAGAAGCCAGCTCTTCCCCAGTCGTAACTGAGTGCCGTCCAACCTGGGGTGCTCATCTTCTAGCACTACGTCAGACAGTGTTCCATTGCTATTCATAAGGGTTTCTCTGGCCCCCTTTTTTTCCCCCCAGATGTATATTGCCAGGTCCTTCTTCCTTAGTCTTTCTTAGTCTGGATGCCCTGCTGGATCCTGCCCACCGTGGGTGATCCTGCTGGCATTGAAAATATCAGTGCTACAGCTTCCAGCATCATCACAAAATGCAAGTCACCACAGTATGACAAACTGACAAATATCTACTTCACATAATTCTGTCCTGTTCTAATCTGTTCAAGGTTTGCCTAGAGGGTCTTTGAAGACAGGAAACCATAGTCTTTGATAATGCTACCTGAGAACGAATCACAGAGTTAGTTTCTTCTAAGTAGCCAGAAGTTTTCTTTGGATAATATCCAGCCTGGCAGGTATATTTCTTTTCTGTGTCAAGAAATCAAGGCAGACTAGTAAACCTCTCCTGTTGTTCGTGCTCAGCTGCTGTTTGAGCACAGGCACAGATGCCAGTCACAGAGTTATGTTCTGAGAGCAGCAGCACAGCACAGAGAGAAAGAAGTCATTCTCAGAGGAGAGGCACCGAACATTCTGAAGAAAAGGTATTGTTCTGGGATTTTTATGCATCTGTCTCAAAGCAAGTCAAGAAGAGGGGTTACTAGAAACATGGAAATACAGTTACTGAAAACTCTGTACAAGAGGGATAAACTTTGAGACATTGCAGGTAGAAGGACAGGAACTTTGGCAATTAGTGGGTCTGATTCAAGGGATCCACTGCAAAAATGCAGACTGGTGCCAGTCAGCAAAAAAAATCAGATCGAGGATGAACGTAGAGGAAAAGGAGGATATGGACCAAATCAGAATATAGGCAGTCCTTCTAATCCCCACCTTGCTAAGACTTCACCACTTTAGGAAGATAGGCTGCATATTAATGGCTAAAACACAAAACATCAAGTCTATAGTTTGTTGTATGTAATCGTGTTTACATTGACTGTAGCAAACTGCACATGGCTCATTTGATAATGTGATTGTAATTACTCTCAATTTTTTTCTGTTGTTATCCTAAAGTCCTGAGTAAAATAATTCATGCTGGAATTATTATAGAGGCATGCTCGTATCAAAAGCTATAGGCATCATTCTGGGGTTCAGGATAGGCAGCTGAAAAAAGCTGCTTCTTTACAGAATTGTTGTTAGGTGCTGTTGAGTCAGTTGTGACTTACAGGGCTGATAAGTTCACGAACACATCTTAGAAGTGCTACGTACCTCATTGCTGAATATCGCTACATTGCCTTCCAAGTACCCACCTTGGGAAGCTGTGCAACAATGCCAGTGCCTACCCCACCCTTCAAAGCATGTAGAATGTCCATCAGAGCTGTCGTGGTATGAGATCTGACAGTTAAGTTTGTGACTGACCCTAGAAAAACTGCTACAGACATCATTGCTGAATATCACTACGGTTACCTTTGAAGTACTCCCCTTAGGAAGCTATGTGCTGACACTACCACCTAGTTGACCCCTCAAAGTACTTTTTCTAGAGTGAGATCGTGAACTTAATTGTCAGACTTCAAATAGTGACTCTTTGTACAGCTGAACAAAACACTGCCCAGTCCTGCACCATCTGAGTGATGGTTGTTGCGCTGGAGCCCGCAGTTACAGCTACTATGTCAATCTGTCTCATTGAGGATCTTCCTCTTCTTCAGTGATCCTCTACTATACCCAGCATGATGCTCTTCTCCAGGGACTGGTCCCTCCTGATAACATGTCCATATTTGTGAATCAAAATCTCACCATTCTCCCTCCTAGTGAGCATTCTGGGTGTGCTCCTTCCAAGTCAGATTTGTCAGTTCTTTTGGCAAAAAATAGTATATTCAACATTCTTAGAAAACACCATGACTCCAAGGTATCAGTTCTTCTTCCATCTTCCTTATTAATTGCCCAACTTTCGCACGTATATGAGGTGAATAAAAAAAAAAAACAAAACTCTGGTTTGAGTTAGGTGCGCCTTAGTCCTTAAAGTGACACCTTCATTTTTAATACTTTAAAGAGGTCTTTTGCCACAGATTTGCCCAGTGCAATGTTTTATTTGATTTCTTGACTGCTGCTTTACAGAATGGGACTGAACAAGGTCAGTGCATGTTTGTCCTTTCATGGATCAGAGTCTGTGGCTTCAAGGTTCAAGGGTATGTAAAACAGAGACCCGGCTTTTGGAATGCAGCTTCTCAATAAGTTCCTACTTGCATGCTTTCAGATTTCTTGTATGGAACTTGATGGTTCTTAAATAAATTAGAATGTCAATGGTTTTAATACTTGAGTGTTCATTATGTAGTCACTTAGATCTGAGCCTTGAAGAACACACTTCTAAGTAGGAACAGTAAATGAGAATAGAGTCCTTGAAATACTAACTCCATATCCCTGGAATTTTTTGGTAATAAAAATATTATCATTTTTATAGTTTAATTTATAGTGCATTTTTTAATTGCATAACTTCACAGGGAAAAGAAGTCTTTAAGAAAAATTAAAAGCCATCTATATGAATGTCCATTTTTTGAAGAATGATTTCATAGCCTGGTAGGAAATTGCATGCTCTCTCTGTCACCTTGCAATTTAAAGAACTGCAAAATCATGAATAATAAAAAAGGAGGTTAAACTTTTCAACATATCCAGATGGGTACCAATGTCATTGAGAATTCCTGAGAATCACTTTGATTACTGCTTTAGCCTAGAAGTCAGAATTGAAAAGCATTTACTGGTTGCAAAGTATTGCCTTTAAGTGGCAATGGATTCTGTAATCACATTCACTCTTATACTCTTTACTTTTAAAATTGTGCCAACATGAAGTCTGTATTTGTGACAAACAAAAAAGATATTTCTGCTTTAAAGAGTAACACTTGGTTATTTCACTTGCCAGTCTTCTACTTCTGTCTCAATCCTTGTGATTTGGTGGAATGGAAAGAACCACGGACTGTGAACCAGAAGTCAGTTTTAACACTGACTTTTGCTGGGATATTGCAGACATGTTTTCTTTATTTGGGTGCTTAGTTTTTCATTCTGTACAGTGAGAGTACTGAACTAGAGGTCCTTTCCAGCCATGACTAGGATTCTTATCCCACAGAATTAGTGAATGAAGAAACACTACCAGTGAAATTACTGGGCAGTCATAGGAATTCAAGTTACTTCTTTCAGGGTCTGAGATTGGGTATACAAAAAGCATAAAGCTTTCATTTCCAATACGAGGCTGCAGAGAAAACTTTGTGGGTCGAATTGCTTGTCATTTTTCCAGAACAGTCAGTCTCAGTTATACCTCAACATAAAGAAAAAGAATCCTCACAACTGGACCAATGAGCAATATCATGATAAACAGAGAAAAGACTGAAGTCATCAAGGATTTTATTTTGCTTGCATCCACAGTCAGGACCCAAGCAGCTGATAAGAAATCAAAAGGCGCATTGCATTGGGTAAATCTGCTTCAAAAGACCTCTTTAAAGATGCTGCCTTGCAGACTAAGGTGTGACGGTCTCAAGCCATGGTGTTTTCAATCACCTCATGCATGGCAAAGCTGGCTGATGAGTAAAGAAGGCTGAAGAAAAATTCACACTTTTGAAATGTGCTGTTGGTGAAGAATACTTGATAGAGTGTGTACTGCCAAAAGAGTGAACAAATCTGTCTTGGAAGAGCACTGCAGTGCTCTTTAGAAACAAGAACAGTAAGAATATATCTCCCTTACTTTGGACAGTTTGATAGGAGGGCTCAGTCTCTGGAGAAGGACCTATCATAACTTGGTAAAGTAGATGGTGCACAAAAAAGAGGGAGACTCTCAACGAGAGAGATTGCAACAGTGCCTCAACAATGAGCTCAAGTATAACAATGATTGTGAAGCTGGTGCAGGGCTGGACAGTGTTTTGTTCTGTTGTACACGGTGTTGTTGTGAGATGGAACTGACTCAGACAGCAACCTGGTGGCACCTTACAACAATAACAACATCCATCCTAAAGGAATCCTGGTGATGCAAACACACAGCTCCTAAACAAAGAATTGATTGTTCAGATCCATCCAGCAGCTCTGCAGGAGAGAGACCTGGCAATCTTCTCCCACAAAGAGGCAGCTATAACTCTGTCACATAGGGTCACTATGAGTAAAAATTGACAGCATGTGTCTTAGTCATCGGGTGCTGCTGGAACAGAAATACCACAAGTAGATAGCTTTAACAGAGAGAAATTTATTTTCTCACAGCTCCAGGAGAAGTCTTTCTCTGATGGCTCTGGAGGAAGATCCTTTCCACAGGTTATTGTAATAATTTAGTTGATCTTTTAGAGCCACCCTTTGAAATTGTATGTTCAGGTCTTTTATTTTATCATTTCTTCCTTTTGCTTTAGCTACTTGAAATTCAAGAGCAAGTTTCAGAGTCCTTTCTGGCATCCACTTTGGTCTTTTCTTTCTTCCCTGCTTTTTAAGGACCTCTTGCTTTCTTTGTGGGTGATGTCCTTGATGTCATTCTGTAACTCATCTGGTCTTCAGTCAGATGGTCTCCAAATTCAAGAGGGGATATAGCCACAGTTGTACTTCGGCTCTTGTGGACTTGTTCTAATTTTCTTCCATCTCACCTTGTAGTTGTGTTCGAGCAGTTCAGGGTCTGTTCCACAGCTGGTTCCTAGCCTTGTTCTAACTGATGACTTTGAGCTTTTCCACTGTCTCTTTCTACAGATATAGTCATTTTGATTCCTGTGTATTCCATCTAGCAAGGTCCACATATTTAGTCGCTGTTTATGTTGTTGAAAAAAGGATAGAACAGAGAGAATACATATGAAACAGCTAATAAGCACCCATTATATAGTAGGGATTCAGCAAACGAGTAGTAAATAAAAGGCAATTGTTATGAGGTCAAAAGATTGGTTCGTTCTGAGAGAGGAACTCCTAACACACTAGAATAAAAGAAAGTAGTAGCTTTTCTCTTCTTAATGGAAAGTAAAAGGATGAGTAATGTGTGCTGTCTGCCCAGATACTGCTACAGTACACCCCTCGTCTTCCCCGCTTCTTACAGCAGCCTTCTGCTTTGTCCTGGCCACTCCTCTCTCCCCACATCACAATTCATGAACTCATTGTTGATGTCCTGCTGCCACTGTCCTGGGGAGAGGGAGAGACAGTTGCTTCCATGCATCTTCAAAACACTCTCTGTAATAGAAGTTTCAAAATTCTTGTGCCCCTGATTTCAAGAAGTGAGGGAGCTGAGACACACGGGAGCGGAAAAAGAAATGCTACAGGATGTATGCGTATGTGCATGTTGGGCAGGAGCTTTCAAGAGACCTGGTTTATGGACATTGCTCTGCCTCTGCTAATTGACTGCTTTTAAGTCTCTTTTTTCTTAATTTCTGTTTCCCCACCCCTGCATTTGGAGATCTGATTTCATGATTTCTAAAAGTCTTCTAAATAAAGGGTCTTCCAATAAGGATGTCCTGTTTCTGACAGCTCGTGGCAGCAATATTTGTGAAGCCATAGCAGCCATATTTATCACAAGTTTTTGATTAGTCTTGACAAATAGTCATGGAAAGTTACGTGATTCTACAACATGTAGAAATTATTAAAGTTTATTATCAAAATGGGTGATCCATTTGCCAAACATTTCCTGAGTTACATGAAATTTATGATGTGCATAATCTTTCCACCAAGAGAACAACCTGATATTTAATCACAAAAATTTGAGACAGCCAGGTCTGTTGCCAATCAGATAATGCCTGCACGTCAAGGAACTTCAGGTCCCAATGTAAGCATCGCCACCACCGTTTGTCAGAGTGTATGTGAGAATTCGTCCCAATAAATTTTTCACCAAGCACAATTACTGGGCCTTCTGTCAACCACAACTTGGCAGATTTTGCATTTGGATTTGAAGCTTTTACAAAACTGTTTTAACTCAAGAACTGAAGTCCAAAAACCATAGACTGCACCTTAAATTTATTTGCTGACTGGGCTCTGGAGCAACTGGAAGTTGACTCCGCTTTTGCTTGAAAAATCATCTTTGTCTATGAGGTCTATTTTTGGATGCATGATTTTGTTAACAAACAAAACTGTCATATTTGGAGCAATGAGAATCCAATGGAGATTCAAGAACGTCCATTTCATCCCCTAAAGTTGCCTTTTGGTGTGGATTTTGGTCCAGCAGGATCACTGGCCCTTATTTTTTCCAAGATGAATGAGGAGAGTCTGTGACCGTCAGTGGTGAAAGATATTGAACTATGATAACTGATTTTGGCCCCATTTGAAAGATGCTGTAGAGGCTATTTACGCGAAGTTCTTTTCCACACATTATGTCATCAAATATACTTCAAAATAAGAAAACAATTAAAACTGTATCATTTACACAATGTGTGTTATTCCAGTTCAAAGATAGGACACTTATTGGAAGACCCTTTTGTTTTAGTCAGCTAGGGCTGCTCTAACAGAAATACCACAGAGTGGATGGCTTTAATAAAGAAAGATTTATTCTTACACAGTCTGGTAGGTTGCAAGTCCATATTCAGGGTGTCCGCTCCAGGGAAAGACTTTCCCCTTGACGGCTCTGGAGGAAAGTCCGGTATTGCATCAGTCATTGTCCAGGGAGCATCCTCACACAAGAACCTCTGGTCTGAAGGACGTGCTCTGCTCCCGGTGCTGCTTGCTTGATGGTAGCGAGGTTCTCCAATTGTCCTTGGTTCTTTTTCCTTTTATTCCTTGCAAGCTAAAAGCATTAAGGGTGGGGCAAGCCATACTCCAGGGAAACTTCCCCCATAGCAGGAATTCACAGCCCCACCCTAATCCTTTAACATACAGGTTAGCAAAACCACACAATGGAGGACATTTCCAAGATACTGGGAACCATATCCCAGCCACATGGCTGCACACATTTTTGGGGGGACACAATTCAAACCATGACATCCCACCCTTTGACAACCCAAAAATCACATCACAAAACATTTAACACATTCATCTCACCATAGCAAAATTATGTCCATCCATATAACAGAAGTCTTAAATCAGTTCCAAGTCCAAAATACAAAAACTCTTCTACATCTGTGAAACTTAGAAGGCATTAGCAGGCAACAGGCAAGTTAACAGAACACATTACATTAGCCCTCAAAGCTTTGGAAATACTCTTACATTTTCTGAGACATTCTACACAACAGCAATGCTCTCCAGACTCTAGGTATCGGCCACACTCTCTGGTTTCTGAGTGGAGACCTCCAGCCCCGTGCTACAACTCTGCCTTCAAGGCCCACTTGGACAGAAACTCTGTCCCATCGGCTTTAGGAGCACCCTAAGCCCCACTGAGTGGCAATTCCACCCTTACGAACACAGCACGCCATGGTTCCACCCTTTCAAACCCCTGAGGTCATGGTCATACCTCTTGAGACTGAGGCAGCTCAGCTTCTCACGCTATCTGCCTCTTCAGCTTCAGCTTCCTATGGCCGCATGGCCTGGGCCTCAGGCCCACATCTGCCCTGCCGGGCAAGGGTTCCAAAGCTCTGTAGCTCCACTGGTTTAAGTGCCCGGAGGCACCCCACTCTTGCTGGAAAGCGTCCTGCCCAAAGGCACTCAACTCTCTCACTCCGTGGGTCAGCAAGGCCAGCTCACCGATTCAAGTGCCCAGAGGCACCCCGTTCCGCGAGGAAAGCTCTGCGCAGGCACTGACCTCTCTCGCTCCACGGGTCGGCTCCAGCGCTGCCTCTGGTTCTGCTGCTGCCGCTGCCACTGCTGCCGGTCCTCTGTTGTTTCTCACCATCTGTGCCTTCTTCGTTCCTTCTGAATCTTCTATCCATTCGCAGTTTCAAAGTGGCTTCCACATTTTAGGTATTTGCTAGAGCAGCACCCCACTCCCGGTACCAATTGTGTTTTAGTCAGCTAGGGCTGCTCTAACAGAAATACCACAGAGTGGATGGCTTTAATAAAGAAAGATTTATTCTTACACAGTCTGGTAGGTTGCAAGTCCATATTCAGGGTGTCCGCTCCAGGGAAAGACTTTCCCCTTGACGGCTCTGGAGGAAAGTCCGGTATTGCATCAGTCATTGTCCAGGGAGCATCCTCACACAAGAACCTCTGGTCTGAAGGACGTGCTCTGCTCCCGGTGCTGCTTGCTTGATGGTAGCGAGGTTCTCCAATTGTCCTTGGTTCTTTTTCCTTTTATTCCTTGCAAGCTAAAAGCATTAAGGGTGGGGCAAGCCATACTCCAGGGAAACTTCCCCCATAGCAGGAATTCACAGCCCCACCCTAATCCTTTAACATACAGGTTAGCAAAACCACACAATGGAGGACATTTCCAAGATACTGGGAACCATATCCCAGCCACATGGCTGCACACATTTTTGGGGGGACACAATTCAAACCATGACACCTTTATTTATCAAGTAATCACCAGTTAAGTCTGGAAAACTGTTTGTCAGGGATGTATCCTTTCAGCATACCTATTCAATCTGTATGTTGAGCAAATAATCCAAGAAGCTGGACTTTATGAAGACGAAGGAGACATCAGGATTGGAGGAAGAACAACTTGCATCAAGCACATGACACAACCTTGCTTGCTGAAAGTAAAGAGGACTCAAAGCACTTACGGATGAAGATCAAAGACCACGGCCTTTGGTACGAATTACTTCTCAATATTAACAAAAAAAAGAAAAAAAGAAATCTTCATATCAGGACTGAAAAATCAGTATCATCAGAAACACTGAAAAGGCAGAAGTCATCAAGGATTTTATTTTACCTGAATCTACAATCAACACCCAGGGAAGCAGCAGCCAAAAAACTCAAAGATGTGCTTGCATGGGGCATGTTTGCTGCAAAAGATCTCTGTAAAGTGTTGAAAAGCAAAGACATTGTCTTGAAAACTAAGGTGTGCCTGATCCATGCCATGGTGTTTTCAATCACCTCATATGCATGTGAAAGCTGGACAGTGAATAAGGAAGAGGAAAAATTTGACAGATTGACACCTTTGAATTGTGGTGTTGGCAAAGAATGTTGCATCTACTTAAAAAAAAAACAAATCAGACCCATTGCCATTGAGTTGATTCCAATCCATAGTAACCCTAAAGAATAAAGTAGAACTGCCCCATGTGGTTTCCGTGGAGCTGCTGATAGTTTGAAACTGCTAACAAAAGCCCTATCACTTAAGTAAGCAAGGCTCAATTCTGACTCACGGTGACCTATAGGATAGAACAGAACTGCCCATTAGGGTCTCCAAAGAGCAGTTGGATTTGCACTGCTGGCTTTTTTGTTAGAAGCCAAGCTCTTAAGCACAATGCTACCTGAACCCACCACTGAACATACCATGGACTGCCAGGAGATGGAACACACCTGTCTTAAAAGAAGTACAAGAATGCTCCCAGATAAAAAGATGGAGAGGTTAGTCTCACATACTTTGGATATGTTATCAGAAGGAACATGTCCCTGGAGAAGGATAACACATTGGTAAAGTAGAGGGTCAATGAAAATGAGGAAAACCCTCAACGAGATGACTTGATATAGGGTTTGCAACAATGGGCTTAAGCACAACATTGATTCTGAGGATGGCACAGGATCTGGCACTGTTTTGTTCTGTTTTGCATGTGGTTACTGTGAGTTGGAACTGATTCAGTGGCACCTAACCATAACAACACCAGGTAAAGGCATGAGGTATGTCCCTGCTGCTCTTCGTACCCATCTAAACGTCATGGTACATAACACTGCATTCCAGTTAGTCGGAGTCCTAATATGTTGTTGTTGTTGTTGTTAGATGCCATTGAGTCAGTTCTGACTCATAGTGACCCTATGAACAACAGAAAGAAACACTGCCTGGTCTTGCTCCATGTTCACAATCATTTTAATGCTTAAGCCCATTGTTGTGGACACTGTGTCAATCCATGTCATCAAGGGTCTTCCTCCTTTTTTGCTGACCCTCCGACTCGACGGCACTTGGCTTTTGGCTAGCTCCAGTCTACCAAGCATGGTGTCCTTTTCCAGGGACTGATCCTTCCTGACCACATGTCCAAAGTACATAAGACGCAGTCTTGCCATCTTTGTTTCCAAGGAACACTCTGTACTTTTTCCCGAACTGATCTCTTAGTTCTTTTGGCAGTCTATGGTACATTCAGCATTCACACACATACAGCTGGTGGCTCTACGTCTGCTGCTTCGTTTCCTAGTTTACAGTGAGTTGGAGCTCCTTCATTTCTTTAATACCTTTATTGAGTACCTGCGGCATGCTAGGCACTGTGTTAGCTGGTGAAGACACACAGATAAAATATCAAAGTTTTTGCCTTCAGGAAGTTCACAGTCCAGTAGGGAGACAACTATAAGAGAAATAAAATTGCCTTGATACGGGTTTGCCCCACTTATGTGTAAGGGAGAGAGGCAGAGTAATGCCCAGTCTGTCTGGCTGAGTTGGAAGGATTCCATGAAGACCCAGGACTTGAGCTGCATATGGTGAGAAGCGTTATGCTAAGACAGGAAGAATCTTTGCAAAGGCAAAGAATACTTTGTTCCGGCAATTGCTAGGATTCTGCACAGCAGTGTACAGGAAGGCAACTATGAGCTCATGAAGTATCCTTTATGGCACCCAAAAGACTCTAGGTTTTAAGACATGACTTTAAGAGGTTACCGAAGTATTCTGAATACAGGAATGTAGTAGTATCTTTGCTGAACACCTGCGTAAGAGTGAGAGGATGGAGCACAAACTGATGTACAGTAATAAGGATCATTTCCTAAGTTTCCAGCTGTGGACAAGTTACTTCTCCCAGTTGTTTCCCTAAATAAAAATCAACTTCAGAATTTTGTTGAAATTAAGAGCAAAGGAAACAGTATCATGCTTTTCTCTTTTAGGGGCTAACAAATTGACAAAGTGCATCCTTATTTGTCAAGGTGTGTAGCTGGATTTATTACAACTAAATATGGACATAAAGTATGGAAAGGGGAATTGTATAAAAGAGCTGTATTCAGGTTTGGGCAGCTCTTTTTGGTTCACAAAAGGTTAAATCTGTTGCCAGGTCTCCAAGAGCCGGAAGCGCCCCACGCTGAACGAAGGTCAATTTCAATTCTCAGGCTGGAAGAGAACTAGGTAAGGTCACTCGGCCAACTCTCTGAGAGCAGCTTCTCTCGGCTGAGTCCTCGGTTCGTCTGCCAAGCCGTCTGGCGCTCGGATCTTCACCGACTACTTGTGCCTCTGCTCAGCTCCTTCGCCACGTGGCACTGGATAAGTGTCCCCGGTGGATTAGGTAGAAGGAGGCGGAACCCTTTCTAAGGCCTGCCCTAGAGCATCATGGGAGCTGTAGTTTTTCTGGGGGACGTAGAGGGTCTCGAGCTCTTTGCTTTTGCTCAGTAAGTAGCACCTCCTTTGTGCAAGACATTAAAATAAAGCATCCTCCATTAAGGAGTAGTCGAAGTACTCCTGAAAGAAGCCGTGAAGGGTAAAAAGCAATGCAAGACTGGTAATTCAAAAGAATTTCGACGGGGAAGAGAGAGGGTTAACATTTGATACGCCTGCACAAGGAGGGCCTGGGGGTGGGCGGGGACGGAAGACGACTCCAAGAGCAGTGTTTTCCCCGGAAGTGCCTTCCCTCCTCCCGGCTTCTCACGCTCAAGTCTTCCTTACCTCATTTGTACTCGCCCCTCCCCGTCCCTCTACGCGTTTTGGTTCCTGGTTGGTGCTTCCTGGTCGCAGCCGCGGCAGTGAGTATGTGTGTGACCGACCCAGTGCCGCCCGCGGCCGGGTACCCTCGCCTTCCCTGATCCTCGCCTGCTGGGCTGTGGAACTAGCGCGTGTCTCTTCGCAGACCTCCGCGTCCCCACTGTGTCTCCACTCATGGTGGTGTGGGTCGCGACTCGTGGCCCTTCAGCTGAGTTCCTTTCCTCGCGGCTGGGCAGTCCGTTCTAGGTGTTCTCTGCTTCTTGCTGAGCCAAGGCCTGAGGCCGTGGTTCAGGAAGGGCTGAGCGCCTGCAGCCTCGGTGGAGGTGGTGTTTCTGTCCATTTTACCCCTCGCTGATTTTCCTGGCTCTCAGGGAGCCTAGACAGTCAGTTAAAAGTCGAGGACCGGCTGCGCCAAGGGCAGCCTTGCCTGCGAGGACCGAACAGTGCTGGG
Source organism: Heterohyrax brucei (assembly GCA_028571685.1). Classification (NCBI taxonomy): domain Eukaryota; kingdom Metazoa; phylum Chordata; class Mammalia; order Hyracoidea; family Procaviidae; genus Heterohyrax; species Heterohyrax brucei. Next base: position 43,566,663 of record CM053150.1, read on the forward strand.
CCATCTCCAGCCGCTGCTGTCAGAAGCAGCAGTTGCAGCAGTGGGACCGAAAAGAAAAAAAAAAAAAAAAAGAAAGAAATTCGAGACATGTGCCCCTTTTCCCATGTAAAACAAGGAGACGTGGACCACTTTCGCTAGGATTCTCCTTTTTCTGTCAGGTCCTGTGAGCCCACAGTTGCTTTCAACTTGAAGGAATCGTTCCCGGTGCATTGGAAAACTGGATGGAGTCAGCAGGCCAGGGGTCCCGCTGTAGCTCGCAGGCGACGCTAGAAATCTTTTCTCTAGGCTGAATTTACCTTGACTTCAGGTTGCAGGATTGAATTAAGACATCTTTTAGGGATTTTTTAGTTCAGTACGTCTCTCAGAGCCCATTTCCCCACAGGTAAAACCAGAGGATTCAATATGATGACTTGTAGGTGTTTTGAATTCTTAAGTCTGTCACTTCCAAGAAATTTGAAGTGATCTGTGTAAGACAGCATTGTGCTTTTGGGACAGTTTAGTATTGCCTTTTTTGGAGAATCTAAAGGTGGGGAATGAAGCGAGGAAGAAATAGTGATTGCAAAACAACTAGGCTAAATCTATTTGTCAGAAGGGAAAGGTGATGCTTCCAGACACAGTTTGCACAAACAGGCCTTTCTGTAGTCCAGGACCACTTGGAACATAGCTGAATGAATTTAGCCATTTTTTTTTCCCACCTAGATGTTGTGTTTTTTGTGACCATTGCTTCACGCGCTGAGATTCTCTATCCCATCTAGATAGGAGTCTAAGTGGCAGTTGCTCTTCTTCAGATGGTCAGAAATTAAGTGCTACAATTAACTTATTTGTGTTTCAAATCTGTCGCTGTCAGGGCAGCTCGCTAAGAGTTAACTCAAATTTTAAGTTGAAAGTAAACTGTGTCTGTTGATCATTTTCCAGTGAAAATTATAGATTTAAAAATCAAGTTGTGGATTTTGTTTAAATCAGCCTGAGATTGGATATCTAGATCATCAAAGAGGAATATCTAGACTAGTGATTTTGTTTAATTGCTTGGTAAGAAGATAAGTAAAATGTCTGGAATGACCAGTAGGCAATGGCTGTGGCTGTAAGGATTTTATAAGTAAATTCTGGACGCTTAAGTAAACCCTATGTAGTTCAGAAAAATTCAGTGAATGCATATTGCTCCCTTTTTTTGAATGATATGAGCTACTGCATTTTTTCTCTATATTGGTTCTGTGTATTCTCATTCTTTAGGTAAGTCTCATTGCCAAACTAATATTTTAGGTTCTTTTATAAGAACTGTCTTTATTGGCCATGGGATTGCAGTAGTTTTTTGACTGCTAACTTAGGAGACTCTTGGATAGTAAATTGATAGATTTAAGATTGTGCTTTTGTGTTCAAATAAAATACCTCTTGGGTTTTATATTCCACTGGAATGTTTAAGGGAGTATCTGTGAGGTAAATTTAGATGATAGAACCAAATGCAGATAAAGCATTGAGGAAAGTGTTTCTAAAAAAAATCTAAAGTATATTTATTTGCATGTTTTACTTTTATTTGAAAATTGTGGCACTTGACTGAGAGTCAGGAAAGTAAGAGTCAGTCCTACCTGTGTTCTTAGCCAGTTGTATAACCTTGAGTAGACCTCCTAGTCTGTCTGGACCTGAATTTCCTTATCTGCAAATTGAGGTGGTTGTATGGGAATCTGTCCAAATCAAAAATTCTGCGACTGTCATAGGACCCTTCTGTTATCTAATTAAGTATGACTGGGATTGTGTACAGTGATCAAGAGATTAAGAAAGCGTTCTGAGTAGATATATTTCATAGTGTTCCTCTGAGTATGCACTTTCTTTAAAAGTAAATAAAATGCATTTGAATGTAATTAAAGTAGCAACATAAACCAAAACAGCCTCAGGCAAGCCTTAACCCTGGCATACACAAGCTACATCAATACAGGAAGTTATGGTGAGCACAATTTTCAAGTGCAGAAAGTACAAAATCCTCTTAAAGGCCATAGGGGCTAAATTGTAAAATTCATTTTTCTACATTTCAGGGAACGAGATAAACCCTTAGACCCAAAGAAGTCAGTTTTTATTATGTTTCTGGAGTTTATTTTTGGCATATATTCACAGGTGTGCCTGTGGCTCTATTCTTAATCCCTTTCCTTTGGGATGGCTCCAAGAGGAGTACAAATTTATAACTCTGTAATTTAGCTCTTTATTTTTTCCTGTGCTGCACTGGAATTATGTTTTATCTTAAGTCCACACTGGATCCTCAGGATGGATCCAGTGAGGATTTTGAAGGAAACATAATTCCTTTGACTCCTTTTAGAATTAATTTACCTATTAAATAAAAAGGAAAGGATTCGTCTTTTATTTGAATTCCTCTGAGGCTAACATTTCAATATAAACTGATAAGTACTGTGAGCATTATTATTCAGACAGCCACATCCAACTTTTATGACAATAACCGTGTAGCAACCTGAGAACATAGTATAATAAGGGAAGAGGCATATTGTATCTTTTAGGAGAAAAAAGGCATTAGAAGTTGATTTCTTTATTTTTGGAAAAGAAAACAAAAACTCCAGCATGAATGTAGTGTATTTTTGGCTCTTGTTGATTTGATTTTTGGAGTCAGGGGGGTCATATCACTAAAATTGCTATCAGAACACCCTCATATTTTGAGCAGAGAATTTGAGAACTATTCTTTTTTAATTGTAAGTCCTGATGGCATAGTGATTTAAGTGCTGCATCTCCTAAACAAAAGGTCAGCAGTTCAAACACACCAAATGCTCCTTGGAAGCTCCATGAGGCAGTTCTACGCTGTCCTGTAGGGTTGCTATGAGTCAGAATTGAGTCAGTGGCAGTGAGTTTTTTTTTTTTGGTTTGTTTTTTGTATATCAGGAAACTTGGTGGCATAGTGGTTAAGTGCTGCACCTGCAAACCAAAGGTTCGCAGTTCGAATCTGCCAGGTACACCTTGGAAACTTTATGGAACAGTTCTGCTCTGTCCTGTAGGGTCACTATGAGTTGGAATCAACTGAATGGCACTGGGTTTGGGGTTCTGGGTATAGCTGGAGGAGCTCTGGTTGCACAGTGGTCAAGAACTTGGCAGCTAACCAAAAGGTCAGCAGTTCAAGTCCACCAGCTGCTCTTTGGAAACCCTGTGAGGCAGTTCTGCTCTGTCTGGCAGGGATGCTATGAGTCAGAATTGATGGCAATGGCTTTGGTTTGATACAACCAAAAGTAAAATGGAAAGAATAAATTGGTGTTGTTACTGTTCTCTGGGCTATCCCTGATTTTTGAACAAATAGGAGTTATTTTTCCAGAGCTCTTGTTTTGATCAGTATTCCATTAGTACTTGTTTGAAACATGTACTTTGTAGATTTTTGGTTGATGATACGAGAATTTAAGACTCAAGTAGTTGAACTATGAAATTCATCCTGTCATACTTTCTGTATTTTATACGCATACTAGATTTATTAGGGCTGAAGAACAAATGCCTGATGACATTATTTATTCATTTGTTAAGTCTGCAAACATTTTTAGAGGTCTACATCAATGCCATGAAACCCTGGTAACATAGTGGGTTAAGTGCTACCTCTGCTCACCAAAAAGTCAGCAGTTCAAATCCTCCAGGCACTCCTTGGAAACTCTATAGGGCAGTTCTACTCTGACCTCTGGGGTTGCTATGAGTTGGACCCAGCTCATTGGCAGTGATTTTGGTTTTTTGGTTTTTACCTCAGTGCGGTACTGTGCGTGGTTTGGGAGGAATCTGTCTTTTACATAAGTGTTAGTAGTTCCTGCCGTTCAGGGGTTTGTGATCTGGTTTTGGGAGATTTGCATTGAATAATTAGAAATAGAATGAATGTTTTGAAATGTAAAGTGTATTAAAGCCTATACCAAACCCACTGCAGTGGAGTTGATTCTGACTCATTGCAACCCTATAGAACAGAGTAGAACTGCTCCATAGAGTTCCTAAGGAGCACCTGGCAGATTGGAGCTGCCAACCTTCTGGATAGCAGATGTAACACTTAAACCACTATGCCACCAGGGTTTCCATGAAAGCCTGTAAGAGGGCGCGTAATTTAGTCTGGTGGGTCAAGAAAAGCTTCCCTGAGGGCCCCAGCCCAGTGTCATAGAGCCATTTCCAACTCATAGTGAGGTTTATAATTAACCTGAGTTGAAGAATGAGCCTGGAATTGAATTTACTCACAGTAGGAAAGTATTTCTCCTTATGCTTTTATTCTCAGAAACTGTAAAGTTTTGCCTCAAATTTAGGTACTTAATAAGTGTATTTCATGCATGTCTTTATAGCTAGCACTTATCTTAGCCAGGTTTACCAAATATTCTTACAGATTCTTTTGGTTAAGAATCAAGGACTACAAGATTATCTTTTAGTTTTTAAAAATCTATACCAAAACAACAAATTAGACAATTTTTCCTGTTGTAGATTTTACTTATAGCTGAAATAATATTCCTGTATGAGAATGTATATGAGAAAGGATGAAGGATAGGTAGAATAGTGAGAGTGACTTAAAATTTCAAGTCATTAAGAAAAAGGATGGCCTTACACAAAAGTTGTCTGTAAAGGGTAACATTGTTATGTAGTAAGTAGACGTCATCTGAGCTTTTTAAATACATTTGCGTGATTTTATCTTTTACAGCATCAAGATTACTGACTTTCCATGATGTTTGGTGGTTATGAGAGTATAGAAGCATATGAAGATGACCTTTATCGTGAAGAATCATCTAGTGAAAGTGTCGATAGTGAAGTGGAATTTCAACTCTACAGCCAAGTTCATTATGCCCAAGATCTTGGTAATGCTGGGGAGGGAGAACACGAAGAAAAGGACTCTCGAAATTCTGAATCACCAAGTAGTAAAGCAAATCAGAAGAACCTAATTGTCCTTTCAGATAGTGAGGTCATCCAGCTTTCTGATGGGTCAGAGATCATCTCTTTGTCTGATGAAGATAGTATTTACAGATGCAAAAGAAAGAATACTAGAGTTCAACCACAAGCAAAGACCCAGTGTCCTCCTGCCTTTATTCATTCTAATGAGTTGACTGATAAGAAATGTAAGAGGGATGTTGAGAAGCCCAAACCTGAAGAGAGGTCAGATATGATCCGAGAGGTCATGATCATAGAAGTCAGTTCAAGTGAAGAGGAAGACAGCACCATTTCAGAAAGCGATAATTTGGAAAGCTGGATGCTACTGGGATCTGACGTAGATGACGATAAAGATGATGATATCCTTCTCAACCTTGTGGGATGTGAAAATTCTGTTAACGAAGGTTAGTATTATGTTGGCCATTTTGAAAAGTAGTGTCACCTTTAATAAGGAAGACTGCTTTTTCTAGAAAAAAGACCAGTAGGGTCTGCTCCATGTAATTCCTCACCTTTTAGACTAGAGATGGTCTGTCTGAACATCAGAAAGAGTATGTCAGAATCCTAAAGACTTTCTGCTTCTTCTGTGAGCAAATTCATAGCTGTTTCCTGTTTGGTTAGAACCAGTTCTGGACCTGAAATCTTAATTCTCCTCTCTGTCTGCTTAGTACCACAGGTAAGTACTCCATTCACCTCTGACACTGGCCTGTGTTCTCATTCTGCTAACTCTACTGGGACTACCTCTTTCTAAATGATTTGCTTACTTTGGAGCTAGCCACATAGCAAGCATGGAGAATGCCTTGTACACAGAGGATATAGAATTAGGATTTTAGAAACTTCATAGTAAGGCAGAAAGCTCTGAGGTACTTTAAGTTTACAGTAGACTGTATGGGATGGAACTTGGCTTGGCTGGTAGGGGAGAATGCGAATTCTCAGAACCATGTCAGCCAGAGTGAACCTTGATAGTAGTTCTGTCTCCTAGTCTTGGTGGTTGTTGCTTTAAGAAAACCCTGCCTTTAATTTTCCTCCTGATATACCTAATGCCCAGACACTTGGAATAGTTTCCTAAATGTTCTTTCTTCCGTATTATCTACTCTGCACATTGTTGTTAAACTAAGAGTCTTGAAAGTCTTTTAATTATGGTACTTTATGGCTGTTCCAAAACCTTAGATGGCATCCTGCTGTTCTAAAGGAAACTGTGACATTAATGTAGACTATACTTCAGAGTCCCAGGGATTGGCAAACTTGTTTTAAGAAGCTAGATAGTAAATATTTTAGGCTTACAGATTATGGGATCTCTAACTACTTAGCTCGGCCACTGTAGTGCAAAAGCAGTCATAGATAATGCCTGAAGAAATGGGGGTGGCTTTTCCAATAAAACCTTACCGACAAATGTAGGTGGCTGGCCCAGGCTGAGAATTTGAAAGCAAAAGGAAGAAGAAGAATAGTAGCTAGAACACAGAGCAGAATCAAGTAAAGTTTTGTGAGAATGAGGAGGTCTGAGAATATTTTTGGGTAGAAGAGGAGAAATTTTTGATAAAGGAGAGATTAAACTTCTTTGATAGGTAGGGGAAGCCAGGTAAGAGAGGGGGTCAGATGTATAGACTGATGAATTAACCTTAAAAAGGAGTAGACTCATCAGCAAACATTTGTAGAGGTAGGAAAAAAAGAATTCACGTAGATTGAGGTGAAGAGGATGGAGGAACTTAGGAAGATGCGTTTGATTTCCTGGCGTGTTGAAAGCAGTAGTAGCATTGGAAATAAGCAGTAAACTGGAAGCTTGGAGTGTGGATAGAATGTTCAATTGCTGTGGGGAATACACTTCCCAGTATTTTGAAGATGACCACCTTTTTATCTTGAAAACAATTTTGTGGACCCCCATATGACTGTAGTTACATTTTTAGTACAGGTACTCTCCAACATGGGTTGTATTTGAGTTACAATGAGCTGCATTTATGACTGTTCAACTCCCTTTTATTGTGTACATCTTATTGTTAGTAATATATATTACACAGAGCTTCAGACTGGTTCAAAACAGTTCAGTAATGGCTGACATAAACAAGGGAAGCCTAAGTGTTGCATAGCAACTAAAGCTATTATGTTTGAGAGTTTTGTCTCTGGTTGTAAACAGAACTGCCAGGTTCAAAGATGGCACTTGAGAGGCCACTTTGAATGTGTGTCACTCTCCACAGTCCTGCTAATAACATCAGACTCCTGAAAGTTTCCTGACTTGGAAGGTTGGATTATTGGCAGGACTACAGAGAGCGACATACAAAGTGGCATGTTTGGCCACCATCCTTGACTAGGGCAGTGCTGTTTCATTCTCGGGACAAGATCTCATGGACAGTAGATTTGGTTGATATGCAGTGCATGTGATGTCCCTGTTTCTATGGGCTGTGGCTGAACTCGTTCAACCTGGTTCAAAGCCCTGGTAATATGTATATAGTGTTTTGGTATGTGATTTGCTGATATCATTCTCATGCCAACCCCCAAAGACAACTAAATATTGGGTTTATAAAGATACTGATAATAACGGGTGATAATGAAAACTAAGAAAAGTGAGATATTTGACTTACATTGCAGCTGACGTAATGACAGAGTCATTGGAATGGAACATTGTCTTATATCACTATACCTGTATTTATTAACTGAGAAAATGCATTATTAGTAATAACTATTATTCAGTACTCTTTCAGTGATTTTAATGTTTTATTAACCACATTGTATACATATTTGAAAAATACTAATACAATTTATATATGAGACACAGACTTTATATAATGCATACCTTCTGGGGACCTATTGTAGACTAATTCTGCAGCTCCCCAGAAATCTGTAGCTCTTAAGGTGGAATTCATTGTGCTAATGAATTAACACTAAGAGAATAAAAAGACTGCTCAAAAGTACTGTTCCATCAAAATTAAGAGGTGAACATCTATAACAGACTTGTTCTAAAGGGCTCCATAACTCTTTTCAGTAGCCAGGAGCAAGAGAAAAGAAACCAGATGATCCAGAGATAGGCTTAGCATTATAGAAGGTAGACTAGGCGCTGGTGTCAGTGCATAGCTTCCCAAGGGGAGTACTTTAAAGGTGACTATAGTGATTTTCAGCAATGAGGTATGTAGCACTTTTTCTAGAATGAGTTTGCGAACTTAATTGGCAAATTAAGACACCCCATGTGACAATGTAGAATTGCCCCAAAAGGTATTCCAGGTTGTAATCTTTCTCCTGCAGAGCCGTTGGATGAGTTTGAATTGCCAACCTTTGGTTAGCAGCCAAGTGCTTAAGTGTGGTGGCACCAGTGCTTCCTGGTTGAGAGGTAAAGGCAAGAACTGATGATGAGTTCAGGATTGTAAATTACCAAGAAAACTTGGTAAATTGAGAAGCAAATTTGCTATCTTTACTTTGAAACCAGCTGTCTGTCTCCTGATTTCTACCTTTTTGTTAAAGAATTTGCGGAGATGATGGTATTGATGGGAGGATGTGGGTAGGTTGAGAAAAACTTGAACTAGGTGCTGAATCCCCTGAAGAACTCAGAACTGTGTCATGAGTGTGGTAGATGATGGTGATGAGAAAATGGGGAGGATGTGGACCTAAAGGTGCAGTCGAGTGATGATAGATGATGGACACTCTTTGACACTGGAGGGGAGTGATGGTGCAAGGGAATGGGGCAACCATTCTTTCCATTGCAATAAGGATGCCAATGGGAGATGATAATGTTTCCAAGGGACAGAATCGCTAGTTGCAAAGGTAGGTTTCAGTTAAAAATGAGACAGTAGTAAAGAAGCTAATGGTAGTGTTTAGGAGACCTAAAAAAATCAGATGATTAAAATATGTAGTGCCATAGGAAGCATGGAAAGGTATTTATTTTGGACTGAAGAGTTGAGAGGTTTGTTGGAAGTGAAGATGCTAGAATTGAGTTTTGCAAGATGAGTAGTACTTTGCCAGTTGGTGAGGAGTATTAGGGATGGTGGTTGGGTTGGAGTATCAGCTTTTAGGTGGTGAGAATAGCTTGTGCAAAAGCGTTAAAAAAATAAAAAACAAACCTGTTGTCGTTGAGTTGGCACATAGTGAGCCTGGAGGACAGGGAATAACTGTCTCATAGAGTTTTCAAGGAACAGCTGGTGAGTTTGAATTGTTGACGTTTTTGGTAGGCAGTTGAGCTCTTAAACATTACACCACCAGGGCTCCTCTCATAGCAGAATGAAAAGTGACCAGTTTGAGTTTGGAGGTATGCAAGTATTTTTAGTCTGACCAGTAAGGTGACAGTTGGAATGAGGTGGTAATATAAACAAAGTGAGACCACTAGAATTGGATCATAAAATGACTTTCTGTGTGGAAATTACCCTAAAAGCCCAGTAGCCATTAAGAGATTTTAAGGAAGAGAGTAAGATGTTCACATTTTTAATTTAGAATTCTAGAGACTGGAGGCTGAGTTCTAGAGTTTGCTGGTTGACATTGTGGTGAGAGGTGGAGTAGGTACTGCTGTAGTAATAGGGGTGACAAGTGAAGAGGACAGAATTTATCTAGGCAGTATTAGTGGGGATAGCATGGAAGAAATGAATTTGAGAGAGCTTTAGGAGGGAGTAGGGACCTAACTTGCTAACTTACTGATTGAGACATGTTGTTAGGTACCATTGAGTCAACTTCCACTCATAGACACCCCATGTGACAACGTAGAATTGCCCCAAAAGGTTTTCCAGGTTGTAGTCTTTCTCCTGCAGAGCCATTGGATGAGTTTGAATCGCCAACCTTTGGTTAGCAGCTAAGTGCTTAAGTGTGGTGGCACCAGGGCTTCCTGGTTGAGAGGTAAAGGCAAGAACTGATGATGAGTTCAGGATTGTAAAGATAAGGAGACACAGGAGGAGCAGGTTAATTGGTAACTGATTCAAGGATGAAACAGAAGTTTCTTGGAGCAAAATGAAAGGAACAGGTAGAGGGAGAGGAAGAGTGGTGTAAAGGGCAGCAGCTGAGGCTGAGGTGTACAGAGTTGAAGGGAGTGATATAGTCAGTGTATCTTACAGGAATGAAGAAGGCTGGTAATCAAGCACATAAATTTCTGAGAAAACAGTTTTAGTACTTTTCAGTAAAAAGAGATAAGCATGTGCATTTCTTTTATTTGTTTATATTGAAATGAAATTCACATAGCATAAAATTAACTGCTTTAAACTGGACATTTCAGTGCCATTTATATAGTTCCAGAATGCTTTCATTACCTCCAAAGTGGACACCTTCCCCATTCACTCATGCCCTGTACCCCTTTACTCCAAGCCTGTAGCAATCACTAATCTGTTTTCTGTCTCCGTAGATTTACTTGCTCTGGCTATTTCATGGAAATCAAAGAATACAACAGATTACCTTTTGTTGTCTGGCCTTTTTTACCTAGTATATTGTTTTCAAGGATTGTTGAAATTGTTGCATGCATCAAAACTTCATTTCTCATTTCGACTGACTAATATTCCATTGCATTTGTGTTGTATTCCGTGCATTTTGCTTATCCATTCATCCTTTGATGAACATTTGAATTATTTTCACTTTTTGGCTATTGTGAATAGTACTGCTATGAACGTTTGTATACATGTATTTGTTTGAATGCCTGTATTCAGTTCTTTTGTGCATATACCTAGGAGTGGAAATTCTGGGTCGTGGTAATTCTGTGTTTACTGTCTGGGGAACCGCTCTTTTCCACAGTGATTACACTGTTTTACATTCCCACCAGCAATGTACAAAGGTTCCAGTTAACAGCTTTGTTTGTTGTGATTACTTGTCATGTTTCATGAGGCACATTTCTGTTTGATTTGCTGGTGGGCTCTTTTTCCCTAGTATTTTGTTGTGGTACTGCCTTTTATGGTTTATGTTGACTGGCATTTCTGTAGCATGGCTTTCGCATTTTCATTTCTCCCGTGTTTTCATTCACTTATAGGAGCCCTGGTAGTGAAATGGTTAAAGCACTTGGCTGCTAGCTGAAAAGTCAGTGATTCAAACCCACCAGCTGTCCCAAGGTAGAAAGATGTGGCAGTCTGCTGGCATAAAGATTTGCGGCCTTTGGGGCAGTTCTCCTCTGTCTGTTAGGGTTGCGTATGAGTCAAAATCAACTTAAGGACAGTTTGGTTTGGTATGTGTCTAAATTTATACCATTTTTTTCTGGAATGTTCTTAAAAGTATTTGAGACAAGACCTTATTCCAGATACTCAGTGCCTGTTTCTATTACTATATTGACACTTACCTCTGCTCTTCTCCCAGGATTTGTTTTTCAGTTTCAGCCAAATTGAAACAAGTTTTACAATTTTACAAATTAACTTGCTTGATTCTTATCGACTCTTACAAGTAGCCAAGCCAAGTGCCGTACAAGTATTCAGGTATATATTATTTATTTTGTTGATCTGCTAATGCCATAACCCTTTTATTTTTTAACCAATTAGTAAGCAGTGTATTTAGTACCTTTGCTTGTTTCAGTGTGTTGTTTTTTCTGTAATTATTATTATCCCTTTTGTAAGTAGCTTTGGGAATAGAGCTGGTTCAGCTTATGTAATAGTCTTTAAAGAAAAGATTTTTATGTGTTAGTAAATGATTGTGGGAATTGCCATGCTTTTCAAATGCTAACATTAAAACAGCAGTAGTAGTTGTTTTGTGTACTCTCTCCCTTCAAACCGCCCCAAATGGGGCGTATTTAAAACATCAATATAAAGAAAAGATTACAAACTCCTTGAGGGCAAATTTTTCTCCAAATTTAGATGTCTCGTAGTATTTAGTGTAATTCTTTGACAGCTATTACCTTGTTTCCTATTTTTGTTAATCATCAAACATTTTGCAGAGCATGTACTCTCTGTTGTATACGAGTACTCGTGGTGATTGAAAGTGGCCAGAGACACAGTTGTAGCCTTAAGTGGCTTAGTGTTTCCTTGAAGAGACAAAATGTAATTTATGAAAGTCTCTTAACCGTGGGAGTTAAGTCTCTCGCAATCCTGGTGATTAATGAATTTGAAATAGTGCAAAAACCTATGAAAGACTGTGTAAATACATGTGTATTTTCCATTTACTGTTATTAAATTTGTAGTGAGGAATGCAGTACTGCGTATTGCTCTGCGGAAGAAGCATCAGGTCTACTACTTCCATTTCAGTGAGATGTTGTGATGTTCATTGTTTTAGTCAGCTAGGGCTGCTCTAACAGAAATACCACAGAGTGGATGGCTTTAGCAAAGGAATGTGTATTCTTACACAGTCCGGTAGGCTGCAAGTCCATATTCAGGGTGTCTGCTCCAGGGGAAGGCTTTCCCTTTGTTGGCTCAGGAGAAAAGTCCGGTATTGCATCCGTCTTTGCCCAGGGAGCATCTTGGCGCAGGAACCTCAGGTCTGAAGGATGCGCTCTTCTCCTGGTGCTGCTTTCTTGATGGTACAAGGTCCTGCTTCTCTGTCCTTTTATCTCTGTATGATGAAAGGATTAAGGGTAGGTCAAGCCATACTCCAGGGAAACTCCCTTTACAGTGGAGCAGGGAGGTAATCCTACAGGAAAACCACAAAATGGAGGACAGTCACAAGATAACTGGGAATCATGGCCCAGCCACATGACTACACATATTTTGGGGGTGACACAGTTCGATCCATGACATTCATTTTGCTTTACTGGCAGATAACATACATGTAGGATGCATTTTTTTCATCTTCTGTTTGTTACTGCTTTTCTGATTTGAAGTTGATGATTAGCTTCCTGAGATTCTATGGAGGTCTTAGGGGTGTAATTCTTGTTTAACCTGTTTGTCCGAGTCCTCCTCGATAATGTACAGTTACATGATGATGGCTCTACATGCAATAAATTTACACCCAAACATGCCACCTCATCACCTGTTACATATGTCTCTTAGTTCTCTCCCTTATAAGGAATATTGGTTAGGTTTGCAGCAAAGTGTTTAACTGTCATACCACAGGGTGCCTTATGTAATGCACATATAACAGACATATAAATATATATTTGTATAAAATAATAGATTTCTCAAAGTCTTTTAAAAATTTTTTTATTATGATTGAGTGAAAATATACAATCCCGTATAAATTCGCATGCCCACCTGTGTGCAGCTCCCACTGCTCTCCCTGCCCGGTGACAGCATTCTGTACATGTCATATCCTCCTAACAATCTCCCATCCCCTCCTCTCCACCCTCTTCCCTGCCTCCAGTAAGAGGTAGGCAGGACGACATCCTATAGATGCATAGAACCATGAAGTGCACACATGATATGGTCACTCTGTTTCGCCAAGTCCCGACCATAACTATCTAAAGAGTTGACCTCCATTATGATTTATGGACAGGAGCAGCATCAAGGCCAAGGGCCATGTTCCCAGGGGAACCCTGAGGCCCCTGGACCATCATTTGGGGTCTGTTAGTGGAGATCTCAGGGTGTACCCCTTTTTATTCTTGTGTTGCCAGTGAGACTCAACTTTGTGAGCTCCAACACGGCTATCACTTGTGCTGGCCAGGCACCATCCAGTTCTTCTGTTCACATGTCAATGTAGTCACCCACTCACATGGGTCTCAAAGATAGATTCTTTTTAAAAAGCAGTAATTATAGCATTATCATACCAAAAGAAATTACCAGAAATTCTTTTATCATTAGATATCTAGCTAGTATTCACATTTTCCTGATTGAATCTTTTTTTTTCACTTATGGTTTGTTTGAATTAAGTCTGTGTGTTCCATTTGGTTTATAACTTAAGTCTTCTTTAATCTGTAGTTTCTTCCTTTATCTCTCCTGTGTTTTTGTTTTTAATTCTCTTTTTCAAAATTGGTTGCTGTGCTACTGTGTGTCGTCCAGAAGTTCCCAGGGTTCACACTAGTTCTTTCTGTTTCAGTCATGGTTGAGAAAGAGAAACTGGAACAGATCTGAGTATTTAAAATATAAGTGAATGGGACCAGAAAGAATTACAGGTTGAAGCCCTGCTAGAAACTGAATATCAATCTTAGAAAACAAGGGCAGTGTTTATGTGTTGCATAGCAACCTAATTTCTTACCCTGTTGGATTTTGAGCAGAGTTGGCAGCAGAAGTACCCTGCTTAGAGATGGTGCCTATGACATCTCTTTGAATGGGTGTTTCTCTCCACAGTCCAGCCAGTAATCCTGTCTCACACATAGGCTTCTGAAAGGGCTTAGTACAGCTCTTCTCAGTCTCTCAAGCCCATAATTTTTCCTACTCCAGTTGCTGAACTGGATCACCCTGGTTTTGTGTCATCAGCCGTGACTCAACCTGTTCGAACCAGTTCGAATACCTGGGATTTTCTGTGGTGTGGATTTTGTGATAATTGTTTAGCATGTTCCACTGTCCCTTGTATTACTTGTAAATTGAAGATCTAGAAGCTTGATTAAATTCAGGTTTCTCACCTTGTGATGGAAACCCTGGTAGCGTAGTGATTTAAGTGCTAGGTTGACAGTTCACATCCACCAGGCGCTCCTTGGAAACTGTGGAGCGGTTCTGCTCTGACCTGTAGGGTCACTGTGAGTTGGACACGAATCAACAGCAATGGGTTTGGTTTCTTTGGTTCTCTGTGTGATATATGCCTCCAGCTCATTATAGTTAGGTTCATTTGTTTCATTTTGGCTTTTGTTGTTTTTCAGGATTATTTTAAAAATTCTTATTTTGTTTTATACTTGTATAAAATATTTATAAAGTTTCAGATTCAAATCAATAAAACCAGGTAAATATATTCAGAGAAATATACTTTCTGTCCAATCTTTGCCATGATCTCATCTTTCCTCTTATAGATAACTGTTAAGAAAGAAAACTGATGGTTCATTCTCACATTTAAAAATGTATAAACAGATGATGTATATAATGTGTTCATACCTCCTCTGCCCTTCTTAAAATAAATAATAGTATTTTGTGGCTTTAAAGTGTAAAGCCACACTTCACGTTGTTTTTTATTTTTGTTTTCTGTTAACACTGTACACTGGAGATCAGTCCACAGTGTATAAACATATTTCTAGTTTCTAGGACTAGAGATTATTTTTGTGTCTTCTGTACTAACCTGCGCTGGACACATTATGCCTGCAATAAATACTCTTTTTACAAAGTTGTATAATATATATAACAGAACATAACATTTGCTATTTTTAAGTATGCAGTTTGGTGACGCCGATTACATTTATCATGTTGTACAACAGTCACCACTGTTTTCAAATGTTTTTCACCCCCCCAAAAATAATTTTAGAAAGGGCAGAAACAATATGTTAAAATAGTTAATAATAAACCAGTTACAGTCTTAAAATGTATTTTGAACAAATGAGTAACAGAAAAATTCTGCTGTCAGAGCATATTTTACTAGTCTCGATATTTTTTTCTCTTATTTGGTAATTTTGAAAGGTTTAGATAAAGAAAACATAGATTTAGAGTTTAAAAGGACAATAACTTTGAAAAATGAAGAATTTAGTATTGTTAAGAGTTGAAGAAGCTGTATTATTTCCTTATATGGTATAAAGTTTGCGGTAATGTGGGATCGCTTTCATTGTGTACAATTTGGTATGTATCGCTTTTATGGACAGTGAATACCTAGCAAATTCTAGGTGAATTTAGTTGAGGTTCTGTTGTTCTATATAGAGTAGAGCGCTTTACGTAGTACTGCTTGAAGTCAATTTGTGGCTTAATTAAAGTAAAACTGTTAAATATAGTGACCCTATAGCTCAGAGTAGAAGTGCCCTGTAGGGTATCTGAGGAGCGACTGGTAGACTCAGACTTCCTACCTTCTGGTTAGTGAAGCTGTTAACCACTGTGTCACTAGGGCTCCTTGGCTTTTGAAGTTGGAACAAAGGAATGGCTTTTAACAACTTTGGACAGCACATCTTTTAACAATTTTTATATCAAGTGCTTGCTTGTTCAAAAATTTGCATATAAAAGTTACAGATACAGTTTTAGAGAATCAAGACTGTATCTTGAGGCAGTGTTGAATCCTTGGCATTTATTAGGCTGTGAATCAAAACTTGATGATAGCTAATTAAAATTTCAATAGAGTAAGTGACCTGTTTGGATTTTGGTTTTTCAAAGAGGTTGTATTTTATGTGCTCTGGATCTTTACACATTATTTTTCCTGCCTAGATCAATTCCTACCTTGCCTGGCTGATACCTGTGGATCCTTCAGGTCTCAGTTTAAAGGTCGTGTGTGGTTGAGGTAACTGACACAGGCTCTCAGTTACTGGTAATTCTTAGGTCTGTTATAGCAGTTGGCTAGTGTGACTTTGGGTAATTTAATTTCTTTATTGGTAAAATAATAAATTTCATTTCACTAAGTTTATAAAGCTAAAATAAGACAATGGATAGACTAAATTAAGGTAATAGAAAATATTTTAATGAAACTCTTGAAACACATGTTCGTGTCTAACATGGCAAGTATGAACATGTAGCTTCAAATTGTTTTTTTCTTTTTAAGTTGTTTTTTCACCTTTTTTCTGAACTCAAGTTGTGTTCAAACAGCAATGTCTGTAGTTTGGTACTGTCTTTGAGTTTTATTTGTTTTGGTGAGATTCTGTGATTTACTGATTTATAGCATTAAACCCCAATCTGAAATCTTGAAACTACTCCAACAAGTACAAGTTGTGGTTGTTTGTAATGTACAAACCACTGTATCATGGAGGTGTTTGGAATAAAGAATTGCCATATAGTCCCTTTCTTCAGAAACCTTGAAATGTATGGCAATATGGAAAATTAAATATAAGAGTTAAATAACAGTATTATACAAATTGAAAAGATACTCCAGCGTAACATGTGGTCATTTTCAGATAAGTATAGTAGGAGCCTGAGAGCGCAGTGGTTTAAGTGTTCAGCTGCTAACCGAAGGTTAGCACCAGCTGCTTGGAAGGAGAAAGATGCAGCAATCTGCTTCTGGGAAGATTACAGTATTGGAAACCCTATGGGGTAGTTTACTATGTCCTTTGAGTTGGAATCAACTCAATGGCAGTGAGTACAACAGATTTTTTTTTTTTTTTCGAGATTACTGGGGATGTACTGAATTGAGAAGGAACCCGATGAGCTTGGTTTTTAAGAACAGATAGGACTGAATGATCAGATTAGATGCAGGGAGGACAAATAGAAGCTGAATAGTTTGTGAGAGACGTTGCTGACATGAATGTTTTTATGTGGTTAGGTATGATTAAACGTTGTAATGGCCTGACTGTTTAGAAGTCGCTGTGGCTTAACCATGAAAGGATATTTCTGTTCCATGCATGTTCAGATTGTTGTTCTAATATTTCTTGGTCATAATTTTGTTCAAATGTATTCTGCTTGTTTCTTCTTTGTGTATCACCTTTTTTCTTTTCTTGAAAACATAATTGGGATATTTCATACATGTTTATGTTAAAAAAATTCAAAAGAAACAGGTTCTGTAAGTTAAAGGATCAGCTATTTAAAGTGTGTATGTTAGGTACACAGGGCTGTCTATACATAGTAGACATAGGTTCTTCATAGCTTATGTTCTTCCGTACAACCTTTGAGACAGAGGAAACATTACTCTGTTATGACACATTAATAAAACTTTCCTTTCAGTAACTCTTCAAATCTTTGAGGAGGAATTTCCTCTTTTTCTGTATTTGTCAGATAAGCAGTTTAAAGTCATTTATAGACAGTCCCTAGATTGCAGAGAAGTTCCATTCATAAATCTGTCTTTAGGTTGAATTTGTATGTTAAGTTGGAACAGTTTGGTTATGGTTCTTTATCATTAGTTATTCAAATGTTTGTCTTGGTATATTGTATATAGTATACCTTTATGCATAAAAAGCATTAAAGAAACACTTCCAAGTACACTGCAACATCTTTAACATAATACTAATGTTTTGATATGCATTGCAAAGTAGTGCCTGTTTTTACAAACCGTTATATGTACCTCAAATGTTTAATGTAATAGGCTTTATGGGGTTGGTTCGTAACTGCAAGTTGTATGTAAGTCAGATGTTTGTAAGCCAGGCATTGCCTGTAATACAGTTTCTTCAGAGATCTTATAGCCTAATATGTCATAAGAGTGAGTTCCTTCTCATTTATGTATAGTTTTAGTTTTGCGTTATAATTGAAAAATGGCCACATACTAGAGTTCTGGTGACCGAATCATTTGAGGAGAGCATCCAGGGGCTCCCTCCCTGGTGTTTGTAGCTTTTGTAAGCCTGCGCTACACAGTTCCTAAAGCTGCTTTTGAACTGTGTCTCTAGTTGTAGCATGTCATCTTACACTTAACTATTGTAAGGGCATCTTTTTATTTAATTTCTAATTAGCATAATGACTTGAGCTACGTTATTCACTGTTCCATGGTGAAGTTGTCATAGGGAGAGAAGAAATAAAAATGTTCAATCTCAACTTTCTATTGAATGGAGTGAAGTTTGAAAGCCTTTTATGGCCATTGTTCAGTAGACTGAAAATCTCATTAGAAACCTCAGAAATGCCAAAGCAGCTTTGGGTTGAATTTTAATAACATTTTGGAATGTTGATATTGTATGTTGCTAATGTCTGTGATTTCACTGTTGATCAGCAACTTAGGTATTCATTCTTCCAAAGTCAATTTATGACCATTAGTGTAAATTTATTTACAGTAGCTATTCTTTTCAACAGTGTTAGATTGGTGGGATGGAAATAATTGTACTTTTTTTGTTTTGTACATTTATTTTAGTAACTGACTCTGTTTTCGTATAAGATATACTAAATTCATTGAAAACTGCTGAATCAGAGAGTAACTTGAAATCTGTTGAATTAGTGATTTAGTTTAGTGGCCATTGAAGTGTTATTGATTTATTTTATCTACAGGTTTGCATTTTTCTGGAATGGAGAAGTATAAAATTAGATAGGCAACATTTTCACTTTTGTCTAGCTATCATAGGAAATTCAATCCTGATGTTTTTCTGGACGAAGAACATTTACATGTAGTTTTCTTGTAGTTGTTTGCTATAAAAACTATTATAGAATCACTTGTCTAAAAAGATAAGTATATCTTATAGACAGTATATTTTTATAGTCAGGAGGTGAATTTGATGAGATCTGCATATGATTAAACTGTAAAACTTTTGTTAGAAGATACAGAGAATAGAGAGCATTTAATGCTTTTCTCCTTTTCCTTAAGCATAAAGTCTATTCAGATAATCCATGTATCTCCAAGCAGGACATTGTATTTTTAAGAGTTTGCAAAATTTTTATTTAATTTCAGAGTAATTTATCCATCTTTTGCTAATGTTCTCCTAGTTGTTAGTACTTAATAGTGAAGTAGATGTGGTAACTTAATGGAGAGTTTTCAGAGTACAGGTTTTAATCTCACAAATATTGTTTATCTTTGTTTTATTACAAATTAAGGATACTGTCATGGTGAAGTTTTGGGCATTTTATGTTATTGGCCAGATTATTGTTAGTGCTGCTAATAATGAAAAGATAAATAAATATTTCGATTGAGCATTCATCATTGTAAGGTTACTTTTAAAAAAAACTATACAGGTATGTTTAAGAAGACCTAAAGGTACAGATGTGTTTTTTAGTTATTGAGTCTTGATATAGTAGCATTGGCTCTGACTAAAGATCTAATTCTGGGGGTAAGGTTTATTTTTGTAATATAGATTTGAATTCCCATATAAATGTGATAGAATAACAGATTATTTTAAAGTGGAGCTTGTCTGCTAAATGTGTAACTTTTATTTCTGTGATGAATATCTACCTTAGAATTTCAGCTTTTGTCATAACTGAAAATTAGGTAATTGTGAACTGGAAACCATCTGCTGTTAGTTCCATCTTTTGCAAATACATTTTAAGGGAAAACAGAGCATAATCTCATGACAGAAAAATCATTTTTACTACTACTCTTCATCATGACTGTTTAAAGCTACATATTAAGGGAGAGTGTTTTTATTGATAATTCCCTCAAAGTGAGTAGGTCACGTTTGATTTTATTTTGTAACTAAACAACTTCAAAACAGAATTATCTGTTCTAGAGAAGGAAAGCCACAACTCTAGAAAACTTTTCAATACCCTTTCCATATTTGTAGTTTATGATAAGTTGGTGGGTACATGAAGCTAATAAAGTAACATAAATTTATCCTTTGAAAAGTCAGATGAGAGGAATTCCGGATATAGAGGAACACGGAAAATAAATGTAACTCAAGAAAAGGCTTGGAAACACATTAATTTTTAGTCCTTGTGCTGCCCTAGTCATTTTTTAGTGATAAGTGACCTCATTTAAAACATAAATCAGCTTTGTCAGTTAATTACCATTAAGCCTTATAACTTTTAAGGCTTTTAATTGCCAATCAAGTGTCGTCGTTTTAATAGGAAGTTGAATCATCACTACTCCCTGCTATTGAGTATTTTGCTCTTGACTCAGTACCTGCTATCTACTCACCTCTTTTGATTTGCCTTTAGTATAATATAAATTTGGTGGGAAAATAAAATTAGTTAAATATTATTATAAATGTATTGTGTAGTCATTACATTTTAACCTATGTGATTGCTTTTTATGTGTGTAAAATAATTGCCTAAAGACATTCATAAACTTCAATGTGAATGTTTTTGGATAGGTGAGTTACTGATAAAAATCCATCAGGTACTGAGCTGTGGAAAGTATTACTTGTATTGGTTCTTAAAACCACAAGTTTTTTGGTTGTCGTATTAGTCCTTTTATTTGTCTATATGAGCTGTTAAAAGTTTTGGGAGATTTCTTTTACTGTTGCACTTAACAAGTGAAATGTAATGATTGTACCACAAATCATCTGATTTCAGATTGTGTTGATTTAGTAAGCTGACTTTAGTTCACGTCTTTATGGAGTAGTCAAAGAAAAATTGTGGTCCCCTCTGTGATTGAGCTGCCATTTAGGTTAAAATCAGCAATGAAGGGCCTTGTGTTTCATTTTTCTTCATTTTATTAAAAAATTTTTTTTAAATTGCTTTAAAGTTATTTAAACTTAGGAGGAAGATTTGTGAATTATGTTCCCTGAAGCAGTATTAAGCAATAGGAATCCTTTTTCTCTCTTTCTGTAGATATGTCACATACATATGCATATACTGATTAAAGGGGAAGAAACTTCATCTTCTCTGTGGTGTAATGTGGATATACTTATTATTTATAGTTTTTAGAAATCAGTAAAACTAATAAAGTTTGTTTTGAAATCTCAAAAGATCTTTAGTAGTATACCTGTGACTTCAGCAGTTGCTTTTTATCTACACAGATTTCCCTGCCTATTGTGGCCACTTGCTCTAATTTAAATTTCCCATGGCTTTGGATTGCAGTCTTGGTTTTCTGCAAGAGTGCCCATGCTTACATGGTCATATATTCTGGGCGACTTTTCCACTTTTTCTTTTTTGTTGTTTTGTTGATTGCTAAAAGGAAAGAAGAAAAAAAAAATTTTTTTTAAACTTGTTTCTTTGTTTTGATCTTTCTTCCTTAGCCTACCTATTTGTTGTTTTGTTTTGCGAATTGGGAGGAATCAGTGTGTGGTACTTCTTACATCCATGAGAACTAGCAGGGAAAAACTAATTTTGTTGGTGGTTTTGTTTTCTTAGTAACAGTAGCAATTTATTTTCTCAGCCACTGAGAAGCTCAAAAGCTCTGTTAGTCTCATACATAAAATTTATAGAAAATTATTAACCTCAAGAATTTCTGTTCAGAGTCACTTTAGTATTAGAATAAGAATATTATGTTATAGTTGAATCATACTAAATGCTAGAGATACTGGTTAGTAGTAGGTGATAAATACTGTTGTGAATTTTATCATACTCAAGATAGTCATAGAAAATCATTTGTATCTGCCATGTGATTTTTCTTGCATTCAGTTTTTTTGTCCTTGGTATGTGTACATTCAAATACACATATAAACATACATTTGTTTGGAGATAACGCATGTTGAACTTGAGCCAATCTTAACATTTTGCATGTTCTTACAAAACATGTGTTTTTCAGTGTGAGGAGTTTTGTTCATGAGATAACTGTATGCTGTCAAAGGCTGTGTCCTTTAGGAAGTGCTTTGGCGATGCAGATGTTGAGTAATCAGTTATTGCCGGCATCTCGTCATGGATAGCAAAGGACATGTAAAGACCTCCAGTTCCCTCATCACTTGGAAATATTTTTTGAGGAATGTACGAACACTTTCAAATATTACGTTTATGTAACTAGAGTTACTTCTCTTTTATTTTTTATGAGAGTTGCATCGTACCATACTATATTTACCTGAATTTTGTATTCAAAGTAATACAGAGATCCTTTTTTACCACTTAAAATTTTAAGTAATTCCCTAATCTACCAGGAAAAATGTTATATGCTTTTAACTAAAGCTTTATAATGTGGGTGAATTGGAGGAAAAGGGCATTGTGGATAATTTATAAATTCAGAGGTTGTTTGTTGTTGCTTGTTGGCTTATACACAGTGGCAGTGAAGTATCAAAAATGCTCTTTCTGGATGTCTGTTCAGTACTTTGGGAATTGGAGTAAGGCTAGGTTTAGTCTATTACAGTGTTTCTTATGAATTTTAGTGCTTTTAAATCATGAAACTGATTTATAGAATTTTTGCTTGTCAGGAAACTGTTTTTTGTTTTCTTTATTTTAGCTTATTTTCTAGTTACTCTGCTTCAAGTTTTGATTTCTCAAGACTTAGTTTCTTTTAAAATCAGTGAGAGTTTCAAAAGAAAAAGAAAATATATCCTGATAGTCTGATTAGCTATTGTTTGACTGTGGCAGTTAAGCTAACTGTTTGGATTTCTGTTCTTTCGTCATAGTTATATAGGCTTCATAAATTGGGAAAATGATTCTAATTCTGATTAGTATTGTATAAGCTTACACTTCATGTTCATATGTAATTATTGGGAAACACAAATAACCTGTAAAATTTATTTATTCCTAGTATTCAGCACATTAAATCAGTCTGCAGTCTGTGATCCGGTGTAAGAATATGCAGCCTTGAGACTAACAGGGATTGTTTCTATTAGTACATTTTTCTGGGAAACATCCTCGGAAAATATTAATTCTTAAAGCTCATGCATAGATTTCTTTGTATGTGGTATTAGTAGGAGAACACTGTGGGACTGAACTTGAAATTTAATAAGGAAAAAACAACTAGTGAAGCGCGTTTATTGTATTTAAAAACTTCACAATCATCAGACAGCCTTTTTTGTTTTTAAAAGAAAGTCATAATTGTTTGATGCCTTTTCCAGTCTTCATTTGAAACTCTTGTGTTGTAGGATTTCTTTCTTATTCTCTCACTTTTTTTTTGCATTTGGCAGTGGGTGGAAGATTCTTTGGCTAAACCTGTATAGAATTAACAGTTGAGTATAATGAAAATGTTTATTTGTGATAGTTTTTGTAGGCCAAGGAATGCTGTGAAGGTAAGCAAATGAGGGTAAAATTGCATTACATAGTGTGGAAACTAATTTTCTGGCTTTAAAGTTTTCTGTTCAGAAAAATAGGCCCTGAGTTAGAGCTTTAAATTGGGGTGTTTTTGATTAATATTTTACAATTCTGTTGATTAGTAGCATAATTTGTTTTTTATATTTCAGTGTTCTACTTGGCTTGTAGGTATTTTCTTGGAAAATAATATTCTGTGTATGAGACAAAATAGGATTGGGAACAGAGCAAGAATGGAATTGGAGAACAGGAAAAGACTTCCCCAAACTGTTGGCACCTGATGGCTGAAGATTTCTGTACTTTTATAGGTTTTCATAACAGAGTGTTTGAACTCTTTGTAAGAGTTCACTTAAACTTGGATAATATATGTCATACAGTTTGATTGTGATAAGTATTAAAATTTTAATTCTGTTCTTTATCCTAAACCAATTTAAGCTGTTACAATTTTATAAAACAGTACCTTGAGGCTCATTGCTAATAGTTTTATATAAAATGAAGTAATAGTTCTTTGACTATGGTAATTTTTATGATAACCTAAAATTACAAAAATAAATATGTTAAAATTAATTTTGATACTTCAGTGCTGAGACAGTGTAGACATAAAATATGCCTTGTGTGCAGTTATTCTATTTTCTAATGTTCTAAGGATGTATATTGGCTTTCAGTATACAGAAAATTAAGACAGTTTAAGTATTAACGTAAATAAACTGGAGCCATGCCTTTTTTAAATTGCAAAAATTTAAGGCAAATGCATAAAATATGCTAGTGGTTTATTTTGATTTTTAGTGGTTAGACTTTTTAAGATAGGAATGAAGCTTGGGATTTTATTTAAGAAGATATATTCAATATGAAAGTGATAATATTAGAACTAGAGAAATTTTGTTAAGTATAACAAATCCATATCTGTAATTATTTTAAATCACTAACTAGAGGGGAAAGTATGAGCTGCTAATGTCCTTTTTTGTTGTAAGTCATACATTATATTTTAAAAAGAAGTGAAATGGAGAAAGTAAATAGCTTTCAGGTTGATTTATAATATTGATGTTGTATGTTATTCATGATTTTGTGTCACAGAAGCCTACAAAACCTCCTAACAGAATTAGATAGATTTTAATTGAGTAGCTTGCTGAAAACTCTGTTGTAAAAAAATGTATATATAGTATTTTTTCTTTTGAAGTTTAATAATTTATCTTAGTGTTTTGTCTGCATGATACTTAATTTCAATCTTTCTTGTTAATTCAGGCATATTCTTTTTGTTTTGAAAACTTCTGTGTGGTAACATACTGTTGTCTGAGTGCATCCTCATTATTCTGGTTACATTTCCTCCATCTAGAATACTTTATCGGCAAACTATTACTGTTTGATTATCTGTTCTTTCTCTGTGATGTTGTAAGGTACAGATTTCAAGTCCAAAGTGAGAGGTAGTATACATTACAGTGTATATGACCATTTCTAATTTGACCTGTTACTGTACAGAAGGCTAACAAGTGTGTGTGACTGGCCCACCCCTTCTGGAGCGCTGGAAACCAGGCCTCAGAAGACTCAAAGGAATTCTTTTAACTCCTAACAGGGCCACGGGGTCAATGTCAGATTTAGTCATGCTGTTATTTTAGCCCAGTGGTCCAGAGAGATGACTGAAAAGTGAGTCTTTTATTTCTTTTTTTGTGTGGTTATTAACAGGATTAAATGTAAGCCATTGTGTACTTAGTACCAATTAGTTTCTCATCTGAGAGGTTCATTATGATTTTTTGTCAGCCTTCATCTTGTAATATTTGTTTCATTGTTTGATTAGTTAAGGGGCTGAATACACTAAAGGAAAGTTTTATAGCAGTACTTTTTAGTTTGTTGAGAATTTGAATAAGTAGTCAACTTTTCAGATATGTAGACCGTAAACAAAAAGGAACCATAATGAAAAATTGGTATGGGAAAAGAGAAAGTTGAGTAAGGTGTTTGCAATCTTTTTCTTCTGTTGTATTTTTCTTTAGTGCTTGTAAATAGGTGATCTTTATTATATCAAATAGTTCTATTTTTTCAGATGTCTGTTGTAGATTCTTATACATATTTCTTAAAATTATGTCCAGACTGCTATGAATATGTAATTATTGTTCAGTAGGTGCACATGCACATTTGCACACACACCCAAAAGCCTTCCCCTCAAATAAACCCTAGAACTTACTCTTTCTAGATTCAAAATACAGATGGAGTTATTAAAACAGAAGACTAGACTTTAAGAATAAAGACAATTGTCAGGGGCAAACAAACCTTAATTTAAAGAGAAGCAGGCTAGAAGTTGACTGTTTGTACATTTATAAAGAAGTGAAAATGCAAAGTTGTGTGAATTCAGAAAAGAGATTCTTTTCTTTTTAGTTACTAATTTGATGATTTCTTTAGATCCTTGACTTTAAAAAATTCTTACTAGAATAATTTTTTAAGTAACATTCTTCATTTAATATACAGAGATATGACATGACAGTAAAATTTTAGACAAAAATGATTTATAAAAGTGGATTGGAGTTGCTTTTTACTTCAAAGCAAGAACTATAACCCAAGGTTAACATAGAAGACGTGTTTTGCTAGTAATTGTCTAGGGCTGTAGAGTGTACAACACATATTTTCACATAATTTACCTTTATGAATGTCCTGTAGACTAATTCAGCCTTGACATGGAGTAGTTTTTAAAAAATTAGAAATAATAAACATCAATTTAAACAATTGTGACTACTGTTTTAACTACTTTTTAAAAGAGGTACTTAATTTATCTCACACTGGTATGTTATTTTGGTGATACACTGTGTAGTGTTACTAGTGCTTTGCTTAATGCCAAATTTTTTTGTTTTCCCCACCTTGGTACTTTGTTCTGGAGTTGAATATTCAAGACTTTGTTATCCAGGTAATTATATAGATTCTGATGTGAAGTCTTGTTTGCAGTTTGGTTTCAGTCATGTGAATGGTTAGTCCTTGACTTTTACTATTTGTGTATCCAGTTTTATTAGAAGCAGATTTCAACACTGTATTCATGTTTTTTTTTTTTCTTTGTAACTTTTTTCTTTGATAATAATTTAAAAATGATTCGGTCCTCTGAATGAAAAATTTTGCTTTTGACCAAGTGGTCAATTACGCTTGCTTTGTTATTGTCTAGCAGTGGCTCTCCTTTACTCCACAACCCTGTGTTTCAAAGCTAGGAATGGCAACCATATTAAGTTGCTAGAAGATTTTTAATTAACAGGAACTTAATCAGCAGTAACTTCCTGTTGTGATTTGTCGTTCATCAAAAAGGAAAGCAGAGTGTCTTTTTGAGAGAGAAAAATGTAGCTTGTTTCTATTCAGCATTTCCTCAAGATCTTTGGAAAAAAAGAGGGTAATATCTAGTATCATGTCCTTGTTGAAAAGGGCAGATTTAAAAATAATGATTCATCTCCTTTTTTAACTTGGTGTTTAACTTCAGAGGAAAATACAAAGTTGAAAATCTGACTTACTATCAGTGCTCTGATGGTCATATAATTTAAATAATTTAAAATAAGTGAATTACTTGTATTGACTGACCTAGTATTTTTAAAAAAGTGGCCAATCGTGTCATCCATTTGTAACTTTTAACTTTCAATTGAATTAACTTTAGGTATCTAATAGGGTGGGTTCAGAAACAGACATTCCAATAACTATAGAAAGTATAAGGCAAAGGAGAGGCAACTCTAAAGACACTTCATTAGGACTTCGTTTATATTTAGTGTCTTAGTAGTGGCAACTGTTGCAAGGGATCAACTGGTGTATGTCAGTTAATAGTAAATAATTGCACTGTTGATGAAATTTCACCCCTGTCTTTATAATTGTTATCCAAATGTCTTCAAGTCGGTGCTATTTAAAGAACAGTTGCATAAAAGTTTGGAGATACAGTTTCATTTTAAGACCACTATAGTGGACATTTTAGTATATTTGAAAAATATTTTACTTGATAAAAACTACTTTGTTTCATGCTTTGTTTTTCTGTTGGTCGCTTTAACCAGATGAGACCAAATAAAGCAAAATAAACTTTTTAAAAAATGTCTCATAATTGGCTGATGTAGAAATAAAAGAATGTTATCTTATTTGGTAATATTAAAACACAAAGTTTGTAAAAGAAAAGTACCTAAATTCCAAGAAAATATTTCAAATTGAGTAGAAGGAATAGAATGAAAATGAAAATACAATGTTTGAGTCCGCTAACTAAATTTTGTATCCAAACTTTTAACGTTTTGAGCTTTTCTGTTTCCTTTTATAGAAATTACTTGAAACAGATATGACAGTCATGTGAGGATCAAAAAGTCATAGTTCACACAGCTAACTTAGAGTTTAGGTGGTTCTCTCTTTTTTTTTTTTTTAATTTTTATTTTTTAATGCAGATCTAATCTTTGTGACTTTAAAGAAAAAAAAAACCCAAGAAACTAAACCCGATGCTGTCAAGTCCGTTCCAACTCAGCTACCCTATAGGACAGAGTAGAACTGCCTCACCGACTTTGCACAGAGCAGCTGATGGGCTGGAAGTGCTGACCTTTTGCTTACCAGAGGCACTGATTAACTACTACGACTTGGAAGTTTCCTTGAAAGAAAAATTAGGCATTATTTTAGCTTTTTGATTAGCTTCATTTTATTTAAAAAAGAATTCTATTTAACTTTGCCGGAAAGATAATCGATTACTCATGTGTCCAAAATAGTCACTTAGGTGCTGTGATGTCACTGGTTCAGCTAGATCCTTTGACCACTTACAAAACATTGGCTTTAAAATCACTAACCCAGGAGACCTGGATTTGATTGCCAGCTAGTACACCTCAAGTGCAGTGCAGCTGCCACCTGGCTGTCAGCAGAGGCTTGTGTGTCGCTATGAGGCCGAACAGGTTTCCAGACAGAGATGAGCCAGGAAGAAAGGCATGGTGATCTACTTCTGAAAACCATCTGGTGAAAACTGTGTGGACACAGTGGCCAGTCTGGAGCTGCTTTGGAGCAGTGGTACGGGACTGGGCAGCATTTCTTCCTGTTGTGCGTGAGGTTGCCATGAGTCTAGGGCAAAATCAATGGCAGCTCATGATGACACAGAAGCACTGCAGTCCTGAGGGGTAGGATGTGTGGGATAGACAGAATATGTCAAGTGATTAGGGGGAACAGACTCTTAATTCAGTTTTGGAGAGGGCAGTGTTTCCCAGACTAGGTTCCTCAGACTCCTGGAGGTCCATTGTGAGGGGCAGGTGCTGGCATTCTGTGAGAATTTTTTAAAATTTGTGAGTCGGATCTGACAATGGCACTGAGCTTTTTTTTTTCACTGTTGTACCAGTCATAGAGACAATACTGGGCAGTAGTCATTTTCTGCTGGAAGATGTTTTATAGAATAAGACTGTAGTCTCTTAAATCATTGTTTCTCAAGTTGGGATTTATGGACAGATATAGGAAGACTTTCTTTTAAAAAAATGAGTTCATACATTTCTTAAGTTTGAGAAACAAACACATAGGATAACAGGATAATACTGAATTAGTGTGTACTCTGAACCACATTCAAATTGATAGTAAGAGGTCGGTGTCCCAGAAGTGTACAGATAGCAAGGGGATCCATTTTGGGCGTAATTTTTTTTTTTTTAAAGAAAGGTAACTGAGAGTTCACTGTGGGTCCCAAAATTATTGTGTGTTTTACAAGTCACCACCATTTAGGATTTAAACTGATAGTACTACTGATGAATGGCTGCAGTTTGTGTTATCTTAATACTGAACTATGAGTTTATTAAATAGAGGATAAAATTTCTAAATGCCTTTTTATGTAAATTAGATGTGTCAAAATTGTGTCTATTATGAGCCCTCTGCTGTAGCTCTGAGTAATGTCCTACTCAGTAGTCTTAGCCTTTGTATAGTTGATTACTTACGTGCATCTACTTTTACTTTTCTGCTTTTACTTTGGCAATAAGTTAACAGTTTAATTTTATTAAAATTAATGAAGCCTAGATTATCATGTAGAGTATGGCATAGGATTTTGTGAAGCTCATGAAGAACAGTTACTTTACTATATATAGTTTATTGTTTCTAAAGAAATTTCAATTTTACGTTGGATGAGTCGAACATGGTAAATTTACAAATATCTGTATCAGATACCCTAAAGTTTCCAAAATTTTGGGAAAAAAACTGAACATTTCTCCTTATTTTTCCCCTTTCCCTGTTAAAAACGATTTTTAAGAATAAAAATATCCCCCTAAACAAATGAAACTGACCAAAGTAAAAGTTAAAAATTAGATGATGGCTTTTATTTCCCTACATTTTTCCAAATTTTGTAAGGCTTTCAGAATGGGGAATTCCAAGAAGCTAGTGTCTTACCTGAGAAAAGACTGTTTTGATAAGGGAGGACACTAAGGTGACATTTTTGCTCGTGCCATATAAAGAATTGAATAATTTGGGTTTGGTAGGTTCTTATTTTTTATAGTGTTTAGCATGTAATATATGCTACTTGGAGGATATTTTATTACTGTTTGAGGTTCTAATAGTTCCATGTGTCAGTTTGCCTTTATATAAAAACATGTTTAAATTGCTTTGACAGAGACTTTAAATAACAAATGGGAAACTCATAATTGCAGCATTGCTATATTCTCTTGTGTTTCTTCTTTTCTTATTTAATCCCTGAGCAGTTGGAAACATTTCTCATAATTTCCTATGCACAGAAATTCCTTGAAACATTAAGAAGCTGCTAAAAAACTCAAGCTACGAACAAAGTCCCAAAGATGCATCTTAAGAAGTCACTGGTTATAATGAACACAGCTTTTAATGGCAGTTTTTCCTCTCCTTTTCAGGAGAATGTGACAGAGTGTCATTAAGGTCTTAGAAATGAATGCTTCTGAGGAAAGGAGGATCCCTAGGATTACAATGGTGCCCAGTATGTGGCCCCGGGATGCTCAGTTGGGCTCTTTTTAGGTTTTTAATCAGGTTGGAGAAGGCGGATAGAGAGGAAGAGCTTTGGGACACCTGTACACTAGAGCATTTTACTTCCTCGATGATCTCTCAGATGTTGGATTTGTAGTGTCTGATGCAGAAAGGCAAACCAAATTCTAAATATTTTGAAGGCCAGTAAATAAAATCAGTACTAACTCTTCATATTTGGAAACCCATAATTCTTTTTTGCATTTAACTTAAACAGTTTGGATATATTAAACCTGAAATTTCATTTAAATTGTAATTCCACTTCTGCTCTAAGGATATTGTTTTAACCCATTGCTTTTCTGTGCTGACAGTAATTGCCCTTGATGTATTCTGCAGGTCAGATTGTATCATAAAAGAGGGCAAATAAATGTGTGTCACAAACAGCTATGTCTCAAGACGGAAACAGAAAAGCGTATTTTTGCATCAAGCTTTAGGATAATATCCAGAGGACATTGTATCACATACAAATAGAGATCTTTTTCAGTGGAGTGTAAGATGGGAAGAGGATTTATTTTTAAGTGTACAGTCATAATTTCCCCCTTTTAAGTTTTTTAACAGTAAAGAAGCACTATAAACGTCATGCCTAATGAGTAACATTTAACATATATGAATTTTATGATTTTTTTTTAAAATTATAATGTGGATACAATTCTTGAGGAGTTCTTTCCCCAGCTTAATGTCTCATTAACATAGTGTTTCTGAGCCAGTTTTTTCTTGCCTAAGAACCACTCTGTCATTGGAATTTATAGAAGGATGATTATTTATCTCTATCCTTTTTTCAGCTGAAGTCAGAAGGAAATTGCTAGAATACCTCAAGTCTGTTTGTCAGTGAGAGTAAACATTTTTCTATTAAAACCGAATTGATTGTTTTAATAATAATTTTTATTTTTAATGTGTTCTAGTAAATAGTTTTAAATTCAAAGTATACTTTTGAAATTATGTCTTCATTTAAATAGTTAAGAATTCGGGTTGAATGACTAAGTATCTCATACTATTAGTTATGAATGTTCATTCCTTATAAACTTAAGCATTGGTGTTCTGAGAAGTTAAATCTTACAGAGGTCTTTAATTTTAATAATCATTCTTGGATAGTAGTCCAATGAATTTCACCTGACTATCTAAAAGATACCAAGATTTTTGTTTTCTTTTGTTAACTTCTGCCATATATCCCATCAGTAGGTAAAGGATCTGAGTACAGTCACTTTTGACACTGCTTGTCAAAAAATGTAGGTGTCCCATCCAATCTGAACCCAGTGCTGTCGAGTCAATTCTGACTCCTAGCAACCTTGTAGGTCAAAGTAGAACTGTCCCATAGAGTTTGCAATGAGCACCTGGCAGATTTGAACTGCTGACCTTTTGATTAGCAAAGGTAACAGTTAACCACTGTGCTAGCAGGGTTTTGCTCCCCTCAGTTAAGTATTTATTTATTGCTTTGTTTGTTAGATGCTCAAGGTCCTTACAGAACCAGGTTAGGCTAGAGTTCCTTCCTGATTTGTAAAGAATATTGCAATCTGATCTACCATTTTTCTGTAGCAAAATGACCTCAACCGTCCTCTGTTTAGTTTCTCCTTTTTGACAGTATGACTGTTAGTTCATGTGTATTAGCTATTCATATTTTAGTTTTGTTTTTCTGGGAGAGATGCTGAAAATCTTGTGTAGACTAGATCCTGGGATCAGGTAGGGTTCACTAAGCACAAATCTCTTACTGTTTGCCTTAGTCCTTCTTTCCTTCCCTCCCTGTCCCTTCTTAGAGCCAAAGTTTTCTGAATATTTATTTGAATTAAATTTTTTTCTTTTCTTTTGATGTAAACACTTTTTTTCTGTCTTTTTTTTATTATAATTGAATGAAAATGTACATTCCCATATAAATTTACATGCCCTCCTATATGCAGCTCCCACTGCTCTCCCTGCCTGGTGACAACACAGTCTTTCTCTCTGTTCTATACGTGTCTTATCCTCCCAACAATCACCTATCCTCCCAACAATCTCCTATCCCCTCCTCTTTACCCATTCCTCTTCCTCCCGTAAGAGGTCAACAGGATGACATCCTATAGATGCATAGAACCATAAAGTGCACGTGTGATATGGTCACTCTGTGTCACCAAGTCCAATCCATTCCTGTCTGAGAGTTGGCTCCCATTATGATCTATGGACAGGGGTGGCATCAGGGCCAGGGGCCATGCTCCCAGGGGAACTCCGAGGCCCGTGAATCATCAATTGTGATCTTTTAATGGAAATCTCAGAGTGCAGCCCTTTTTATTGTTGTGTTGTCAGTGAGACTCAACTTTGTGAGCTCCATCAGCCTATCACTGATGGTGGCCAGGCACCATCCGGTTCTTCTGGTCACAAGTCGGTATAGTCACCCACTCATATGGGTCTCTCTGTCATCTGGGTTCTCTTTCTGCCATGTCATTTTGGCCCTTGGTGATCATCTGTTCCTGCAGAGTTGGGACCATTGCTGTACCCTCAGGTGGCAGCTTGGCAACTTTTAAGACCCCAGATGCCACCCACCAATGTGGGGTGCAGAGGGCTGTCTTAGCAAAATGCTATTGTGCCAATCGGCCTCCATTTCACCTGAGTGCATGGTCCCTGTCCCCCTGCCCCAGCTACTCTGCACTTGTAATATTGGCTTAAGATGAGAGGAGTAATCATGTTATGTTGAAGTCTGGTTAATATTGATCTTCTTTCTAATGTGTGCTGTCACAGATTTCACCTATCAACTGTCTACACCCTCCCCCCCGTCATGCTCTCTTCCTCTCCACCCTTGCAGCTGTCAGAGAGTGTTTTCTTGTATGCATGAGTCTGTTTTATAAGTTCTTATCGTAGAGGTTTCATACAGTATTTGTCCTTTTGTCGCTGACTACTTTCACTCAACATAATGTCCTTCAGTTAAAACCAGGTTGAGATGTTTCCTAAAATCATTGTTGTTCTTTATCACTGCATAGTGTTCCATTGAGTATATATACTGTAGTTTACCTATCCATTCCTCTGTTGTTGGCATCTGGGTTGATTCCATCCTTTTGCTATTGTGGACTGTGCTGCGATAAACATTCGTGTGCATGGATCAGTTGGTGTGAATGGCCTTGATTCTGTAGGAATCAGTGGAATTACTGGGTCAAATGGTTTATCTAGATCCAGCTTTTTAAGAAAGCGCCAGATTGCTTTCCAAAGAGGTTGCACCATTTTGCAATCCCACCAACAGTGTAGGAGAGTTCCAATTTCTCTGCAGCCTCTTCAGCATTTGTTGTTTGTGTTTTTTGGATCAGAGATGGTATCTCATTGTAGTTTTGATTTGACTTTCTTTAATAGCTAATGATTGTGAGCATGTCAGTATATGTTTTTGGCTGCATGGATCTCCTCTGTAGAGTGTCTGTCCATCTCCTTTGCCCATCAATTAATTGGATGATTTATCTTTTCTTATTGACATTTTGTAGTACCTTATAGATTATGGAGATCAGGCATCGGTCTGTCATATAGTTGTCAAATATTTTTTCCCATTCTGTAGATGGTCTTATAATTCTATTAATAAAGTCTTTGGATGAGCAAAAGTGTTTGATTCTTAATAATAGTTCCCATTTATCTTTCTGTCGTTTATGGTTTGTTTGACAGATTTTGAAGTCTGTCTACGTTGTGTACTAAAAGTCCCATTGTTGTTCCTACTTTTTCTTGGATGAACTTAGTCATTTTAGATTTGATACTTAGGTCTTTTATCCAGTTGGAGTTGGTTTTTGTATAAGGTGTAAGATGCAGGTTGATTTAAACAATTTTCGTGAATTTTAATCTAAATACATCAACATTTGATACTTAATTTCTTTTTCAGTGGCCACTGTGTTTTAATATATTTTGACTATAAAAAGCTATTTAGATTTTCTTGAACTTTTCTGCTGTCCTGTGGGTAAAAGTACTTCATGCCGTAGCACAAATAGGAAACCCTGGTGATGTAGTGCTTAGGTGCTATAGCTGCCAACCAAAAGATTGTCAGTTCAAATCTGTCAGACACTCCTTGGCAATTCAGTGGGGCAGTTCTACTTTGTCTATAGGGTTGCTGTGAGTTGGAGTTGACTTGACAGTGGTAGGTTTTTTTTAGCAAAAATAAATACAGTGATAACATACTATACTAATAGTCATTGTATGTATCACCACGACACTTGGCTTTATACTCAGATTAACTTTTGAAAAAGGTCCTTGGTGAAGCAGGAAAATATTTAAGTTTATTAAGTCTTTACCCTTGAAATCATCTTTTTCCAATATTCTCTGTAATGAAATGGGAAGTACACATAGAACACTTGTGTGGTGAAAGACAGTTATCTCAGGGAATAAGTGCCGTTCAGTTGTTTGAGGTGTGAGCTGTATGAACTAGCTTCTTTTTTCATGGAACACTATTTTTAGTTCAGAGAACAACTGATGAACTATGGCTGTCAGGATTGGGTATTTGGCAGATATTTTCTTTCTTGAAAAGGAACCAACTGAACTTGTTATATTAAAGAAAGTAGATGTGAGCTTTCAAGTGAAAATTAGAATTTTGGAAAACTTGTATCTGTCATGGTGAGTGTGATAAGACTTCTCAATTCTTAATGACTTTTCTACTTAGATCAGTTTAAAAAATTACTGTTTTGTTTTCTTGTAATATGGTAAATATTGATAGCTATAAACCAAAGTAATAAAGCCTGTTAGGATGCTTAAAAGTTTTTTAGTGTGTAGAAGGGTCCTGAGACCAGTTTGAGATCCAGTCATCAATTAGAGGCAGGTAGGACAAATAACTCAAAATATAAGTTGTTTTAATATGAGATTTTGAGATGTGATAATTTGAATTTGAAAAAAACTGGAAATGATAGAAAATACATGTGTTCACATGTGTTCATACAACTGATCTGCCAAATACCCAAAAAAGTCCTTGGAAAACTTTAAGAAAACTCTGTGATTTTGCTGTGGTTGAGAACGTACTCAGGAAAACAGGCACCTGTGCGACAGTTTCTCTGTGTACCGTTTAGTGACTTTCATTACGTTCTTCAAGTTGTATAACCATTCTCATCTTCCTTTTCTGAGTTGGTACTCCCCATTAACATAAATTCATTGTCCCCTAAAATTTCTGTCTAATCTTTCAAGTTGCTGTTGTCACTTTGATCCCATTAGATAGTACCTATAAAACCAAAACCAAACCCATTGTGTGCTGAGTTGATTCCAGTTCATAGTGAACCTATAGGACAGAGTAGAACTGCCCTTTATAGTTTCCAAGGAGCACCTGGTGAATTTGAGCTCCAGACTTTAGCACTTAGCTGCTATGCTACCTTAGCCATAGCCCCTAGCCACTGTGCTACCAGGGTTTCCTGTACGACAGGTAAAAAAGGAGCCCTGGCAGTACATTGGCTAAAGTGTTCACCTGCTAACTGAAGGGTCAACAGTTTGAATCTTCCAGCCACTCTGCCGGAGAAAATTGTTGCAGTCTGTTTCTGTAAAGGTGTACAGTTTTGGAAACGCTGTAGGGGAGTTCGTCTGTGTCCTGTAAGGACAGTATGAATTGGAATTGAATTGACAGTATTAGTTTTGTGTGGTGTTTTTTCTTTTTCCTTTTTTTTGGTAGTTCATAAAAGAGCATAGTGCTTGAGGCAGACATTTTTACTAGTTAAACTGTTGTTTGGTTTTAAGAACATTTAAATTGTGTCTTGAAGGAGAATGTAGAACCTTTCTGGAGGTAGGAAGAGAAGGAAGAAAGTATTTTAAGATAGGAAGAATAGGATCAACAATGTCCTTAAATACATATATGTATATGGTAGTTTAGTTAGAGCGTTACTCCTCTTCATCACTGAGTTGATTTATATAGGCTAAGAGCTGACTGTATTCAGAGAATCAGACTTCTGTGGAATTGTTCTTTTCAGATCCTTTCAATTCTCCATACAGAGCAGATATGGGGAGCCTTTGAGGAAATGCAGAGAGCTTTTATGTCTGTCTGCACGTGTAGTTGCAAATGTATAACGTGGACATTGTCTTTATTGACTGTATCCTGAATAGAGTCTCATGATGGAGTTTTTATTTTATGAAAGTTTCTATGTGTTTGCCTGTTCCTGTGTGCACATTATGTTTTTCTGTGTCTTTCTGTCTCTCTTGCTCTACCTTCTGTTTTCATTCTAGTCATATATTTCTTTTGATTTAGCCTTAGTACCTGACTTACTTATTATGTCTATAGTAGATTTTATGAATTCCTTTTTTTTTCATTCTTCTCGTTCTGTTCTTTCATAATAGAGCAACATACCTATTTTTTATTTTTAACATAAAAATTGGAGTAGTAATACATTTTGTATTTCTTTCCAGTAAACATTCCCAGAAAAAGTAATATTGTCATCAGCAATACATACAAAACACATGTATACATGCACCCACTAAAAAACTCACAGCCATCAAGTCAGGTCTGACTCATAGCGAACCTAGAGGTCAGGGTAGAACTGCCCCATAGAGTTTCCAAGGAACACCTGGTAGATTTGAACGCACACACACACAGTATTTTTACACAAATAATGTGCACTTTCTATGTTTGCGTGTCAACTTTGCCTACCCCTTGAAGTAGTTTTCTAATCATGCTATGTTAATTTTTTTAAAGCAATGTGTTAAAAAAAATTGGCACAGCAGGGCTTATGAAAATAACCTTGAAGGGGAGGGGAGGTTGTTTGTGTAAAACTAGGATATGTTTGTACCTTTTCACGTAAGAGTAGAAATCAGTCAGCTGGAGGTTTTTCTCGTTTACTATTACAGTGCTTATTTAGGGAGACTAGTCAGATTTCTTAGCTTTATGTGCTTAGTAGGTCTCTTGACAGTGGCTTCATTACTGCAAATTGAGTGTGATACTTGGATACACTGAGGAAAAAAATGAGAATATTTAGACGCTTCATAGGCACTCCTTCCTGAAGTGGTGTTGTTGGGTGCCATCATGTCAGTCCCAGCATACTGCGACTCCACATAACAGAACCGAATTGCCCATAGGGCTTTCTAGGCAGTAATCTCAGCAGAAGCAGATTACCACCAGGTCTTTCCCACGGAACCTCTGGATGGATTCGAATTGGCAGCCTTTCCGTTAGCATCCAAGCACTTGGCTGTGTACCATTGGCAGTAGAAACTACTTGTTGTTGGGTGCTAGCAAGGTATGTAAAGGAGCTCCGGTGGCTCAGAAGGGAAGGAGCTTGGTTGCCAGCTGAAGGGTTGCGGTCTAAATCCACCCGGTGCTCCGCAGGAGAGCTGTGGCAGTTTGCTTCTGTAGGGTTCGACAGCCTTGGAGACCTTTTGGAGTGGTTCTGCTCTGTCCTTACAGGGTCACTGTAAGTTGCAATCTGCTTGTTGATAATGGGTTTGGTTTGGATGGGTTTAGCAGTTTATCTGTGATACTAGCTGATTAGAATGGAGAATAATACTATACATGGACATGTATTACGTTGGAGCCCTGTGGCACAGTGGTTAAAAGCTTGGTTGCTGTCTTAAGAGGTCAGCAGTTCTGATGCACTTCTTGGAAACCCTGTAGAGCAGTTTTACTGGGCCATGTGGTGACATAGTGGTTAATTGCTACAGAGAGGTCAGCAGTTCTGATGCACTAGCCACTTCTTGGAAACCCTGTAGAGCAGTTTTACTCTGCCCCGTGGTGACACAGTGGTTCATTGCTACAGCTGTGTACCAAAAGGTCGGCAGTTAAGATCCACCAGGCGCAGCTTGGAAACTCTGTGGGGCAGTTCTACTCTGTCCTATTGAGTTGCTGTGAGTTGGAATTTTCTTGATGGGTTTGGTTTGGGTTTTATGGGTTTGTTACAAGTCAGAATCAAGTCGATGGCAATGGATTTGGTTTGAGTTTTTAAATTAATGTGTGTATGTATTTGCTAACCTTTTGGTAGAAGATACGGACTTCTTTGAGTATTACTGTGCTAGTCAAGTTTCTCATCACGTTTTTTATAGCAAGCCCGTGTTCTGGAGCAACATGAACGCAGAATTCATTTTTCCTCCCACTGTTAGTCTTGCATAGTTAGCTTGCATATCTGGAACTTTCAGTTACTTAAGCCACAGGAACTTTCTTTTTCAATCTTTTCATTGGTTTACTGAATACTTAGTTAAATTAAGTACTTTAATAACTACAACTGGCAGAATTAGCTACGTAATACATACAACATACCCGTGGTAAACGAACATTCAACTGATGGGAACACAAGTGAGAGTGGCCTATGAGTGTGTAGTATTCTCTAGCATCAGTATATTTTGCAAAAGAGATTGAGTATATTGCTTGTTTCAGTTAATGAGTTAAGTAAAGATATGAGAGCATTGTAATATTTTGAAAGTCTACACAATGTTCCAGGATGGAAACATAATTAAAATGCTCCGAGTTTATGACCTTGCAGTACATTGAACAAGAACTTATAAGGACACATTTGGTGAGTGAGGCGAAAGGGGGAAAATTGAAAGATTTTTATTTTGGGTGATGGTAGTCAAGGAAAAAGGAGTATAAGGTAAGTGCGTAAGTGAGAATGAGGGGTGAGTGTTTATGCAGGGAGTGTCTGGAGGGAATCGGGAGGGAGTACTGTGATGCTGAACTGGTTTCCACAGAGCTTTGAGACTAGGTGAAATGAGGAAGAAAGACTGGTACTTTCATAGGGTCAGCCAATGAGAACCCCATGAAGTGTAATGGTATCTTCCTGTTGTTGGGTAGGGTTACAGTGAGTCACGGGCTCATTCATCAGCAAGAACCATAAATTGTGTTCAGAAAGTTTGTAAGAATCACTA
Organism: Heterohyrax brucei; assembly: GCA_028571685.1. NCBI lineage: Eukaryota > Metazoa > Chordata > Mammalia > Hyracoidea > Procaviidae > Heterohyrax > Heterohyrax brucei. Next base: position 43,605,530 of record CM053150.1, read on the forward strand.
ATGTGCCCTTTATTTCTTGAAAGTTGTACCTTTTGTTGTGAATTTTGTATTAGTAAACATAATAAATACATATATTTGATGTAGTAACATGTTTTCTACTTCTGGGGTGGATGGACTAACATGTTTATTACAAAGATATATAAATTATAAAATTACCATGGTAACCCTCTTATCTTGCTTATAATTCCCTTTAGGATCCATCATTAGAAGAATGATTTTGTGTAGAAAGTGCAAAATATCAAGGAATATGGGGCAGCTAACAATTACTTTTGATCTGGTTTGCAGACGGCAACAAATGTATTAGTTTCTCTGCTGAATAAAATTAACTTTATTTTTTTTTCTTCAGCGTATTAATTGTATTATAGTATGCCACAGCCACTTGCAATGCAATGCTGGTCTTGGAACAGCAGCCAATTCTAGGAATTAACAGAATTAGGTTACTTTGCCTAGTGGCACAAAAAATACCCAAGGTATTAAATCATTGGCTTGTCTATTTGCAGCACAATCAGAAATAAAGTTTAGAGATAAAAATCGATTTGCATTCTGTTCACATTTATTCATATTTTAACAGGTATATTTCTCTATTTTTGTCTGGTTCATGTAATCCTTTTTAAAACAGATTTTCAAATGCAATTATGTACAGAGGTACAGAATTTTAATAAAATTTTAGGATGAAGACTGAATTCAGGAGTCCACTACAACAACTTGAAGCTATTGGCTGTGAAAATATTTTAATCACCTTTAGAATATTTAAGCAAATACATGGTTAACTAGTAAAAAATGGCTAAGTCTATTATTTTTAAAACTTAGAGGATTGATTGATTGTATCCAGTAGTGAAAGAAACGAGTTTAGTAGAGGGAGAAATGATAATTTTAGTTGAACTTCAGCATTTTTAAGAAAATGATGTTTTTGTACTCAAAGAGACAGAAGGAGAGATAAGGTAACAGGATGGGAATCTTTTGCTTGTGACGGGATGGAACCTAGTTAGCTGTTACAGGTAACTTTAAAGATACATTTGTATGGTTTTATGAGATTTTGTGGCGGTTGTTTTAACTTTCATTTTCCAAACTCTGAGGGTTTCACAGAAATCTTTGCCTTCCTGTCCTTCTGTAAGTATTGGCGTTACATTTTGAAGCTGCCAGGAAAGTGGGCAACATCTTTGGCTCTGCACAATTCCTTATCTCCGTTCTGCTTTAGTATTTCCCGACAGTAGGAAGAGAATTGCTTTAGGATAAGGAGAAAGACACTAGGAGAATTAATCAGTCCTTGGGGTCACTGGCAAATACAAAAAGGAATCAAGATAAAGAATGCAGCGATTAAGTAGAGTTAACTATAACATAGACCAGGCTTCAGACAAAAAAAAGCTTAAGCTTGTTTCTTCAAAATCAGTAGAATTCAAAGAGATTTCCTTAAACGCTAAAAAACAGAGCCTGTCTTTGGGTGATCTTGTGTAAAGTACCACTCTGCTACCTCACTTTGACCCTTACAGATACCCGACACCCCGCATGAAAGATCCCATTGCAACCTTTAGAAAATAATACTTAAAGAAATTGTTGCTGGAAGAACTTAAAATGTCATCTAGACCACAATTTCTTGTCTGGTTGTATATTGAGATTTAACAATATGTTTTCGGGGTTTTCCCCAGGCCTGCTGAATTAGAATTGCTGGGTGAAGCCCAGAAATGTGTTATTTCTAACAAGTTCCTCAGGGTTAGACTGGTGCAGTGGAAATGACTGACCCAAAGCCAATGCTGTCTTTTTTTAGACAAGATCTTGGGCTCAGAGGAGATTAGTAACATGTCAGTCTATGTTCAGTTGGTTCCTTATTTCTACACAGTAGCTCTAATTTACATAAAATTTTGAGCTAAAGTCGTTGTAGCTAGAGAATGTCTTTAGTTGGTGGATCCTGCTCAGATGCCTCTAGTTGTTCTCCAGATGAGCATTTAAGACACTGCATGACACACAGTTTTATTTTTTTAATGATTAAGTGCAAGTACAATCCAAGTCAATTCTCCATATAATGCCCCAAGTACCTGCCTCTCTTCAACTCTCTCTGCTCTCTTTATCCTGTAACAAGCACACTCTTCTTTTCCACTTTTCCAGTACCCGCTCAACCAGCACTTGTCCCTGCCACTCCACCCTCTCTCCTCATATATGTGTGTGTGTGTGTGTGTATTAAACTATTAAGTACACACACCACCTGTATCACTCTGTCTTCAAGTTCAGTCCATTCTTTCCCTGAAGTGTTGGGTTCAGTACTGGTTTCAGCTCTGGGCTAGGAGCAAGTCTAGGGGCCATGTTTCTAGGGGACCTTCCAGGTTGTTGGATCATCAAGTCTGGTCTTTTAATGGAGTTCTTGACCTGCACACCCCTTTATCTCATGCTGTGTCAGGGACTGTACATTGTGTTCCCTGTCACAGCTATCTTTGGTGGTGGCAGGGCACCATCTGGTTGTGTGGCACACAACATTTGATACTTTGCAAAGTTCTAGAAATGTCTTCAGACATTAGCTCTGAATAAAAATGTATGAGTGTCATATCGTGTAGATGACTGTAAGGAAAATGATAAGTTTGTTAAGCTATAATTGACCTACTTCTTATATTTAAAATGTACAGTCTGATAAGTTTTGACAAATGTTTGCAGTCAGGAAGCTATCACCAAAATCAAGATAGGGAACATATCCAAAACCTTGAGTAATTCTTCTCTTTTCTTTGTAGTCCTGTAGTTCTTTGTAGTCCTTTGTAGTTCCTGTCTCCTGTACCTTCCTACCTCCTGCCATCCCCAGGCACCTGCTGATCTGCATTCTGTCATTACAGCTTAGATTGCATTTTCCAAAATTTTATATAAATTGGAATCATAAAATAGGAACTCTTAAGAGTGGAGAGGGGCTGGCTTTTTTTAATCAGCATAGATTATTCTGTGATATATTGAATGAATTAAGTATGACAAGTGATATCATAGATTGTTTTGAGATTTAACCCATAATGTGGATATCAGTACTTCATTTCCTTTTATTGCTTTATATTCATTGTGTGGATATGCTACAGTTTTTTGGAGCCCCAGTGGTATAGTAGTTAAGAGTTTGGCTGCTGATCAAAAGTTTGAATCCACGTGCCACTCCTTAGCAACCCTATGGGGCAGTTCTGCTGTTTCCTGCAGGGTCACTGTGAGTTGAATCGACTTGGCTGCAGTAGGTTTATCCATTCACGTTTTGATGAAAATTTGGATTGTTTTTAATTTTTGGCTGTTGCGAATAAAGCTGCTGTGAACATTTGTGTACATACCTTTGATGGTAGATGACTTCATCTTGAGTAAATGTGTAGGAGCAGAATGACTGTACTGTATGGGTAGATGTATGTTTAACTTTTGGAGAATCTTCCAGTTTCAGTTTTCTGAAGTAGTATGTACTCGTTTACATTCCTGATAGCAGTCTGTGAAAGTTCCAGTTCTTCCACATTTCTGCTGACACCTCGTATGGTCATTCTAATATGTGTGCCATTGTTTAATATTGTGATTTAAATTTGAATTTCATTAACAGCTGATGATGTTGAGCATCTTTTCATATGTTTAATTGCCGCTTGCCTAGTCTGTGCTGTGGTGTTTTACTCAGTGTCTTTCGAAAGACAAGTTATTAACTCAGATGAAGTCTAATTTATTTTCCTTTGAATCATGCTTTTGGTGTTGAGTCTAAAAAATCTTAGCCTAACCAAAGGCTACAAAAGTTTTCTCCCAGAAATTGTATAGTTTTACCTTTTAACTTTAAAATATATGTGTTTGTACACCCAAAAGCTTGCCTGTTGGGAAATGGAGAATCATTTTGCATTTGGAATCCCCTTATGGCTTGGCATGTTCTGATGTGCTCCGTGTATCCTTCATCATGCTTGTAAAGTGAATTACATAGAGTTCTCAGTACGTATTTGTGAAGTTGTTATCAGAAAAGCTAATCTGACTCAAAAAGTTCTTGTCTTTCCCAAGTAAGAATACACAAGGAAAACCAAAATTAGTTTTCATTTTAGCAAGCTTGATTTTACCTGTGACAAGTAAAAGGAGTCATTGGGGTCTGTACCTCTGCAATTCTGACTGGACCCTTGGAGAAAGAGATTGCAGGCTTTATTGTCTCAAAACTAAGCAGGCAGCTATGATTATTTACAAGTTTTCCAAAAAAGGGGCATCATTTCTAGAGAAGCAGGTAGGAACAGGCTAATGGGGTTGTGGACACAGCCAGGCACCAGGCTGGATTCTACAGCAAATGTCTCTGGGGCCTGGAGCAGGACCTAGTATGAGTTGTTGGGCTTGCAAGGTTTCTTGCTCCCTGTGTTCGAATCCCCAGGCTGTGCCAAGACTCCCAGATGCTCCAAGTGGAAAGTCATTTAGCAGACAAGGGATTTCTCTTTATGAATGGTCAGCAGACTGTTTCCAGCTGGCCAGTTTCTGCAAAAACAACTCAAGGACACTGATTAGCTATTCTTGAGTAACTTACTTTTTATCTTTTCAGAATGTGGCAAAGCCAAAGCAGGGCTGTTTTGTTCCTGAGGGTTATTATCTTGCGTGTTTCACATTATATTTGGTTTATGTCGGTTGCACTGTCCCATTTCCCTGGCTCAGTATAAGTTAACAACAACAAAAAACTATTGCCATTAAGTCGATTCCAACTTAAAAGATCAGGGCCCTAGTATATATCCTGAGGCATCATTCTGATCCTGTGTAGTGTTATTGAGCAATTTTTTAGAAGATTGAAAGATGTCATAACAAGTTTTTGTTATTGTTGTTTTAAGCAGTGATCTTGGCCTTTCCAGCAAATGAACTACAGATCCACTACTATATTCTTCTCTTTATCAGGAAACAAATAGGTTGTAGACAGTATCTTATATATAGTAGATCTAAAAATTTCTGGATCTGCTAAGATAAAATCTGTTTACTCTCTGAGATTTGACATCAACTCAAGGGAAAAACATTCCATGAATGTCAATTAAGCGCAGCTGTTTGTTGACTAAAAGTCTGGTATTCCAACATAAGCTCTTTCTAAAAATCCACAAAAACTTTGTTATGAGAATGGGGGCCTACTTGCTGGGGATAAGTTACCAACCTGAGAGCTGCTTTGAAAACTTGTTTTATATACCAGAAGTCAGCCAGCTCATCTAACCTAGATGTGTTTCCAGCAGGAATTTTGCTAGTTGCTTGATACTAACTCTAGTTCCGTTGGAGTACAATATTGCTGGTTTTATAATTTAGTAGTATTCAGAAATTCCTTAAGGTGAATTTGCTATATTTTTAAAAATTATGATCTGTTGACTTTTATAACATGGGATTATTGGTTTCAAAATATTTTTATTTTGTTTATGTACTAGCATTCCTTTGGGTACAGAATAAACATCAAAAATTTTCTAAATTCTGAATCTTTTTTTATTGATTTTCTTTATTGCTCTGTTCCTTCTGAAGATTTTAATGAAGACATTCACGTATGGAACAGAAGTTATAGCGGCCCTGGATCGTGTCAGTTTGTCTTATTTACCTCCTTGGTGTCCTGTGTACTTCACCTTTCTTGCCAAGTTTGGTGAGCTTACTGGTAGTAGCAGTTTTTCCCTTGATGTTTGTGTCATTGTACTATGTACAATTGAGCAATTGACACATTAAAAATTAATGTGTTACCTTATAAATACTGCAAATTTTAAATTTCTAATTATGCTGTCCAATTCAAATTGCATTAAACCTACTGCTTTTCCAGTTCTGTTTCGTTATGATTTCATTTTGTTATGTTACGAAGTGCGATCTGAGAAGTTTAATGTCTCTAATCACCTTTGATATTTCTTTGAGGACTTAGTGAGCCTAGTGAGCCTGCCATAAGCAATGATATTTTCAGTTGTCTCGTATGCATGGGAAAGCTGAACAGTGAATAAGACTGAAGAAGAATTGATGCCTTTGAATTATGGTTATGGCAAAGAATATTGAGTATACCATGGACTCCCAAAAGAGCAAATAAACCTGTCTTAAAAGAAATATAGCCAGAATGCTCCTTAGAAGGGAGGATGGAAACACTGCATCTCACGTATTTTGGATGTGTCCTCAGGAGGGATCGATCCCTGGATAAGGAAATTATGCTTGGTGAGGTAGAGAGTCAGTGAAAAAGCCAAGACGACTCTAAACAGTGGCTGTAACAATGGGTTTAAGCATTGCAGTGATTGTGAGGCTAGCGCAGGACCAGGTGTGTTGCGTTCTGTTGTATATAGGGGTTGCCATGAGTTGGAACTAACTTGCCAGCACCTGGTAACAGTAACCGCCTTTAAAAAGAAGCAAGCAGGTATTTCTTACCAGTTGTCTTACAACTATGTCATTAATAGAAACTGCTGCTGTTTGAAAAATTTTAAGCTAGACAAAAGCCTCCCCCCTCTCCCCCCCCCCCCACCAAACCACCAAAAACAAAAACACATTTGACAGGACGAGATACTTAGTTCTAAAACATAGATTACAGATACAAATTTTAACTGATGTTTATGTTGATCTTATTTTATTATGGAATGAGATGCTTATTCTAAGTGAATTCTTGTGAGTTTATAATCTCAAGGATGAGAAATGCTTAAAAATTAGCTAATGTTACTTGGTAAAAGAAATACAAGATCTGACAGTTAAGTTTGTACACTCATCCTTGAAGAAGTGCTGCATACCTCGTTGATGAATATTGCTATGGTCACCTTTGAAGTACTCCTCTTGGGAAGCTGTGTACTGACGCCAACATGTAGTCTACCCTTTGAAGAAATTTTGGAACTCTTTTTCTGGGATGGCCATCTGAGCTGTTGTTGTATTATGCTTGATGTCCTGAATCAAAATGTCTTCCTTTTAATATTTCCTTTGAGTAAAGAAAAGAGTCATTGGGGGCCAGATCAGATGAGTGGGGAGGGTATTCCAATATAGTCATTTGTTTACTGGCTAAGATCTCCTCACAGACTACTATACAATTAAATTCGCACACTTGCCACTGTGCCGCCATTGATCATTTAAGAAAGAATTCCAAAGTTGCTTTGAAGGGTGGACTAGGTGCTGGCCTTGGTGCCTAGCTTCCCCAGGGGGGGACTTCAGAGGTGACTGTAGTGATGTGTAGTAATGAGGTATATAGCACTTAGAACAATTAAGTTAACGGATTTAATTGTAGGACCTGCTGCAGGGATTTTGTAGTAGAATGCACTTGTGTTTAGGAAATGAATCCTGAAATACTGAGTTCTGATAAGAAAGAGAATAGATATGGACAGATAGACAAAGTTGATCAGACAAAATGTTAACAATTATTAGTGATTCTCAAGCAGGGGTCGTTACCCCTCCCTTTTCTCCTCCTGTATTCTACCGTATCCACAATGTCCAGACACTCTTTAAGGAACCTTGGTGGGGCAGTGGTTGAGTGCTCAGGTGCTAACTGAAAGTTCAGCATTTCAAACCTACCAGCTTGTCTATGGGAGAAAAACGGTTTACAGCCGTGGAAACCTTATGGGGGTAGTCCTGCTCTGGCCCGCAGGGTCCTGGGAGTGGGAACTGACTGTACCACAATGGATTAGAGACTCTTTGATTGTCACAGGTGAGGGAAGGAGTGGTTGACCTTCCTGCAATGTGTAGGACCACCCCCTGCAACAAAAAAATGTTCATAGTGCTCAGGTTGAGAAATTCTGACTGAGTAATAGGTACCTGGTTTTCATTGCTAGTTTTTGGAATCCCCAAGCATTTCTTCCTAGAAGTTTCTTCCAAATAAATGGCCAGGACAGACCTAAAATATGAGTCTAAGTTGATTTAATGACAACTAACAATAACAGTGGGTACCTAGATGATTTTCTTACTATTATTTGCATTTTTCTGCGTGTTTGAAAATCACAATAAAATACTAGGAGAAAAAAAAAAATCTAACCTTGCCATTTAATATGTAAAAAAGCTTTGCTCTTTATATGTGTTCTCATCTTTAAAATAATTTAATCAATTTTGGTGGGAATTTTTCAAATACCTTTTATACAGAATACATGGATAGTTCTAATATTTATAAGCCATTCATTGATAAGATATTTTAAAAGACATTTTCTTCTTAAAATAATTACAGATACACAGTGAGTGTGTTACAGTGGTTCCTAAAATACTGCCAGCATCGGTATTTTAATTTTAGCAATTTTTGTCTGTAACTTGAGTGAGCAGTGTAGGCATTTTAATGGCATAATAAATATTATTTTGCATAATGTCTTTGCAATTTGAAGATTTAAAATGCATCCTTTTCTGAGTTCATTCTCTCAAGTTCTCAAAACTCTGCAGACCATGAGAGTTTCTACTTAATAAAATAAAAAAATGTTCTTGTAAGCTGCTTTTTAAATACCCCGGAAACTAATATGTGAAAATGTGATATAAAGCAGACAAAATTTGATGACATTTTCCAAACGATTCATCATAGAATTTCTTTTAAAATGAGATCTCTGATGGTATATTTCAAAGTCTCATTATTTGTAGAACTTTAGGATTGCTTTTTGGAAGCAAATCTTTTGAATAGAGGTAAGTGTAATCATTTTTTTTGAACTTTTTTCATGGTCTTTAAAGAACATTTAACATTTAATTAGATTAAAAACTTCATTTTTGATCATTAATTATTTGATTTATAGTGGTGCAACAGTTACCAAAGTCTTCTGATTAACAGTAACTAGCCTAACTCTACCATAATTTCATGAGATAAACTTTCAATTGTGTCTTGGTTATTGTCTCAGTCAGCAGCTTCCACGCATATGGCTACCTGTGTACTTTTCTAAACTAAACCTGTGTGGTAATGGGGATAGCTTGATTTTTGGAATTAAACTAGTTTTTGAAATTTTGGCTGTGCTACCTTGGGCAAGACACAGCATCTGTAAGATTTTACTGCAGCTGTACAAGGTAGATGACTATTACAAGAACTAGATGAAATATATTTTGGCATCCATTCTATATTTGAATACATAGAGCTCCCACTTTGTTTTTCATAGTTATATAGTACTCTATCATATGGACACGTTTTATTTAACTAGTCTTTTCTTAAATGGACATCTAGATTGTGTTCAGCCTTTTATTATTTCCAAAATTGCTGCAGTAAATATCTTTGTCCAGATGTCTGTTTTTACAAGTATACATATATGTAGGGCAGATTCCTAGAAGCAGTGCTGTTGGATCAAAGGATTGTTCTCTATAGTGGCTGTTGCAGTTTATGTTCCCACCAGCAGTATGAGAGTTCTTATTTCACATGTCCTACTGTCAACGGAAGGTTTCTTCTTTTTAAATGATATTTTATTATAGTTTTCATTTCTCATGTGAATGAGGTTGAAATTCTTTTCATGTGTTCAACATTTTTTTTCTCATTTATTGGGTTATTGGCTATTATTGGTTTATAGCTGATTCTTGAAATTGTGAATAAGGCTGCTGTGAATATTTGTGTGTTGATTTTTGTGTGAACAAAGTTTTTGTTTCTTAGAGATAAATGCCTGAGAGTGCAAATGCTTAGTCATTAAGTAGTTGCAGTTCAGTTTTTTTAGAAACTACCAAACTGTTTTTTAGAGTAGCTATACCATTTTATACCCCATCAGCAATGTATGAGTGCACAGGTGTTTATTATTGTTATTTTAGAAAATAAAATTACATAAATGCACAGCAGAAATAGAATAATTAAGTATTGATTGTACTTCTGTATCATGGAAAACTCTGAGTCCTCAGAAATGTTTATATTGTGTTTTTGTTATCATTAACAAATGACTATGTGAAAAGTAGAAAAACAATTAAAAATACAACTAATTGTAAAGAGATGAAGGCACAGAAAATTGAGAAGTAATTCATGATTGTTAATTTGATTAAAGAATATTTATGACAAAATTTGTTGAAGATAATTCTATTTAGCTTGGTTCTTATCCATTCCTAGCAGCTGATGATATTCAGAAAAAATGAAGGGACAGTCTGTTCTTCCCAGACTAGTCTTTGATTATAGTACTATTGAAAGGCTCTGCATATTTACTATCGAGGAAAATAAAATATTTTTAGTAAGTGCCTTACTATGTGCCAGGTCCTTTATAGAGTCGCTGTGATTCAGAATTGACTTGATGGCCCGGGGTTTGGTTTTGTTTTTTGGTTTATGAAAGTTAATATAGTAAATGTAAGAATATCTGACCCAGCCTATTTTTGTTATCATTCCACTGTGAGAATAGATAAATGCCCTCATTTTTTGCAGTTCTTCTCTTTAAGCATGTAATAATTTTATGTAACATAAACTGTTATCTCACTTGGACCTCTCTCTGTAAATTAATGACATTGTTCTTTTTCTGTTTTTGTAACTCTAGCTTCCATTTCCTGTGATTCCCAACACCTCTTCTGCCTCTGCTAGTTCAGATTCTCGCCTGGAAGTTTTCCCCGTTTTATAGCCTATGCTCTCATCTCTCAGAAACTGATTTCTCCCTTTCATTTTGTGTAAATAGAATTATCAGTCTTGATAGCCGTAAGACTTGGCCAGCCTTTCCCTCAAGGATGTTGTGAAAAATATATTAATCTGGGATGTTAAAAATATGGGAATTCTTAGTACTGTCTTCAAGTTTTTCTGTAAATTGAAAAGCGTTATAAAATAAAAAGTTCATTGACAAACTTCAAAATAGGAGACAACTTACTGATCTCAAAGGAGATCTGCTAGATTGAACCAGGTGAAGTTACCAATATTCAACCATTTTTGAACTAAAAGATAAACATTTTTAAGGTTAATAATGGAATTAGTTGCAGGGTTTATGGGAAGTTGTGCTATCTTTGTAATTTCCTGTAAGTCTGAAATAATGAATTTACTTAAAAAAAGTTCAATGACAAAGACATCTTAAAGATAGTTACAAGTAAGTCTGACCACTATTCCAGTTACCTTAAAAACATAGTTATATTTTCTGACACATTATGAGTGTGTTTTTAAGCCAAAGGACGATCACGCAGTCCTGCTGACATCTTTCATCAAGTGATTGTATGTGTAGGCCGTAACGACAAGGGGCAGGAAGATAGGAGAACCGCAAACAGTATCTTAATGCTCTACCTCTTTACTGCACATGCCAGTTAAGTTCACAGACTCGTCCTAGAAAAAGTGCTGCGTACCACATGGCTGAGTATCACTAGTCACCTCCAAAGTACTCCCCTTGAGAAGCCTAGCACCAATGCCAGCGGGTAGTCTACCCTCCAAAGCATTTTTGGAACTGTTTCTGGAATGGGAAGTACAATTCACTCACTAAGATAGACTGAGCTTGTTATAATTGGGGTGAATTGACAGTTTTCTAGATGTGTTGTCCTTGTTGTGTATGAAATTAATGTTCTGCCCAGGACAGTGATAGCCTTCGTTGTTTCATTTTACTGACTAAGATGCTTATTTGTCTGTTATTTCTCATTAAAGTATTTTCCCTTTCTTGTGTTTGGCCGTCATATTCTTAATACGTGGTCATTATTTCTTTGACTTTTGTTGCAATGTAAATAAATATTGGCTTCTTTTTCTTTGCCTGGGTTGTATCTTGATGTTCAGAATTGCCAGGTATGCTATTTACGTGACACAGATAAGCATAACCCATGTAAATAAATCTTCATCGAGTCCCAGAGAGGTGCTGTGTGTTTTTCCTTTTTAAAGTTTATTTATTTATTTACGGGCAGCCTTAATAATGTTTTCATAAAATATGATGGATTTATAAATCTGTTTAACATGCTTTTCCCTTTTTGTCTTAGTGCTTTGCCTCTAAGTTGCAGATGCAGTGGCTGAACAATATGCTGTGTGGTGTGACAGGTAAATTTCCCAATTTACCTGCTGTAATAGTGTGCTGTGTAATGCCATTCAGTCATCTCTGAATTTTACTTGCCTGATTAGTTGAGTGAAGCAGATTTTCAATTTAAATGTAACTTCATCTGCTTGATTAAAAATGTAACAGAACATTATCTGCTGCAAATAAATTTCAGTGGAAGAGATGATTTTGCCTGTTTAAAAATAACATCTGTTTATACTGGCTGGAAGCAGACGATTAATACCTCTCTAATTTCGAGGTTTACCAGTCCAGCTCACCTGTCTCTTTGCTTGGATAGTTGGAATTGATGGCTGTCGAGTCTAAACATTTACCTGTTGATGTTTAGTTGATGGATTTCTTTTTTAAGGATAATACAGAATCCCATCATTGGGCATTCATTTATTTGCTGCTCATCAAGATGATTGACAGTTTTGCCAACAACATAGAAAAAGGATTTTCCTTCATGATGCAGATGAGAAAAATTTTACCCCTCAGTGATGAGTGCCCTACAGAAAAACAGATTCTTGTAAATTCTTTTTCAGAGGTGGTGTTTATTTGAATTCTGAGTTTAGACACCATGGGTATAAATTTTAAGTGTGTAGCAAATGAGGATAATACGGTCCTGCTGGCATCTCTCATCAAGGGATTGTGTGTATAGGTCATAACGACAAGGGGGGAGGAAGATAGGAGAACCGCAAACAGTTATTTTTTTTCCCAGTGCTTAGCATAGTGTTAGGCACGTAGTAGACCACTTGATAAATATTTATTGTATTTGAATTAAAAATTAAGTCGGGTATATTTGATATTCTGGAAATGTAACCAACTAGAATTAATTGGTTTAAGTATGTTGTTACAAATTATAGCAAAAAGGCATTGTAGATTACTAGTTTTTTTTTTTTATCTAACGAAAACTTCTCTTTAACAATTACTAGATGTAGATTTTTTAGTGTAGATTTCTCCTACAAATAGTCTCTTTATAAAAAGGCAGTTTTTACTGGTTGACTTTTGTAACTGGTAGGCAAAGCTATAAATTTAAGAAGTAAATATAAAAAATTATAATCCTAATAAAACAGATTGTGTTTAAAAATTGATGTAGTTCCACAACCTTGCATCTTTTTTTTCCTCAATGCTGTATTCTGATGATGTATTTATTTGTAGAGGAATTAAAACTTTTGTTATACTTTGTTACAAAGCAAACAAAGCATTAGCTTGAAAATTAATGAATTAATACATTGCAGTTTTTGAACTGTAATATTTAGGGGTTATTAGCCATATTACATATAATTTGAATAAAAAGTTTTTAGTGTGTGTTTTTCAGGTGGGTTAGTTTTGGAGATTTGCTTTATATAATTAATATGTAATTTGCTTTTTAATCACTAATCAAGAATAGTAAAATCAGTCTTCTCTCTTAAACTTATAGGATAAAATTTAACCTTCGTCCCACCTTTGCAAATTTGGATGATTTAGTTGTTTTACTTACCAGAGGAATATGTTTACAGGCTGAGTCTTCTCAAATTCATTAGGCTAATCCTGAATATTTAGCAGGAATTTTTGATGCACTGCTTTGGAAGAACAGCTCGAACTGTACAAATTTACAGATACTTTAATATAAATGCCCGTTTGGGATCTGTTCCTTGTTTCAGTTAGTATATCTGTGATTTGTAACAAATTAATCTTGGTTTAAATATTTGAGTTAAATGTAAGATGATGTAAATTAAAAAAAAAATTCCACTGTTGTAAAGTCAGTTCTGATGCTTATTGACCCTATGAACAGAGTAGAACTGCCCCATAGAGTTTCTAAGGAGTGCCTGGCGGATTTGAGCTGTCAACCTTTTCGTGTGGAGCTTTAACGGTTAATCACTATGCCTCTAGGGTTTCCAAAATCAGCATAGGAAACACAAAATATAGTAGTTTGTAACTTCCTAGTTGTTTATGGTCTGTGAAAGTAGATAAAGTTTTTTTTCTGTTTTACTTGTCCCTTTATTTTTTCGATATAGAATGAAGGAACTCTAAAGAGCAATGTCTGTACCTAAAGAAGGAGGTGCTACTGCTTGAAATTGTGTTGTCACTTAGTTTGACTTTAGGATTGTTAGAGACTTCTGCCAGTGCCTTGTATGAGTAGCTTTAAGTTTAAGACTTTATTACAGTATCTTAATAAAAGGAGGTGAAATGATGAACATTCGTAGTATTATTCATAGTAGCACAAAAGTGGAAACAGCCCAAATATCCATCAGTTTAAGCATGGACAGACAAAATGTGGTATATTTATACAGTGGAATATTATTTGTCCGTAAAGAGGAGTGAAGTACTGATTGGTACATGCTACAGCATGGATGAACCTTGAATACATTATGCTAAGTGAAAAACATCAGACACAAAAGGCCATGTATCATTTGATTCCTAAAAACCACTGAATTACACACTTTAAAAGGTGACTTGTGATATATGAATTATATCCCAACTTAAAAAGAAAAGGCAGTGAAATGTATAAATTATTGCCTTATAAAGAGATGGTTACTAGATGATCATATCATTGTTCATTTTTCTTTGATATTTGAAGCTTTAATCTCATACTGGGGGACTGTTGACAGGGAAATAGGCTGGAGTTTGTAGGCTGGCCTTTTAAAAATCATAACAATAATAGTTATCAGTGTTTTACAAACTTTAATAATAGTATCTCAGTTTTTGTTAATAATATAGGAAAATTTCTCCTTATATTGACATATTTTTATTTTTATGTTTTACCCATATTTTAAAGGTTTGCAGTTATGTTTATAGGACAACATTATGGAAAATCATGCTGCCTTGAAATTGTGACATAATTTTTTAAAGTTGCAGGATACTTCAGTAGGAGAGACTGATCACCTTTAAGGTAGCATGTAGATAATGTTGTTAAATTGTAGAAATTTGTCCTCCTGGAAATATTTAGGAAAATAAGAATAATTTTATGTAAAAATCTAGATATTTATGAGATACATTTTAACAATAAATTAGTTGATTAAAAACATCTATTTCCACTTTTTGATTAAAAATCTTATAAATCATAAGCTTTATAAATATGTGATTGAAAGGGATTTTTCATTTAATAAAACAAGTATAATGTATACCTTAGGGATTATGAGAATATTAATTTTATAACTTGGAGGAGAGAATATATGCTCGAATATAAAATACAGCTTCAGCTTTCAAAATCAGTGCGGTATAAAATATTGACTCTTAGCAGTCAGTCAGGCAGAATTGTATGTTTTATTGTTGGGAAGGCACTTTCTGTCTAACCTGCCAGAGAGGTTCTTTCCATTCAGTTATGTTTTAGAGCTGCCTTGTCAGTGAGTTACTGGGATAGTTCCAGCTTTTTAGGGCTTGAGCCCCATAAGTTTTCTTAGCAATGTATTTTCACAACTCTGTATTCCGTTGGACTAGAAAGCAAAGATCAATATTCAAAATATTTGAGCATATAAAAATAGTAACCTATATAGCTCCAACCTGACAGTAATTTGTGTCACATTACTAGGCAAGTGTGAGTGGAATTTTAGCACTAAAGCAAATCTTTCTTATGTTTTCTGTCTCTTTACTGGAGCATTCAGTCCATTCACATTCAATGTAATTATTAATAGATATGTGTTCCCTGCTGCCATTGTGATACGTTTATTTTTGTGTTGATGTTTTCTCTGTTGTTCTTATTAGTCTGTTCTGGGACATTCTTTTTTGTGAGTTGATTTTTCACCTTTTTCAGAGCTGGTTTTGCAGTTGTTGAGACTCTTGTGTTACATTTTTTGATATGGAATGTTGGATCTTTGTTGTGCTTTATGGCTGCCATGAAGATCCCCCTTAATAAACTATATATAAACCCAATTTTAATTACTACCAATCTTGTCATCTTCCTCTCCATCTGGAAGGACTATAAGGACTGTAGTACATCCCTTTTTTTAATATGATGGCACCATCGTGTTCGTAATAATCACTGGATTGTTTCTTTCACTATTAAAGCTGTGATTGAATTTGGAGCCTTTCCTAACTGAGTAGAGTTTTGAGTAGCGTGTCATTCTAAAATATAAAGTTAGTGGTTTTGTTCTTCTAAGGCAAAGCCAAGAACTTCTTTCAGTATTTCAGTTTTGGTTTGGTTTTCACAAAGTCTCTGAGTTTCTGTTTATCTGGGAATGTCTTCCTTTAATTTTCATATTTGAAAGACAGTTTTGCAGGATATATAATTCTTGGATGGAAGTTCTTCTCCTTCAAGGCTTTGGATGTGTTACGCCACTGTCTCCGTGCCAGCATGGTTTCTGCTGAGAAATCTGACAAAAATTTACAGGGTTTCCCTCTATATGTTAGCTTTGCTTTGAGTCTTGCTGCCTGTAAGAGTTGCTGCTTATGTTTCATTTTGTTAAACTTGATTAGAATATGTCTTGAAGTCTTTCTTTTGAGATCTATATTGGGTGGCGTACAATATGCATCTGGGATATCTATATTCTCTTCATTCATAATTTCTGGGAAGTTTTCTGTCAGCAGCTCAGCAACGATACTCTCTGTGTTCTCAGGTGTCTCATCCTGTTCAGGGACTCCAATTAATTGAAGGTTGTTCCTCTTAATAGAGTCCACATGCTTCTTAATGCTTCTTCATTTTTCTTGTTTCTTTTTTCTGATTTGTCCCCATAGACACTGGCGTCAGTAGCTCTGTCTTCCAAGTGAGAAGTTCTTTTTTCCATTTGTTCCATTCTGTTTTCTTGGCTTTGAATGGAAGTTTCTATGTCTTTGATTTTGTTCTTGATCTGTTGGATTTCAAAGTACTGGTGTTCTGTCAGATCGAACAACTTGCTTAATTTTTCCTTTTCTTCTGCTGCATTTTGTAGAAGGTCTAGAAGGGCTCTGTATATAATCATTTTGTATTCACTTTCCAATGATTTCAGAAAAATTTCTTCATCCAGAAAACTCCTTGGTTGTTTTGTTTGTGAGCCTTCTGAAGCTATGGAAGATTTCTTGTTTGCCACAAGTGTCTGTTGCTTTTTGAGTAAGTAGAGGCTAGGAGAGATACTGTGAGGATGGACTGCAGGTGTTTCTCTAGGCTGTGTTAAAATGTAAAACAAAAGGTATCTGACCACTTCCCAAGTCAGTCAGGTTTTCAGGTGTAGAGGGCCCTCTTCCCAACTGGCCAAGTAAGCACCTCTATATCCAACCCTAGATGATACAAACTAGTTCAAAATACAGCAATGCTACTGCCTTGTTGGCCTCTGCTGGCAGGGCCCAGCCTTAGGTGACACTGTGGAAACTACTACTTTTCTGGTAGAAAAGTGCTCTCCTGTGGGCAGGCTCTGGCTCCCAAGCTAAGAATTAGGTCCAGCTGTGGCCACAGGCTCTAAGATGGGGTCCTCCACGTGGTTGGCATATAGAGAGGCTAAAGGTGCTGAGAGGTAGTGAGTCCTTCACCTGTGTTGCTGGGCCTCCACCATAGGCAAGACTGTGTAAACTACTGCTTTTCTGTCAGAGAAGCGCTGTCCTGTTTGTAGGCGCTGGCTCCCAGGCTAAGAATTAGGTCCCGCTAAAATCTCTACATCCAACATGGCATCCTGCACATAGGCCCCGCAGTTCTGTACAAACCACACTGTGGCAGAGATAAAAAGAGAGGCCCAAAATGGCTAATTGTGCAGAGTCCTAAGCCTGGCTTTCAAAATACGACAATTCCGCCTGCCTATCCCACCAGCAGTGCATCTGAGACTAGCTGCTAGGCAAGACTCAGCTCCGCCCGCCGGCCAAAACAGAGAAAAAGATGTTACAGTGGTGCGTTACCTTCAGTCTGTGAGAGCCAGGGCTAGCCATGAGCGGGAATCAGCGAAAGAGAGATGGCTTTCTGTTCAGTGGTATGAAGTCCAAATTAACAGCCCTTTGCCGTGTCCTGGGGCTCACTAGGTGACCAGAAGTCTCTATTTGATTATCATTTCAGGTCTTGGTTTCCAGAGGGGTATAAGGAGACGTGTGCTTAGTCCGCCATCTTAACTCCACCCGTTTATTGTGTTTTCTGAATGCTTTATACTTGTGGACTCATTTCATCCTTACAGCAATCCATTGAAATGTCACTATTGTCACCTTATTTATAGATGAGGAAATGGGTATAACAAGGTGAAGTACCTTGTTCAAATAAATAGGGGACTCAGAATTTGAATACAGGTACTCTACATTCGGAACCACAGTACTGTGCTGACTTCTGTCTTTAATCTAGGCCTCTCTTTGCTCTGCAGTAGTTTCAAATAGTCAAATGTAATTTCTTTTCTTGCTTTGAGCCCCTTTTTTTCCTACCCAGTGTTAGTAAGATGTTGGGCTTTTCGCATTGTGTCTGTATTGTACCTATGTATTATTCTGAATGTATTTTGTAATTACAGGAATAGATACTTAGAGGAGTCTTAGCAGAATCTACTGAATTCATACTTCTTTGTGTGATTTTGTTAAGTTTCAGAAGGCTTCTATAGTTCATTTCAGTTCAGCTAATGCTGTGTGCTTTTGAGGCTGACATCTGTTACAAAGCAGTTTAATATGTGGATTCATATTGTTAATAAATCTAGACATCAGCTTAGTCTATGTCATTTGTATCTGTGGAAAGAGAACAACATTTGGAAATTCATTCGACAAATGTGTCCCATTCTGGATACCTCATGCAGTCTGATTTTAAGTAAGATAATTGTAGTGTGAATATCAGACTGTAATATGGAGCTTTTAAGTAAGTAAACTAAAATTGTTTATATTTATTTATAAATACAAATGATTGTTGGTTCCTGCTTTCTTTAAGAAATGTGTTGGCTTCCTAGCTCTGCCATGACAAATTCCTGTAAATTTGAAGGCTTAAAACAACGGAAATTTATTCTCTCACGATTCTAGAGGCCAGAAGTCAGAAATTAAGGTGTTAATAGGATTGGTTCTTTTTCAGGGATCTGAGGGAGAATCTGTTGTATGCCTCCTTTCCAGGTTCTGGTGGCAGCTGGCAATATTTGGTGTTACTTGGCTTGTAGACACATGACTCTAGTCTCTGCCTGTGTCTTCACGTGGCCTCCTGCTGTGTGTCTGTCTCAAATCATCCTTTCTTTCATAGGACGGCAGCTACTGAATTTAGGGTCTGCTCTAAATCTAGAATAATCTCATCTCAAGATCCTTAATTTAATTATATCTGCGAAGACTCTATTTCCAAATAAAGTCACATTCACAGGTACCAGGGATTAGAATTTGGACACTTCTTTTTTGGGAACACTGTGCAACCCACTGGAGGGAATGAATGTCCGTTTGTATATCTTAATTTTCAAAATTTCAGTTTGCTTCATATGTGATATACATAGTAAATCTTACATTTTTTGCCCCTGGCACTTAATAATTTGGAGATTGTATTATTTGCCTTTTATTAATAATGAACCTTTGCCCTTTTGGAGTGGGATTTTTTGGGGGGGGTGCTTTTTGTTGTTGTTAAACTCCCTTTGCTATGATCCCCCCCCAGGGTATTATAAACATGTTTGCTCTAAAGATGCGTGTGTATGTGTGATATATAATGTATAGTTTTAGCTTTTTACCTCCTTTTCATATTTTGTGGATATTGTGTAAATAGATCTTGAAGTGTGGGGCAGGAGAAGTGGAAGATGTTCATCCACTTCTCAGACTGGCATCGTTTTTAAAGTAACTGATTCCAGGGATGAACAGAATATATTTCATTTAATAGCTGTGAGAGATGGTTTTTCATAAACTTTTATCCAGAGTAACTAGATTCTTACACTCAGTGTAAAGAGTGTTAGGAAGATGTAAAGTTCATTAATATGCTGTATATTTTTATCCCCTTGAATGTAATTTAGAGATTATATACTGTAATAGGATTTATGACATTATGCTGTTTAATCTTTAGGGTGTTACAGACACATCAAGGGCAGTTGGCAGTAACTGAGAATTACCTGTATTTTTAAGAATGCATTCATATTACTGAATATCATGACTTGTACTTACAAGTAACAAAATTTATACGTTAGACTACTTACAGATGTAAAGTTTTTTTTTTTCTTCCTGCAGTCTGAAATTAAATCTTTAAGATCTAACAAGGTAAACTAAAGATTAACTGATTTCTTTCTGAAGTTAGGCTTTAATTAATACATGGGGGATGATTTGGACATTTCTTTAAATGACTTGTTTCTGTTTATATGACTGTTTGTACCTACTCGATAACCCTAACTGGGATTTATAAAATGGAACAATCTCTTCTCTCTGAGTCTGGCACTCAGAAGAAGCTCTGATTTAAAAAAGATAAGTGTATTTTATTTTTTTATTTAAATCAGCAATACCTAGCCATTTTAAAGTAAAACAGAAAACAAAAGCCCAGTGATCTTTCTCAGTGCTTTTTTTATTTGTGTACCACATGTATGTTGATATTTTACTGGCATCAGATGGATGTTTTATTTCTGTCTTTAAGTCATTACTTAGTGTTTTGTTGTTGATGTGTTTTAACTTTTTTTTCTTTTTTTATTATGAGTGAAAATGTACATTCCCATATAAATTTGCATGCCTACTTACCTATCTGCTGCACTCACTGCTCTCCCTGCCCGGTGACAGCACACTGTCCCACTCTGCTCCTTACGTGTCTTATCCTCCCAGGGAGCTCCTCTTCTGTCCTCTCCACCCACTCCCATGCCTCCAATAAGAGGTAAACAGGATGACATCCTGTGGGTGCACAGAACCATAAAGTGCGCACATGATATGGTAACTCTGTGTCACCAAGTCCAATCCATACCTTTCTGAAGAGTTGACCTCCATTATGATTTATGGACAGGGGCAGCATCAGGGCCAAGTTGACCTCCATTATGATTTATGGACAGGGGCAGCATCAGGGCCAGGGGCCGTGCTCCCAGGGGAACTCCAAGGCCCCTGGACCATCAATTGCAGTCTTTTAATGGAAATCTCAGGGTGTACCCCTGTTTATTCTTGTGTTGCCAGTGAGACTAAGCTTTGTGAGGTCCATCACAGCTATCACTTGTGGTCACCGGGCACCATCCGGTTCTTCGGGTCACAAGTCAGTGTAGTCACCCACTCACATGGGTCTGTCTTGTCTTCTGAGTTCTCTTCCCCCATGTCATTTTGGTCCTTGGTGATCATCTGTTCCTGCTGAATTGGGACCGCTTACTGTACCCTCAGATGGCAGCTTGGCAGCTTTTAAGACCCCAGATACCACTCACCAGTGTGGGGTGCAAAAGGCTCTCTTAGCAAAATGCTAGTTGTGCCAATTTGGCCTCCATTTCCCCTGAGACCGTGGTCCCTGGCCACTCACCCCAGCTACTCTGTCCTTTCAATATTGGCTTAAGATGGGAGGAGTAATCATGTTATGTTGAAGTCCAGTTAATGCTGATCTTCTTTCTAATGTGTGCTATCACCGATTTCACCCAACCAAATTTCTGTCAACTAATCAAAACCCTGTCCCCTTTGCCCTCCTTCCCTCCCTATCCTTGCAGCTGTCAAAGAGTCTTTTCTTTTGTACAAGAGTCTGTGTTTAAGTTCTTATCGGAGGGGTTCTCATACAGTATCTGTCCTTCTGTCGCTGACTACTTTCACTATCCGTTCTTGTATTGTTGGGCATCTGGGTTGATTCCGTTTTTTTGCTACTGTGGACTGTGCTGTGATAAACATTCGTGTGCATGGATCAGTTGGTGTGAATGGCCTTGATACTGTAGGATATATTCTGAGCAGTGGAATTAAATCAAATGGTATATCTAGATCCAGCTTTTTAAGGAAGCTCCATGTTACTTTCCAAAGAAGTTGCACCATTTTGCAGTCTCAACAACAGTGTAGGAGAGTTCTGATTTCTCCACAGCCTCTCCAGCATTAGTTGATTGAAGTTTTTTGGATCATGGCCAACCTTGTTGGGGTGAGATGGTATCTCATTGTAGTTTTGATTTGAATTTCTTTAATAGCTAATGATCATGAGCATGTTTGCATGTGTTTTTGGCTGCTTGGATCTCTTCTTTAGAGAAGTGTCTGTCCATCTCCTTTGCGCATCGCTTAATTGGATGATGTATCTTTTTGTTATTGATATTTTGTAGTACTTTATAGATTATGGAGATCAGGCATCGGTCTGACATATAGTTGCCAAATATTTTTTTCCATTCTGTAGGTGTCCTTTTAATTCTATTAATAAAGTCTTTGGATGAACAAAAGTGTTTGATTCTTAGTAGTTCCCATTTATCTATTTTTCTCTTC